>OY986968.1:11576701-12146347 GCA_963920575.1 Narthecium ossifragum
CTCTTTAGACTGATGGAAACATCAATTCAATAACATATTTCATTATTAATTGAAACATCATCCTTATGTTTTTAGAAAACATCAATGGCCAAGAATAATTATAAAAGAGTAGTAGTATACCTCCTCTATGCTGTCATCCTATGCAAGAAAGCACCAAGTTCTCGTCCACTCTAGTCTATAAATCATCAATTAAAAATCTAACATATTAAAAATCTCTTTGGCAGAAACACTCCAGCTCCTCTTCTTATTATTCCCAAGTTATAAAAACTCCTCTATAGAAAACCTTCTGTGTGGCTCTTCCCGTTCCATTCTTCTATGGCTTTTGGGTGCGAAGAAGCTCATCAAAAAACTTTGCCATGCACAACAAACTAACATCAAAAGTAGGTATAAAATTTTTTTCTAAAAAAAGCTACCAACATAAATTTTCCACCGGAAGTTACAAATTACAAATTGAATAGAATAAACTGCCTAATAAAATTACAAATTACAAATTATAATTACAAATTAGAAAGTAAAATTTACCACCAGAAATTACAAATTACAAATTGAATAGAAATTACAAATTACAAATTAAAATTTTCCACAAGAAATTACAAATTGAAAAGAAATTACAAATAAGAAATTAAATTTCATCTTGCTACCTAATAGAAATCTTGATTACATAGCACTTGCGAAAAGTATGACTGCTAAAAGAAATTTAGGCTAACCTGTCATGCGCACGAAAATTCAAATAAACTGCTAATCATCCGGCAGTTTAGTATCCGGCAGTGTCTCTGACAGTAGGGAATTAATAACAGGAGGGAGCAATAATTTTTAGTCTAAGAACATTGAAAACATGAGAAATAATGATATTACTAATCATCCATCGGTGTCTCTGGCATTTATGAACAAAATAATGATATTGCTCAAGCGATGCTAACTGTCCTTAGGAAAATAATGAACAAAATCCATCATTTAGTACAACATGGTACAGACACTTACATGCATGCTTCCCTTTTTACTATTAGAACAACCAATGTGGGACCTTCTTCTCCCCTACCCCCTCCCTCTCCCTCTCAACTATAGTGCCCAAGCTAGGTCTCCAACCCCTGCTAGAGAACTGCCAGCTTAAAAACTATGGCCCCGGCCTCTCCTCAACTACATCTAAGCACTTGACTATAATACATCTTTAATTGGTGTAGGAAAATATCATTAGTACATCTTAGATCAACTCGATCAATAAGCTATATACACTTTAGACATCTCAATAAGCTATATGCATGCTGCCTTTTGTTTGAACCTTTAGAAAAGTTAGTGTTCATAAGCAAAAGAATATGAAATCTCATTATAGCAAAAACGAAAAGAAAAAAGAAAAAAGGTTTGCATCAAGCACTTAAGTTGTTCATTTTGTATTTAGGATATTCTTCGTTTATCTGAAAGAGCAAAGCATATATAGGTCATAAGGAAGAGCCCATGTCATGCCTCATGTACCATCAACCAACCAGTTCAGCAAACTTTCAGAAAAACAAAACAAAAATAGGCAGAAGCTACATCTATTTCACATAATTCATTGATGAGCATCAATGAAAGGAACCAGGAAGGCAAAGATCTCTAATAAGAGCAGATAGCTCTAGCTAGGTTGGCCATTCATTGAAAGCCAAAGGCAAAGAACACCAAACAGATCGGGTAACAGTTATATTCAAACCAGGGTTCTTGATTTTAGTAGATACCAAAACAGTTGATTATAACAGAAAAGGTAGTGGGATTTGAGAAGGTTGCTAGATGCGGAGATTACATCTCAAAGTGCAACTGCATATATGGTGCTATCCATGTAATTATCTTCTAGATGTATGCTTAATATTGAATTTCTTCAAAGCTAGGGATTCTATGAAGAGTCCAACATCTTGCATTCATAGATGAAAAAAGAAAAGAGGAAGACTAACGGATTCATGAATGAAATTGGAACTCAAAGCATGATAGGAAGATGAAGAGATCGAGGTGAGGGAGGAAAAGATCACCGTAGGTTTGGCACCGTTGGGGTCAGCGAGATGACAGCGGGGATGTCGAGATCAACCGGTTCCGGCGACAGGGAGGAGACCAATAGCAACAGAGCTTGGAAGAGGAAAGGATGCGATGAGGAGGTAGTAGGCACGATATCGGGGTTAGTTAAGATATTAATCAAAAAATATCGGATATCCAAAACAATAGGAAAAGAACAACCAAAAAAACAGAGGTTGGGTTTGAAAAAAATTTCACTTTTTTGTTGCCGGTTCAGTATGTTGCTCCTCACGCTTGCAGCCTTTACAGAGGCCAGCGAGGACCTTGCGCTTGAGATCAACGACGGAGAAGCACCGGAACGTCCCTTCACAGTCGGAGAGCTCGGCGGCGGAGGGGAGCAACTTGGTGCGGTGGAGGAGGTCGCTGGAGGTGGCGGAGGAGGAGAGGGACGTGACCGGGCTTTGAGCTCGAGGGCTGCCTCCAGGCGCGGGGACAGGGCTAAGGCGGCGTCTAGGAAGCCGAGAGCCACCGCTACGTCGGAGGGCGCCGGGCGTCCCGGATATACTTCTCCACGATCTGGGGAGAAAAAGCTTTGAAAACAGATCGCGAGGGAGGCTGGGGCGCTGGGCGCGCTGGGGCGCGGGCGCGCTGGGGCTTGCGACGATCTCTCCGGAGACCACCACGGCGAATGTGCTTCCCCGGTGTCCCCTTATGTACCCGCTGGTCCTTCCCAGCCTCCTTCCGCACCCTATCAACGCTCCGCGATCCTCTTTTTCCGCCCGCCCCCTGGCAACGCCGTAGATTGATGATGTTGGCGGGGTGGGTCTCGACGACGGCGGCGTGGGTGGAGGCCGATGCGTCCGACGGAGAGGGAGGTGTGGCCGACGGCGTGGGGCGAGGACGATGCGTCTGACGGGGAACTGGAGGCCGGCCTTCACGGAGCGATGATCACGACGGCGTTCGTGGATCTCGTGGCTGATGGCTTGTTGGGCGAGGTCGGCGTGGCCGACGGAGTTGGTGAGAGGGGGATGAGAGGCAGCCACTCGCCGCCGAAGG
Source organism: Narthecium ossifragum (assembly GCA_963920575.1). Lineage (NCBI taxonomy): Eukaryota > Viridiplantae > Streptophyta > Magnoliopsida > Dioscoreales > Nartheciaceae > Narthecium > Narthecium ossifragum. The sequence continues at coordinate 11,579,735 of OY986968.1, forward strand.
GAGAAGGAGGCCGACGCGTCCGTTCATGGATCTTGTCGACGGCGGGCTGGGCGAGGTCGGCGGCGGCGTGGGGTGAAGGTCACGTCGTTCGTGGATCTTGTGGCTGACGACGGGTTGGGCGAGGTCGGCGTGGTCAATGGCGTCGGGCGTGGCGTCGGGCGACTGCGTGGGGCAAGGTTGACGGCATGGAGAGTGAGAGAGGGGTATCTCACCGGTGATCTTGGCCTGCCGCTACCGGTTGTAGACTGTGTAGAGCTCCCGCTAGAGCTTGCTGGCGAGGGACTCCTGGAGGGCGCGGAGGATCTGGGAAGAGGGGGAGGAGGGCGTCGAGGATCTGGACGGGAGTCGAGGATCTGGCCGGGGTCGGAGTCGGGGTGCGCATCGCCTCCCTCTCCACCGTCAGCCGAGAGATGGGAGATGAGAGATGGGAGGGGGATTGAGAGAAAGAGCCGATAGAGGGGGGTGAGAGAAGAGAGGGAGATGGGAGAAGTGAGAGGGAGATGAGGCGGATGGGATGGCTGGTCAGTCCCATCCCCTCTCTCTCTTCGTTTAAAGTTCTGAGCGGGAGGAGAGGGACATGAGATAGGCAGTGTTTTTGGGTTGAAATTTTTTGCGGGAACTCAAAACTTTGAAGGGGAATCTCAAAGCTGATCATGAAATCACAGCCATTGGATGTGTTTGTAGGCAAATCCTGACCACTCTTTATGTTTTATAGGGGGGACATTTCAAAAACCGTCCTTCCTTATATAATAGATATTTTACTGTTCATCGAGGTTTTGAGGGTTGCTTCCCGTTGCAGGAGTCCGCGGTTGGCGGTCGCGGTACCATTATGATGTCGGGACCCGCTGCGGATCGACTAGCAGCGGTTGGAAGTACTGCTGCAGCGATCCGGTTGAACTTGTATGCTGCCTTATCATAGTGTACATGCTTATCCCTTATCTTGTGTATGTTCATAGCATGCATTCTCTGTTGTGCATTAGTTGCATTGTTAGGGCGTGAGTGATCTGTGGGTCGCCGTCCCGCGACTGGAAGGCTTAGATGACTGGTACACCTGTTGCTTGGTGATTATAGAGGTCGTGTCGGCCTCGAGTCGGATGCTGAGGTGTAGCCGGTGTTCCACTGTGACGACTCTTGAGTAAATGGAGTTGCTTACTCAGCGGTGCTATTTCCCGCCTGCAGTGTCGTTCCCCACTTGTGAGTCTACAGTGTTCGTTCCTGCTTACTGAGTATGACCCGACATGTGACCAGTTCTTCTAGAAGACCAAGATCGTAGGATCTCAAGGACACGCGGTGTGTAATGCCCCGGCCCTCCACTGGGCACTGGCCCGTGGGCTCCTGGTCCGACCAGGATCTGCCCGAAAAACTTCCCAATATGTCACCCATCGTGTGACTACTCCAGGTCGAGCACGCTTAACCATGGAGTTTTCTGAGCTGCCCGAAAAACTTCCCAATATGTCACCCATCGTGTGACTACTCCAGGTCGAGCACGCTTAACCATGGAGTTTTCTGACGGATCACTGCCATCACGGCTTTAAAACGCGTTGTGTCTATTAAGGATTTACTATATACTTATATCGGCACAATTTCCGGCTGGGAACCGGCTCTGATACCATACTGTAACGCCCCGGCCCTCCACTGGGCCCTGACCCGCGGGCTCCTGGTCCAACCAGGATCTGCCCAGCGGCGCCACTCCCCGACACAATATTGTCCGCTTTTAGAGCACCGCAAAAATCTGGGAAAACTTTCCAGTAGGTCACCCATCGTGTGACTACTACAGGTCGAGCACGCTTAACCATGGAGTTTTCTGACAGATCACTGCCATCACGGCTTTAAAATGCGTTGTGTCTATTAAGGGCTTACTATATACTTATATCGAACCCCAGACCATATCCAGGCATTGTGGGATTGCTTACCCGGCTACCCCACTCAGTCCCGCCCTCTAGGCGCAGACATCTTGTCCCACGGTAGACCCAGCGGGGCTCACAATCCGACTACCTAATAATCCTCAAATAATATCAAACATAGTCATTGATGACAATCACGTCCTAATCCTCGACTACCCCAAACCCTGGTACTAGGGCTAAACCCCGGGCTACCCGAGAACCCCGGATCGGCGATCGAATTCATCGCCTACCACATATCCTTAATGCTTCTAATGCAAGCAAATGCATGCAATGCTCACGCGCACAGAAATGCAGAAAGATAAGCATGGAACAGTATGACATCACAACATACAGGGCTAGATATAGCCTACAGCTTGCCAAAGAGTAAATATAGCAAGGGGTCTAAAGCGAATAAAGGTCTAAATTACAATCATCCAATATTATAATGGTGCCCACGGGCCGTAAACAAGCAACACCACATTCAATCAAAATTTCGGCATTACAACGACATCCACAGCCGTCAACCGCAATTTCTACAACGGGGGCACAACCCCGACCACGCAATCACAACAACAATAAATATAGTGGATACAATCTAGGGCACACCTTCAGCCCGTTCAATTATCTGAACATCCCAAGGGCATAACTCCCTTGGTTCAACCACGAAGCGGTAAAGGGCATACTGTTAGCCCATTTATTCTACACAATTAAATACACACATAAATCTAACAAGATTAACATTAATTGCGAGGAAAGATAATATTTGCATAATTGAAACCTAAAGCTACACATGCTTAAAACTCGGCATAAATCCTTCAAAATTACCCTAGAATTCATATACATGATATCTAACCACCTTAGCAATCTACTACGAGAAGACTGAAGCAAATAGATCAAGAAAAACTCCATTTTCGGCCAAAAGTCTAAGCTTTTATCAAAGATTCAGTTTCGTCGCAGATCAGGGAACAATTCGTAATAAGTCGTACGAAAATCCGAAAATTATGAAATAAGCGTCAATTGAAAGTAGATTCGATGATCTACGACTTTGATCTTGATAATCAAACAAGATCATACGTATACGAGCCCAGATCTGAGCTAGAACAGCTCAGATCGTAGAAAAACTGAGCTTCGGTAAAATCCGGGAGAAGCTTCCAAAAATCCGGATAAAACCCACATCAATTTGCATGAAGCTTCAATCAATTACTAAGCATGCATCAAGAGACTAATTAGAACATAGGAATCCACTAACCAGCTGATTCCTGGATTTCTACATTAAACCCTAGTTAGAGGCGATGAAATCTTATCAATTCGACGTCCAAAACGACGTCGAATTGGAAATCAAACTTGGGCAAATGTATATTAGCATACTAGGAACATGCATCCCAAGAATTGGATTAATCTAATGGCTAATCTTCCGAAATTCACTAATCAATTCACTAATTTCGGTCTCGTCGCAGATCCGAAGAAAAATCACCATAAATCGTAGAAAACTCCGAAAATTATGAAATCAACGCAATAGGAAGTAGATCCGAAGATTTACAACTCTCATCTTGATGATCAAATGAGATCATGTACGTACGAACCACGATTTGAGCTAGAACAGCTCAGCTCGCAGAAAAACAGAGCTTTGATGAAATCCGAGAAAAACATGCATAAAACCCAAATAAATCTCAATCAAATCTCCATAGACTTCAATCAGTAATTTAGCATGCTTAGAGAAACTAATTAGCACAAATATAACAGCAGATCGAACAATCAAACCTTAACTTAAGCTTAACCCAAAGATCAAGGTAGAACCCTACTGAGCTTTGTTGCTCGCTCCTACCTGGGCTGCATCGGCGATGCAGGTCGATGCAGTTCCTTCCTTTTTCAGGTAGTTGCGGCTTGGAGGCGACACTCCCCTTGGCGGCGCGTGAGATCGAGGACATCGTCACTTTATCTTATTCAATTGATGTACAACCTTGAATGTATGAATTGTAATATGAAGGAGAAATGTATTTATATTTCAATTTGATGTAAATTGATCAAAGATTGCTGTACTCAGAGAACTTGAACCATTATTGTATCTTTTTAAAGTTAATTGAGTATTGTAGTGGTTAATTTGTATTATGATTTGATGATAGGATAGTTTAAATAAATTGTGAATATTATAATCATACATCAGGTTTAAAAGTGATGTTTATAAAGGAGACTCTCGCCGTTTGATTTTAGATTTAGGACCCTCACGTCCCGGCCCGGATGGGTTTTCTGGGTCGGCGCGTGACACGGTGGGGTTATAGGACCTCTGTATACACCCAGATCTTATTTGAGGGCGACACTCTTGTGTTTCCCTCTTCCTTCTGTGTGACGTAGTGTAGAACCCTACTGAGGTTTATGCTCACTCCTACGTGGATTGTGTTTTGCAGTTGCAGACGTCAGTTCTTCTTCTGTGGTCCCTACCGGGCAGTTGGTCGGCGGTGCGGCGGTGCCGGGCGGAGTTTGAGAGATGGTGATCCTTTACTGCTTTTACCCTATGTTAGATAGTCTTCTGCGGGAGTAATGTTGTATTTGAATCTTCCCCTCTCCGAGGATATGTATATTAAATTCACTTGGGTTTTGTAATTTAAGGTTCGAGGCTTGTAATTTAATTATGTCTTTTTAAATTGAGGGTGTTTTGATGATTTGTTAGGGAGACCAATAGGTTAGAGGGAACCCTCACCTTTATTTTCCACGGTTTGTTAGGTTTCGGTTCTCATCGCCCGGCCCGGTTGGGCTTTCGCGGGTCGGGGCGCGACACCTTCTCTCTTCTCTCCCTTATCCTCTTCTTCTCCCCCTTCCCTAGCTTTTCCTCTTCTCCTTCTTCCTCTTCTCCTTCTTCTTCCTTCTCCTTCTTCCTTCTTCCCGCGGCCCTGTTTCCCATATTTCCGGCAACCCCTTCTTCCCCTCTGTTCTCCCTCCTCTGGCCACCGTTTTGGGTGTTTGAAGGCTCGTTGGATTCGTGACAGCGAGAGGAAGATCCCTGGCTTGATTTGAAGCCAGATTTGTGCTCGTAGGGTGGGGAATCCGCCGAGGATTGTGTTTCCAATAGGTTTCTACCTACGTGGGTTTTTAGGAGGTTTTCTTTAGATCTAGCCGGTAGATCTTGGTGTTTTTGGTGTTGTTGGATGACTCTTGCTTAGCTAAATTTCTATTATAAGTTTCATAAGATTTGATTGAGTTTTTAGTAGGATTTAAGCATGTTTAAACTCGGATTTTCCGGTTTCTGCTGTTCTTGAAGAATAGCCGGTTTATGGCGTGTTTTCCGGTGTGTCCGTGTATGATCTTGGCTTATGATAAACATAAGAGTTGTAGATCTTTGAATCTACTCTCAAACCCAACTGGTTTCATAATTTGCTGATGTTCGTATGATTTGTTATGAATTTCCTATGGTTGGGCTGCGCTGCAGCAAATTAAAGGTAATTAGTGAGATTAGTGATTTTGATTAGTATTTTCCCGGTAATCGAGTCTTTGAATGTTTCCCGGTTTTGGATATGTTGATCCCAGCATGTTTATTTAGTAATGTCTAAGTTGGATCTCGAATCCGACGTCGTTTGGACGTCGGATCGACGAGGTCACTTAACCACTAAGTAGAGGATCTTGGTGATTTAAATAATATTATATGTTCAGAACATATAATATTATATTTTATCGTTCATCAGAATTTTCGGGGTTGCTTCCCATTGCAGGAGCCCGCGGTTGACGGTCGTGATACCGTCGTAATGCCGGGACCCGCTGTGAATTGGCTGGCAGCAGTTGGTAGTACCGCTGCAACGATCCAGTTGGACTTGTATGTTACCTTTATCATACTGTTGCATGCCTACCTCTTACCTGTGTATGATCATAGCATGCATTCTGTTGTGCATTACATGCATAAGGATAGGGCGTGGGCGATGGGTCGATCGCCGATCCGAGGCATTCGGGTAGCTCGGATTTAGGTCTGGAACCGTGGCGGGTAGCAAGGTCCAGGTTGGATTGTAGTATTATGTCGATCTCAATGATAGGTTTAGATGACTTGAATACATATTGATCAATGATTTAGAGGTCGTGTCGGTCTCGAGCCAGGTGCTGAGGGTACAACTGGTGTCGGTCCCTCGCCTAGCAGTGTCGGGTACCTGCTAGTGGGACAATATTGTTGTTTTCCTGCTTTACTGAGGATGAGACCTGGACATGAGCTGTCAGTGACACGCGATGGGGTTGTGGGGCCTCGTAGCACACCTAGGCCTAGCTTGGGGGTGACACTGTTGTGTTCCCTCCCTTTCTGTGTGTCGTAGTGTAGAACCCTACTGAGCTTTATGCTCACTCCTAATCAGGCTGCGTTTTGCAGGTGCAGACGTCAGCTCTTCTTCAATAGCCCCTACCGGGCAAGTGTTTGGTGGCGCGGTGGCGTCTGACGGTGCTGAGGAGCGGTGATCATCTGTCTACCCACTTTTTATTAGTTAGCCTTCTACGGGAGTGTGATGCATATTATGTAAACCCTTTTGAGGATTTAAATATTATATTATTTCTTTTGAGGTTGTTAATCTTTGTAAATTAAGGGTGCTTATGAATTGTTTAGGGAGACTAGTAGGTTAGAGGGAACCCCCTCGCCAAATTATTCCGCATTAGTTAGGTTCTGATTCGCGTCGCCCGGCCTGGTTGGGCCTTCGTGGGTCGGGCGCGACAAACCAAACTGGTTCAGTCTCTTTCCTAGTTTGATTTGGACTTCCCTAGTTCAAACTAATGTATTTAATTAGAATTTATCATTAGTCTTTTATATTTAATTGAGTCCATTTGAGTTAGTAAGTTGAGTTGAGTCTGAAAGCCTTATTACTTGCTAATAAACAAGGGGATTTTCTAGTTGGATTAGGACTCTGTCAATGCCTCTATAAAAGGGACCTCAGTAGTTTGTAATAGATCATGAAGAAAAATATGATGATATAAGAATAGTTGAGTAGAATATCATAGGAGTAGAATATCATAGGAGTAGAGGTAATATAGTTTCCACCATATAATCCACCATTGATCCACCTTCTTCCCCGTCGGTCATCTTCTCCGCAGCCGGCACCGCCTCCACGGACTTTCTCTCTCCACAACGTCAGCGACCCCACGCCCAGTCACCTGCCACGTCACCGTCATCTTCCTCCTCTCCTTCTCACACCCAAACCCTAGCTTCACCGTCGGCAACCTTTCCGTACCCTCTCCGGCCACCCTCGTCGCCACCTAAACCCGCCATCCTCTTCCCCTAAGCCCACGACCCCGGCCATCTCTTTCCCGTCACCCTTCACCGTCTTCGGTGAGTTCCCCTGCAACCCGACCTCCGTCCCCATTACCGTCAACCCGCGTCCGATCCCTATCCCACCTCCAAACCATCCTAAAACCCTTCCGCGGCCTCCGTAGACCTAATCCTGACCTTCCATAACCGTTCCCGCCCTCCCGCCGAGCTCCCCGTCGTCCCCGATGCCAGTCAACCCAAACTTGCCGCCGTCGACCTCCAGTTCCCGTCGATCCGGCAACCTCCCGGCAAATCCACTCCGATGGATCTCTTCCCCACCGTCCTATGACCTTCCCTGCCAAGATCCCAATCGCCGCCGCCGCCCCTACGCCGGCGATCTACACCGGCGACTCCTCAGTCGTCGGATCGTCCCAGCCAACCGTTGACCAACACAGCCAGCCTTAACCGATTCAACCAAGCCACTTAGCCCAATCCGAGCCGAACTTAATTCCTTGAGCTAATCAACCAATCCAGCCCAACCCAGTCCAAGTCCTACCCCAATCAGGCTCAGCCAGATCCAATCCATCTAGCCAGATCAGCCAATTGGACTCAATCAAGTCCGATCAGGTCAATTTTGATCGATTGGAGCAGTAGAGACCCGATACGAGAGGATTACAAGTAGACCGCTCGTATCATTTACCTGGATGACGAGTTGATGGACAGATGCTGCAAGAAATGGGAAAACTCTCTTTATGGCCGGTTCTTGGGAGCAAGGGTTCATTTAGGGCCCGTTTGGCTCGCCGGAATGGGAGCGAATGTGAGTGAATCCGGCGAATCCCGGAATCCGTGGATTCCGGATTCCCGGATCCCGCCGTTTGGCTGGCCGGCGGATTCCATTTTCAGCGTCTGCTCGAGCGGACGAGCGGACAAGCGGACGTCGCGGAATCCGGGATCCGAGCCAAACAGGCTCTTAGAAACCTTCAAGTAACGTCAATCGTTGATGTGGAGGACGGGCGGAAGTTTTCATTTGACGGATATGACACACAGGATCTATGTTTTCAAGTTCTCAAAGCCCTGAGGACATGCACTATGTAATGGCAAGAAGCCCCTGGTTCATTAATGGTATGGCACTATCCTTGGTCCGATGGAGAGAAGATTTCTGGCCGGTGCCGGAGGACTTCCAGGTTATAAGAGTATGGGTTAGAATCCCTGGGATTCCCATGGAGCAATACGAGAAAGAGGCGGTAATGCGCATAGTAGCATCGATTGGAATGCCTCTGGTGGTGGACATTGTTACTAATGATGCAGCGAGAGGGCACTTCGCCAGAGTTTGTGTAGAAGTGGACCTCAATCGCCGGATTAAATTGGACATTACTGTGCGTACTAGGATGGGGGCTAGATATGTGCCTTTCATCTATCAGGATGTGATACTGTGCCGTCGATTTGCATCTATAGGTCACTGGACAGGTAGCTGCAAGAGCAAGCTAGGAGATAAGGATGCCTCGCCGGAGGAGCAAAATAAGGATGAGGGAGTTGAGAACCCGATGGAAGTTCAAGGAGTTGGGATCGATAGTTTGGATGCAAAAGGGGAAATGCAGCGGGATTCCGACATTGGCATACCTGAAGAACAAAGTGATGCACCGAGATCGCCGGACAAGAAGATGGAGAGGGCCGGAAAGTCGCCGGAGAAGATGGACTTGAACTCGCCGGAGGTGATAGATGCGACGGTGCATGAATGGCACGTGGTACGGAGAGCCTGGCGCCCCACTCGAGGTGGCAGATCTGAAACTAGCGGCTGCAGCATGGATGGCAGGCACGGTAGAGCGAATCAGGAGAATACACGTGGAGTGGGGTACCACGGGAGGCCGTTACTGCAGGCCATGGTCGAGAAGGACGAGGGGGTGCCGTCAACCAGATCTGGAAGAAGACAGGAGAGAAATGGGTTGAGAGAGAAAAGAGCCCGATCTTTGAGTTCACAGCTGGTATTGATAAAGTTAAAGGGAATGTGGCTATGAAAGGTGCTGGAAGGGGATTAAATAGATTTGAGACTTCGGCTAATCCTATGCTTAGTGAGACTTTTGGTGGGCTGAAAGATAGATATCGGCCTTCGGGCTTTTGGAACTAACAAAATAACAAAGGGGAGATCCAGCTGAGTAATAAATGGGAGGTTGGTTTTAAAAACCAGACTTGTCAAAGGGGCAGGAAAAAGCCCATTAATCCAGTAGTGATACCTCGTTCTCCTTCAGACACTTCTCCTAAATGACCCATCCTTAAACATGATGAGTGGATAAGCTTCGCCAAGCAGGTGTAGAGAAGATGAAGCTCGTCTTTTCGGTGGATTCGTCAATCTCCAATAGGCCGAGCTCATCCTTGCAAGCAGGAGTGGACATGGCGTAGGATCCTGGGGAAGGGCTAGAAATGGAGCTGGCTGCAACTGACAAAGCATGTGAAGAATCGGCAAGCCAGCATAGGAAGAAACGCTGTGTTTTCTCGCCAGACGAGCAACTTGCGCAATCCCCAGCAGGTTAATGATGAAATTCTTCTTTTGGAATTGTATGGGTGCTGCCCGCAGGGGCGGACCAGGATTAAAAGTTCACCTGGGCTAATGCTCTAATAAAATTTTATCGTAAAAAAAACAACCTCTAGCTAATATATGCTCATATAAAAGGGAACAACAGAATGAAGGAATAAATGCCTTGTAATGGCTTACTTGACTGTTGCTATCATTAAAAAAATTTATTCTGCTAAGCCTAAGCTATTAAACTAAAGGTAAATCCTAACAAAGGATCATATATTATATAATCAATATAATTTTATTATATATGAAGAACTCACCTTTCAATTCGATGCTATAAATCTTCGTAAAAGGTGAACACTGACTATCGAAGACGTTTCTAAGGGTTTAATCGAATAATAGGAAGGCAAGGGAAAGGGTAAATGCCAAGGGAGGGTTTAATTCAATGTGATGAAGCTTTTGTGAAACCCTTCAAGAGGACCGACCATGGAAGACGTCGCAATAGCAAGGGAAAGGGTATGAGGCATTATTATCAATATTGCATATATGTGGGCTAATAGCTAGAGCCTAGAGTGGAAAGAGTTGGTCATGGGTTGGGTTACTGATTTGGACTGAAGGGCTAAGTGGGTTGGACAGCTGGACTATTTGGGTTTTACATGGGCTGAGGCTATAACCTCACAGGCTTTTCTGCTGGGCCACCCGGGCTACAGCCCGGTCTAGCCTAAGGCTAGATCCGACCCTGGCTGCCCGTGATCGGGTAGTGGACACCTGCTTTTCAATAATAGGGAGACACAATCCCCCTTTCATCTTCCTCTTAGATACCTTGGGGGTGGCAAATAAGTTAGACTGGATTAAGACCAAGCTGGCAATTCGTGGGACTGATATCTTCTCCCTGCGCAAGGTAGGAAAGGTGGAATCATAGCTGTTTGGAAAGTGGAAGTTGGTAGAGTTACTACGATGCATTGTCGAACCAGGCAGTTCATGCTATTGTTACATCCAAGGAGTTTGGGCAACTGGCGGTTTCAGCTATTTATGGGGCTAGGGAAGTTGTTGATCGACGGCTCCTTTGGGAATCCTTAGGCTGTGTTTGGTTGTGGCATAGTCTATCCTGGAATTTGAGGGGATAGGGATTAGTAACCCGCGATAAGTTGTGGGTTTATCCCGCTTTGATGTTTTGGTTGAAAAGTGGGGATAAGGAGGTAATGATTACTTGGGATAAGGAAATGGTGTTTGGATGAAAATTGTGGAATATGAATAGGGATTGGTGAGGTGGAAAGTAAATTAATAATATTGGTACTTGAATTAATAATATGATAATGTATAATATATTCACCTTGGCTTTAATAAATTACTTAATAATATGATAGTACATATTATATTAATTAAATATGTATAATATTACCACCCCACCCGTCCTGTTCGACACCTCCACCGGCGAATTCTTCTCATATCAACGCCCGGTTATTTCACATCTCCGGTGGGCGCCCGCTCCTCCGCCATAGTTGGCATCAATGCTCGCACGTCATCCATCGGGTCGTATGGTTCGGTGGTGTTGAGAGCATTCGTCGCCGTCGCCGTGGCCGCCAGCGACGTACATGTGGACTCCATCTACGGCGGACGCAAAGAAGGATCGCATCGTCACATGACAGAGCATGATGACATGGCATGATCATACATATCAATGCATCCCCATGCGGACCCATTTATATGAATATAATCATATTATATTAAGATATATTTTTATAATGATATAAAATAAGTAAATTACACTTTTGTAATTTTTATGGGCCATATTGGTAGTTTAATTAATTATATCCTAATGCATATAATATTCACTTTAGCTTTAATCATGTACTTAATAATATGATAATACTTATAATATGATAATGCATATAATTTAAGTAGTATTATTTTCTCGTTCCAGTAATATTATAATACATATATTCACCGGTACTTCTGAATAAAATATTCGACATAATCATCCTGATTAAAGCATGAAAGATTGTAATCATATACACAAACAAACTATAATATTCTAAATTAACTTGAAAAGCAGTAAACAAGCAGCCACCTTCCAGTTCTAAACCAGGTACATCAGTGGAAAAAAAGCTAAGCCAGAAGGACAAAAAAGAAAGCAACAACTACGTAGATAGCAATACGATAATCCGAAGACTGCTTGAAACGTGCCCCATCGAGACTTGTGTATGGCACTCATACCAGGTTCCATAAATGCTTGGCCGACGATCGCGATAGATGACATAATAACTCATCTGCATCCAAAAAAGAGTTTGCATTTGAATCAGTATCAATAACCATAACGGCTAGATGAAAGAAATGAATCAAAGTATAAAAACAAATTAAATATTACGCAAGTTGGAAGAAAACCTAAAAATAGTATTTAAGAAGATAACCAATTGATTTTTCCACTAGTCTCTATTCGCCCACAGTTCTGTTGCAATACTGTCACGCAGCATTTCCCCCGTACGAGACTCATCTAAATTAGTCATATTCTGTGGATCTCCATCTACATTTGGTACTCGAGGTCCCGATCTCTAATTTGCTTGAGATAAATAGGATTCATGTTGTCCATTCCTTATAATATAGTTGTGGATTACACAACACGCCGTTACTATTCTTCTTTGTACTTGGAAAGGATATGACTGCATTATTCTCAATACTTTAAATAGCATTTTGAGAACACCAAATACCCTTTCAACGTGATTTCGCAACTATGCATGGTGATAGTTGTACATCTCTCTTTTACTCGCATATTCAGCTTGACGCCCTGTGCGGACGTTTTGGAATTCGCTGATATGGTAGCGTAATCCTCTGTACGTCGCTAGAAGCTTCGTTTTATTTGCATAACCGGACCAAATAAAATTTTTCTGAATGTGATGGGATCCATACATTAGATCAGCGCTTGCAAAAGAAAATAAATATACATGTATAGATGACGAGGCTCAATACCTTCTGGTACTGCGAACTGGCCACGGAGGCCAAGCGCCCAAGTTAGAACCCGCATATCTGCCGCTGAACCTTCCCATCCAACGGCGACGTAGACAAATTGGAGATAAAAAGACACAACTCCCATTACATTTTGTGATGTTGTCCCCTTGTGATTTCTAAACCTTGGCTGATCTTCCAAGGGTACAATTGCAGGAATATGTGTCCCATCAATAGCCCCAACAACATTCTACACAAATACTTTCTAACGTTCGCATTAGAAAGCATTTGAACATGACAGTGAGTAGAACATTGCATAATATAAATCATTACTTTAAATGGGCCCCAAGTGGTAGTCCCCTCGATGGGGTCGATGGCGACATTTTCATCGGGAAGTTGCATGTAAACATGTTTCAATTCGACGATACCCTTTAACACATGATTAAAATGACGGCTTATTGTTTCTCTAGAATGATGAAGTATATCAGCTAACACTCTATTGGAAACTCCATGCCTAATCCCGTGAAGAAAAATTGCAACTTGCTATCTTATCGTAATGTGCGGTGTGTCAACAATCAAACCCCTATCCGCCAATGCACCACATAAGCCCTCAAAGACCGATTTTGAAACTCTAAACCATTCTGGACATCTACCTTCATGACCCATCAATATATCTTCGACTAGTTGATGTCCTGTGAAAGGCCTAGTGCGGCAAGGAACATGGGTTCTCTGTCGCGAAGAACTTTCAAGACCACCTAGAGCAACATAAATCAGCAGATTTTCCTCATCCGATGACCCTGATGAGGTGTCCAAGGATAGAGGATTCATATCCTCCTCATCTGATGAACCGGCTGAGCTTTCAAAGGAGGATTCATTTATGTACCATTATGACAAAGTGATCGCTCACAAATGTGTCGTTAAAACGTTACAAACTCAATAAAGAATAAAATTTATAAACCCTTATTCTGAATACTAAACTATGGGGTAGAATAGTGATGAAATACGGGATCGAATCACAGGGAAAACTTTGATTACGAAGGAGAAACCAGAATTAAATATCGGAACTGTAAACCTAAAGCGAAAAGGATTGATTTGGATTTTTGAAACTGACTAGTTAAAACTAATTAAGAAAGCGATGTAAAAAGGTTGAAATATATTAATGAGAGAAAACCTAGAGATTACTCAATCCACATTAGTTTCACTTCCTGTATTATCTAGTTATCCTCTTGTTTTCTTATCTAGACATTATAGATTCATAGCTTTTTAAACTTACATGAATCCCTAAAAGAAGGTGAGTGTTTTCCAAAGACATATTTTATCTTCAATTAGCATAGATTGTCTTCGGGGTAACCTTACCACAAGCTATCGTCACTAAGCATAAAATATCTCATCGGTTATTCACAAACCACATAAAAACCATCCTATAGATCTCTACCATCAATCACTGAAATCATGTGAGGACTCGTACCTCCAACCCGGTCCGATCGCGTTAGGTCGAGAGTCTGGGTTTGTGGTTTGGCTCGGTTGGCCTTGGGATGCGATCGGTTGATCGCATCGTTGTTTTTGACCCGAGTGGTATTTTGGTAAATATGCTCCCTGGTGGTCTGTTTCACACCCGCGTTACACACACGGCCTTGAATTGATATATGTGTTTGAGTAGAACCTTAAGGGTACTTCCGATCGGAAGATCGGAGCTCGATCGGGAGAGATCGAATCGGACGGCTATGATCGATTCCAGCTTTCTATTTAAACCCTTTCTCTTCTCTCTCTTTCTTTCCTTCTTCTCCTGTCGTTCTCTCTTCCTCTCTCCAACCGACGGTGCTAGGGCTTCGGAGCGCGGCTTTCGAGGAGCGGATTCCTGCGATCGGAGTTGGGGGATGCGTGGAGGAACTGCCCTGCTTGATCAAGTAGGTGTTTCTACCTCGATCTTCTGATCGGGTTCTCCTAGGATAGGTTTCATGTATTTTCGCTGTAGGAGTACTTGCTAGAACAATGTGTAACTCACTGTATGTGTAGTATGGCTTGTTTCGTGTACTCCTACCATGTGATTTCCGTATTTTATCGGCTGGTTTCCATTTTATCGCCGTTTGTCGGTTTTTGGCCATTTAGACCTAGATAGGAGATTTAACCATCAAAATCGGGTTTTCTTCGTATCAATGGTTTCCCCGTCTTAAATTATGCATGCTTGCAAAGTTTCATCGATTTCCAACAAGTTTTGATAGTTGAAATCCAAGAAATTGGATTTCCGGCACTGTTCTAAGGAACCGTGCCGAAGGCCTGACGGTCGATCAGTGGATCGACCGTTAAGCGTTGGTACACACTTTCTGGGCCTCACGGTCGACCGTCGGATCGACCGTGGCATCGACCGCGGCCTCACGGTAGACCGTCGGATCGACCGTCGCATCGTCCGTGAGGCTCTGTCGCATTTTTGGCCTCCCACGGTCGATGCATCGATCGACCGTGGCCCCTTGTGTTTTTCCCCCGATTGGCCTCACTGTCGACCGTCGGATCGACCGTGGCCTCACGGTCGACCGTCGCATCGATCGTGGGCCCTTGAACAGTGTTTTCTAGCTTCTTTTGATGGGCTTTCATTCATGATAGATACCCAATCATGTTAGGAAGCATATACATTGTTTTCATGGGATTTTCAAGGGTTTTCTATCGAGATTGAGAATTGAATCTTGCGTTTATCCATTTTGGTGGATTTATGGGTTGACATGCATTTAATTACTTAGTTCATAGTAGTTTGAATGCTTATCGCTTTCCCTAGCCGTTAGCTAACTATGAGTGTTGCCTAACGAGGTATTGTGGAACCTTAGCCTGTTGCCGGCGTGTGCCGAGGGCTATTGTATAAATGTTGGCCAGTTACCTGCGGGGTAACTGTGGAACCTTAGTTTGTCAGGTGCAAGAGAGCATTGAAGACTATTGTATATCTGTGTCCATCTCTTTGTGCTAATCATTACTTGGTAAGTATAGACTATCTGTATTTGAGGTCCTTGCTATACTTACCCTTTTGGCTAGCTATAAGCTATGGCTAGCCCTGTATAATTGATGACATCTTGCTGCATGCTTATATCTCTTTATCTGTGCATGAGCATTGCATGCATCTTGATTGCATTAGAGGCATTTGAGGTTAGGCGGGCGATAGGTTGATCGCCGATCCGAGGTTCTCGGGTAGCTCGGATCTAGCCTTAGGACCGCGGCTGGGTAATCAGGATTAGGGCATGATTGTTTAATCAGAATCTCATGTTATTGAGGATGCAAGCTAGTTGGCTAAGATCTTTGTTTTGAGGTTTAGAGGTCGTGTTGTCTTCCCAAGGCTAAGTGTTAAGGATGGTTGTCGATGTCCCTGACTTGGTCCCTAGGCAGTGGTTTCCTGCTGGGTAACGGTGATCCTACTGGTTCTGGTTCTTTTCCTCCCAGCGTGTTGGTTGATGTTCCCAGCGTGGTCGGTTGAGAAGAGTAGGATCCCTTGGAGAGTCGATAAGGGTTGTAGGAACCCGTGGCATTCCTTAGGCTTGAGCGGGGAGACAACACTGTTGTTGTTTTCCTCCTTTCTATGTGCCGTAGAGTAGAACCCTACTGAGCTTATCGCTCACTCCTACCTGGGCTGCGTTTGCAGGTGCAAGCGCCAGTTCTTCAGCAGTAGAACCGGCGAGATCAGCTTTTGGAGGCGCGAGTACATCCAGAGGTGCTTGAGGTGGCTGGAGGACGATTGTTGTACTTTGGCAGTTTTGTAAATTGTAAACATCTTTCGATCATTTTTGGACTTTATGTATAAGATCTTTTCCCTTGGAGGAATTTGATAAGAATTGTAATCAGATGTTTAAACAGTACAACTTGATGTATTTATGAATTGAATTTCTGTTTCACCTCTGGCATATATATTGTTTAGATTTTTTTATGTTTTTCGCATTGTGCCACACCAATTGGAGATGAATAGTGTAGGTTTCCCCTCACGCCTTGGCTCGGATGGGTTTTCTAGGTCAGGGTGTGACAAATCAGATAGGACTAAAAGTATGTCAAGGAACTCTGTTCCTTGAATTAATTCCTGGTTGTCCTACTCTGGTCGCAACTGGGTCCAATCAAGCCGGAATTTGAAAATGTGCTCAACATGAAAAATGTAGATTAGGAAGTCTTCTGTCCTAGCCCAAACATTTGACAATATTGGGACTTATCTGGAATATGTGGCGAATATTCGGCTAAACGTCGACGGACTAGTTTCCCAGCATCTGTTTATCTGCATAGTCTTTAAAACTGGTATTAATCTATCCGGAATCTTGCAAAGTGTTCAACATCAAAGTTGTTCGTCTTGATGTCTTCTATAAGTCCTCCCAATTTCATGAATTTTCATATATTAGTCTGTTTCTGTATTTTCTAACTTAAATCTTCATTAAACCTGAAATAAACTAACAAACTATCAAATACAAACACTCTCGGGCTAACAAAGGTAAATAAAGGGGTTTAAGTATGAAAATTTAGTGACTGATCACACCCCCCAACTTACACTTTGCTAGTCCTCGAGCAAAGAAAATATAAAATTAAAGTAATAAATCTAACTGGCCACTTTCGTAGGTCTCACGATTGCACTTAGCATGTGCAACAAGCCTTTGAACCCCTAGGTTACCCCAGTGAAGGAGTTATAGTCTCCTGAGGGTTTTCAGGGATGACACCCACAAACATCTATACATTCCTTTGAATGTCATTAGAAATCAATTATAATATTCATTAACTCTAATGCATGAAATAGAAATATTATCCATGAATATACCTTTCAACTCATAGTCACATAAAAATATAGTAAATCAAAACATGTCATAACATATTTCCAACACTTCAACATATTTAATCTTGATTAAAAATAACTTTAACACTCATGTGTGTAAATAGGATTTCACATGCTTCAGAGCATCAATTATATCTAAACACTTCAACCATTCAAGATCACAATCATAGCCAAGCACATATCTTCCACTTACTACATAGCAATATCTGTTTTTTTTTCTTTTCTTTTTTTTCTTTTTGTTTTTTTTTCAGGAATCTCAACCGTTTACGCGAACACCACGGTGGTTAGGCACACTGACCGATTACTAAGTTGAAAATACATTTTTTTTCGCACACTCAGATAATTGCATGTGCTTATGTATTTTCTGTGCCATGACATAGATCTGTAAATCTATCCTAATATCATGCTTAGAATCTAATATCAACCCTTTAACATGTGAAAGTGAACATGTGTATTAGGATATGCCAAGTTATCTTTAAATCATAGTAAAAGTGTTAAAGTATAGAAATAGTGTCATGCATAGCAAAAATTTACTATCCCTTATACGACATACAAGTCTCAGAATAATTCAAAAGATAAATTTCTAAAACGAGCATTTTTGTCAAATCATATTATAATTTCATCCTTTTGACATATTTCAAGGGATGTATAAAAATAAGAATTAAATTCCTAGAATCTACCCCCAACTTGAATGTAATTGTCCCCAATTACAATAAGTCATAAAAATAAAGCAAGGAAAAGGGTAGAGATCACCATAATAGCGCGTCATAGGTAGATGTCGCAAGCATTGCAATCACCACACCGTCCACAAGAAGAATACGTCGCCATTAAATAAATTCAAGTCTCTAGAAGAGATTAAAAGGATAAAACCATATAAATAACCATAAAAACATTAGAGACATATATAAAGACTTAAGAATAACCTCTGATCGGTCGATATAAGATTTGCATAATTCGCCCCTTAATGATTTCTTAAGGAACACCTGCGATAAAAATACCTTTCCACAAGATCAAATAGAATAGAAAAAAAAAGGAAAGCTGAAAGATATAAAGGAACAGTTGGCAGAAGATCCTTTGTGTTTATTTAGCATAACACTGTGATGATCCAACATCTACACAAATCCAAATAAAAAATATAAAATATAATCCAAAATAAAAGCTCACTACACTAACATCTCGATAGCCAACCATCTCACCACGATAAAAGAAAACCTAGAAAAGCAATCAACCACTAAGATAGTCCTAAATAAACGAAATCAACAAAACTCCTCATTCATCAACCATCTCGTCCTCACTATCTCCGTCTTCAGAGTCATAGTCACTAGGCATCGGGGTCGACGGACGATCAGGGTCATCCGATGCATATGGTTAATCAGGAGGCGTCAGAAGAGCAAGATCAATGAGAGAACGTGGACGCACGCGCACGATGAGCTTTGAACTGCCAGGACTCTCGAAGGATACCCAGGGATCATCAAGGTCTAGAGCATGCTGAATATCATAAACGATGCGGGCAAACAAATCCACTGGCGGTAACGGCCCATAGAACTCAACACCATTAGGATAGGCATCGGAGGAATCAATAGGTGCAGCGGAGTCAGAAAAAAACTCTAGGTGGAAAGCATAGGACCATTGGTGGCGACGGTGGTGTCGGGGAATCGGCAGTGCTCATCGAGTCATCGTCGAAGGAGAACCACGACGCTTGCGACATTGGAGATCCAGGTGCGAAGTCGGACATCGGGGAGTGGGGCGGACTATGATCAGAATAGTAGGAGGATTGGCTTGATCAAGACATCTCGGATTTCAGTGATCTGGCTAGGTGGTAGAAGACGAAGGGGAGAGGTGATCGACGATGGTCCCGACGGGGAGGCAGAGGAAGGAACAGAACAGGAACTAGATGATGGAGCAAGGATGATGATCAAAGAGGAAGAGATACCCTAGGAAGTCAGGAATGGGCAGATTTAAATAGAGGATGAACTAATATTTGAGTAAGAGTAGTAAAACGATTAGGAGTAGATTAAAATCCGATGGCAGGTCCGCTCGAGCAGAAAAAATAATGTTGGCGATCGATCCGACGGTCGACCGTGGGAGTGGGTGATCTTGGGACACTAAGGCGACGGTCGACCGTGGGAGTGGGTGATATTGGGACACTAAGGCGACGGTCGACCGTGGGAGTGGGTGATCTTGGGACACTAAGGCGACGGTCGACCATGAGATGAGAAAATAAGCCGATGGTTGATGCGACGGTCGATCGGCCGATCGACCGTGGCTGATAGGATTTTTGTTGAGGAGGCGACGGTTGATCGTTGCATCGACCCTGCGAAGCCTATTTCGTGACAGAGGCTCACGGTCGATGCAACGATCGATGCAACGGTCGACCGTGATCCAGAAATTTTGATTTTCTAAATAATACGACTATTCTTAAAGAAAAATCAAGGAAAATCATGGAAAATCAGAAAAATATGTAAAAAACCTAAAATCTAAATAAATTCTAAAAAGATAACGAAAAATGATAAAACTGGGTTGCCTCCCAGGTAGCGCGTAATTTTACGTCTTTCGCTAGACGCCTCAAAGAAGGTCAGTTATAGCATGGATCCGTCAGCTCGATGGACTCAGTCACCTCACCGTGAACATCCTCCACATAATGCTTTAATCTATGCACATTAACAGTGAAAGTTTCATTCGTGTGTGGATGTCGAATCTCTATCGCACCATGTGTAAAGACTCTATTTATAATAAAAGGCCCAGACCATGTAGAACGTAATTTACCTGGGAAAAGACCCAATCTAGCATTGAAAAGCTAAACTTTCTGTCCGACATCAAAAGTCCTCCTTGAAATGTGTTTATCATGGAAGGCCTTTGTTTTATCTTTATAAATTTTGGAATTCAAATATGCTTCATTGCGAATTTCCTCAAGTTCACATAAACTGAGTTTCCTATGTGTTGTGACGGCATTAGTATCAGTATTGAGCTTTTTAATGGACCACATAGCTCGATATTCTAATTCTACGGGCAAATGACAAGGTTTACCAAACACTAATCGGTATGGGGACATACCAATAGGTGTTTTATAAGCCGTCCTATAAGCCCACAATGCATCATCTAGCTTAGTGGCCCAATCAGCACGATCAATACGAGCGGTTTTCTCTAATATGCATTTTATTTCCCTATTAGAAAGTTCGACTTGACCACTAGTTTGTGGATGATAGGGAGTGGCTACTTTATGTGTTATAGAATACCTTCTAAGGAGGGAAGCAAAATGTTGATTATTAAAATAAGAACCACCATCGCTAATGATTGCACGGGGACAACCAAATAGATGAAAAGATGTTACTTTGAAGAAATTTAATCACGACTTTATGATTATTCAATTTGGTTACTACAGCTCCTACCCATTTAAAAACATAGTCAACAACTACAAGGATATACTGAAAACCAAAAGAAGGTGGAAAGGGACCCATGAAATCAATACCCCAGATATCAAAGATATCGGCAACTAAAATCGGGGTTTGAGGCATCTCATTCCTACGAGAGATATTTCAAGTTTTCTGACATCGAATGCAGGATTGGCAAAAATTATTAGAATCCTTAAAAATTGTAGGCCGATAAAATCCACTTTGTAAAACTTTCGCAGCGGTTTTCTTTCCTGAGAAATGACCACCACATGCATGTGTATGACAGAAAGTGAGAATATCATGAACTTCAGACTCGGGCACACACCTACGGATAACTTGGTCAAAACAATGCTTAAATAACTCAGGGTCTTCCCATACATAACATTTAATCTGAGAAAAGAATATGTCTTTGGCATTTTTAGACCAAGAGTCAGGAAGCTTATCGGAAACAAGAAAATTAACTATATGTGCATACCAAGGTTGTGAAAGACGAGACACCTGAAACAGATGCTCGTCTGGAAATGAGGTATTAACAGGAGTGTTATCAAGAATATGCTCCAAAGGAAGGCGAGACAAGTGATCAGCAACTACATTTTCTGAAGCTTTCGTATCCCTAATCTCTAGATCAAATTCTTGCAAAAGCAAGATCCAACGAATCAGTCTAGGTTTGGCATCCTTTTTAGCTAAAAGATATCGCAGAGCCGCATGATCAGTATAGAAAAGGATTCTCGAACCTAGGAGGTAGGGACGGAAATTTTCCAATGCAAAAATTATTGCTAATAATTCATTCCCAGTAGTCGTATAATTTAATTGAGATTCAGAGAGGGTCTTGCAGGCATAATAAATCACATGTGGAATTTTATTTACTCGTTGTCCTAAAACAGCTCCTATGGCAGAATCAAAAGCGTCACACATAAGTTCAAAAGGTAGATAATAATCAGGGGCATGAACAATAGGTGCAGTAGACAGTAAATCATGAATGGTCTTGAAAGCAGTCAAACATGCATCATTGAAGACAAAGGGGACATCCTTGGCTAGTAATTCACACAAGGGTCGTGCAATTTTAGAAAAATCTTTGATGAATCGGCGATAGAATCCAGCATGACCTAGAAAAGAACGAATTTGACGCACAGATGTTGGTGGAGGTAGTTTGGAAATTAATTCAACTTTGGCCCTATCAACCTCTATACCATGTTTTGAAACAATATGACCTAACACAATTCCTTCTTGAACCATGAAGTGGCTCTTTTCCCAACTGAGAACTAAATTAGTTTCAATGCAACGATCTAAAACTTTAGAAAGATTGTCTAAACAGGATTCGACAGAATTTCCAAACATAGAAAAATCATCCATAAAGACTTCAAGAAATTTATCAATCATTTCAGAGAAGATGGCCATCATACACCTTTGAAATGTCGCAGGTGCATTACAAAGGTCAAAAGGCATCCTACGATAAGCAAAAGTACAAAAAGGTCAAGTAAAAGTAGTGTTTTCTTGATCTTGAGGATCGACTGCAATTTGGTTATACCCTGAATATCTATCTAGAAAACAATAATAACTATAGCTGGAAAGTCTTTCTAAGATTTGATCAATGAAAGGAAGAGGGAAGTGATCTTTTCTAGTCAAAGCATTAAGTTTTCTATAATCAATACAAACACGGCATCCCGTGGTCTAGCGCATTGGGATCTGATCACCGTTCTCATTTTCTACCACTGTTAAGCCGGATTTCCTAGGAACTACTTGTGTAGGGTTGACCCACTGGCTATCAGAAATTGGGTAGATAATGCCAGCGTCTAAAAGTTTCATTAACCTCTTTCTTCACCACCTCTTTCATATTAGGATTAAGGCGGCGTTGCATTTCTCTAACGGTTTTATATTCATCCTCGAGATGAATCTTTTGCATGCAAATTGAGGGGTCAATACCTTTCAAATCAGCCACTGACCAACCAATGGCTTTCCCATGTTGTTTCAGAACCTCGATAAGTTGACTCTCCTGATCGTTTGAAAGTGAAGAAGAGATGATCATGGGAAGAGAGGAATCTGATCCTAGAAAAACATATTTTAGCGTTTTAGGCAGTGGTTTTAATTCTAAATCAGGTGGTGCTTCCAGTGACGAAGGTGCAGAGTAGACGAGAGCGGTGGAAGGGGTTCAATCATCCAAGAAATCGTTTCAAGCTTCATTATGTCCTGACCGATTGATCATTCTTCTGACTGATCAGTCGGTAAATTTGATTTATGTGTGTCAATGTCATCTTTTGATTGTGCAATTTCTAAATTAACCTCATCATCATTATCATAGTCATAATCATGTAAAATATCATAGAATTCATCAGAAATCATGGCATGTGATCTATCATCAATACATTTAGTCAAAATATCAACATTAAAACATTCATCATCCTCCGGCTCAGGTAAACATACAATTTTAAAAATATTCAATTTAACATGCATGTATCCAAAAGAAACTTCCATCACACCAGTTTGGTAGTTTATACATGCATTAGCAGTGGCCAGAAAGGGTCGTTCCGGAATAATGGGTACAGTCTTCTTGCAGTGGACAGCAGGTTTCATATCTAAGACAACAAAGTCAACAGGAAAGAAAAAATTATCCACTTTGACCAAAACATCTTCTAAGATACCTCTAGGTGTCTTAACGGACCTATCAGCTAATTGCAAGATCACTGGTGTTTGTTTAAGTTCTCCCATCCCAAATTCCTTATAAAGGTAATATGGCATAAGGTTAACACTGGCACCTAAATCAAGAACGACACCATCAATATGATAGTCTCTTATACAACAAGGTATGGTGGGGGTTCCAGGATCTTTTAGTTTGGGAGGTGTATCATGTTTCAAAATCGAATTGACTTGCTCGGTAAGAAAGATCTTTTTAGAAACTTTGGATTTGGCCAGGCGTTTATGGGTACACAGATCCTTAAGAAATTTGGCGTAGAAAGGAATCCGTCTAATGGCATCAAGCAAAGGTATGTTGATATTGACTTGCTTAAAGGTTTTAAGGATTTCTTCGACAGTTTTTCGGGATTTTATGATTGAAGAAGGGTTCTTAAGGGCTGCAAGAAAAGATACTTTATGAGTATATTTAGCTGGATCAGGCTCTCTAGAAGCAGGTGAGCCAATATCAGGTGAAAAACAAGAATCATCTTGGGATGGATGATTGATCTTCGGATCGGGCGTTTGATCATCCAGATTGACAGGTTCACCTATTTGATTATCTACTATTTTGCCACTTCTAAGGGTCACAACGGCTTTGGCACTCTCGAAGTTTTGGCTTTCTAGATAGTGCTGGCCTCTCGGGTTGGTGACAGATTGACTTGGCAAATGTCCATCCTCTCTTTTAGACAAGTTGTTAGATAGCTGCACAACTTGTTTTTCTAAATTTGATACGGATTTAATCGTTGAAGATAAGTTGTTTTTCAACAAGGAGACAACACCTTTGACAGTTCAAATTTCGACCTTCATGGATGACATGTCCCTATTAATATCACCTCTCATCTCTAAAAGTGTACTCATGATTGAATTTAAAGTGGGCTCAGTTGATGATTCAGGAGGAGGAGGTTGAGAGGTATGCTATGGATAATGTGAAGAGTACCCAAGGTTTGGATTTGCGAAAGGCTTAGGTGGGTACTTGAAAGTAGATGTATTAACTGTATTGTTCTGCCCTTGAAAGTTACTTGACTGTTGTAGCTTCCAACTAAAATTAGGATGATTTCTCCAACCTGGATTGTAGGTATTAAAATAAAGGTTGTTCTGAGGTTTGGAAAAACCATGAGTTGCATTAACATGTGCTTGAACAAAGTCAGGGAAATTGAGAGCTAGATGACAATCAGTGATATGGTGATCAGAATTAAGGCAAAGGGCACAGGTTTTAAGAGAAGTGTTAGGCAATTGTTGAGCAAGAGATTTACCTGTTTTCAACTGGTTTAAATCTTTAGTTAGGAGAGCTACTTGTATGGAGAGACTTTGGAATTCAGAAATTTCATGAATTCCCCGAGAATTATGAACAGTGGTAGACCGACTCCTAAAAACTGAGGCATTGTGTTGTGAATTTGCAGCAAGGTTGTCATACATTTCCCAAAGAGCAGTCCATGGCTTACTAAGAACAACACCCCCGCAGCAGGTTTTGACCATTGTCCTATAACGATCATTAAGTCCATTATAAAATGAATGGGCTAACTGCCACTCAGGTACCTCATGATGGGGACATTCTTTAAGAAGATCCTTAAATCTTTCCCTAGCTTCGTGAAACATCTCATCTTCATTTTGCTTAAAAGAAATAATCATTGTTCGATAGTTTTGAGTTTTAATGATAGGGAAATATTTTTTAAGGAAGGCATCCTAAAGTTGATCCCATGTTGAGATCGAATTTGGAGCTAAGGTTTGGAGCCAATGTTTAGCCTTGTCTTTCAAAGAAAAAGGAAAAAGCTTGAGTCTAAAGGCATCATCATTAAAATGCTGAAGTTTGAACATGGAAAGGATTTCAAGAAAACTAGCAATGTGTCCATAGGGATCCTCATTCTCACGCCCATAGAAAGAAGGTAAGGATGTAATCTAGTTAGGCTTAATCTCATAATGTGTAGCATTGATGGTAGGTGGTTTGATACAAGAAGCATAGGTATAAGGTCCAGGTAGGAAGTGATTCCTAATTGGGACTTCTCTATTATTGTTATCATTTCCACCCCTACCCATATTATCATTAGGGTCAATGACATGTTCCTCGTGTTCAGCCATTAAGGATTGGAAGTTGCTTATGGCTTCCTGGTAATTACTTAGATTTTTGTCCTAAGGTTCTAGTTGATCGAAGTGTGGCCTCTATTTCTAGATCCAAAAGTTCCAACGGATTATGTAGGGATCGTCTGCCTTGCATGCAAGATCACACCAAAAAGAGAAAAAAGAAAATAGAATATTCGGAGGAGAGGAGAAAATCTGAAAAACAACGATTGAAACGAAAAATTTTAAAGTAATAAAACTAACCTGGCTGCGCTCGCGGTCGATCCCGCGATCGATCTCACGGTCGACCATGGGGCTGTGCAACCTGACTTGGAGAACGCGACGATCGATCCTCGTATCGACCTAGAGAAGTTTTTTCCATGACAGAGCCTGACGGTCGATGCAGCGATTGATAAGACTTGAAAAGTGCACAAAACACTCTTGTAATTTGACTTTGTTGGTCTCCGAACAATGTTTCACTGACTACTTTTATCCCATTTTAGGTATAACAGACCCTATCATGAGTTAGATCAAATTTGGAGCTAAAAGGAGCATATCCGGGCAATTCTGGCATGAAGGATCGATCTTCCATCGTTGAAGGGATCGATCCTACTCATCCAATAACTCGACAGAGAGCAAATATAAAGGAATCGATCTTCCTTCATGGAAGGATCGATCCTCCACGGGACGTATCAAGACAACAAGTGACCGATCGATCCTAATCAACTAGTAGGATCGATCCTTTGCGGGACATCACCATCAATTGAAGACCATAGGATCGATCTTCCTCCTCGGAAGGATCGATCCTCTGCTGCCAGAAAAGAAGATCAACGGCCTATATCTAATCCATGGGTGAATGCTTTCCTAGGCTATCAATAGTCAGTTTTTAGGGATTTTTGGGGGGGCTCTTTTCCTGGACCTTTCTGGGGAGAGCAGTCCTTCCTTTGAACTTTTATTTGAAGATTCTTTGGAGGAGATTCATGGCGGAAGGAGTTCGTCGACTTTCACCTATGGATCGACCCCTAAAGATGAGTAGCTAAAACCCTAGCCATGGTATTCTTATGATGTAACTAGGCTTTCTACTATTATCCCGGTACCAAACGGGCCCTTAGAGTTACCTCATTTAATGGCGAGTGACTTTAATGCTATTATTGCTGTGGAAGAGAAGAGATAAGGTGTGCCTTTCTCCTTTGATGCTTCCGCAGGGGGTTCTTTGGATTTATCTGTGAAAACGATTTGGTGGTCATGGAATTCTACGACAGTCCTTTCACGTGGACCGACAAGCAGCCGGGAAGAGCAAAGGTTCTGTAGCGTCTTGATCTGGCACTATGCAATCTCCAGTGGAAGTGCCAATTTCTCCATACATAGGTTTCTTATCTACCCAGAATTAATTCTGATCACTCACCTATTCTGGTTTCTATTGAAGATTGCAGGCAAACTAAGGGCCCGGCCGTGTGCCATTCGGAGCATTATTGGCTTCGTCTGGATGCTTTCAAGTCAGTTTTAAACCAAATTTGAAAGGCTCCTTACCACGGATCCCGGCAATATGTTCTCAACTCAAAAATTAAAGCAGCTAAAAGAACGGTTAAAGGCTGGGATCGGAGGGCGTCTAGTAAGGATATTTTGTAGAGAAATCCGGCGGCCTCTTTCACCGAGCACCTCCTATTCTCCAAGTTTAGAAACCCAAGGTGCCATACACGTCAATGATCGCACACCACCAACTAGAAACAAGAACGGAGAATACCAAACTCACAAAGAGATACCTAAACAACTTCAATGCATAGATTAACCAAGAGGTTGCAAAGGAAAACACCAATTTGAAGAACCAACTAATAAGCTCTTCAATTAATACCCGATGAAAGTTACAAGAGATGAAGAGGGTAGGAAGAGAGGCCACCCACCTCTTTCCTAGAAGATCTCCAACAAGCTTGAACTACTCCCTCTTCCCTTCCCTTGCTCTTGACACCAAAAATAAGAAGAAACAACCTAGAGGCAAAATAGAGAAGCCTCTTACTCAAGAGCAAACTTCTAATCTACTCACTTAAACCCTCTAACATACCACTACATATAAGATAACATACTATTCCCAAAATGCCCCTAATAAGTTATGAAACCTAATAGATAACATAGCATGTTAAGAGCAAGTTTAGCACTAATTTTCAACACTCCCCCTTAGTGCAAACTTGCGAGTTACCAAACCGAGCTTTGCTTGAAGTTCTTGAAACCTCGCCTTTGGAAGAGCCTTGGTGAAGATATCCGCCAAGTTTTCTTGAGACCTTACTTCCACTAGTTCGATTTCTTCGTGAAGCACCTTCTGCCGAATGTAATGGTGTTCAACTTCAATATGCTTTTTTCTTGCATGAAACACCGGATTTTCCGCCAACTTGATTGCACTTTGATTGTCACAACTAACCTTCACCGGATAGTCAACATGCTGCAAAACATCACCAATCAAAGTCTGCAACCATGTACATTCTTGTGCCACAAGAGTCGTCGCTTTGTACTCTGCCTCGGTGCTAGAAAGAGCCACGGTATCTTTCTTCTTACTACACCATGATACATATACGAAACGCAAGCCAAAACCATAGCCCGATGTCGACTTCCTCTCATCAAAATCACCCGCCCAATCCGGGTCGTTGAAACCTACAAGTTCACAACTTGCAGCATTCTTGTAAAGAAGACCAATATCAAAAGAGGAGTTGACAAACCTAAGAATCCTCTTGGCGGCATCAAAATGAGTCTTCCTTGGTGTTTGCATGTAACGACTTACAACACCAATGTCAAAAGAAATATCCGGCCTTGTGATGGTAAGATAGAGCAAACTACCAACAAGAGTACGAAAAAGTCTTGGATCTTCAAGAGCCTTGCCTTCACCTTTTCGTAGCTTGATATTTGCATTTATAAGAGTAGAGCATTGCTTGCTTTCCTTCAAGCCAAACTTCTCAACAAGCTTAGATGCATAATGCCTTTGAGAAAGAAATATACCATCAACTCCATTTTCCACCTCCAACCCAAGAAAGAGACTTAGCTCACCCAAGTTCTTCATCTCAAACCGTATAGCAAGCTCATCTCGAAGCTTACTAATCTCCTTAGCATTATCTCCGGTAACTATCATGTCATCCACATAGAGCAATACAATGACATGCACCATGCTTCTTCACAAACATACTCGGATTGGAATTAGAGACAAGAAATCCACAAAAGATAAGATATTGAGCAATCTTACCATACCAAGCTCTAGGTGCTTGCTTGAGGCCATAAATCGCGTTCTTCAATCGGCACACATGATTTGGGAAAAAAATTTCACAAGAAACCCAGCAGTTGGCTCATGAAGATTTCTCGATCCACCTCACCATATAAGAAGGCATTTTTGACATCAAGTTGCCACAGTTTCCATCCCTTGCAAGCCGCCAAAGAAATGAAAACCCGAACCGAGGTCATCTTGGCTATTGGACTAAGTGTCTCCTCATAATTCATTCCATGTTGTTGAGTGAACCCATGAGCCACCAACCGTGCCTTGTACCTATCCACGAATCCATCGGCCTTTCTCTTTATCTTGTTCACCCACTTGCATGAAACCGGCTCAACCTCATTTGGCTTCATAACCAAATCCCAAGTTTCATTTTGATTGAGTGCACAGACTTCTTCTTCCATTGCTTTCTCCCATTCATGAACACCATTGGCTTGATCATAACATGAGGGCTCTTCCACATCTATAGGACCGGCAAACAAACATGAAACCACATCTACCAAGTTAGCACCCGAATTCCATTCCGGACCAAAGTACCTTAGATTCTTCTTTTGCTCTCTTGTGGATCTCCTTGGTTGCTCCTCTACCTCATGTGTTGGACTTGAACTCTCAATGGAAGAACCCAAGCTCCCCCTTCCACTCATCTCCATTAATGAAGAAGAGCTGGATGAGTTTGGTGCACCGGAAGATAATGATGTTGATATCGCTGAAATGTGTCACAACATAGCAGTGTAGTGCAACATAACATAAGAGAGGTCGAACCCACAAAGAGACAAGCGGAAAACATCCTAAAAGCAAATAACAATGAATTAAAGACAAACGAGAACTTAAGAATTAATTAAATTAGAACAAAGGATTTAATTATACCTAAGATTAACTAAAGATATCATGCTTTTAATAAGGCTTGGCATCGGGAATCACTTCACTCGGATTTAGGTTCTTCTCTTCACTCAGATTGATTCTTCCTTTTATAGCTCTAACTTTATCCTACCAAAACCTAAGAATATACGATACCTGCTGTCACTATAGGCAACGTATAGCAAAAGTTCCTTGGAACAAAGCCCTAACCCTATCTTACCAGATCTTAAAGAATACACAATACCAACTCTCACAATCTGCAATGCATAGCAAAGAATTCACGAGATAAAGTAGGTAAACAATAGATATAACCATGGGATTACAAGATCATGAAAGAAGCATGACTAGATTCATAATACCATTCATCCACATAGAAATCCATAATCTGAAAATAATCGCAGA
Organism: Narthecium ossifragum; assembly: GCA_963920575.1. Taxonomy (NCBI): domain Eukaryota; kingdom Viridiplantae; phylum Streptophyta; class Magnoliopsida; order Dioscoreales; family Nartheciaceae; genus Narthecium; species Narthecium ossifragum. Next base: position 11,609,698 of record OY986968.1, read on the forward strand.
AGATTCAATACATAGAAAAGAGTTTAACAATAAATATTAAAACTATGAACCATGATGAAGAAGAAACCCTAATCCTCGCTAGGTCATCCGTCCGCCAAGCCCGCGGATTACTCGGCCATGGATGGAGATGTCTTCATCTTCTTCCTTCAGAAATAGCTAGAAAGAGTCTCCAAAAACATCCAAAAAAACCCCTTTGAATAACCCTAAGTTTCCTATTTATAAGCTTGAAAAGTTAGGAAACTCGGGTTAAGTTTAAACCTGTTATACGCCCGCGGTCCATGCCACGGGCGATGCCACGGTCGAGCGTCAACTGTGCACATTATTTGAAAAAGCAGTGGTCGATCATCGCATCGACCCTGAGAAGTGTTTCTCTTGACAAAGGCTGACAGTCGATGCCACGATTGATGCCACGGTCGACCGTGAGCATAGTGAGCGCGACGGTCGATCTCACGGATGATGCGACGGTCGACTATATTCATTCAGCACTACGCATGGGTACGAAAAATGTTGTAATGTTCTGTAGGAAACTCGTAATCACGAACCGTAAAATTCTCCAAAAACTAGATTTCAAGGGATTTCCAGCCATATATGGAACCTCATCTAGTTTTTCATGGCCAGGTTCAGTGTAATCTTCCAAGTTGACCCATGTAATCTTCTCAGCTTGTTTTAGCTCCAATTTCCTGTATTTTCTAAAAAACTATGTGAACCACATATAAGTATAAAAATAGTGCTAAAGAGGTTGATTAAGTATAACAATCTAGCAATTGAAATGGTTATAAGGTTGTTCAGAGTGCACTTTCATGCACTCATCACACCCCCAACTAGTTTATTGCTAGTCTCTAGCAATTCAAAGCGCAATGAAAATATAATTAAGCACACCCACGGTCTAATGCTATAGACAAGCATGACAAAAATTCTACCTTGACATGTCAAAAGTGTTGTATATAGTACAGAGTATGAAAACTTCTTATGCTCATACACATACTACAAACACATGAAATTAACTTCTACATTTCAAACATGCTAATCACCATTCAGATGAACACATGTAACGTGACAAATAAAAGTTACATACATAGGCAACTTCTACCCACCATTAGTCCAAACACACTACTATTTTCCTGACCAATCATCCAACCCTCGCATTTTAAGTACAACATTGTTTTTCTTTTTCTCTTTTTTTTCAACTATCAGACACTTTGACTTTTTACGCGAGCACTCTCCACTTCTTGAAGCGCAGAGACCCAGTTACTTAGCAAAACAATTAATAATTTCTTTTTTTTAGTTATCAGTAGTTCTACCTTTTTACGCGAGCCCCGCTTCCAGAGGCAAGAACACTCGGTTACTCAGTAGATCACTTAATAGTTGTTGATGAGTGCATGAAAGTGCACTCTGAACAGTCTTATAACCATCTTAATTGTTCAATTCTTCAGCTTTAATCAACATCTTTAGTACTATTTTTACACGTATATGTGTTTCACATAGTTGTGTGGAAAATGCAAGAAATTGGAGCTAAAAGAAGCTGAAAAGATTACATGGGTCAACTTAGAAGATTAACTTGTACCTGCTCAAGACGAACCAGATGATATGTCATACACCATTAGAAAGCTCTTGAAGTCTAGTTTCTAGAGAATTTTACTGTGAGGACCTGCCCCTCTACCCCTGTGACTTGTTGTAGACCGTAAGGGCAATTTTGTAAATTGTGCCTTGTTGATTTGTTTCACACCTGCGTGTGCACACACTGGCCATGTTTGTGATAGTGTTTGATTAGAATGGTTAGGTGGACCCGGGATCTGAAGATCCGAGTTAGGGCTTGTGTTTTAGCCCAAGTTTGAGTTTCGGGGCAAAGGAGATCGATCGTTCTTGCTAAGGAGATCGATCTTCCTTGAGAAGAAGATCGATTCTTCTGTGCCAGAAAGTCTTGACGGTGGATTTTGTGAGGAAGGCCGCCGTTGGCCGTCGCTCTCCACTGTCAGAAGGAGAGAGGACTTTCTCTCCTCTCCTCCCCCTCATCCTTATCCTTCTATGCCAGAAAGTCCTGGCTTTTCCCCTGTTTTTCTTACAGCCTTCTTCTTCTCCGTTCTCCCTCCTCCGGCCACCATTTTGGAAGTTTGAAAGCTCATTGGATCCGTGGTGACATGAGGAAGATTCCTGCCGTGGTTTGATGCTGGATTGGTTACTGGTTAGTGGGGAATCAGCCGAGGTTTAGCGTTTCCGGTAGGTTTCTACCTACCTGAGTTAGTTTAGGGGTTTTCTCTTGATCTAGCCGTTAGATCTAGCTGTTCTTTGTGTTGTTGGATTCCTCTTGCTTAGTGTAATTTATGTCGTAAGTTTCATAAGCTTTGGTTTAGATTTTAGTAGGATTTAAGCATGTTTAATCTCAGATTTTCCGGTTTCTGATGTTCTTGAAGAACAACCGGTTTATGACGCAGTTTCCGATCAGTACGTGCATCTTCTTGGGTTGTGATGAACATAAGAGTTATAGATCTTTGAATCTACTTTCAGACCCAACTGATGCCATAATTTTCTGATTTTCCTATGATTTGCTATAGTTTTCCTATGGGTGGGCGCTGCGTTGCAGCAAGTAATGGTAAGTTAGTTTGATTAGCGGTTTGATTAGTGTTTTTCCGTTAATCAAGCCGTTGGATGTTTCCTGATTTTGGATATGATGATCCCGACATATTGATCTATTGGTGTCTAAGTTGGATCTCGAATCCGACGTCGCTTGGACGTCGGATCGACGGGGTCAATTAGCCTCTAAGTAGAGGATTTTGGTGTTCTTAAATAATATTATATGTCGGAACATATATTATTATATTTTTACTGCTCATCGGAGTTTTCGGGGTTGCTTCCCATTACAGGAGTCCGCGGTTGACAGTCGCGGTACCATCGTAATGTCGGGACCCGCTACGGATTGGCTGGTAGCGGTTGGTAGTACCACTGCAGCGATCCGATTGGACTTGTATGCTATCCTTAACATATTGTTGCATGCTTACCTCTTACTTGTGTATGTTCATAGCATGCATTCTTTATTGTGCATTAGTTGCATAGTTAGGGCGTGGGTGATCTGTGGGTCGCCGTCCCGAGACTGGAAGCTCGGATTTAGCCCTAGGACCGGGGTTGGGTAGTTTGGACCCGATTCGAATTGTGGTGTCCAGTCAAACTTGATGAAAGGCCTAGATGATTGGTACACCTATTGCTTGGTGATTGTAAAGGTCGTGTCGGCCTCGAGTCGGATGCTGAGGTGTAGCAGGTGTCCCACTGTGTTGACTCTTAAGTACATGAGTTGCCTAATCATCGGTGTCATTTCTCGCCTGCAGTGCATTTTCCTGCTTGTGAGCTAGCAGTGTTGTTCCTGCTACTGAGTGTGACCTGACATGTGACCAGCTCGGCTGGAAGACCATGATCGTGGGCTCTAGGACACGTAGTGGGGCTATGGGACCCCTGTATACACCCAGGTCTTACTTGAGGGTGACACTGTTGCGTTTCCCTCTTCCTTCTGTGTGTCTTAGTGTAGAACCCTACTGAGCTTTATACTTACTCCTACCCGGGCTACATTTTGCAGGTGCAGGCGTTAGCTCCTCTTCTGTTGCCCCTATCGGGCAGTTGGTCGGCAGTGCAGCGGCGTCAGGCGGAGTTTGAGAGGTGGTGATCTTTTACAGCTTTAAACTTATGTTAGCTAGTCTCCTACGGGAGTGTTTAATGTTGTATTTAAATCTTCCCCTCTCCGAGGATACGTATATTAAATTCACTTGGGTTTTGTAATCTTGGGTTCGAGGCTTGTAATTTATTATGTCTTTTAAATTGAGGGTGTTTGTGATGAATTGTTAGGGAGACCAATAGGTTAGAGGGAACCCTCGCCAAAATTTTCCGCGGCTTGTTAGGTTTTGGTTCGCGTCGCCCGGCCCAGTTGGGCTTTCACGGGTCGGGGCGCGACATTTACGGTTCGTGATTCCGAGTTTTCTAGAGAAAGTTGTAGCATTTTGGTACATCTGCGAGATCATCAGTGAGAAAGTTACATCACCCGCGAGATCGACCGTCGCGCTCTCGATGCTCACCGTAGACTGTCGAATCGACTGGCAGCCTCTGTCAAGGAAAATCGATGTGGTGATTGACCACCGCTCTTCCAAATTAATTTGTACAGTTGACGGTCGACCGTCAGGTCTCACGGTCGACCGCCAAATCAGCCGCAAGCGTATAATGGATCCGGATCTAGCCCGAGTTTAAGCCTATAAATATTATACTTAGGGTTATCAAAAGGGAGGTTTTTGGAGGACTTATGGAGGACGTTTCTGGAGCATCTGGAGGAGAGGAAGCTACGTTAGTGTGTTGTTTTCTTCGTCTTTCTTTCTTTATTTTTCCTTGAACACTTTTATCGTCTTCATGATGAACATGAGTGGCTAGTTTCTTTTCTAAAGTACCGATGTAGGCTAACAGAATCATTCTATGTTATTGAATCATGGTTATTTAATCGGTTTATATTTCTTGTTTCATTCATAATTATAAATGAGATCTTAAATACCTTTATCTGGCCAATAGAAGTATTGTAGATTGTTTTATGTGAGATTGGGCGATGGTTCATTTCCTAATCTTACAAGATCTATGAATGAATGAGTTTATGTCAAAGCCGGGTTCAAGCTAAGACAATTCTTGGTTCATAATTGTTCTTCAGCGCTTAATGGATTATGAACACTTTCTTATGGGTACATTAGCAAGGGTTAATTGAGGATACTTGGTGAAGACCGCGGCCGAACGGATCATCATACTGGAAGAACGAGCCCTTGGAATTAAACTGAGATTTTGTTCATTCAATGCATAGAATGAGGATGTTATGGTGAAATCGGAACCTTAGTCTTCATCTATAAAATTTCCATCGTTTTCTTATTTCGTTATTAGATCTTCTATTTTCAGTACTTCTTATTTCTTACTTTACTTTCCTTATTTTCTTTCTTCTCTGTTCGTTAGCGTTTTAACTCTAATAATCTTTACAAATCTCTGTGGGTACAATACTTGCCTTGCTGCTATACTGATCACACAGATTCGTATACTTGCGAGATATAAAATTAAGGGATAATTGGCATTTAGGCCTCTGAGAAGGGAATATTTGCCCAAAATACCATATACTTTTTTCTTGAGGCATTTAGACCCTAATACCTTTTTTTAGTACTAAAATGCCCTTCCAAGATTTCCAACATGAAGAAACTTCTCAGTGATTGTTCGTATTCCTAGTGACTGTTCGTATTCTCAGTGAAAAGTAACTACCAAAAAATATGGAAAGTAACTACCAATGGAAAGTAATTAGTGGAAAGTAACTTGTACAAGTTACTTACCACTATTTTTGCAATTGTACAAGTTACTTTGCATGTATACAAGCTACATTTGTAAAAGTTACTTTCCATGTACAAGTTACTTTTCACTATTTTTGCAATTGTGTAAGTTACATTCCATTTTTTTTGGAAAATAACTTGTAACAATTATGGAAATCATGTTAAGTTACTTTCCATTTTTTTCAAATTCTACAAGTTACTTTCCATATGTACAAGCTACATTCGTACAAATTACTTTCCATGTACAAGTTACTTTCATGTATACAAGCTACATTTGTAAAAGTTACTTTCCATGTACAAGTTACTTTGCACTATTTTTGCAATTCTACGAGTTACTTTCCATTTTTTTGAATAAAACCTGTAACGATTATGAAAATCATGGTAAGTTACTTTCTATTTTTTTGCAATCATAGAAGTTACTTTCTATTTTTTTGCAATTATACAAGTTACGTTCCATATGTACGAGCTACATTGTACAAGTAACTTTCCATGTACAAGTTACTTTCCACGTGTGGAGGTCGATGGGTTCATAGGGTTCCGAGTAGTAGGAGGGAGGCCGTGGAGGTTGGGGAGGAGTCATGGTAACGTCGAGAACGAAGGAGGCATTCGGATCTGGTGGCAACGCGGAGCCCGGGAAAGGAGGTGACGGTGACGCGGAGCTCAGGGAAGGAGGTGGCGGCGACGCGGAGCTCGGGGAAGGAGGTGGCGGCGACGTGGAGCTTGGGGAAGGAGGGAGGCCATAGAGATCGGGGAAGGAGGTGATCGCGATGCAGAGGTCAAGGAAGGAGGGAGGCCGTGGAGGTCGGCGAAGGAGGTGACGGCGACGCGGAGCTCGGGGAAGGAGGGATGTCGCGCCCCGACCCGCAAAGGCCCAACCGGGCCGGCGACACGAATCGGAACTTAACTAATTATGGAAAATTTTGGCGAGGGTTCCCTCTAGCTTACTGGTTTCTCTAAATATTTCATAAGCACCCTTATTTAACAATAATCAACAACCTCAAAAGATATAATATAATATTCAAATCCTCAAAAGGGTTTACATTCATACAGCATACTCCCGTAGGAGACTATCTAAACAGAAAGCGTGTAGAAGACGATCACCGCTCCTCAAGCACAGCCAGACGCCGCCGCGCCACGAAACACCTGCACGGTAGGGGCCACTGAAGAGGAGCTAACGCCTGCACTTGGAAAACTGATCGCTTACAAATGTCGTTGTTAAATCGTTGCAAACTCAATCAAATATAAATTTATAATCCTTATTCAATCACTACACTACTAGGTAGAATAGCGGTGAAGTCGGGAGTCGATCCACAGGGAAAACGTTGGAAACTGAAATCAATTCTCGAAACCCTAAAACTAAGGAAAAGAATCAAAGATAGAATAAAGTTATCTAAACTAATAAATAAAAGAGATAAAAGGTTGATCAATTTGAATCAATGGAGTAGTTACTTAGGAATTACTCAATTCGCCTTACTTTCATTATTAGTCTTCTCTAGTTATCATCTTGTTCCCTTCTCTCAACATTATGGATCATATGGCTACAAGCTCACATGAATCCCTAAAAGAAAGTTAATGTTCCCAACGGCATAACCTATCTATGCTTGGTGATGAGTGCATGAAAGTGCACTCTAAATAGCCTTATAACCATCTCAATTGCTAGATTATTATCTTTAATCAACATTTTTATTCCTATTTTTATATCTATATGTTGCTTCACATGGTTGTTTGGAAAATGCAGGAAAAAGGAGAAAAGAAGCTGAAAAGAGTGCATGGATCAACTTTAAAGATTAATCTGTACCTGCTCATGAAGAATCAGATTATGTGCCATATATGGTTGGAAAGCTCTTGAAGTCTAGATTCTGGAGAATTTTACGGTTTGTGATTCCGAGTTTCCTAGAGGAAGTTACTGCAATTTTAGTACCGATAGCGCAGTCTGAATGGCAGCACAGTAAATAAGCTGGAAGTCCGAGCGATCCTCCGATTGATCGGACTACGCAGAAACATGACAGAACCCATTTTTTTTGGCTGAACGAAGTCCGATCGATCTCTTCATCCCTCCAAAGGGGTCCGATCGATCCGACACCAATGGTCCGATCGATCGGACTCGGAAAAAGCCAAAAACAGCTGATTTTTACTCAACCGATCGATCCAACACTCATAGTCCGATCGATCGGACTTGGGAATTAAAGGTTGACAGAACGTATGCTTTTTAGAGGAGCAGAGTTCGATCGATCCGTCCATCGATCGGACTCGGGCGTAAATAGAAGTTGGAGATTTCAATGAGTCCGATCGATCCAACGTCCCGAGGAGGATCGATCGGACGTTCCCAGTGAATTAAATCAACGGTTTTGATTTAACCCGAGTTTAGGCCTATAAATAGGATACTTAGGGTTATCAAATGGGACTTTTGGAGGACTTTTTGGCAGCGTTTGGAGGCGAGGAGAAGGGTTCCAGGCTTGGTTTTCTTTTCTTATTTCTTCTTTATTTCTTCATTAGTTTTGTTGCCCTCATGGTGAACATGAGTGGCTAGTTTCTTTTCTAAGGTACCGATGTAGCCCTAACTGAATCATTCTATGTTATTGGATCATGATTATTTTATCAGTTTATTTTCCTTGTTTCATTCATTATTATAACTGAGATCTTAAATACCTTTATCTGGCCAATAGAAGTATTATAGATTGTTGTATGTGAGATTGGGCGAGGGTTCATTCCCTAATCTTGCAGGATCTATGAATGAATAAGTTTATGTCGAGGCCGGGTTCAAGCTAAGAGTATTCTTGGTTCATGATTGTTCTTCAGAGCTTAATGGATTCTTGGTTAACAGTTAGTTATGGGTTCATTAACTAGGGTTAATTGGGGGTACTTGATGAAGACCGCGGCCGAACGGATCATCATACCGGAAGAACGAGCCCTTGGAATTAAACTGAAACTTGATTGATTCAATGCATAGAATGAGGATGTTATGGTGAAATCGGAACCTTAGTATTCATCCATCATATTTCCATCGTTTTCTTATTTCGTTATTAGATCTTCTATTCTCAATACCTCATATCTTCTTATTTTTCCTTCCTTATTTTCTTTCTTTTCTGTTCTTTAGCGTTTCACTCTAATAATCTTTACAAATCTCTGTGGGTACGATACTCGTCTTGCTACTATACTGATTGCACCGATTCGTATACTTGCGAGATATAAAATTTATTCATCACTTGGCATAGATTGTCTTTGGTCCTATGATTACATTAAATTATACTACTCCTAATAACCGTGGCACAACCTATCTTCACGTAGCATAGCTTATCTCAAAGGCAAACCAATAACTACATGAAAACCATCTCATAAATCTCTACAATCAATCACAGAAATCATGTAGGACTGAAAGTAAATCAATGGAACTCTGTTCCTTCAACTCTATTAACAATAAAACGATATTCATGAGATCATGCATCGAGAAGTTCACAAGAATCCAACTAAAGAAAAACCAAAACTAAACTAGGGTTTCATGAATAATCCTAAATACAAGAATTAGCAACTCATTTTTTAAATGAAAGCCATCGGGTTGGAGTAGGAAGCTGTCACCATCCACATCCACTCCGTCTTCTTCTTCCTCCTCCAAAGATTGTCAAAAAGATGCTTATTTTCGGCCAACCAACACCTTTTTATAGGTGTATTCCCGGAATTAGGGTTATGGGTTGAGTTGGACCTCTAGTGCAACTCGGATTTCCTGGTTTAATTCTGACAACCTCTTCCGGTCGCGACTGGGTTCAACCCGTAAAAATTTGAAAATGTGCTCAACACGAAAGATGTAGATTAGGAAGCCTTCTGTCCTATTCCGAAGATTTGACATTAGTTGGACTTATCTGGAATATTTGGTGAATATTCTCCTGAGCATCGACGGATCAGTTTTCCAGCAGCTATATATCTTTATCTTCTTCAAAACTGGTATTAATCCATCAGGCGTCTCGAACAATGTTCAATATGAAAGTTGTAGGTCTTGAAGTCTTCTACCACGTACTAAATTTGCAGAATATGTGGACTTATACAGAATATATAGAGAATATTCTCCTGACAGGCGACGAAGCAGTCTTTGTCACATAAATTCATCCTTTTAGTCGAAATTCTTATATTTCTTCTTAAATCATGATTAAACCTGAAATCAACTAACAAACTATTAAATACAACTACTGTAGGCCTAACAAAGGTAATTTAAGGGGTTTAATTATGAATAATTAGTGACTTATCAAAAACACAGCCCGGGTAGGAGTGAGAACTAAGTTCAGTAGGGTTCTACACTACGACACACAAAAAATAAGGAACTCAACAGTGTCGCCCCCAAGATAGACCTAGGTGTGCTACGGGGTCCCATAACCCCATCAGTGTCTCTAGGTAGCCAACCATGGTCACCCTAATGAACTGGGCCCATCCTGGAAACACCTAGTAAAGCAGGACGAAGACACTGCTGGGCGGGACAAGTCTCTGCCGGGCAGGCACACCCTCTGCCAAAGGAGGAAACAACGACACTGGTTGCACCCTCAGCACCTGCCTCGAGGCTGACACGACCTCTCTATCATCGATCAATATGTATTCAAGTCATCTAAGCCTATCATCGATATCGACTGAATACTACCATCTAACCTGGACCTTGCTACCCGCCACGGTCCTAGAGCTAAATCCGAGCTACCCGAAAGCCTCGGATCGGCGATCAACCCATCACCTACGCCCTATCCTTATGCATCTAATGCACAAACAGAATGCATGCTATGATCATACGCGGGTAAGAAGTAAGCATGCAACAGTATGATAAAATAACATACAAGTCCAACTGGATCGCTGCAACGGGAAGCAACCCCAAAAACTAAGTTGAACATATAATATTTTATAAACATCAAATCCCCTAATTAGAGGCTAAGTGACCTCGTCGATCTGACATCCAAACAACCTCGGATTCGAGATCCAACTTATAAACCCATAGATGAACATGCTGGGATCAACATATCCAAAATTAGGAAACATCCGACGGCTCGATTACCGGAAAAACACTAATCAAAACCATTAATCTCACTAATTACTTCTAATTGCTGCAACGCAGCCCATCTGTCGGAAATTCATAACAATTCATAGGAAACTCCGACAATTATGAAACTGACTGGGTCTGAGAGTAGACTCAAAGATCTAGAACTCTCATGTTCATCATAAATCACGATCATGCATGTACAGACCGGAAAACACGTCGTAAGCCTGTTGTTCTTCAAGAACAGAGAAACCGGAAAATCCGAGTTTAAACATGCTAAAATCCTACTAAAAACTCAATCAAATCATATGAAACTTTAAAAAGTAATTAAGCTAAGCAAGATGCACACAACAACACCAAGAACACCTAGATCTACCGGCTAGATTAAGAGAACACCCCAAAACAAACTCATGTAGGTAGAAACCTACCGGACACACAAACCTCGGCTGAATCCCCACGGTACGAGCACTAAACCGACTTCAAACATAGGCAAGGATCTTCCTCTCGCTACCACGAATCCAATGAGCCTTCAAGCAAGAGGAAACAGGTGAAACAGGGCCGTGGGAAAAAAGAAGGAAGAAGGAGAAGGAAGAAGAAGAAAGAGGAAGAAGGAGGAAGAATCCAGGGAAGAAGAAGGGGATAAGGGAGAGGAGAGAAGAAAAATCTTCTCACCCTCTGATAGTGGAGAGCGACGACCAATGGTTGCCGTCCACTCAGAAATCCACCGCCTCAACTTTCTGGCACAAGAAGATCGATCTCCTTAGCAAGGAAGATCGATCTCCTTAGCAAGGAAGATCGATCTCCTTAGCAAAGGAAGATCGATCTCCTTCACCCAGAAAGTCAAACTTAGGCTAAAACACAAGCCCATGCTCAGATCCTTCGATCCCGGGTCCACCTAACCATTCTAAACAAACACGGTCAGTGTGTGCACACGCGGGTGTGAAACAAACCGACAAGACGCAATTTACTAAATTTTGTGGTCCACAACGAGCCACAGGCCAGACCTAGGAGTAGAGGGACAGGTCCTCATAAGGGAGGCCGTGGACGTCGAGGAGGAGTCGTGGCAGCTTCGAGAACGAAGGAGGATTCGGGATCTGGCGGCGACACGGAGCCCAGGGAAGGAGGTGACGGCGACACAGAGCTCGGGAAAGGAGGTAGCGGCGACGTGTAGCTCAGAGAAGGAGGTAGCGGCGACGGGAGCCCAGGAGGGTGGCGGCGACGGGGAGCCCGGGGAATGAGGTGACGGCGAGCTTGGGGAGATGAGGGGGCGATGGACGGCGATGGGATCCATCCGGATCGGCGACGGGGAGACTGGGAAGGAGGCGGCAACGGGGATCGACAACGGACGGCGGCGGCGAGATCGGGATCGACGACGATGACGAGATGGTGATTTGCGTCAGACGACGAGCTCGGGATCGGTGTCCGACGGCGAGATCGAGCCCGCAGGCTTGGTGGTGACGTGGAGCACGGTGGGCGCGGGGGTTGGAGGGCGCAGGGCGCCGCCAGCAGTGAGGGGGCTAGGGGGCTCGCCGGCGGGGGTTGGGGGGGCGCGGGGCGCCGCCAGCGGTGAGGGAGCTGGGGGGCTCGCCGACGGGGAGGGGGGGGGGGAAGGAGGTTATAAGGGCATTTTCGTCCCACGGGCCCCTATTGGCATATCAAAAGAAAATTGAGACCTATTGCCAAACCTTATTTTATTCAGCCCCTATTGACCCTTCTCCCTAAAATTTATTCATCAGTCGTTTAGGCACAGCTTGATCCCTTAGGTAATCAAGCTCCAGAATTTTTGTTTTTTTTACATGCAATACTCAACATACTAGCTAAAGATGAAATCACGGTCGAGGTTAACAATAGCATGCTCATTCCTCTGGTGAGTATAATTGCCACTTGACATAAAGTGTTCGTGTGTGAATCACATGATGTTCTACCTTCAGGTTATCACGCATGCAATCAATGTATGGGACAATCTGTCACACCCCGACCCAGAAAACCCATCCGAGCCGAGGCGTGAGGGGAAACCTACACTATTCATCTCCAGCTGGCGCGATACAAAGCGGAATTATAGAAAAACTTAAACAAAAGTACTCCAGAGGTGAAACAGAAATTCAATTTACATAACATCAGTTGTACTATTCAATATTTGATACAAATCTTCCAATGAAAGAATATTATACATTAATCTCAAAAGTCCTCGAATATGTTTACAATTTACAAAAAACTACCAAAAGTACAACAGTCGTCCTCCAGCAACCTCAAACACCTCTGGATGTAGTCGCGCCGCCAAAAGCTGATCACGCCGGCTCTACTGAAGAAGAACTGGCGCCTGCACCTGCAAACGCAGCCCGGGTAGTAGTGAGCGATAAGCTCAGTAGGGTTCTACTCTACGGCACACTGAAGGGAGGAAAACAACAACAGTGTTGTCTCCCCGCACAAGTCTAAGGAATGCCACGGGGTTCCAAAACCCCTGCCGACTACCCCAAGGATCCTACTCTTCTCAACCGACCACACTGGGACACATTCTCCAAACAAGCTGGGAGGAAACAGAGAACCAGAACCAGTAGGATCACCCTTACCCAGCAGGAAGCCACTGCCTGGGGACCATGTCAGGGGCACCGGCAACCATCCTTAGCACTTGGCCTTGCAATCACACCCTAATCCTGACTACCCAACCGCGGTCCTAAGGCTAGATTCGAGCTACCCGAGAGCCTCGGATCGGCGACCCAAATCATCGCCCGCCTAACCTCAAATGCCCCTAATGCAATCAAGATGCATGCAATGCACATGCACAGATAACAAGATATAAGCATGCAACAAGATGTCATTAATCATCCCGGGCTAGGCATAGCTTACAGCTAGCCTAGGGCTAAGCATAGCAAAGGCCTCAAATACAGAATATCTATGCTAACCAAACAAACATATTGAGCCAAGCATCGAACACAGATATACAATAGTCTTCAGTGCTCTCCTGCATCTGACAGACTAAGGTTCCACAGTTACCTCGCAGGTAACTGGCCACATTTATACAATAGCCCTCGGCACTCGCCGGCAAGAGGCTAAGGTTCCACAATTCCTCATTAACTAGCACTCATAGCTAGCTAATGGTTAAGCAATCTAATATAACATTTAACTACTTATCAAACGTATTAAATGCGATCAAAACCATAGATTCGTCCAAAAAGGGAAATACTCGAATCGATCCTCAACTCGATAGAAATCCCTTGAAAACACTACAAAATCCGTTTAAAAGCTTCCCAACATTTTTAAAGATCAATCACGATTGAAAGCCGTCCAAGAAAAGCCAGAAAACCATTTTCAAGGGCCCACGGTCGATCCGCCGATCGACTGTGAGGCCACGGTCGATGTCACGGTCGACCGTGAGGCCATCACGAAGAAAACCAAAGGACGACGGTCGATCCACACATCGACCCTGGGAAACCCAAAACCAAACAGCGCCTGACGGTCGATGCGACGGTCGATCCGACGGTCGACCGTCAGGTAAATGACAAAAAGTCAAAGACCCCGTGGTCGATCCATCCATCGACCGTGGGAGTCCAAAATCGCGACAGAGCCCGACGGTCGATCCGACGGTCGACCGCCGGGCCCAGAAAGCATAAAACAACACTTGACGGTCGATGCACCGATCGACCGTCGAGCCCCGAAGGAGCGTATCAACGCTTGACGGTCGATGCACCGATCGACCATCTGGCCTTAGGCACAGTTCATCCGAACAGTGCCGGAAATCCAATTTCTTGGATTTCAAGGATCAAATCTAGTTGGAAATAGATGAAACTTTGCAAACATGTGTAATTAACGATGGGGAAGCCAATGGTGCAAAGAAATCATATTTTCGACGGTTAAATTATCAATTTATGTTAAAATGGCCGAAAATCGATAAACGGCGAGAATACGGAAAACCAGCCGTTAAAATACCGAAATCGCAACGTAGGAATACTGAAAACGAGCTACACCACAAGTGCTACAAGCTACACAACATTCTAACATATATTCCTACAGTGAAAAGGGATTAAACCTATCCTAGGAGAACCCGATCCAAAGATCGAGGTAGAAACACCTACTTGAAGAGATAGGGCAGCTCCTCCACGCATCCTCCAACTCCGATCGCCGGAAGCCGCTCCTCGAAATCCACACTCCGATGCCCTAGCACCCAGCCGCAGGAGAGAGAGAAGAAAGAGAACGGCAGGAGAAGGAAAGAAGGAAAGAAAGAGAAAGAGGAAGGCTTAAATAGAAAGATGGGATCCATCACAGCCGTCCGATTCGATCTCTCCCGATCGAGCTCCGATCTTCCGATCGGACGTGCCCTAAAGGTTCTAATCAAACACATACATCAATCAAAGGCCATGTGTGCAACGCGGGTGTGAAACTGACCACCAGGGAGCATATTTACCAAAATGCCACTGGGGTCAAAAACAGTGATGCGATAAACCGATCGCATTCCAAGGCCAACCGAGCCAAACCACAAACCCAGACCCTCGACCTAACGCGGTCGGACCGGGTTGGAGGTACGGGTCCTCACAACCTATTACCCTTAAAGAAATTTCGTCCCGAAATTCAAGGGTAGGGCCGGAAAAGAAGAACCAACTAGTCCTAGTGGCACGAACGCCCACACCAAGGAAACCACCTGCTGGGTCAAACAGTTGGGGAACTCCCAACGCACGCGATCCCCCGACTCCGACGTCAAGCTCTCTGCACTGCCATGCCTCTATCTGATCATCACCAACGGCACTGATCTGTATCTCAGCATTTGATCTCGTCTGCCCATAATCTGCACTGGCTGCTCTAAGTAGGCGACGTCCTCCTCGACTATGATGTCGTCGTGTCTGATCATGTGGGACGGATACTGACTGTACTTCCTCAACACCGAACATGTGGTGGTAGGACGCGCAACTGACGAGTGCGTAAGTAGATCCGATCTGTAAGCAAACCCTTTGTCACCAACTGCGAGCTCTAACGGCTGTCACCTCTGATCTGACTTGCACTGACCTCTCTACCTCAAAAGGTGCAACGCCGGTGCTGAGCAGTCAACTGCGGAAGTAGGCAAACTCCGCTATGAGGATGTGCTCTCGTCGTCTGACGTCTGCATCAACAATACGTGCTCTAAGCACGTCACCATGGATCTGAATGGTCCTCTCTGACCGTCTGTCCATCTGTACCACGAGATGCTATGCTGGAAGTCAACGCTGTGATCATCGGCTCCCAAGAGCTGTACTAGACTCAAGTCTGTGATCCTGGAATCATGACCTGAAGTGATGGAAGCTGAAGCATCACGCCATCTGATCACCGCTCTGACACGTCGAATGCTGTGTGGCACACATACTCAACTCACATGGTGTGTGCTGACCTGACCTCTGCATCTGGTCTCTGGATCTGACCTCTGAATCTGAGCCTGAGTCTGATTTCTGCTTCTGATCCTGAAACTGATCTCTGCATCTGATGCCAACCAGGCTGATGACGAAATCCATGATATACCTCCATGCCTCCTGAATGAATAGCAACAGGAGAGGAGTGAACCTCACATAGGATGTCCTCGTGTAACTCTGGATCTGCTACTCCACCACTGGAGTACAATCAACTGTCTGCCAAATCCGTCAAGAATCTCTATAGGCTCGATGTCATCGTCACTCCACGCCGTCATGGTCCTGGTGCAGACTCTCGAAGTAGGGCTGCCTCGGCCTCCACCTCATCTGGTCTCTGCTCTCTGCCAACTCTGACTGGTCCTCTACACGAAGGAACCTTCAGGAAAACTCTGCCAGGAACTGAGAACCCCAAAGATCATCGCCTCTGACCTGAGTAGCTCTCTCATCTGCTCTGTGCTAATCCCTCTGATGATTGCCTCAACCAAACTCGGTTGAGCAATCCGAAGAACGACACGAACTGCCGTGCTACACCTAGAATGGCACTGCATCTGTCTGAACTGATGACTGCTGGAATAGGCAAACTCTGGCAGTGGGGCGTACTCTACCTAGATGCCTCCTGCAATCTGGTGATGACGTCCGCCATGGTGTGCTTCCGCTCCCACTCTGACACAGTAAGGGAGGCTGCAATAGATCTGCCGGATTCGCAACACTACTAACGAAGCACAGCCTGCGATCTGCTGACGCTGTCCAGCTCTCAGTCACGTGCTCGGTACCAACCACAGCACGGATCTCCACGAGCTCCGGAAATGTACCCTGGGTCTATATCACTCTGGCCGGGAGAGCTGGGATGCTGCAACCACCAAAAGGGAAGTCATCTGGAATCTGATCCTCGAAACCTGATCCAACTTTAGGAGTCCGAGCGATCCGACTCCTCAGGTAGGATCGATCGGACCATGTTCAGCCAAAAAATACATGTTCTGTCACGATTCTGCATGGTCCGATCGATCCTACCTGGGGAGTCGGATCGCTCGGACTGTTCAGCTTATTACTGTTCTGCCATCCAGACTGCGCCATCGGTACTAAAATTGCCGTAACTTCCTCTAGGAAACTCGGAATCACGAACCGTAAAATTCTCCAGAAACTAGACTTCAAGAACTTTCCAACCATGTATGGCACATCCTCTGGTTCTTCATGAGCAGATACAGATAAATCTTTAAAGTTGATCCATGCATTCTTTTCAGCTTCTTTTCGACTTAAGGACTTCAATTGCATCCTAAATCAAAATATAAGAATAATGAGTGTATTTAGGAACTAAATAAGCACAGGAGACTAAGTATTAAGGGATAAAAATATAACATTATGCATTCTCATCAAATTCCCCCACACTTAGCTTTTGCTCGTCCTCGGGCAAAACTAAAATTCACTCTACTCAAGATATCAAGGTTGCAACGCCATCAACAAAGAACAATCACGCTCTTCACAATAGATAACATATCATGAACAAACATTTTTAGACAACTTAAAAATCAATCAATAAGTATTTTCACTTGAATATGGAGCATACTAAACAAATAAACCCTCACGGAAATTAACACTCAACTCTCATGTATTTGAAGGGTATGTATTTCACTCAAATTCATTTCAATGAAAGTGATCTACCATAAGCTTGCATATCTTCTCATTCTCCACCACTAGAATCACATGCATCACACAAATCATAAGGACTTCAAAAGGTTGTAATGGGGTGTAGGATTAAGGTGGGAAATATTTGGGAATATAGCTCAAAAGCCAATGAAACTAATGGAGCAAAAATGCATCAATAAGACATGTACAACCAATCACTCCGTTCAGCAACTTCTTCAACTTGGCTTTAACATACTCGAACCATATAGCATTACGACCTTGGCAAAGAGATTGTTCAAAGGAATACTTTTTACTGAAATAGTGAACAATCTTTTGCAACAACTTCCACCTTTTGTAGAAATCATACATAGACATACCCCTTTTTTTGGAGTATTAGGATGATTCATAAACACATTTTGTGACATGAGAAACAATTTCCTCCTTCACTTTCTTCTTTCTTTCTTTCTTTTTTTTTTTTTTCAAATATAGCCATACCACAAATCCAAACACCCCCACACTTGAACTTTTGCACCCATACATGTCATAATGATGATCAATGCTCCACTAGTTTTATGGCTTGGGTAACGGAAATACTTTTCATGTTTAAGGCTTGTAATGTGGGTTAACAATGAAGTCAATAAAGCTCAAAGGTGTTTAGCAAAAGGAAAAATTAATCACAAGGTAGGCTATTTGGCTTGTGTAGCTTAACACAAAGATGGCCTTAATCATGTTCATGTATACATGTGTCAATGTGACCTCAAATAGAATCAAAGCAAGTTCTAGAGAAACAAATCCATGGAAGAATATCTCTCATGAAAGAAATTAATGAGACTGATATGAATGTGTCAGTCTAAAGGCTCAAAATCTCACCAGCTTTTGTCTACTCATTTAGTCACTACCATCTTAAGGAAAATAACTCAACTAATTAATTCTAAGTCGCAAAATTACTCATTCAATCATGTTATGAATATGTCAAGCTTAACTGGTTCTCGCTCATGGCAAATGCAACCTAGATCTCCTCCCCCACACTTGAAACTGACATTGTCCCCAATGGAAGGTGGAATGCAAAGAAAAGCAAAAATAACTAAAATGGAAATGCGAAAATAAAAAGAGAAAGGAACGAACTCCCCTTGGGTTGCCTGCCAAGCAGCGCCTTTGTTTATTGTCATTGGCTCGACTTCATGCTTGCTTCTTTAATCAGTATAAGTTGGTTCCTCAATGTCCAATTTTTTCAACTTTTCTGTTGGAACGCCTTCATAAAAAGGTTTAAGTCGATGGCCATTCACCGTAAACAATTTGGAAGTGGCTAAACTTTGAATTTCAACTACACCATGAGAAAAAACATTAGTAACAATAAAAGGTCCAATCCAACGAGAACGCAACTTACCTGGAAACAAACGTAAGCGTGATTGGTAAAGGAGAACTTTTTGACCAACTTTAAACTCCTTTCTAGAGATCATCTTATCATGAAAAGCTTTTGTCTTTTCCTTCTAAATCCTAGCGCTCTCATAGGCATCATTGCGAATTTCCTCTAATTCTTGCAGTTGCAACTTCCTGTGTTCTCCACTCTCATCCACGTTCATATTAAAGCTCTTGATAGCCCAATAAGCTTTATGTTCTAACTCAACTGGAAGGTGACATGGTTTCCCAAATACCAAGCGATAAGGTGACATACCGATGGGTGTCTTATATGCAGTCCTATATGCCCACAACGCATCATCCAAACGCAAACTCCAATCTTTTCTATTTGGATTTACCGTCTTTTCAATGATGGACTTGATCTCTCGATTTGACACTTCCGCTTGTCCACTAGTTTGCGGATGATAGGCGGTTGACACCTTATGGGTCACATGGTACTTCCTTAGCAACGCCTCCACAGTTCGATTGCAAAAGTGCGTGCCTCGATCACTTATGAAAGCTCTTGGAATTCCAAACCTGGATAATATGTTAGACTTGATAAAATCTGCAACAACTTTAGAATCATCAGTCCTGGTAGCTTTAGCTTCTACCCATTTTGAAGCATAAACCACAGCAAGTAGAATATAAACATAACCAAAAGATATAGGGAACGGACCCATGAAATCAATGCCCCAAACATCGAAAATTTCGCAAAATAATATGGGGGTTTGTGGCATCTCATTCCTTTGGGATATATTTCCTGTCTTCTGACAATTTTCACATGACTTACAAAGAAAATATGAATCTAGAAATAAAGAAAGCCAATAGAAACCACATTCTAACACTTTTCTTGCCGTTCTCTTAACTCCAAAGTGACCTCCACAAGCATAAGAATGACAAAAAGTGAGTATAGAAATAATTTCACTTTCAGGAACGCACCTTCTTATTACTTGATCTGCACAATGCTTCCATAAATATGGGTCATCCCACACATAATATTTAGCATCACTTTCAATCTTATCTCTTTGAGCCTTAGACAAATCAGAAGGTAACATATTAGTAGCCAAATAATTCACAATATTTGCATACCAAGGTAATGTCACAGTTGCAGAAAACAATTGTTCATCAGGGAATGTTTCCTATAGACGAAGTTTATCCTCCACATGAACTAACCGACTCAGATGATCTGCAACTCGATTTTCTGTTCCTCTTTTGTCTTTTATCTCCAAATCAAATTCACTCAAGAGAAGTATCCATCAGATTAATCTCGGCTTTGCCTCCTTCTTCGTCATTAAATAACGAAGGGCTGCATGATCAGAATAAACAATGACTTTAGTACCAAGTAAATAAGAACGAAATTTTTCTAAAGCAAACACAACGGCTAAAAGTTCTTTTTCAGTTGTAGAATAATTTCTCTGGGCATCATCCAAAGTCTTGGAAGCATAGTAAATTGCATGAGAAGCTCTTCCAATCTTTTGACCCAAAACTGCGCCCACTGCATAATCACTTGCATCACACATTATCTCGAAAGGAACGCTCCAGTCTGGGGGCTGAATAACTGGGGTTGAAGTCAATAATTCTTTCAGTTTATCAAATTCCTCTTTGCATGCATCATCGAACTCAAAAACCTTGTCCTTTTGTAACAACGCGCATAGCGGAAATGCTATTTTAGAGAAGTCCTTGATGAATCTTCGGTAAAAACCTGCATGTCCAAGAAAAGAACGAACTTCCCGCACACTAGTGGGATAAGGTAAAGATTGAATGACATCAACTTTAGATTTATCAACCTCAATTCCTTTAGATGAAATAAAATGACCCAAAACTATGCCTTGTTCAACCATGAAATGACATTTCTCAGAATTTAACACAAGGCTAGTTTCTATGCATCTTTGAAGAACAAGTGTAAGGTTATGTAAACAATTATCAAAAGAGTTTCCATAAACTGAGAAATCATCCATAAAAACCTCTATGATCTGTTCAATATAATCTGAGAATATACTAACCATACACCTTTGGAAAGTAGCAGGGGCATTGCAAAGACCAAAAGGCATGCGACGATATGCAAAAGTTCCAAATGGGCATGTGAACGTCGTCTTTTTCTGATCTTCAGGGGCAATTGCAATCTGAAAGTAACCTGAATAACCATCAAGAAAACAATAATAAGAATGACCAGCTAATCTTTCAAGCATCTGATCAATAAAAGGTAAAGGGAAGTGGTCCTTGCGGGTTATATCATTTAATTTTCTATAATCAATACAAACCCTCCACCCATTTTGCACACGGGTGGGAACTAACTCATCTTTGTGATTTCTCACCACGGTTATTCCTGTCTTTTTAGGAACAACTTGAACTGGACTAACCCAAGTGCTATCCGAAATAGGATAGATCACTCCAACTTCAAACAGTTTGAGGATCTCCTTCTTTACAACATCCATCATGGGCGGATTTAACCTTCTTTGTGGTTGGCGGGAAGGTTTCGCTCCCTCTTCAAGCAAGATACGATGCATACATGTACTCGGGCTGATTCCCTTGATGTCTGCAATTATCCAACCAATAGCTGTCTTATGCTCCTTAAGAACCTGCACAAGTTTTTCTTCCTGTGGTGCACTAAGGTTATTGGAAATAATCACTGGTAACACTCCTTCATCTCCAAGAAAAGTATATTTAAGATGATTAGGAAGAGGTTTCAGATCTGGAATAGGTGCTTGCAATTCAGAAGGTAATGATTTCTCATTAGATACAGGTAATGAACTAGAAGAATCGTTACCTGATTGCTGAATTATCGAAAAATCATTCAGTGTTGCAACAGTTTCCTGCAAATTAGTACTCAAAGATAGCTCCTCATTTTCTTCCTCAAGAGATTTGCTAATAGCCACTTCCAATTCATCTTTATCACTAAGGTCAAAAACTTCCTGTGATAAATAATCAATCACATCAATTGAATACACTGAACAATCATCAGCAGGATATTTCATGGCATCATAAATATTAAACTTAACAGTTTCACCATCAAATTCCATGGTAAGTGTGCCACTATGGACATCTATCTTAGTCTTGGATGTCTTCAAGAAAGGTCTTCCCAACAAAATAGGAGTACTATGATCACCATTCTCCATATCAAGCACATAAAAATCAGCAGGGAAAACTAAATCATTGACCTGCACAAGAATATCTTCAACTACACCTTTAGGATAGGCGTTAGATCTGTCAGCCAATTGAATCACAACACCAGTTTCATTCAAAGGCCCAAGTTTTAAAGAAGAATATATAGAATATGGCATGACATTGATAGAAGCTCCCAAATCTAACATGGCTTTCTCAAATTTGGTGCTACCAATTGTACATGGGATAGTAAACATACTTGGATCCCTACACTTTGTAGGAATTTTTCTTTGAAGAATTGCAGAAACATTTTCCCCTATTTTCACCTTCTCACATCCTTTAAGTTTCTGCTTCCTCTTAATTGTGCACAATTCCTTCAAGAATTTAGCATAACGAGGTACTTGTTTAAGAGCATCTAAGAGTGGAATATTTACCTCGCATCGGCGAAAAGTCTCATATAGATCTGAATTCTTCTCATATTTTCTTGATTCTGTCAAAGCCTGAGGAAAAGGAGGTACAGGTTTATAATCAGAAAGAGGTGGAAACTTACGTTTAGGTACGTCATCGTCATCAGGAAAGATTCTGTCCGCGACGATGTCTTGCTCTTCTCTTTGCGGTGACGATGTAGGAACTTCCTTTACTGGAGTCTCAACTTCTTTACCACTTCTCAAAATAATTGCACTTGCATTCTCTCTTGGATTTATTACCGTTTGAGAGGGTAATTTTCTCGAATTTTGCGCCTCTAGCTTGCTAATTGCTGACGCCATCTGGCCCACCTGATGTTCCAATCTTTGAATACTAGCCTTCGTCTCCTGTTGAATTTGCGAACTATTAGTAACAAGAGATTTAACCATATCTTCTAAAGACATACCAGAATCAGGAGTTGGGTTTGGTTGTGGTCTCGGGGGGTATGGCGGTCTATATTGTTGATATTGTTGTCCAGTTGGACGAAATTGAGTTGTAGGCTGATTTACTTGTGGATTTCCATAGTTGAGATTGGGGTGATCCCTCCATCCCGGATTATACGTGTTTGAATAGGGATCATACTTCCTTTGCGGTGGTCCTGGGAAACTCCCAGCTGCATTTACTTGTTCAATGGGCTCCTCTTGAAAAGTTGGGCACATATCGGTTGGATGTCCCGCCACTGAACAAATTCCACAAACCTTCGCTGTTTGCATGTTACCTACAGCCATTTGACGAACAAGAGAAGTTAGACTCGCAATCTGTTGTTCAAGAGATGAAACATTTACCTCATTAATATTTTTTGAATAAGAATCAAGTCTAGTATTAAATTGTTGAGAATTAGCCGCCATATTTGCAATCAAGTTCCTCGCGGCTTCAGGTGTTTTATCCACCAAAGCTCCTCCACTAGCGGCATCAATCATACTCCTGTCATTGATTAGTAAGCCCTCATAAAAATATTGAATAAGTAATTGCTCACTAATTTGATGATGGGGACAGCTTGCACATAATTTCTTAAAACGTTCCCAATATTCATGTAGAGATTCTCCATTATGTTGCCTCACACCACAGATCTCTTTCCTAATGTTGGCCACTCTTGAGGCTGGAAAATACTTCTCTAAAAACAACCTCTTCATCTCGTTCCATGTGGTAATACTCCCAGATGGTAAATAATAAAGCCAATCTTTAGCCGAATCCTTCAAAGAAAATGGAAAGGCTCTCAATTTGATTTGATCTTCAGTCACCCCCATGGGTTTCATACTTGTGCACACAACATGAAGCTCCTTTAAATGCTTGTGAGGATCCTCACCTGAAAGTCCATGAAAAGTAGTTAAGAGGTGTATTAGTCCAGATTTTAATTCAAAAGTAGTAGCAACATCCAAAGTAGGAAATGTAATGCATAAGGGTTGTTGATTCAAATCTGGGGCTGCAAGTTCTTTCAAAGTCCGATTTCCGGCCATGATTTCTTCCTCTTCTAATTCTGAATCACTGATAAATACGTGATCAAGAGCCAAATCGTCCTCCTCAGGAGTTATCTGAGCTTCTCTCCTTAACCTGCGCAAAGTTCTTTCTATCTCTGGGTCGTACTGTAAATCACCTTGATTAAAAGATCGAGCTATACTCATAAACAATCAAGAGAATTCCGGCAAAACGAGAAAAAGAAATCAAGAAAATTTGAATAACTCTTTTTTTTTATGAAAATAAGGATCACAATAAACACAAAAATCAATTAGAATCACTCCCCGGCAACGGCGCCAAAATTTGATGTGTTGTCGCAGGCACTCAAAAATAAATCCAGTACTCGTTAAAATAAATGTAGTAGTGCGAGTACGAGTCGATCCCACGAAGAGTGTTTAGCCTAGTTTTGTGCTCAGTGAACAAAGATAGGGGGTTTTAAACGTGAGGAAAAACAATAAAGAAATAATCTAAAGCGAAGAAACAAGTTGAATCAAAAGAACAAACCTTGGTTTGAGTCAACATCCACCATCGGAATCCAACAACTGATCATACATGCAAGTATCAATCAATTTATACCATGAATATTCACCGTCCGAATGAAATCCGAATCTCTCCTCAATCATAGTTAATTAGAAACAAGCGATCTAATCAACCCTAACTACTGGACAACCTAAGACAAGTGCTGTAGATTTAATCTAGTAGCAGCGTTAAGAATAGGGAGATCGATGAAGCTAAACAACACAAGCACAAGCGGTTGCATTTAATCTAGTTGAATATTCTTCCTAAGATCTAACAAGATCTGATCAGCAGTAAATTATTAGATCCTAGTTGCTTCACAGATTAGAGGGATCAAACAATTTCGGATTTGATATCAAACCTAGCAGTAGATCACCATGAATAATAAACTAGTAGGCCTCCTAGCAATTAGACAAGGTAATCATGAAGATTTAATATCAGAAGAACATCCAATACTCATGTATAAACTGAACAATAAAAATAAATTAGATCTCACAGTTTCATTGATTTAGAGGTTTCAGTCTCCTCGACCAAGGATCAAGATTTAGCCACGCAGGGCCATCAAGAACAATCCTCCAAAAGATTTCATAAAACAAGAGAAAACCTAGGAAAATATAAAAGAGGAGAAAGAGTAGCCAAAAGTGTCCAAGAAATCCCCCCTCAAACCCTAGAAAGAGTCCTATTTATAGCCTCAAGTGTATCCACCCTCGGATTAGATCACAATCGTTGATTTTCTTTACTGGGAAAGTCCGATCGATCCTTCTCGGGGTGCTGGATCGATCGAATGTGTAAAAATCTTCAACTTCTATTTACGCCCGAGTCCGATCGATCGATCTATGAGCGCTGGATCGATCGGATGCGTAAAATCCACCTTCTCTGGGTATTTTTGAGTCCGATCGATCCAACTTTAGGAGTCGGATCGATCTGACTCAGTAGGAGTGATGGTTCGATCGATCGGACCATGTCCAGCCAAAAAATACATGTTTTGTCACGATTCTGCATGGTCCGATCGATCCTACCTGGGGAGTCGGATTGCTCGGACTGTTCAGCTTATTACTGTTCTGCCATCCAGACTGCGCCATCGGTACTAAAATTTATGTAACTTCCTCTAGGAAACTCGGAATCACGAACCGTAAAATTCTCCAGAAACTAGACTTCAAGAGCTTTCCAACCATGTATGGCAGGGGGCTATTACCCTTAAAGGCACTGACGCAGGGACTTTAAGGCAAAAGCCCCGGTCTCCTGGCCACTCTGGTCAACGGTCCCGCAATCTTGGAGATGCTTCTACTGAATCTCGAATATCGTCTCCGACCTCTGCCGTCGCACATCTGTATCAAGCCCAGCTGAATCAATCGATCTGCCTGCTGCTGAGACTGCCTGTCGGTTGAAACCTGCCTCTGAAGGTCAAAACCTCACGTTGGGGCCAAATAACACCGATACACCCTCTGCAGCTGCGATGCAAACGTCAAACATCGCTCGTGTTCCTCCTCAACGCGCCAGTAGATATGATGCTCTCGACGACGCCACTGCAACTGATCAGGGTACGGCCTGAAGGTCTTCCACATCACATCTGTGAAGATTGCTGGCGCGTTCGTCAGACCAAAAGACATCACTGTGAACTCGTACAGTCCGTACCTCGTACGGAAGGCTGTCTCCGGGATGTCGCAATCCCGAATCCTCAGCCGGTGTAGTCGACGCGAAGGTCAAACTCTGAAGGAGTCGACGAGTCTCTCAACTGCTAATCCATCATCGTTACACTGCAGCGGGCGCATACTCTGTGCTCCAACACTGTCCAGCTTCCTGAAGTCCATGCATCTATGGAGGAAACCATCCGCAATGAGAACCGGAACACCCTTTGAGGTAATATACCTGGGCGAACGAAGTCCTGAGCTACTGACTCGGCCGACTGAGTCCTCGACTCTCCAAATGCTGCTAGCATCCACGTGTGAATCCGCAACGCTCAAACCGCCCAACAGAATCTCGATCTCGAACTCGGTGTCCCGCGAAGGCGACAATACAGAAAGATCTTCATAAAGGACAGCTGCACAAACAACAACAACAAAATGAGGGGAAGCTGCTCTCCAGAGCACCCTCGAAAACAACGGGGAGGGAGTTCACCACAAGCCGATGAACAAACCCCAGCTCTCGACAAGCAGAAGGATCGCCGAACAGCGATCTTCAACGAGAGTGAAACACCTTCCCACGGCCAAAGAAACACAACTCGGTGCGCGACCAACCAGCGCAAACCGAGGAAGCCGTCGAACCCCAACGTGTCCCACACGTGGGCGACGGACACCTAGAGGTCTCCAACCTCTAGCAAACGCCCCGACAAGAGCAACCAACCCAAGCTCTTGTCCCAATCGGTGGCTACTCCCAAAGCCACACCCGACTCCTGTCCCAAGCCAACACGGCCACACGGGAATGAGTCACAAGGGGGGAAGCGCCTGGCACCACAAGAAACCACGAGCCGCAAGACACTCCAAAAGCTGAAGGCTGAAGCTAAAAGCTGAAACTGGAAGTCGAAGCTGGCGGCTCTGAAACAGGCTGCTGCTGAAGCTACTATCTGGAATCTGAGTTCCCGCGTCTGCCCAAGGTACCTGCCCCAACTGAGGCACTAGTCCACCGCTCTGGCCCATGCCGTGTGTCACACCCGACAGCTCTGCGGTAAACGCCCAGTGTCCCTCGCAACCAGCACAGTCGGCGGAAAAGACCCACAACGGCTAGCACCCGAGCACCAGGTAGAACACCGCTCAGTATGGCGGCCCAGGCTACCTCTCAAAGGGTCGGCACGACGCTGCTGCTGCTACGGCTGTCGCTGATGCTGAAACCTCTACCTCTGCCAACGGCTACCCTGCCGTTCTCCAGAAGCAAGAACGACAACCCCGAAACTCACCACGACCACAGGCCAACTGCCCAGTGTCAACCCTCAAGTCACATGTCTCAGTAGCTAGCGCACAGTCCAGGGTGCACCCTGCTGTCGCCCTAGCACACCGAGCCAGATGAACCAGCCAACCCACGTGTCGCCACATGCTGCGAGTACCCAGAACCAGCGGAGGGTACTCCCAACTGCACCACCCTCCAAGGGTAGGTGCCAGAGAACAGTACACGAACTGTTCCCAACACACAACCAACGGTGTCCCTAGTGGCCCCGACAAGCGCCACTACGAATCGCTTCCTGGGAAGGCAAGAAAACAACAGCTTCCCAAGCGAGCGATAGTCCAGGATGTCCAAAACATCCGGGATCCGGGTCACCCCCTTCGATCAGTCCTCTACTGTCGAAGGATCTCCAACACCGTCTCTGAACCTTAGCAGGTTCACCTCTCGAGATTTCGAAAGTACAAAGACGACACACGTCCAATCCCTACTCGCTCGTCTCCAACACAGGGGGGGAGACACTGTCAGGCGAGGGAACGGATGACACCGGTGCGCATGCACATCTCCCCCTGAGACGTCATGACGCAACCAGGAAGCAGCAAAACACAACAGCAAACAGGTAGATAAGCATGTCACACACAATCGCAAACAGACATGTAAGGATGTTCTAGACCTAGAACTATCTCATTCCACACTCAACATCTCAACCGCAAGCCTAATCCTATCCCTGGGACCTACAGCCTTCTCTGATACCAAGTTGTCACACCCCGACCCAGAAAACCCATCCGAGCCGAGGCGTGAGGGGAAACCTACACTATTCATCTCCAGTTGGCGCGATACAAAGCGGAATTATAGAAAAACTTAAACAAAAGTACTCCAGAGGTGAAACAGAAATTAAATTTACATAACATCAGTTGTACTATTCAATATTTGATACA
Organism: Narthecium ossifragum; assembly: GCA_963920575.1. Classification (NCBI taxonomy): domain Eukaryota; kingdom Viridiplantae; phylum Streptophyta; class Magnoliopsida; order Dioscoreales; family Nartheciaceae; genus Narthecium; species Narthecium ossifragum. Next base: position 11,637,776 of record OY986968.1, read on the forward strand.
AATCTTCCAATGAAAGAATATTATACATTAATCTCAAAAGTCCTCGATTATGTTTATAATTTACAAAAAATTGCCAAAAGTACAACAGTCGTCCTCCAGCAACCTCAAACACCTCTGGATGTAGTCGCGCCGCCAAAAGCTGATCACGCCGGCTCTACTGAAGAAAAACTGGCGCCTGCACCTGCAAAAGCAGCCCGGGTAGTAGTGAGCGATAAGCTCAGTAGGGTTCTACTCTACGGCACACTGAAGGGAGGAAAACAACAACAGTGTTGTCTCCCCCCACAAGTCTAAGGAATGCCACGGGGTTCCACAACCCCTGCCGACTACCCCAAGGATCCCACTCTTCTCAACCGACCACGCTGGGACACATTCTCCAAACACGTTGGGAGGAAACAGAGAACTAAAACCAGTAGGATCACCCTTACCCAGCAGGAAGCCACTGCCTGGGGACCATGTCAGGGGCACCGGCAACCATCCTTAGCACTTGGCCTTGGGAGACCAACACGACCTCTAAACCTCAAGCAATGATCAGAGTCAACTAGCGTGCATCCTCAATCACATGAGATTCAAATCAACAATCACACCCTAATCCTGACTACCCAACCGCGGTCCTAAGGCTAGATCCGAGCTATCCGAAGCCTCGGATCGGCGACCCAAATCATCGCCCGCCTAACCTCAAATGCCTCTAATGCAATCAAGATGCATGCAATGCACAGGCACAGATAACAAGATATAAGCATGCAACAAGATGTCATTAATCATACAGGGCTAGGCATAGCTTACAGCTAGCCAAGGGGTAAGCATAGCAAAGGCCTCAAATACAGAATATCTATGCTAACCAAACAAACATATTGAGCCAAGCATCGAACACAGATATACAATTGTCTTCAGTGCTCTCCTGCACCTGACAGACTAAGGTTCCACAGTTACCTCGCAGGTAACTGGCCACATTTATACAATAGCCCTCGGCACTCGCCGGCAAGAGGCTAAGGTTCCACAATTCCTCATTAACTAGCACTCATAGCTAGCTAATGGTTAAGCAATCTAATATAGCATTTAACTACTTATCAAACGTATTAAATGCGATCAAAACCATAGATTCGTCCAAAAAGGGAAATACTCGAATCGATCCTCAACTCGATAGAAATCCCTTGAAAACACTACAAAATCCGTTTAAAAGCTTCCCAACATGTTTAAAGATCAATCACGATTGAAAGCCGTCCAAGAAAAGCCAGAAAACCATTTTCAAGGGCCTACGGTCGATGCGACGGTCGATCCACCAATCGACCGTGAGGCCACGGTCGACCGTGAGGCCATCACGAAGAAAACCAAAGGACGACGGTCGATCCACACATCGACCCTGGGAAACCCAAAACCAAACAGCGCCTGACGGTCGATGCGACGGTCGATCCGACGGTCGACCGTCAGGTAAATGACAAAAAGGCAAAGACCCCGCGGTCGATCCATCCATTGACCGTGGGAGTCCAAAATCACGACAGAGCCCGACGGTCGATGCGACGGTCGATCCGACGGTCGACCGCCAGGCCCAGAAAGCGTAAAACAACACTTGACGGTCGATGCACCGATCGACCGTCAAGCCCCGAAGGAGCGTATCAACGCTTGACGGTCGATGCATCGATCGACCGTCGGGCTGCATCGACCGTCGATCGGTGCATCGACCGTCGGGCCTTAGGCACAGTTCATCCGAACAGTGCCGGAAATCCAATTTCTTGGATTTCAAGGATCAAATCTAGTTGGAAATAGACGAAACTTTGCAAACATGTCTAATTAACGATGGGGAAACCAATGGTGCAAAGAAATCATATTTTCGACGGTTAAATCATCAATTTAGGTTAAAATGGCCGAAAACCGATAAACGGCAAGAATACGGAAAACCAGCCGTTAAAATACCGAAATCGCAACGTAGAAATACTGAAAACGAGCCACACCACAAGTGCTACAAGCTACACAATATTCTAACATGTATTCCTACAGCGAAAAGACATTAAACCTATCCTAGGAGAACCCGATCCAAAGATCGAGGTAGAAACACCTACTTGAAGAGATAGGGCAGCTCCTCCACGCATCCTCCAACTCCGATCGCCGGAAGCCGCTCCTCGAAATCCACACTCCGATGCCCTAGCACCCAGCCGCAAGAGAGAGAGAAGAAAGAGAACGGCAGGAGAAGGAAAGAAGGAAAGAAAGAGAAAGAGGAAGACTTAAATAGAAAGCTAAGATCCATCACAGTCGTCCGATTCGATCTCTCCCGATCGAGCTCCGATCTTCCGATCGGACGCGCCCTAAAGGTTCTAATCAAACACATACATCAATCAAAGGCCATGTGTGCAACGCGGGTGTGAAACTGACCACCAGGGAGCATATTTACCAAAATGCCACTGGGGTCAAAAACAGCGATGCGATCAACCGATCGCATCCCAAGGCCAACCGAGCCAAACCACAAACCCAAACCCTCGACCTAACGCGGTCGGACCGGGTTGGAGGTAAGGGTCCTCACACAATCCATGTGAAAGCAACATATAAAATAAACATAAAAATTTCAGCTCATGTACAATTTCTAGCAACATGCTCAATTCAACACTATTAAACCCACAAAGTAGCATGCATAAGGTCATGTATGCCTACACCCATAACCTGAAATTCACATTATCCTCAATGTGTGCCAAACATGGCAATAGAATAAAATAGGGTGCAGGTTTAAATTTTAAATAGAATAGATAAGAATTATAAATCAATATAGGAGCGAGGCCACCTGAACAAATAGCTGGAATCTTGCCCAAGGATCCTCAGGATGACCGAATTTCACATCTCCAGAATGATTGATGAAGCTCTCAAGCAAGGTAGACTGTGGTCTAAACATCCTAAAAGAAAAGATAGCAAACGAAAGCAAATAAGAACGAAAGCAAATAACCTAAAGCAACCTGACGTAATCAGAAGGGAAAAGGATAAACAGAAGAAAGATCATCCCTCGTAGACCTTGTCTACGAGAGAAACATAATGCTCATCAGTGGCCGCCTTCTCTGGAATAGGCTTCAGTCGCTGTCCATTGAATTTGAACAGCCGCCCATCCTTCGGGTCTTCAATCTCCACAGCCCCATTCTCAAATATTCTAGTAACTGTAAAAGGGCCTGTCCATCGTGATCGCAGCTTCTCAGGATGTAGGTGCAGCCGCGCTTCATGTAGGTAGACTTGCTGCCCTTCTTGAAACATTTTTCTCAGGATCCGCTTGTCATGGTAGGCCTTTATTTTTGCCTTGAATATCCTGGAACTCTCATAAGCATCATTTCTGAGTTCCTCTAGCTCAGACAACTAGAGTTTCCGCTCCTGACCTGCAATATCCAAAGTAAAATTCAGTGACTTAATAACCCAATATGCCTTATGTTCTAACTCAACTGGGAGATGGCATGGTTTTCCATAGACAAGGCGAAACGGCGACATCCCCAAGGTAGTCTTGTAGGCGGTGTGATAGGCCCAAAATGCGTCTAATAGCCTTAAGGACCAGTCTTTTCTGTTAGGGCTCACTATCTTTTTCAGGATTTTTTTTATCTCCCTATTGACCAATTTAGCTTGGCCATTCTTCTGTGGATGATAAGCAGTGCAAACCTTATGTGTGACTCCATACCTGTGCATCAAGGCCTCAAAAGAGCGGTTACAAAAATGCGATCCTTGGTCACTAATAATAATCCTAGGACTACCAAATCTAGACAAAACATGCTCTTTAAGAAACTTGATGATAATAGAATGATCATTATTCCTACATGAAATAGCCTCCACCCACTTAGACATGTATTCCACAATCAAAAATATGTATAAATAGCCAAAAGAAGAAGGAAAGGGTCCCATAAAGTCTATACCCCAGCAATCAAAAATCTCTACAGCTTGAATGGGGTTTAAGGGCATCGTATGACGTCTAGATAGAGCTCCTAATTTCAAGAATTGATCACATGATCTGCAGAAAATGTTAACATCACGGAACATAGTAGGCCAGTAAAAACCACATTGAAGAATTTTAGCAGTAGTCTTTTTCATGGAAAAATGGCCTCCACATTCATAAGAGTAACAGAATGTTATAATACTCTCAATTTCATGATCAGGAACATAACGACGCATAATCTGGTCAGGGCAATACTTAAACAAACATGGATCATCCCAATAAAAGTTCTTTACCTCAATAAAAAATCTACGCTTATCCTGCGCACTCCAATAGGAAGGGATCTCACCTGTCACTAAATAATTGACAATATGTGCATACCAGTGCAGTCGTGCAACTGAAAAGAGCTGCTCGTCAGGAAAATCATCCATGATTGGTGGCTCATCGACAGCTACTTCCACCATTAATCTGGACAGGAGATCAGCAACTACGTTCTCAACACCCTTCTTGTCTTTGATGGAGATGTCGAATTCCTGCAAGACCAATATCCAACGAATTAGGCGCGCTTTAGCATCCATTTTGGTAAGAAGGTACTTGAGCACAGCGTGATTAGTGAAAATAGTGATAGGAGAACCAATCAAATAAGTACAAAACTTGTCTAATGCGAAGACTATCTGTAACAGTTCTTTTTCTATAGTAGAGTAGTTCATCTGTGCACTATTCAAGGTTCTGCTAGCATAGTGAATAACATGCGGTTTCCCATCTTTTCGTTGCCCTAATACTTCTCCTACAACAAAATCACTTACATCACACATCATTTCAAAAGGAAGGTTCCAATCGGGTGGTTGTACAATAGGTGCAAAAGTCAGTTTATCAATCAAAGCCTGAAAGGCCTTCTGACAATCAACAATCCACTCAAAAGGGTTATCCTTTATCAAAAGATTACACAGAGGTCGAGAAATAGCAAAAAAATTTTGAATGAATCTCTTGTAAAAACCAGCATGCCCTAGAAAGGATCTAACATCTTTAACAGTCTATGGCACAGGAAGCTTTGAGATAAGATCGATTTTTGATCGATCTACCTCAATGCCTCTGGAAGAGACAATGTGGCCCAACACAATGCGTGAGGGTACCATGAAGTGGCACTTTTCCCAATTAAGCACAAGGTGCTTCTCTTCACACCTGACCAAGACTCGTTTTATGTTTTGCAAGCATGCATCAAAAGTACTACCAAACAGTCAAATCATCCATATATACTTCCATGCATTCCTCTATCATATCAGCAAACATACTCATCATACAACACTGAAATGTAGCTGGTTCATTACACAATCCAAATGGCATCCTACAAAAAGCATAAGTACCAAAAAAGAATGTAAAAGTCATTTTTTCCTGATCTTCTAATACAATCTCATTCTAATAATATCCATAATAACCATCAAGAAAGAAATAAAAAGGATGTTTAGCTACTCTCTCTAAAATCTGGTCTAGAAAAGGTAATGGAAAGCGATCCTTACGGGTGGCTACATTCAGTTTTCTATAGTCTATACACATGCGCCATCTTGTCACCAATTTAGTGGGGACAAAGTCTCCATTTTCATTCTCAACAAAGGTGATACCAGATTTTTTAGGCACAATCTGAGTAGGGCTTACCCACTTGCTATCAGCAATGGGATAGATGATTCTTACATCTAACAAATTCAATACTTCAGTTTTTACTACCTCCTTCGTTGTAGGGTTCAACCTACGCTGAGGATCCCTACGAGGTACAGCCCCCTGCTCAAGATTAATCTTATGGGAACAAATTAAAGGACTAATAGCTTTCAGATCTACTATACTCCAACCAATAGTTGATTTATGTTCATTTAAAACTCTAAGTAATTGCTCACCTTGCTCTGCAGTTAATGCTGAAGAAATAATAACGGGGTATGTATCACCTGGACCAAGGTAGGCATGCTTTAAACCTTGAGGTAGCAGCTTTAGGTCCAGCTTGGGCGGCTCTATTGCTGATGGCGTTGGTGGTTGTCCTCTTTCTGGCAATTCTTCAAACCTTGGATGCCATGGACCTGCAAAAGAACATTGTTCTAAGTTAGTGCATATACCATCAACATCAGCATTGTTATCCAAATCAAACTCAAGAGATTTAATTTCAGCCACAGCAAACTCCTCTTCAGTGAGCGAATCAATCCGGTAAGTTTGCTGGCATTCATCATCCTCAGCAGGCTGCTTAGCAATATTAAAAACATTAATGTCTAAAGTCATATTTTCAAAAGTTAGTTTCATTAGACCATTACTACAATTAATTATGGCGTTAGCAGTAGCAAGAAACGGTCTACCTAAGATAATTGAAATTCTAGAGTCAGCAGCTACTACAGCCTGAGTATCCAAGACTAAGAAATCAACAGGATAATAAAATTTATCTATTTGAACAAGCACATCCTCTACTACTCCTTGTGGAGTCTTCGTGGATCTATCTGCCAGTTGCAGAACCACGGATGCTGACTTCAGTTGTCCTAAACCAAGTTGCAAGTAAATAGAATATGGCATCAAATTAACACTTGCACCAAGATCTAATAAAGCTTGTCTTACTTCATGCTCTCCAATGAAACAATACATAATAGAACAGTCAGGATCCTTATATTTCGGATGAATCCTATGCTGAAGCAATGCACTAACCTGCTCTATTAAAAATGCAGTTTTCTTAACATGATGTCGTCTCTTCATAGTGCATAAATCTTTAATCACTTTAGCATATGTAAGAATTTACTTAATAACATGCAAAACATGAAGGTTTACCTTAAGCTGCCGAAAATGCTCCAAAACCTCGTTGTTGGGCTCCATAGTCAATTTAGTGGATTTCAATGCCTGAGGGAAAGGGATGCGTACCTTAAAGTCACCTGGTGTAAGGCCATCTTGATGATCGGACTCTGCATGGTTCTCCTCAATCCGGTCCTCTTCTTCAACAACAATAGGAGGTTTGGTGGGCTCTTTTGAAGGGTTTTTTGTTGTTTTCTCGCTTCTTGTATTTACGGCGTTCATCTCCTTCACATTATTTTGCTCAATAGTAGATACCTGAGTTTGTTGAGGTTGAGATGGGAACTTCCCTCGTTCATGCACACTCAAAGAGTTGATCAGCTTCATGATCTGGCTCTTGATCTCTTGAACATCCTCCTTTCTTTCCTTAGATTCCTGCACAATCATAGATTTCAGTTGCTTCAAATTATAAGAAAATGTAGGCCTAGGAAAAACATATGCATCATAGGAAGGGTTAGAAAAAGGCTTATTAGGTGGCGGTTGATGATGCTCGTTGTTTTGTGGAGCGTTCGACTTCCAGCTGAAGTTCGAATACTCTAGCCACCCTGGATTATACATCTCTGAATAGGGAGTGTACGGCCTCCTGAATGCGCCTACAACGTTGTAATGCTCGTCATACACACCCCTCATCTAAACATAAGTAGGGCAACCGTCAATTTGGTGGTCCACACCCTGGAAACTCACACAAGGGACAGCCGGCCTTGGAGGTTCACTATATCGAGAAGTTTGAGCAGACATCATGTCTTTGGTCTTTAATAACTCTAGCTCCCTTGTCAGGCTCTCCACTTTAGCCTTAAGTGCATCCTCCTCCCACAGCTGATAAATTCCTCCACCTTGTTGTTGCGGTGATGGTCTGGCCCTATTTGTACTTTCTGTTGCACTCGATTCAGTCCATGTATGAGCTTTCTCAGCAAGCTCAGTCAAATATTCAATTGCTACATCATGATCTTTTTGAAAAAATTCACCATTACACATCATCTCAACAAATTGGCGTTCTCTAACAATCAAACCATCATAGAAATAACTAACAAGACGCCAAATTTCATATCCATGATGAGGACATAAATTCAACATGTCCTTCAATCGTTCCCACGCCTTATACAAGGTTTCACTATCCTTCTGTGTGAAGGTTGAAATCTGTCTCTTAAGTGCATTGGTTTTGTGTTGTGGGAAATACTTGCTGAAAAGCATCTGTGTCATTTCAGTCCAAGATCCTATAGATCATGGCCTCAAAGAATATAACCAACTCTTCGCTCTTTCCTTCAGTGAGAAGGGGAAGAATTTAAGTCGGGTCATGTCTACAGCGCCCGGTTGGCTATGGAAAGTTGCTACTATTCCTCAAACTCCCTAATATGCATATATGGATTTTAATTTTCTATCCCGTGAAAAGTAGGAAGCAACGAAATCATACTAGGTTTAAAGTGTACATATGCTGCATTAGGTGGAAACATGAAGCATGAAGGTGTAGCAGTGCGTGTGGGATGCAAATATTCATGCAAACTCCTAGGAGCTTGTTGTTCCTCGTGCTCAATCATAATGAAAGTATGATGTGAAGTTTGTGACTATACCTCAAAGAGATCAACAATATATGTCTCACTATCAGAAGTTTCAGAATCACACTCGGGGTGTCTAGCAAATTTGCCTAGTTCGTCTCTATACCGAGGCATACATCAACAATCACGCAGTCCAAAAGATGCAAACCAACTAAAGAAAATAAGCAAAAAAAATAATAGAAACTAAGCTAACTAACTAAAGCAGAAATAAAGAAATAAAGACTAAACAAAATGAACGAAGTTACCGCTTTTGATGTCTACAATCACTGTAATCTGATTCTTGCGCTTTTCTGAACCGTCTCCCCGGCAACGGTGCCAAATTTTGATATCGCTCAAATGTGTTACAACACAACGATGCAGTACATAATAACATAAGAGAAGTCGAACCCACAGAGAGATAAGCAGAAAACATCCAAAACACAAATAACAATGAATTGAAGACAAACGAGAACTTAAGAATTAACTAAATTAGATCAAAGGATTTAATTATACCTAAAATTTCCTAAAGATATCAGGATTTTAATAAGGCTAGGCAGTAGGAATCAGTTCACTCGGATTTAGGTTCTTCACTTCTCAAGGGTTCATACAATACTACTCAATCAAGGGATTCACATCTCAATCACCTTAATCGAAAGATATGGAAGAAGCATGACTATATTCATAATATCATTCATCCACATAGAAATCCATAATCTGAAAATAATCCTTGAAGATTCAATACATAGAAAAGAGTTTAACAATAAAGATTAAAACTATGAACCATGATGAAGAAGAAACCCTAATCCTTGCTAGGTCATCCGTCTGTCATGCCCACGGATTACTCGGCCATGGATGGAGATGTCTTCATCTTCTTCCTTCAAAAATGTCTACAAAGAGTCTCCAAAAATGTCCAAAAAAACCCCTTTGAATAACCCTAAGTTTCCTATTTATAAGCTCCAAAAGTTACGAAACTCGGGTTAAGTTTAAACCCGTTATGCGCTCACGGTCGATACCACGGTCGACCGTCAACTGTGCACATTATTTGGAAAAGCGGCGGTCGATCATCGCATCGACCCTGAGAAGTATTTTCTTGACAGAGGCTGACGGTTGATGCGACGGCTGACCGTGAACATAGTGAGCGCGACGGTCGATCTCGCGGAAGATGTGATAGTCGACCATCACTGCTGATTCAGCAGTGCGCATTGGTATGAAAAGTGCTATCATTTTCTGTAGAAAACTCGGAATCACGAACCATAAAATTCTCCAGAAACTAGACTTCAAGGGATTTCCAACCATATATGGAAATATATCTAGTTCTTCATGACCAGGTTCAGTTTAATCTTCCAAGTTGACCCATGTAATCTTTTCAGCCTGTTTTAGCTCTAATTTCCTGCATTTTTCAAACAACTATGTGAAACACATATAAGTATAAAAATAGTGCTAAAGAGGTTGATTAAGGATAACAATCTAGAAATTAAGATGGTTATAAGGTTATTCAGAGTGCACTTTCAGGCACTCATCAGATGTCGAGGAAGACCTCTCAAAACTTGCTTCAACATGAGGGCTTGATGGAGCTTCATTTGGCACAACCTCCGGCTGATCATAGTATGAAGACATTTCATCAAGCTCCACATCTCTAGAAGTAATAAACTTGTGAGTCTTCGGATTCATACACTTCCAACCCTTCTTTTGAGGATCATAGCCAATGAAAACACACTTCTCCGCCTTAACATCAAACTTGGTTCTCTTTGCATCCGGCACATGAACATAGCAAATAGAACCAAATACATGAAAATAGCTAATAGAGGGCTTCAACATATATAGCAACTCAAAAGGAGATGTCATACCACATGAGTCCAATGGCGTTCGGTTGATGACATGAGATGCGCACATCATAGCCTCCGCCCATAACTCCTTCGACAAGTTCTTGGAATAAAGCCAACACCAGCATTCTTCGGAAAGGTATTTTGTTGTGAAGTATGAGCACAAGTCATTTGCCTCCGGATCCCATGTTGTCTACATAAAGTTTCATAGTCCCTTGAGATGTACTCACCACCTCCATCACTTCGCAAGCACTTGATTCTTCTTCTCCATTCTCCTTCCAGCTTCTCTTTGAAAAGCTTGAACTTGGAGAAAGCTTTGGAATTTTCTTTAAGAAAATACACCCAAGAAAACCTTGAGTAATCATCAACAAAGAGAATCATATAACCACATTCGGAAAGACTTAGAGCACTCCTTGACACTAAGAGATCGGTGTGAATGAGATCAAGTGGCTTCTTGCATCTTGACTTAGAGTCTTCAAATGGTAGGCGATGAAATTTTCCAAGTTGACAACCTTCACATAAACTACCCACCTTGACCTCATCAATGTTGGATATGCCATTAACCAACTTCTTTGAAAAGATATGCTTCATTTTGTCAAGACCCACATGTGCTAGTCTTGCATGCCATAAACTAGCACTATCATTCTTGCTAGTCTTCTCAACATAAGAGGAACCGGCCGATAGCACATAAAGTGACTTTACTCGCTTTCCACTATGAACAACATCAGCATCCAAGATTCTAACATTCCGCATGATCTTCACATCATGCGGCCCAAACAAGATATAATTTCCGACATCCGCTACTTGTGAAACGGAGACAAGGTTTTTAGTCATACCCGACACATGAAAGACGCTCTTCAAAGTGACTTCATCCTCCATATTTACAACACCTTCATTCACCACTGGATGAACCATGTAGTCCGCCATGACAATTGCATCATTTCCACCATAATGCACAAACTCATGAAACTTTGACTTGTCACCAGTCAAATGATGAGAGCAACACGAATCTACTATCCAATCATCTTCATAGTTGATACTTGCCAAAGCTCGAACACTTGAAGGGCGACTTTCTAAGGTACCATCCGACACAAAACAAGAGCCCCAATCTTTCTCTTGCTTCTTATCCGATTCCTTAGAGCAAACAAAACCTTCTTTGAGCTTCACCCGACAATCTCTCCTCATATGCCCCATCTTGCCACATCGGAAGCATTTCACATTCTTTCTTCTTGAAGCTTCATTTCCACTACTTGTGTCACGCCCCGACCCAGAAAACCCATCCAGATCGAGACGTGAACCACCTAAACCTGTTTACATTATCAATTGGCGCACAAATATATAACTGCTATGAATTTAAACAATTTAATCCTCAAGTTTAGTAAAAATTTTGGCAGAATCACCTTTATAATTACAACACAAGAAACCTGTACATTTTCTATTTTTACAATTTCAACATCCTCACATTCCTCAGCATTTATATCAAAGAATATTATAATATTTCTCAAATACAACTGAATTTAATAATCATACAATTATATCCTTGAATACATCATTTTATACATCAATTTGTACATCTCTGATTAAAACTATAATTAACTGTAGAAGAACTCCTCAAAGCTCCAAGTCCTCGATCACCTCGAAATATCGCGTCATCTTCTAGAAGAACACCTGAAAGAAGAAATTGCATCGACCTGCATCGCCGATGCAACCCAGGTAGGGTGAGCAACAATGCCCAGTAAGGTTCTACTCTACGTCACATTGAAAGGAGGAAAACATCAACTGTGTTGTCTCTCCGCCTAAGTCTAAGGAATGCCAACGGTCTCATACCCTATAGATGTCCCAAGGGCTCCCGTCATGAACCTCTCTCTTGAACATGTTACCAAAATCACCCTTAGCACGAACAGGGGAACGGTACCATGCGGGATCACCCTTACCCAAGAACAAACGAGAGGAAATCAAGACTGTGGGCTCCTGTCCAGGTACCACCCTCCCCAGTCATACCATCTCTCGCGGGGACACTTATGTCAGGGAACGCATCGACATCCATCCTTAGCACTTAGCCTTAGAGAAACAACACGACCTCTAAACCTCAACAACAATATTCCAGTCCGACTACCTAATAATTCTCGAATAATATCAAACATAATCATTGATGACAATCACGTCCTAATCCTCGATTACCCCAACCCCCAGTCCTAGGGCTAGATCCGAGCTACCCGAGAACCCCGAATCAGCGATCGAAACCATCGCCTACCACCTAGCCTTAATAGTTCTAATGCAAGCAAATGCATGCAATACTCAGGCACAGAGATACAGAAATATACGCATGCAATAGTATGACATCACAACATACAGGGTTAGGCATAGCCTATAGCTTGCCAAAGGGTGAACATAGCAAGGGGTCTAAAGCAGTTACAGATCTATCTACCACTACAACGACAACACAGGCCGTAACGAACATCTCAATTCAAATTTTGGCATTACAACGACGTCCACAGCCGTCAACCGCAATTTCTACAACGGGATACAACCCCGGCCAAACAATCATCAATCAACAACAACTAGGGCACAACTTCTGCCCATTTAATTATCTAAACATCCCAAGAGCATGACTCCCTTGGTTCAGCCACAAGCCTCACATATGGCTTAGATACATAAAAGTATGCAATACATGTATAGATAGCAATCTACCAAAAATTACATGGATACTAAGCATACTTCATAATCAATTGCTAATTAAGCTAGAAGATTAGTAACATAAATAACCGTGTAGAAATTGAGGGATTAATCTCCCAAAACTTATCAAATCATCATAATTGTTTCGTATCATAGCAGGCTGTAGATCCCATGGATAGGACTAGGCTTGCGGTTGAGATTTTGAGTGTGGAATGGGATAGTTCTAGGTCTAGAACATCCTTGCATGACTGGTTGCGAATGCGTGTGATGTGCATTAGTTAGGTTGTTTGCTGTTGTGTTTTGGTTTACGGCTGTGTCGTGACGCCTCAAGGGGAGGTGTGCACATACACCGGCTCTGTCCGTTCCCTCGCCTGACAGTGTATCTCCCCCCGTGCTGGAGATGAGCGAGTAGGGAATCGGACGTGTGTCATCTTTGTACTTTCAAAATCTCGAGATGTGGACCTGCTAGGGTTCAGAGATGACGTTGGAGATCCTTCGACAGTAGAGGACTGATTGAAGGAAATGTTCCGGATCCCGAATGTTTTGGACATCCTGGAGTATCGCTTGCTTCAGAAGCCGTTGTTTTCCTGTATTCCCAAGAAGCGATGCGTAGTGACGCTTGTCGGGGTCACTAGGGACACTGTTGGTCATGTGTTGATAACAGTTCGCGTACTGTTCTCTGGCACCTATCCTTGGAGGGTGGTGTAGTTGGGAGTACCTTCCTCTGTTTTTGGTACTCGCACCGCGTGGCAGCACTTGGGTTGGTTGGATCACCTGGCTCGGTATACTGGAGTGACAGCGGGGGACGCCCTGGATTGTACTCTGGATACTGAGACAGATGACTTGAGGGTTGACACCGGACTATTGGTCGGTGGTCGTGGTGAGTTCCGGGGTTGTTCCAGGTTTCGTGAGATGGCAGGATAGCCGTTGGCAGAGTTTAGTGGTTTTGGCGGCAGCGTCGTGCCAGTTCTTGTGAGAGGTAGCCTTGGTCGCCAGACTGAGAGGGAACCCACATGGTGCTTGAGTGCTAGCCGCCGGGAGCCTTTCCGTCGATGGTGCTGGTTGAGAGGGGTGTAGGACGCTTACCGCAGAGCAGTCGGACGTGACGCACGGCGTGGAGCAGAGCAGTGGGTTGATGCCTCAGCTGGGGCAGGTACCTATGGCAGACGCGAGAATTCAGATTCCAGATAGAGCCTTGCCGGAGACGAGGCAGCGACCAGTCTTACCAGAGTTTCATGCACTTATGGGCAAAGACTACCTTCAGCAGCAGCCCGCTTCAGAGCCGCCTTCCTCCAGATTTCAGCTTTCAGTTTCAGCCTTCAGCTTTTGGAGTGTCTTACAGCTCGGGGTTTCCTTGTGGCACTGGGTGTTTCCCCCTTGTGACTCATCCCCGTGCAGTCGTGTTGGCTTGGACTGGAGTCGGGTGTGGCTTTGGGAGTAGACACCGATTTGGAACAAGAGCTCGGGTTGGTTGCTCTTGTCGGGGCGTTTGCTGAGGTTTGAGACCTCTAGGTGTCCGTCGCCCACGTGTGGGACACGTTGGGGTTCGACGGCTTCCTCGGTTTGCTCTGGTTGGTCGTACACCGAGTTGTGTTTGTTGGTCGTGGGAAGGTGTTGTGGGTACAATTGACGGTGTTGTTTTGCTCTCGTTGAAGGTCGCGGGTTGGTGCGTCTTCTGGTTGTCGAGAGCTGGGTCTGTTCACCAGTCTGTGGTAAACTCCTCCCCCTTTTGTTTTGAGGGTGCTCGAGAGAGCAGATTTTTCCCTTGTATTCTTGTTTGTGCAGCTGTCCTTTTGAGGAGATTTCAGGATATTCCGCCTTCGCGGGATTGCCGAGTTTGGACTCGAGTTTCGTTCGGGGTAGTTCAGTCAGTGTCTTTAGTGAGCGCGTCGCAGAGACCTTGGGATCGAGTAGGCTGGGTTGTATATGGGGTAGAGGCGACCGTCGGGGACATGTGTTCACTCTTCCGAACCGTGAGCAGCTGGGCCGCGTGCAGCAGTTTCCGCCGTCTCAGCGGTTTCAGCAGTCACATCGGTAGGCTGTTTCCGAACCTCCCGTTCTCCAAGGAGTACGTACCCGTTGCAGTGCATCGTCGAGATACTCGTCAGCTCAGAGTTTTGTCGATCTTCTCGTAGGTCGGACTTCGCACCAGCTACAATCAGATAAAGATTCGGGATTGCGACATTCCGATGACAGCTTTCAGTACGAGCTACGGGGTGTGTCATCGTCAGGCAGATTTGTTGATCCAGCTGAGCTCGAAGCAGATGTGTGACGGCAGAGATCGAAGACTGTATTCGCGATTCAGCAAAGACACCTTTAAGACCGCATGACCGTTGACTAGAGTGACCATGAGACCGGATCTCTTGTCTTAAAGTCACTACGTCTGTGCCTTTAAGGGTGATAGCAGCTAGTACTTGCTAGAAAGATTTCGACCTTTCGGGCATATCACCTTTCAATTTAGGCCAATGTCGTAGAGTTTACCTCGAGCAAATGGGTCAAAGAAATTAGAGCAACTTTAGTGGTAGTGACAACCCGTCAGTGGCGGAGATGGAGGTAGTTATCCAATTCGGACGGCACTCCTTACCACTCAGAGGATGTCAGTATTTCAGTCTAGAGTGATGGTGACGTGAAGCGACGACACGAATCTTACGGAGGTCCGTGCCTAAATTGATCCCCAGCGTCTGGAGGAGAGTCAGACAGCGTCAGCAGGTAGTAGGTTGTATTTTAGAGGCCGAGCCTCGGTTCCAGAGTTGTACAATGATGGCGTTCAAACGTTCTACTTCTTTTCCTTGTTGTCCACCTCGGAGGCATGGTGGCATATCGTGACCGTCATCAGCGTTGGTAGCACGAGATACAGAGTTCTTTCCTCTTTACCTCACCTGTTAGGAGGTGGAGGCAAAGTATCGACAGATAACAGCCCCGTTTCAGTCCTTTCTAGTGTCAGAGTGGACATCATGGTACGACGGACTTCATCTCTGGGATACTGAGGAGTACAGATTATAGCACAACATCTCACGGCACAAATGGACAGACGGTCAGAGAAGACCATTCAGATCTCTTGTGAAGTGCTAGGAGCACATGTCATTATGCGGATGTCAGGTGACAAGAGCATACCCCAGGGTGGGGTTCGCCTACTAAAGCAGTTGGCAACTCAGCACCGGCGTTGCACCGTTTGAGGCAGAGTACTGCTTCTCACACCATCTTTCTACATGTTAGACAGGCCCTGCAGAGATTTCGTTCACTGATCCACATGCCATCATCCAATTTTCTGTTTAGAGAGTTGACGCAGACCAGATTTAAAGATTTCTGACAGCTCAGAGGCAATGACCGTTGGAGTTCACAGTTGGCGACAGAGTGACCTTTTCGATGATATGACGCAGAGGTTCGGTCAGTTTTGATGATCCAAGTGGGGGGGGTTCTATTGGACCTTTAAATAATGATCGATAAAGAAAAACCTAGATAGTAGGAGTCTAATAAACTTGTATGCTTGTAAATGATATGAATAGATAATTAAGCAAATAAATAGAAGGATAGAAGAGAGTTAGAGAAATTGCACCAGAATTTTTATAGTGGTTCAGCCAACCATGCCTACGTCCACTTCTCTCAAGACACTCCTTGAGGTTCCACTACTTGCAAGACCTCTTACAAGTTGTCCACCAAGCTTCCGGGTGCTTGGCAACCTATCCACCAAGCTTACGGGTGCTTGGCAACCTTACAATCTCTCCAATCTCACTATTGGATCTCTCTCTCAAAGTCTACTTCACACTTGAAGTAGTTTTACAAAGGTTTAGCTCACAGGTAAAGAGAATAAAACTTGCTAGAATATTATTACAATAATCCCTTAGCTCCCTCTAAGTCCTTGGCAAGTTTATTGGACTTTCTCTTTTATAGCTGAGCTTCCAACCCTTCCAAATAGACTCCCAACGGCTATTTCTTTCTACTGCAACGGCTCTCTAACGGCTCTTTTCTGGGCTCACGGTCGACCGTCACATCGTCCGTGGCATCGTCCGCCAGGCTTTCCTTGAGCCACGATCGATCCACCAATCGACCGTCGCACCGCACGGTCGATCCTCCTATCGACCGTCACGCCTCACGGTCGATCGTCCCATCGACCGTGACATCGTCCGTCAGGCTCTGTTGCGAAAACCTCTTCCCAGGGTCGATGCACTGATCGACCGTCGCTCCTTCGAGCCAAGTCACATAGGCTACGGTCGATCGGTACATCGACCGTCACACCTCACGGTCGACCGTCGCATCGACCGTGACATCGACCGTCGCCTATATTCCCATTGACAGCTTCCGCGGTCGATCCTTCCATCAACCGCCATATCCCACGGTCGATCCTTCCATCGTCCGTCGCATCGACCGTCAGTACAAAACTCAATAAATATGATTTTAATGCTTTCCAAATTAAGGGATAATAATATTAAATCATTGTTTTATCATCAAATATATATTGACATCATCAAAACAATATCTGGGCTAACAATCTCCTTCTTTTTGATGATGGCAACCTTTTAAATTGTGATGATAAAACCTTGAAAGCTCCCTCTTAATTTGTGCATCCATTTACCTCATAAAATATGTTCTAAAGTGAATTTCATTGAGGCATGCAAGTCATATGTCACTAAATAGATATCTCAGGCTTGAGTTTAGGTTAAAATATGTGAAAGTGCAAAATATGACATATGTACCTCTTTGTATGATATTTGAGCATGAATTATTAAATCTCCATCAAATCCTTTAAATATCAAAAGGTTTCAAGTATGTAGAATAAAAAGTTTTAAGACCTTTCAAAACAAACTGATATCACAATATTTCTCCCTCTTTGACATTATCAAAAAGATTTGGTAGAGGGGGTAGAAGAATCAAACAAAAACATTTCTAAAGAGAAACAAATAGAAGGTTTTAAAATCATTTTAAAACAATATACCAAATGAAGATTTCCAATCAAAACAGTCATTAATTCTTCACATAAAAGACTTTCTTAAACCATTTTTAAACATGAAATTTCTTTTTTTAAAAAAATGGAATAAGAAGATGTAATGGAGGAGACATATATCGAAAATTAAGACATACCTCCATTACCTTTAACCCCATATTGTTATCCTCCTTTAAATACCTTGTGCCTCCACTTGTCAATTTTATCTTCTTTTACTCCGAATGCAGTTAAACACAGATTTGCATTTTCTTTTTCTTCTTCTTCTTCTTCTTCGGAGGTGGAGCTCGAATCACTTTCTTCCTTGGCTTTCTTCTTCTTCTTTGAAGATTTCTTGAGCTTTGGACAATCCGACATGTAATGTCCGGGCTTCCTACACTCATAACAAGTAATTTTATTTAAGTAAGAAGAGGAGTTTCCTTTTTCACCTTTGGAATTTTTTTTTCCTTGATTCTTGATGATTCGTTGGATTCTTCTTGTGATCTTTTGCATCTCCTCATCATCATCTTCATCACTTGAGTCGGATGAATCCTTGTATGTTGACTTGAAAGCAATGATTTTCTTTTTCTTCCTTTCTCCATCATTGCTCCTCTCCATGTTCATCTCATATGTCATGAGAGAACCCATTAGCTCATCAAGGGACAGCTTGGTTAAATCTTTAGCTTCTTCGATTGCCGTCACCTTGGGATCCCATGACTTAGGTAGACACCTAAGAAGCTTTCTCACTATCTCATCATTAGTATAGCTTTTACCAAGAGAATCAAGAACATTTATAATATTGGTAAAGCAAGTAAACATTTCATTTATATTTTCATCATCATTCATAGAAAATAACTCATAGTCATTAACAAGCATGCTAATCTTAGACTCCTTTACTCGGCTAGTTCCTTCATGAGTTATCTCAAGCTTCTCCCATATTTCCTTAGCCGATTTACAAGCTGAAATTCTATTAAATTCATCAGGGCTAAGGGCACAAAATAAGAAATTTTTGGCTTTGGCATTGACTTGCAAATTTTTCAAATCAGTACGGGTGAGCTCACTCTTAGCCTTAGGCACTTCCTTTCCTTCATGAATTTTGGTAGGAATAGTTGGGCCATCCTCAATAACCATCCATGCTTCATAATCCATGGATTTTATAAATCCATTCTATTCTTTCAATATGTATAGTTTGAACCATTGAAGTATGGTGGCCTAATTGTGGATTGTCCCTCTATGTTTTCCATATCGATCTAGGATCCTCTATGGGTTGTTACACCACAAAAATAGAGACCTAGCTCTGATACTAATTGATGATCCAAGTAGGGGGGGGGGGGTTCTATTGGACCTTTAAATAATGATCAATAAAGAAAAACCTAGATAGTAGGAGTCTAATAAACTTGTATGCTTGTAAATGATATGAATAGATAATTAAGCAAATAAATAGAAGGATAGAGGAGAGTTAGAGAGATTGCACCAGAATTTTTATAGTGGTTCGGCCAACCATGCCTACGTCCACTTCTCTCAAGGCACTCCTTGAGGTTCCACTACTTGCAAGACCTCTTACAAGTTGTCCACCAAGCTTCCGGGTGCTTGGCAACCTATCCACCAAGCTTACGGGTGCTTAGCAATCTTACAATCTCTGCAATCTCACTATTGGATCTCTCTCTCAAAGTCTACTTCACACTTGAAGTAGTTTTACAAAGGTTTAGCTCACAGGTAAAGAGAATAAAACTTGCTAGAATATTATTACAATAATCCCTTAGCTCCCTCTAAGTCCTTGGCAAGTTTGCTGGACTTTCTCTTTTATAGCTGAGCTTCCAACCCTTCCAAATAGCCTCCCAACGGCTATTTCTTTCTCCTGCAACGGCTCTCTAACGGCTCTTTTCTGGGCTCACGGTCGACCGTCGCATCGTCCGTGGCATCGTCCGCCAGGCTTTCCTTGAGCCACGGTCTATCCACCAATCGACCGTCACACCGCACGGTCGATCCGCCTATCGACCGTCACGCCTCACGGTCGACCGTCCCATCGACCGTGACATCGTCCGTCAGGCTCTGTTGCGAAAACCTCTTCCCAGAGTCGATGCACTGATCGACCGTCGCTCCTTCGAGCCAAGTCACATAGGCCACGGTCGATCGGTCCATCGACCGTCACACCTCACGGTTGACCGTCGCATCGACCGTGACATCGACCGTCGCCTATATTCCCATTGACAGCTTCCGCGGTCGATCCTTCCATCAACTGCCATATCCCACGGTCGATCCTTCCATCGTCCGTCGCATCGACCGTCAGTACAAAACTCAATAAATATGATTTTAATGCTTTCCAAATTAAGGGATAATAATATTAAACCATTGTTTTATCATCAAATATATATTGACATCATCAAAACAATATCTGGGCTAACAAGTTTGACAACGGTAGCGTCGAGGAGGCGTCGTTCAGTTACGTCGGTCATAGTCAGACCTGATTATTCAGGCTTGGGCCAGATACATTGCATAAGAGGGCAGTCAGTTCAGATGATTGGTAGGAGAGACCAGTCACGAGAGACAGGACAGCTCCGTCAGAGTTAGCCTTTTGAGGTACATAGGTGTTGTAGGGGTAACTTGGGAGCGCTGGAGGGGCATGTGCAGTTTGTCCCAAGTGGTTCTCACCCCGAGGTGTTTCTCTGTCTTGTGTGGCCGCTACGGGCGTTGGTACCCGGTGGGTTGTCTTGCGGGCATTGATGCCCGGTGCCTTGTGTGGATGCTCGGGTTGCGAGCTTGCTAACCTATCTTATCTTGTGCGGGTGGTTGTTTTTAGTTGGTTGCTTATGACCCTACTCTTATCGAATTTCAGGACAAAATTTCTTCAAGGGTGATAGGTTGTGAGGACCCATACTTCCAACCTGGTCTGACCCCGTGAGGTCGAGGGTCTGGCTTGATTGGGGTGGCCCGGTTGCCCTTGAGTTGCGATCGGTTGATCGCATCGCTGTTTTTGAACCCCAAGGGCAATTTTGTAAATTACGTCATGGCGGTCGGTTTCACACCCGCGTAGTGCACACACGGCCTTGGATTAATGCATGTGGTTGATTAGATCCTTATAGGCGTTCGCGATCGGAAGATCGGAACTCGATCAGGGAAGATCAAGATGAACGTCCGAGATTAAATCTCAGCATTTGTATAAAATCCTCTTTTCTTTCTCTCTCTCCCATTATTTCTTCCACGCACGGCATCCTCTCTCCTTTCCTCTCCCTTACCCGCGATCGCACCGGCCTTCTCCCTTTCCGTTGAGGTTCCTTCGCTACCGTCGCCGGCCGTCGTTCACCCTCGAGCTCCCTCTCCTCAGATCCGGCCAGAACTTCTCTCCCTCGAGCTCTCTCTCTCTCTCCCGAGAACCCTAGATCCAAGATCCTCTCCGCCGATCTCCCTTCTTCAGAGTTTCTTCGCCGCCGTCGTCCATCGCCACTCCTCTTCGAGCACGCCCTCACCTCTCTCGACTTGCGGAACCCCTCTTCCTCTCAGATCTGATGCCCTTCCCCTCTCTTTCCCTTTCCGAATCGGCGATCGAAACCATCGCCTACCACCTAGCCTTAATGCTTCTAATGCAAGCAAATGCATGCAATACTCAGGCACAGAGATACAGAAATATACGCATGCAACAGTATGACATCACAACATACAGGGTTAGGCATAGCCTATAGGTTGCCAAAGGGTGAACATAGCAAGGGGTCTAAAGCAGTTATAGATCTATCTACCACAACAACGGCAACACAGGCCGTAACGAACATCTCAATTCAAATTTCGGCATTACAACGACGTCCACAGCCGTCAACCGCAATTACTACAACGGGATACAACCCCGGCCAAACAATCATCAATCAACAACAACTAGGGCACAACCTCCACCCATTTAATTATCTAAACATCCCAAGGGCATGACTCCCTTGGTTCAGCCACAAGCCTCACATAGGGCTTAGACACATAAAAGTATGCAATAAATGTGTAGATAGCAATCTACCAAAAATTACATTGATACTAAGCATACTTCACAATCAATTGCTAATTAAGCTAGAAGATTAACAACATAAATAACCGTGTAGAAATCGACGGATTAATCTCCCAAAACTTATCAAATCATCATGCATCTACCGAATACTGCTAAGAACGTCAATACAGGATAGTAGATGAATTTGACAAGTTATAATTGATTAATCGTGCTTTAATTATATATACTCGACAATATTAGGGTATAACCTAGGTTTCGCTATGTCCGTCCAATTAATGTGAAACTTAGCATACATGCTCATTATAATACTCCAAATCACTTATAATTAATAGGCATACTTCACAATCTAATTGCTAATTAGAGGAGGGTTTTGCAACTAACTAATTAGGCCGAAATTGAGGTAATTAAGTATACAAAGATCCTCACTTTGAACATGTTAATCCTAGAGATCATTAGGAGCATTAACTTCATCGTTCTCGAAGAATTAAACACAAGGAAAACATCGAAATCCACCAATTCCACATTTTTGGATTGCTACAATAATTTTAAATTTGAATCCGGGAAATCTTGCCAAATCGACGTCCAGACGACGTCAAATCTTAAATTAAACTTGCGCAGATATTGATTGACATGTGAGGAACATTTCCTCCAAGAATTGGACCTACTTGATGTCTAATTTCTCCTTAATTATCTTACTAATTTCACAAATCCAGTCTCGCAGAAGTTCCGTAGAAAAATCATCAAACTTCATATGTAAATCCAAAAATTATCAATCTAGCGGCAGTTGAAAGAAGATCCGGAGATCTACAACCTTCACGATGAAGGTTTCGTGAGATTACTCACGGAATAGCACCAGAACTGAATGGAACTCAGCTGGACAGAGAGAAAACAGGGCTGAAAACAAATCCGGGATTAAAGCTTGATTAGCCTCAATCAAAACCCGTTCAATAATCGATTAAACCTAGGTCATGTAGGATCTAAGCATAGGGAAGCAAGTTAGAAGAGGAATCACCAGAATTTCATCCGATTGACACTTTCACAATCAAACCCAATGCAAGGAACATAATCAATTCACAAACAGGCATGAATAACATGAATAAGAAGAAGGAAACAATCCACAATCACAAGCAAATCCTAACCTAAGACTGAATCAAAGATTCAAGTAGGAAATCCCTACCTGAAAACGCAATCCAAGCTTAATCCGGCTGAAGACCACCTCCTCCATCATCGTTGTCGCCTCTGGCTTGCCGGAGATCCACTGGGAATCACCGAAGTCTGCCGGGAACCATCCGACATCGAGCACCACTCGCGACGGGAAGAGAAAGAGAGGGGAAGGGCGTCGGATCTGAGAGGAAGAGGGGTTCCGTAAGTCGAGAGAGGTGAGGGCGGGTTCGGAGAGGAGCAGCGATGGACGACGGCGGCGAAGAAACTCCGGAGAAGGGAGATCGGCGGAGAGGATCTTGGATCTAGGGTTCTCGGGAGAGAGAGAGAGAGAGAGAGAGAGAGAGAGAGAGAGAGAGAGAGAGAGAGAGCTCGGGGGAGAGAAGCTTTGGCCGGATCTGAGGAGAGGGAGCTCCAGGGAGAACGACGGCCGGCGACGGTAGCGAAGGAACCTCAACGGAAAGGGAGAAGGCTGGCACGATCGCGGGTAAGGGAGAGGAAAGGAGAGAGGATGCCGTGTGTGGAAGAAATAAAGGGAGAGAGAGAGAGAAAAAAAAGAGCATTTTATAAAAATGCTGAGATTTAATCTCGGCCGTTCATCTTGATCTTCCCTGATCGAGTTTCGATCTTCCGATCGGGAACGCCTATAAGGATCTAATCAACCACATGCATTAATCAAAGGCCGTGTGTGCACTACGCGGGTGTGAAACCGACCGCCACGGCGCAATTTACCAAATTGCCCTTGGTGTCCAAAAACAGCGATGCGATCAACCGATCGCAACTCAAGGCCAACCGGGCCACCCCAATCAAGCCAAACCCTCGACCTAACGCGATCAGATCAGGTTGGAGGCACGGGTCCTCACAACTTGAGCCTTCACCTTCATGTGCTTTTGCATTGTTCTTGCCTCTTTTTGGATCTCCCTTCTTGCCTTTAGAAAACAAAGCATCTTCACTATCATCTCTACCATAGATTGAACACTCCGCCATTTGCTTCGCCAATGCCTCATGATTGCCAAGCAATTTCTCAAACTCCACCAAACTAGATTGTGTAGCCCAACCTTGTAGTGATGACACAAAGAGATGATATTCTTTTTGAAGCCCCCGAATAAGGTACCTCTTTAACTTTGCTTCACTAATTGGCTCATTATGATCCAAACTAGAAATCTCGGCACATAAATTCTTCACCTTCAAGAAGTACTCTGAAATACTCATGCTTCCTTGAGTTGTGGTAGCCAACTCATTCTCCAAAAATTACAATCGAGCCTCATTCTTCTTTGTGAACAACTTCTCAAAAATATCCCAAACTTCCTTTGGGGTCTTGGCCTCTCTAATATGCTCAAACAAATCTCGATAGATAGATGTCCTCAACACAAACATCGTCTTGCAGCTTCAAGCAAGCCATCTTCTTCTTCACTCATCATAGTCATCTTCTTCATTATATGACGTCAGCATTTGGGTGTCATAGCCATTCACCGTCTCCCATAACTCTCGCCCTTGAAGGTATGCCTCCATGCATGACTTCCATATTTGATAGTTAGAACTTATGAGCCTCTCAATCCCAAGATGGTTGAAGCCTCCACTTGCATCCATCATAGAGAACTAATAACAAACACCTTGTGTGCACAACTTGGAACACCTCCCCCTTGCTTCTCAAGGATGTAGGATCTCAACCCACTACAAAGAACCGTTGTACCTCTGATACCATGTAGAGAAATCCGGAGGCCTTTTTCACCGAACACCTCCTATTCTCCAAGTGTAGAAACCCAAGGTCTCATACACGCCAAGGATCGCACACCACCAACTAGAAACAAGAACGGAGAATACCAAACTCACAAAGAGATGCCCAAATAACTTCAATGCATAGATTCACCAAGAGTTGACAAAGGAAAACACCAATTTGAAGAACCAACTAATCAGCTCTTCAATTAATACCCGATGAAAGTTTACAAGAGATGAAGAGGGTAGGAAGAAAGGCCAGCCACCTCTTTCCTAGAAGATCTCCAACAAGCTTGAACTACTCCCACTTCCCTTCCCTTGCTCTTGACACCAAAAATAAGAAGAAACAACCTAGAAGCAAAATAGAGAAGTCTCTTACTCAAGAGCAAACTCCTCATCTACTCACTTAAACCCTCTAACATACCACTACATATAACATAACATACTATTCCCAAAATGCCCGTAATAAGTTATGAAACCTATTAGATAACTTAGCATGTTAAGAGCAAGTTTAGCACTAATTTTTAACATATTTTTGGTGTTGGCAGGAAAATGGAGCAATGTCTTTAAGCTTGGTACTCGCTAGAGGCTGATGAAGAGGAAAGGCAGCTTCAATCCCTTGAGAGGGAGTGGGCGATTGTGATTTCTAAGCAAGAATCAAGGGTTGCACAGCGTACTAGGGAGACATGGATGCAGTCAAGAGATAGAAACTCAGCTTTTTTCTATTCTATTGTTTCTAGCAGGAAGCACAAGTCAAAGGTGTTGGAGGTGATTGGTGTAGACGAGGTTGTTGTTCAGGATCAGTCCCTTATTGCTGAGGAGTTTGTCAAATACTATTCTAAGTTATGGTCCCGACAAAATGGCCAATCCTGTGTTGAATTACCTGATCTTCCTCAAGTGTCCAAAGAATCACAGGCTATCCTAGCAAGGGAGGTTACTGCACTTGAGGTTAAAGAGGTTGTGTTTAGTATGACAAGGATAAAATGCCTGGGTCTGAATGGTGTTCCTATTGAGTGGTTGGATCGGAATTTACAAAGGTTATCTTGGATTTCTTTGAAACAGGGAAAATGCCATCCAATTGAATTGAGACATTTTTATCATTTATACCAAAGTGCAAATTTCCACATAAGGTGAAAGATTTTAGACCTATCAGTCTATGCAATGTAGGGTATAAAGTCATAACCACTATCTTGACTCACCGATTGAGATTGGTTGTAGATGAGGTTATTGTAGACACCAATTTTGACTAAGGTCAAATTTGAGGGTATTTACCCCTACTCGCCTCAGACATTCTTCGAAGATATGTTATCAGACATACAAGTTCAAACACACAAAGAGCACACATACACTGCTCTATATGTGATCCTTCATGGTTTTGAAAGTATCCTACACAAACCAGAAGCATGAAGGGCGTTCCGGTAATTTTACCCGCTCGAGGGTATTTTAGGAATTCAGGACAAAATGCATGCATGAACTCTATAAATATCATATCATAACCCTATATAGCTTTTACGGCATCCTACAAAAGCTAAGTCGATATAGGGGTATTTTGGTAATTTTACCACATCAAGGGTATTTTGGGGATTTAACCAAAATATATGCTCATACTCTCTCTTATAACCCATCGTACCTTTTACATGATCCGGATAACATCCTACTTAACTTAGAAGGACTCAGGGTCATTTTGGTAATTTTCCCCGTCATGGGCATTTTGGGAATTTTGATCAAAATAGGTGTTCAGGAATCCCTACAATATCTGAGAAATATTCCTGTATGGTTTTTATAACATTTTATACAAATCGGAAGCATAAAGGGTATTTCGGTAAAAATTTCCTTCTAGGGGTATTTTGGTCATTCTAGCCAAATATAGGCTTGACCCACCTAGAACATTCTAAATTAGAACTTAATGGTTTTGAAAGCATCCTACATAAACCAAGGATATATAAAAAGGGCGTTTTTGGTCATTTAGCCCCAGGGGTATTTTGGTCATTTGCTCTACATGCATATTTGTCACAAACATACATAACAAATATTGTATTCACCCTTTAAAGTATCATTTGTTTTAAAGGCATTCTTGTCCAAAACATATATGGACTCTACACCAACCAAAGTACCCAAAGGATATTTTGGTAATTTCATCCTAAAACCAGCCTTCTTGAAGCTTTGATGGCATCCTATACAAGCTACGAGGGTCGAGGGTAGTTTGGACATTCTAAACCTCCAGGGGTACAATGGTCCAAAATATGTGAAAGCATTCCTACCCTTTCTAGGGGCATTTTGGTCAAAAGACATGAATGATCTATAACAGGGGTATTTTGGGAATTTACACTTACCCTTGTCTAAGGGCGTTGAGCTAAATTACAACATGTTCAAATATTTGAAATTTGAATAGATATTTGAAATTTAAAGTTCAAATTCAAAATCAAATTCAAATTTGAATTCAAATAGATCTCAACTCCCTAACATCCAAGATCTTAACCATCCAAATCTCAACCTCTTAACCATCAAATCCCTAACTACATTTCAAAAAATCAGCCTCAACTACTCCTAATTCCCACCTATAAATATAGGGGTAGGGGTGAAGCTTTGAAAGGCTTGGAAGGCTTGAAGAGGCTTAAAAGGCTTGAAAGAGGGTTGAACACATAGAAGGCTTGGAGAAGAAGGAAATTTATTTCCTTGAAGACGCCGAGAGAAAGGAGAAGGAAACTTATTTCCTTGAAGACGCCAAGAGATAGGAGAAGGAAACTTATTTCCTTGAAGATCGTGCCATCAATCCAAAAGTCCAAACCAAGAGATTCAAGGGTTCTTCATCGACAATGAAGGTGCGGGTCGAACGCCTAAGCCTTCACCCAAGATCCTTCTTATTTCCTTTCTTCTTCCTCTTCTTATTTTTTCATTTTGGATGTAACGGGATTTTAAGGCCCGAATCCTTAATCATGGGTTTTCCCTTTTGGGTTGTAATTGATGGGTTGCCAATCTCATCATCGGTATGCAGTTTCCCAAGGAAAAGAGAATCTGCAGCTTGTGATGATATTGAGAACTCAGGAGTGTTGTTCCCACAAATCCCACCATGTAATTCAAACTTTTGATCACAATAAAATTAACAAATCTCATTCCCCCGAGATTCTAGATTTTATTGTCGAACAGTTATCTCCTTGGAGCAGTCAGCTTTTCTTCCATGCCGAAGCATTCATGACAATGTGAGTTGTGCAATTGAGGTGCTTCATTCCATGAGAAATGTGTCGAAGAGTCGAAGGTTGATGGTGGCCAAGATTGACCTTAGATCAGCCTATGACAAGGTCAAGTAGGGCTTTCTTGACAATGTTCTAAGAAAGATGTAGTTGTCGTTGAAGTGGATTGATTGGGCTATGAGTTGTGTCAAAGGTCCAATGTTCTCCCTTATTATTAGTGGTCAAGTTCATGGCAGAATTGCATCTAAGTGCGGCTTGAGGCAAGGGGATCCACTATCCCCGTACCTTTTCTTATTGGTTCAAGAGGCTTTGTCTATAATCCTCAAGGACCCTTCAGATACCTTGATTGGTTTGAGAATACCCAAGTCAAATTTCTCCTTATCATATTTGCTATATGATGATGATTGCTTATTCGTCACAAGAGCGACATGCTTGGAGGCTCGTAAATTGAAGCAAAAAGTCATCTATTTAAAGGAGCTATCAGTGCTGGAGATGAACCCATTAAAATCTAGTATTCGATTTACCAAATGGGTTAGAGTAGATAGAAGAAAGACAATTTGTCACATCCTAGGCATTTCGGTAACTAAAGGTGCATGGACCTATTTGGGAGTCCCTATTAGTGACAAGAGGATCAAGGTTGCTGATTTTTCACCTATCATTGATAAGATGACGAACATAGTGCTAAGTTGGCAGGGCCGGCACATCACCAAAGTGGAAGAGCCACTTTAATTAAATATGTTTTACAGTCAATACCGGGCTATGTTATGACTTCAACAAAGGTGCCTATAGGGGTGATCCAAAGGATGGAAGCAATATGTAGAAGCTTTCTCTAGAAAGGTAAGTGATCGAGTACATCAAATGTGTCATGGAATGAGGTATGTTCTCCTATTGAAGTTGGCGGGTTGGGTTTGAAGGATTTAAAGTTGTGGCAAAAAGCTCTAAAGATGATGAGGATGGCCAATTTTTTAGATGACATGCAGAGTATTTGGTAAAGCTTGTCTAAGGCTAAATACAAGTGGAATGAGGTTTTTCCTTCCCAAGAGAGGAATGAGTGTTGCTACTTCTACTCATTGGATGCAGATTTGGTTCAGAACGGATTACACTGTAAACCGGGGTCTGCTAGTGCCATTAATGTTGTTCATGACAATTGGCTTGACTTAGGCTGTTTGGCCAGGACACCTATATCTTTCAACTGTGAAGATCACTTCCTTAAAGCGGTGGTTGGAGAGCTTCAGGATAGTTCTCAATAGAATATGGACAAAGTAGTTGAGTTTTGCAATGAATCTTTGATGGCAGAAATCATGAAGACACCGATTAGGAGAGGGGATTCATGCCGGTGGACAATGAATGGCTCTGGGATTATCACCACAACATTGGTGTACACTTACCTTGTGAGAGACAAAATCAGGGCGGAAAAGTTCAATCAAATGGCAGTGTGGAGGAACTTATGGAAGTTGCCGACATGTCCAAGGGTTAAACAGTTCTTATGGCATGTGCTACATGGGAAACTGGCAGTTAAAAAAGCTCTTTGGAAGTGCAAGGTGGTATCTGACACTCTTTGTCCAAGGTGAGGGAGGGTTACAGAGAATATATCTCATGCAATTATGGATTGTGACTTCACCAAAGAAGTTTTGGAGTTGGTAATGAAGGACTTGGATGCTTCTTGTACGGACTGGGAAGCAGAAGACTTTCTTGATCTGCTATTCGCATCAATGAATAAGGAGGCATGTAGAAAGACTAAAGCTTATGTTGCTTATGGCTTGTGGTATATTTGGAAGGATGGAAAATGTGTGGTTTTCTAAGGGAATGGAGAGGCAGCGAAGAAGGTGGCACTGAGGTCCTGTAGACTAGCCAAGGAATTCCTGAAGATGAAGGAGGCACACGCTGCTACTAATATGTTACGAGCGGTCTACTCGTGATCCTCTCGTAATGGGTCTCTACTGCTCCAATCGATCAGAATCGCCCTGATCGGACTTGATTTGAGTCCAATTGGCTGATTTGGCTAGCTGGATCGGATCTGGCTTGAGCTGGATCGGATCTGGCTGAGCCTGATTGGATGGGACTTGACTGGTTCAAGTCTGAATTGATCTGGATCAGGTTGACCAGGTTCAATTGGGCTAAGTGGTTGGATTGGGCTGGATTGGACTGACTGGCTCGGCTGAATCAATTAGAGTTGGTTGAGCCAACTTGGTTGGGCTGAACCGGAGTTGATCCAAGGGCGGTGGTTCGCCGGAGTAGATCGCCGGCGTAGGGACGGCGGCGGCGGTCGGGGTAGTGGCAGGGAAGGTCGCGGGGTGATGGGGAAGAGATCCACCGGAGTGGATTGGTCGGAGAGTGGCTAGATCGACGGGATCTGGAGGTCGACGGCGGGAGGATTTGGGTTGCGGGCGTCGGGGACGACGGAGAGCTCGGCTGGGGTCCTTGGGACGTCGGTAAGGATCGTGGGGAAACGAGGAATGGATCTGGGAGGTTTGGAGGCGGGATAGGGGTAGGACATGGGGTGCCGGAGATGAGGACGAAGGTCGGGCTTGCCGGGGAAGGCGACGGAGAGGACGAAGGAGGCGGAGGAGCGGCTTGACGAGGTCGTGGGATCTTGGGGAAGTCGGTGGTGACCTTGGTTGGCGACGGGGGCGGCCGGAGAGGGGAGAACGGAGGTATGGCCGGCGGTAGGTAGGGTTGGGTCACGGGAGAGAAGTGGAGAAGGAGATGCTGACGTGGCAGGTGACTGAGAGAGAGGGCTGACGTGGCGCTGACGTGGAGGAGAGAGAAAGTGACGGGAGAGAGAGAAACACTGGTGGAGGCGGTGCCGGCTGCGGGGAAGATGACCGACGGGGGAGAAGGTGGATCTATGGTGGATATTTGGTGGAATCTACTTTACTTCTACTCCTATGATATTCTACTCCTATGATAACTTATCAACTACTCTTAATCATTCATCTCATGCATTACCTAATACAAACTACTAAGGTCCTTTTATAGAGACCTTGACAGAGTCCTAATCCACTAGAAAACTCCCTTGCTTAATTAGCAAGTAATAAGGTTTCTGACTCAACTCAACTTCCTAACTCAAAGGGACTCTTAATTAATTCCTAACAATCAACTAGGACTCAATAAAAGACTAATGATAAATACTAATTAAATACTCTAGTTTGAACTAGGGAAGTCCAAGTCAAATTAGGAAAGAGGTTGAACCAGCTTGGTTCCTCTTCTGGGTTCGGGTCCAGTTGGTCGAGTCGGATCGACTCGTATCATAATAGCATGGGTGAGGAAATTATTCTACATGTTGATGCTTCTTTTAAGCATAGCGATGGCAAAGCGGTGGGTGGTGATGTCGAGGTTAATGGTGATGAGGCTATTTGGGTGATGGGAATGCCGGTTGAAGCTGAGATGGTCCTACAGGCAGAACTCAAAGAAATTCTTGATGGGATCATCTGGGCCAAAGATAAAAGTGTTGGTCATATTATTGTTGAGTCTGACTCGAAGATGGCGGTAGATCTAGTGCAAAATCATATGGTTTGGCCTCAACATGTAGAAACTGTTCTACAGGAGATTTGGGAAGCTGTCATACATGTTGAGAGTTTTGTTATTATGTATATCCCTAGACAAGAGAATTATAAGGCGGATGGGGTAGCCTTTTTGGCTCAACTCATCAAACAAAAAAAACCTTCCAAAAACAAGTCTTTCTAAGATGCATAATATCAACTAATTCAACATGTGTACTCGAATATATCCAAAGTTACTATTGAGGTTCTAGCTAGGAGTAAAACGAAGAGGTGAGCAATGGAGTGTGCCGTAGAACTTGTCGGCTCGACGCCGACGCTGCTACCAAATAAAAGGAAGGACACCCTTGCTCTAGCACCTCCGCTGGATCAAGGAAAAGTGGTTCAATCCTCCCTCAGCGCCGTAAACAACAAGGAGGATAGTGAGAAAAAGAATCCCCGGAAGGTGAGAAGGATAAAGAAACTGGGGGAGGGAAGTCGTTCTCTTACGCTGCTGCAATTGCTACTGAACTCAGGCCATAGTCTACCAAAGTAACGCCAGAGGAGGTCGTAAGGATTAGACCTCTTTATGTTGATAAAGTTTTCCTTAATGATGAACTGCTTGACCGTTGCTGCAAGAGGTGGGAAAACTTTATGTTTGCTCATTTTTTGGGAGGAAGGGTTCATATGGAAACCTTGAAATACCGGTTATCCATAATGTGGAGGACAAAGGGTAGTTTCTGTGTGGTTGGATATGGTGGATGGTATATTCATCTTCAAGTTTTCCAGTGCAGATGATCTCCAATATGTTATGACTAAAGGACCATGGTTTGTTAATGGCCAGGCTCTTTCATTGATTCAATGGAGGGAGGATTTTTGCCTTGTTCTGGAAGTCTTCAAAGTGCTTAAGGTGTGGGTTAGGATTCCTGGGATATCGATGGAGGTATTCGAGATGGAGGTTGTGCTCCATATTGTTGTGTCTATTGGGATACCAATAGATGTAGATATAATCACTTCGGAGGCCATCAGGGGGAACTATGCTAGAGCTTGTGTTTAAATCAATCTTTGCAAGCGTATCAAACTAGGGAACAAGGTCACTACCAGGAGGGCTCCAAATTTGTGCATTTCATATATGAAGATGTATTGCTCTGTCGCAGAGATGCAACCATTGGACATCGTACAAATGAATGTAAGAATCAACATCAAGCTAATGATCAAGAGATGGGAGAAGCTATAATGAAGATATTGAAGAGAAACACAATGATCAAGCCATGGATGTTCAAGTTGATGCAGGGGAAGTTTCAATTGGAGATAGAAGGGGGAAAGATGTGTTAACGGAACAAAGTAACCTAACGCAAGGTACTCATGAGAGGAAGAATCCATTGGAGAAAGTGAAGATGGTCGTACCGGAGATGATGAAAACATCATCGGAGGTGATTGCGGCAGCGGTGAGCGAGTGGCACATTGTACGGCGTGCATAGTGTCAGAACCGAGGCGAGCTAGCAGGGTCAGGGCGGGCATTGCCTGTCAGGGAAGGTCGGTAGAAAGAAGGACCTCCACATGGCGGAGGGGACCAGCGCAAGGCGTTGCCATTGAGGAATGAGGTCATCATTCGCTGCCAAGTAGGAGGAGGATGTCAGGTGCCGGTCGCGCATGTCCGGAGAAGGATTGGGAAGATAGGACAAGGAGTGGATAAGGATGAAGGAGGTATCTTCCAATTTAAGGATGAGAAGGATTTGGAAACACCTGGATGTTTGACACCTAGTGCTGATAAGAGAAATTGATTTAATGTATTAGGAGAAGCTGATATAATGGATGGTGATGGTGGGCTGGTTGATGGGTCTTCAGGCTTTAATATAGGAATGACGAGTGGGCCTTCTAAAGTTGCAAGAGGAAAGATGGGTGGCCTTCTAGGCCCAGGTAAAGAGAGAAGCCAGATATTGTGAATGATGTTGATTTAAAGGGAAAACAGTCAAAGGGCAGCTAACTTCTAAGTTGGAGAAAGGAGGAGATAATGGAAGTGGGATCCAAGCCAAAGGGAGAACTCAACAGCATGACACAGACATGTATGTCCGTTGATCTATTAACTCTACTGTGGACCCCCAATCACCCTCGAATACTTCAAAATTCAAACTGAATTTGTCTGAGAAGGAGATGATGAAGCTACATTCGGAGATGGTGAGAAGGATGCAAAGTGTTTTTCAAGTTGATTCCGCAGACATCCCATACTTTACTGAAGCTAATGAGGAGATGGAGGCATATCGTCCATCGCATAGAGCACTTCCTTCTCCAAGTGGCGGAATGTTTAAAATTGAGGACTGGGGCAGAAAAAATAGAAAGCGTCGATGTGTAATGACACCAGATGAGCAACTAGTGCTGCCACAACTTGAGCCATGCTGAAGGCCTTATTTTGGAATTGCAAGGGTGCTGCTCGTGAACGAGTGATCACCACTTGCTACATCCTCATGTTGAAGGCCTTATTTTGGAGTTGCAGGGTTGCTACTCGTGAACGAGTGATCGCCACTCGCTACAACCTCATGGGGTAGCATAATCCTTTTTTTTATTTTTCTTCTTGATACATTAGTGGAGAGAAATCAAATGGAGTGGATACAAAGGAAGTTAGGGAATAATTGGGATTGCTATATCATCCCTTCAGCCGGTTGGAAAGGTGGTATTGTTGCTATCTGGAAGGCTAATGTTGGTATAGTGACTACAATGCATTGGGTAGATCAAGCCATTCACATGGTGCTTACATCACAAGAGTTGGGCCAATTAGCTTTCTCTGTCGTTTTATGGTGCTCGATGTGAGGTGAGACGTAGGGAGCTCCGGGATGCATTGACTAGATTGAACAACATAGGCCTACCCCATATCATTGTTGGGGACTTTAATGTCCTACTCTCTACAAAGGAGAAGCGCGGAGGTCTTCCTTTTTCATTCAACAATCCCGAACGTGAGTTCTTCAATTTTATATGTTTGAATGATCTTGTTGATTTGGAATATAGTGCCTGCAAATATACTTGGACTAACAGTCAAACAGGTAAGAAGAAGATACTAGAAAGGCTAGATCGGGCCCTGTGTAATCAGTCATGGACGAAAGCACACAGTCAGACCAGAGTTCATGCTCTTCCAAGAACCCAGTCAAATCATTCACCTCTTTTGGTCTCTATCAAGGATGCACAAAAGAGAACTGGGGGATCTATGTTTAGAATGGAACATCATTGGTTGCGGCTGGATATGTTCAGGACAGCGCTTAAACGCACTTGGAACTCATACTATCATGGGAATCAACCATATATGTTGTCCTTTAAGATCAAGGCTATGAAGGCAATGGTTAAATGTTAGGATAGGAGGTCAGCCAGTCATGATATATTTGGTGTAGGGAAGCAAATGGAGCAATGCTTACAATCTTGGTACGCCTTGGAATCAAAACGTGAATTACTATAGGAGGAGAAACAAATGAGAGACATTGAGAAGCAATTGCTTTGATTGTGACCCAACAGAAATCCAGAGCAGCACAAAGAGCAAGAGAAGTTTGGCTTCAAGCAAGAGATCGCAGTTCTGGATTTTTTCATCCTGTTGTTTCTAGTAAAGGCCATAAATCAAAAGTCTTGGATATTATTAGAGATGATGGGGTGCAAGTCATGGATCAAGAGCAAATTGGACAGGCCTTTGTCAGTTATTATTCTAGGATGTGGGAAGCTCCTAAGGAATGTAAAAGTGCTAATCTGATAGAGCTACCACAATTTGATGGGACTTTGGCTGGGATACTAGACAGTGATATTACATCAGATGAAGTCAAAGAGGTTGTTATTAGCATGGGCAGAAACAAAGTCCCTGGACCAGATGGAATTCCCATAGAGTTTTATATGCTCCATTGGGACTTGGTTGGTGATGACTTTACTAAATTGGTTCATGGTTTCTTCCAATCGAGTAGATTACCTTCCAATTGGAATGAAACCTTCCTCTCCTTCATACCCAAGTCTAAGCTTCCCCGTAGGGTTAAAGGATTTTCGTCCTATTAGCCTCTGCAATGTAGGCTATAAAGTTATTGCTACAATTTTAGCTAGAAGGATGAAATATGGGCTGGATGGAATTGTTGGGATAGAACAATCTGCTTTTTTAATATGTCACAGCATTAATGAGGCCAAATTACACTTTGATACCCTATAGTTTTATGAATTAGCAATCTATTACCCTCATATTCTAAAATCACATAAAACTACCCTATAGTTTCAAAACCTGACAATTTAGTCCGGGTAGTCAAACGCTGTTAGGATGAGTCACTAAAAACCGGTCACGTGACACGCACATAACCGGTCAAATTACACTTTAATACCCTATAGTTTTATGGATTAGCACTCTAATACCCTCATCTTCCAAAATCACATAAAACTACCATATAGTTTCAAACAATTTAGTCTGGGTCGTCAAACGCTGTTAGGATGAGTCATGGAAAACCGGTCACGTGACACGCACGTGACCGGTTTTCATACATACGTGACGGTCGCCGTCGCCTCCTTCTACGTCATCCGTTCCACCCCCCAAATCTCGGTCGGCTTCCTCAACTCGAGGCACTTCACCAACCACTTCTCGCTGTTCTTGTTCCTCCTACACCTCCTCATCGTCGTCGCCACCATATGCTTTCTTTCTTCATGGCCATCCATGTGAGGACATATCCCTCTACTCCTATGGCTCGTCGTGGACCGCAAAGATAATTTGGTAAATTACGCCTTGTCGGCTAGTTTCACACCCGCGTGTGCATACATTGACCATGTTTGTGGTAATGTTTGGCTAGAATAGTTAGTTGGACCCGTGATCGAAAGATCCGGGCTTGGGCTTAAGTTTTAGCCCAAGTCTAGCTTTCTGCACCTAAGGGATCGATCTCCCTAGCTAGAGGATCAATCTCTTAGTGCCAGAAAGTCAAACCCGATTTGGCAAGGAAGATCGATCTCTTTCTCAAAAGAGATCGATCTCTCTTGAGTCGGTTCGTTCATCTATAAAACGAATGAAACCTTTTTTTTTGATTTTTTTGAAAAATCTGAGATTTCAGTCGTGTTCTTGCTGGATTTGGCTTCGTTTGAGGAAGATTTTTAGGCCTAGTAGCTTGGATTGAAGCTGCTATTGCATAGATATGGATCCTACCTACAATCTTTCGGGTTTTTGGAGTTTTTCCGGTTTGATTATGTTCTTTTGCTTAGATCTGTTAAAATACATGTTTGTCTTCCATGATTTCACCAGTTTTGGACTCGTGGGTTCTTGATCTACCAGATCCTAGAGTTTTGGGGGGATTTGGTTGTATTTTCCGGCGGTATTTCACGCCGTCCGGTCACCGGAGAACCCATTCGGATCGATCTCCCTTGAGGGAAGATCGATCCCTTCTAGGTCGTCACGCCCAGCCCGAGCAAGATCGATCCCAGTTCTACCTTGAGGTGCGGCGATCGTCAGTTCTACCTTTCGTTTAATTAGCCTCCTACGGAAGAGATTTTGTATAACTTTTACCCTGTTGAGGATTTGTATATATTTCAGTTTAAGTCTTTGAGGTTTGTAATTGTATGTTAATACAGGATGATTATGAATTGCTAGGGTGACCACTATGATTAGAGGGAAATCTCGTCAAAAAATTTCGCAGTAGGTTAGGTTTCGGTTCGCGTCGCCCGGCCCGGTTGGGCCTACGCTGGTCGGGGCGTGACAATCCAAGTCCTCCTCGACCCTAACACACGCAAGGCGAGGACAGAGCGTTGGATACTGATCGCTCGCAAATGCGTCGTTAAATCAGATGCAAAACGCAATTTAGAATTTATAATCCTTCAATCAATACTACTCTACAAACGTAGAACAGTGGTGAGATCCGGAGTCGAACCAGAGGGAAAGATTGTTTAACAAAAGAAGAAATCAAATTAAATCTCTAAACTCAAGTCCTAAGGCGAAGAAAAGGAGTTTCAATGGTTTTGTTATCTAAGGAATTAAACTACTGAAAAAGCAATGAAAAGGTTGAAGTAGATCAATGAGAGAAACAACCTAGGGATCCCTCAATCCACTCTAGCTTCACTTCCTGTATCCTCTAGCTATCATCTTGCTTCTTCTCTAGACATTATGGAATCATGGCTTCTTAAGCTCACATGAAACCCTAAAAGAAAGTTGGTGACTACCTAAGGCATAACCTATCTTCGTGTAGCATAGATTGTCTTCGGACTTAACCTGAGTACAATCTATCTTTACTTAGCATAGATTATCTCAAAAGCATGTCAAAAACCACATGAAAACCATCTTATGGAACTCTACCATCAAGCACAGCAATCAAGTAGGACACAAAATACGTCAAGGGAAATACTTCCATCAACTCTATTATCAATAAATTCAAATCCATAAGATCATGTCTATGAGAAAGAAATACAAGAATCAACTAGAAAATACAGAAAGTTACACTAGAGTTTCATGAAATCCCTAGATCTAGAAGATTAGCCACTCATCTTTTGGATGAGATCCATGTATTCGATGAAGAAGGTTAGGGATCCACACCAAATCTCCGTCTTCTTCTCCAATCTGAATCCCTATTTTTCTCTCTATGGAGGCCTCTGGTTTTCCAGCCACAAAGCCCTTTTTATATCTTAATTCCCGGATTAGGGTTTCAAGGTTAAGTTAGACCTCAAGTGCAACTCGGAATTCCTGGTCCAACCCTGACAGCTTCTTCTAATCGCGACTGGGCTCAACCAGTTCAAAATTTGAGAATGAGTCCAACACAAAAGATGTAGATTTGGAAGTCTTCTATCTTCTCCCGGAAAGTTTGTAATATTTGAACTTATCTAGAATATTTGGAGAATATTCTCCCGAGCGTCGACGGACCAGTGTTCCAGCAGCTAAATATCTCCATCTTCTTCAAAACTGCTATCAATTCATCTGGAATCTCTGAAAGTGTTCAACATAAAAGTTGTACGTCTTGATGTCTTCTAGATGTCTCCCAAATTTCAGAATATTTGGACTTAAGGATAATATCTGGTGAATATTGTGCTAACAGTCGACATAGCAATGTATTTCAGCATATTAATCGAATTCTTGCATTTCTCCTCAAAGCATGATCAAACCTGAAATCAACTAACAAGCTATCAAATACAAACACTCTAGGCCTAACAAAACTAAGTTAAGGGGTTTAATCATGAACATTTAGTGACTCATCACACCCCCCAGCTTACACTTTGCTAGTCCTCGAGCAAAGAAAATATAAAAAGAAAGCAATAAATCTAACTAGCCACTTTCGTAGATCTCACGATTGCACTTAGCATGTGCAACAAGCCTTTAAACCCCTGGGTTACCCCAGTGGAGGAGTTATAGTCTCCTGAGGGTTTCCAGTGATGACACCCACAAACATCTATACATCCCCTTGAATATATCATTAGAAATCCATCATAATATTCATTAACTCTAATGCATGAAATAGAAAGCCTATCCATGAATTCATCCTTCAACTCACAGTCACATAAAAATATGGTAAATCAAAACATGTCATAACATATTTCCAACACTTTAACATATTTAATCATGATTAAGACTAACTTTAACACTCCTGTGTGTGATTGGGGTTCCACATGCTTCAGAGCATGAATTATATCTAAACACTTCAACTATTCAAGATCACAATCCTATTCAACCACATATCTTCCACTTATCACATAGCAATATCTGTTTTTTTTTTCTTTTCTTTTCTTTTTCTTTTTTTTATATATATGACATGTGCAATGTTATGATTTCTTAAGCTTTCTTCATGGTCCATGTAACGAGGTTCAAGCCAGTGACTCCCAAACCAGACGGTTTTAGGGCACTAAGTGTAGAACACTCTTCAGACTCTAATGCTCAAACCATGAAGGCTACAAATCATAACTAGTCATTTTTTTTTGTGTAAGGAAATTCAACCGTTTTACGCGAACACCACGCTGGCTAGGCACACTGCCCGGTTACTAAGTTGAAAATCCCTTTTTTTTTCGCATACTCAGATAACTGCATGTGTTCATGTATTTTCTGTGTCATGATATAAAATTATAAATCTATCCCAGTATCATGCTTAGAATCTAATATCAACCCCTTAACATGTGGAAGTGAACATGTGCATTAGGATATGTCAAGTTATCCTTAAATTATGGTAAAAGTGTTAAAGTATAGAAATAGTGTCATGCATAGCAAAATTTACCATCCCTTATATGACATACAAGTCTCAGAATAATTCATAAAATAAATTTCTAAAACATGCACCTTTGTCAAATCATATCATAATTTCATCCTTTTGACATATTTCAAGGGATGTATAATATTTGGTTACCAGAAAATAAAAATAGAAATATATGAGCATGAAATTTATGAATGCTACCCCCCAACTTAAATGTAATTGTCCCCAATTACACTAAGTCACAAAAATAAATCAAGAAGTATAGTGTGAGGACCCGTACCTTCAACCCGGTCTGACCGCTTGGGTCGAGGGTTTGGTTCCGTTGGTTTTGGGCTCGGTCGGCCTTGCTTTGCGATCCCCGCTGATCGCTGCCACCCCAGGGGTAATTTGGTAAATTACCCTAGGCGGAGTTGGTTTCACACACGCGTAGCGCACACACGGCCTTGTAATGATGTATGTGCTTGGTTAGACCACTAAGAGTACCCCAGATCGGAGGATCTAAGTTTGATCGGAAAGATCGAGATTTGAGTGGCCGTGATTAAATCTGGTTGATCAACTAGTCTTCAGACTTAATCACCGCTTGATTAAGTTAAACCCATTTAAAACCCTAAGAGGACTGTAGCCTCTAAACCATCGCGTGGAGAGAGAGATTAAGGGTGGCGGCTCAGCCGAGAGAGAAGAAAGAGGAGAGGAGTCCTGCGTCGGTGTCCCGCGGCCGAAGAGGCGGCCGGAGAGGAGCTTGGCGACGGCGGTGGGGCTGTCTTCTTCAACAACGACGGAGACGTTGGCGGCGACGACGGAAACCTTGGCGGCGATGACTACCGCGGCCGGAGAAGAAGAAGAAGAAGAAGATGGAGAAGCGATTTAAAGGTAGGGTTTCTAGCCTAAACAGTGGTTTAGACTCTACTAGCGTAGATTAGGCCATAGGATTGCATCGGGGTTGGATTTGTTGTGCTTGCCCTGTTTTCCGGCGACCTTTTGCTCTGTTTCTTTTTCGGTGATGTTTTTAGTACTCTCTGTTCTACTGGGTTTTCGGTGATTGTTATGCTATGAGATGTGGG
This sequence comes from Narthecium ossifragum, assembly GCA_963920575.1. Lineage (NCBI taxonomy): Eukaryota > Viridiplantae > Streptophyta > Magnoliopsida > Dioscoreales > Nartheciaceae > Narthecium > Narthecium ossifragum. Next base: position 11,678,180 of record OY986968.1, read on the forward strand.
TTGTTTGCCTGTTTCCCTTGCTATTCCCGGCTAGTTGGTTTCTTGCCGATGCGAGCTTTCGGTTCTACTGCTTTCCCTTGTTTTCCGGCGAACTCCTTTCTCCTTGTGTTACTGAGGGCTGCTCCCCTTTTCTTTGGAAATGCCAAGTTATGCCTTGCCCTGTCTTGTTGGATTTCTACGGTGCCTGTTTGATTTGGAATTGTTGGGTTTGATTTGGATTTCCGGTGATCCCTTCTCCCACTCCGGTGACTGCCCCTTTCTCCTCTGCGCGATGCATCCTCTGCCGTCCTCGTGACCTTTTTCCAACTCTTCTAACCCTCCATGTCATCCTGCTTGTCGGATCCCCTTTGTCAATCCGGTGGTTGCTTGGCCTTGATTCTTTCCTTTCCCGATGAAGCCCTTCTGGGAATGGCTTCAAGCTGCTGCCAGGTCCAATCCCCCCCATGCTAGGCTTGTCCCAAGGCTGCCTCAGTCCAGCGGGTATGTGAAGTCCTATAGATGTTTGATGAAATGCCAAAGAGAGATGTCAAACTGCTGCTAGTTGATGTCGCTCAAATGTGTCACGCACAGCGGTCGCGGTGCAGTACAGCATAAGAGAGGTCGAATCCCACAGAGAGACAAGCAGGAAAGATCCAGAAACACAGATAACAATGAGTTGAAAACAATCAAGAGCGATGAAAGTTAAGAAAATAGATCGAAGATGTAATGGTAAGATAAAGTTAACGAAAGAAATCAGGATTTGAATGAGGCTAGGCTTCAGGAATCACTTCACTCGGATTTAGGTTCTTCTCTTCTCAACGGTTCATATGATACTCAGTTAAGGGATTCACATCCCAATCGCCTTAACCGGAAGATATAGAATTATGAATCTGATAAAATATAAATGTCTCTTCCTATGATTGGTTCTTCCTTTTTATAGTCCTAACTTCATCCAACCAAACCTAAGAATACACGATACCGGCTGTCACTACAGGCAACGCGCAGCAAAAGTTCATCGGGACAAAGCCCTAACTCTAACCGGATCTCTAAGAATACACAATACCAACTCTCACAATCGGCAATGCATAGCAAAGATCTCACGGTATAGAGCCCCAACCTTATCTAACCAGATCCCTAAGAATACACAATATCAGCTGTCACTACGGGCAATGCATAGCAAAGGTCTCATGAGACGCGGTAGGAGAATCAAAAGAGATAACTATGGGATCGCAATATCATAAAAGAAGCATGACTGGATTTATAATAATGTTTAACCACATAGAAATCCATAATCTGAAAATAATATTTGAAGATCCAATACATAGAAAAGAGTTTAACAATTAAGATTAAAAACTATGAACCATTGTTGGAGAAGAAGCCCTAGTCCTCGCTAGATCATCCGTCCGCCATGCCCGTGGATTACTCGGCCATGGATGGAGATGTCTTCATCTTCTTCCTCTTGAAAAAGTCCTGAAAAGAGCCTCCAAAAACGTCCAAGAAGTCCCCTTTGATTAGCCCTAAGTTTCCTATTTATAGGATCCAAGAATTAGTAAACTCGGATTAATCAAAACCGTTGATTTTCGTCACTGGGCAAGTCCGATCGATCCTTCTCGGGATGTTGGATCGATCGGTCTCTTGAAATCTCCAATCTTCTAACTTCGCCCGTGTCCGATCGATGGACGGATCGATCGAACTCTGCTCCTCTAAAAAGCATACGTTCTGTCACCCTTTAATTCCCAAGTCCGATCGATCGGATTATGAATGTTGGATCGATTGGTTGAGTAAAAATCCGCTGTTTTTGACTTTTTCCGAGTCCAATCGATCGGACCATTGGTGTCGGATCGATCGGACCCTATAGGAGCGAAGGAGGGATCGATCGGATCATAATCAGCCAAAAAATGCATGTTCTGTCACGATTCTGTCAGGTCCGATCGATCGGCGGATCGCTCGGACTTCCAGCTTATTTTCCTTTCTGCCATTCAGACTGCGCATCGGTACTGAAATTGCCGTAACTTCCTCTAGGAAACTCGGAATCATGAACCGTAAAATTCCCCAGAATCTAGACTTCAAGAGCTTTCCAACCATATATGGTACATCATCTGGTTCTTCATGACCAGGTACAGATTAATTGTTGAAGTTGATCCATATACTCTTTTCAGCTTCTTTTAGCTCCAATTTCCTGCATTTTCCAAACAACCATGTGAAGCAACATATAGATATAAAAATAGTAATAAAGATGCTGATTAAGGATAATAATCTAGCAATTGATATGGTTATAAGGCTATTTAGAGTGCACTTTCATGCACTCATCACTAGTCCCCATCATGTTACTGAGCCTAGCTTCCTGATGTAGGTAGCGTCTTCCTAGGATGTTCTATCCTAGGACAGATGCTATGCCCTATCAAGTTGTCATGCCCAATTATATTGCTATGCTAGACTTCTACGCATGCTAGGTGTTTGTTGGGTTGTTTCCCCGCAGTGGCGGTTTCGGCTGAGCCTTGCTAATTCTTCTAGCAATTGATTGTGTTCTTAGTTCTTCCCGGGGCATGTGGATTAATGCTGGATTGAGGTGATAACGATCTATGTATGGATTTTCTCTGAATCAACTGGTTATAGTGGAGCTTTGTCATACGTGTGGATTTCTTTTGAATTGCTTCTAATTCATCATTGGGTATGTTTTATTATTGCTAAGATGTTGGTCTGCCGGTGGTGGGTTTTCATATTTTTTCGTCGATTTCTAAGTGGACTAATTGTGAGTTGAGTTTCGGAATGCCTTCTCTTGATTATTGTCGAATTGATCTAATGTAATTGTATGACCTAGTATCTCCGTGATTATTCGTTATTCAGTTATACTAAATTGTTCCTTTAACAACTCAGTCCATGCAACCTCTTGTTAATCAAGTCATTCATGTATTTTCTGTATCATGTATAAGCCTAGGGCCGGCGGTGGCCCGTTTATATTTATTGGTGGAAATGTTTATATTGTGTGGGCCAGTAGTGCCCTGTTAATTGATTAGCTGGGGTGTACCCATTGTACAATTTCTGGCTGATGGCGGTGCATGTCGTCGTAATGCCGAAATTTTGATTGAAACGCGGTATTACTGAAATAGCTTAGCTCTCTTTTATATCGTATCTACTAAATTGGACATGGTTGATGAGATGTCATGTAGAGACACCTAGGCCTAGTCGTTTGAATAGGCTCATGCATGATGATTGCATTAGAGGCATCCAGGCTAGGTGGTAGGCGATGGATTCGATCGTCGATCCGGGGTTCTCGGGTAGCCCGGATCTAGCCCTAGGACCGGGGTTTGGGGTAGTTGAGGATTAGGACTTGATTGTCATCGAATGATCATAATTGATATCATTTGAGGTTATTGTGATAGTTGGCCATGTTGGATATCATTGTATTTGAGGTGTAGAGGTCGTGTCGGTCTCCAAGGCCAAGTGCTAAGGATGGTTGTCGATATCCCTGACATGTGTGTCCCCGCGAGAGATGGTATGACTGGGCAGGGTGGTACCTTGACAGGAGCCCGCAGTCTTCGTTTCCTCTCGTTTGTTCTTGGGTGAGGGTGGGACCTGGACAGGAGCCCTCGGGAATCGACGGGGTTATGGGACCCCTTGGCATACCTTAGGCTTAGGCGGAGAACGACGCAGTTGCAGTTTTCCTCCCTTTCTGTGTGACGTAGAGTAGAACCCTACTGGGCATTGTTGCTCACCCTACCTGGGCTGCATCGGCGATGCAGGTCGATGCAGTTCCTTCTTTCAGGTGTTCCTTTAGAAGATGGCGCGGTATTTCGAGGAGATCAAGGACTTGGAGCATTGAGGAGTTCGTCAACAGATAATTTTCAGCTTTAATTTATGATGTACAAATTGATGTCTAAATCAATGTATAACATGATGTATTCGAGGACATGAATGTATGAACTTTAATTTAATTGTATTGGAGAAATGTTGTAACGTTCTTTAATGTAGACATTTGAGGAATGTTTTGATTGATCATTTTGTCCTAGTTGTAAAATTATCAAATGTACAGGTTTCCGGTGTTATAATTATAAAAGGGATTTTGTCAAAATTTTTATGAATTTGAGGATTTAAATTGTTTAAATTAATAGCAGTTATATACTTGTGCGCCAATTGATGATGTAAACAGGTTTAGGTGGCTCACGTCTCGATCTGGATGGGTTTTCTGGGTCGGGGCGTGACATAAAGGGTAGAGATAACCATCATGAACGCCTTAGAAATAGATTTCTCGCCATTCTAATTTTAGTTTAGGCACCACCATCATAGAATAAATACTTCCTTCCCCACCATAACCTGTCCCACAATTATATACCTTTCCAAAAAGATCAAATATAACAAATAAAAGTCCAAAAAGGTATTAGAATCATAGAAAATTTCGACAGAGTCTCCTTTGTATTTTCATGATATATTAATCCGTACAAACATTCATCACATAAAAATATAACATGTACAGATAAATAGTAACGGAGAGAATACATCAAAATTAATCTTCTAGACATCACAGATAAGGAAATAAAGAACCAAAATATCCAAGCAGAGCCTCAAATTATTCGTAATCCGCAGTATGGTCATTCTCATCCATGGTCTGCAGCCCGCGGCGAGATCAAATTCGAAATTAGCGGAGATAGGGAAAAGTGAACACCCGTGAATGCTCTGGGATGTCTGGATGACTTGACTATACAGATTATGGTCCTGATTGAAGTTCTGTACCGTCCGATCGAAAATATGAGCTTTGGAGCACCTGGATCACGTCCAAGAAGAATCTGACGGCTGAGAGCTCGCCGGCGACGGATCGACGGTGAAAGCTCATCGCCGGAGGATAGGACCATGACAGGAAGAATCGTGGATGTCTAAGGAGTCCTCCAGTGACCTCTGATCTAAGAATAGTGACTTCTAAGTGGCTGATCGGAGGTGATCGGCGCGGAGGAGGATGATTGCCGGAATTGGAAGCAGATGGTCGGAGCTCCAATCAAGGACGGAAAGGGTTGAGGAAGCATCGCAGAAGGGTTAGGAAGCTTCCTATGGGGTTTGATTAAAGTATGGGGCTTCCAGGCGACGGATTGAGGGTGGTCGGAAAGGTGGAAACCGACGGCGGTAGAAATCGATGATTCCGGCGGCAAGGAGGTGCTTTGATTGTGGAGGAAGCTTCGTGGTGGCCTGAGGAAGGTTATGGAGGTAGTTTGGGGCGGTGAGCGGCCGTGAATGGCGGTGAAGACGACGGCGGGGGGGCTCACCGGCGTCGGAAAAGAAGGTGGCAAGGGACATGAAGGACGGGGATGAATAGGTGGAAGGTTGGCGGAGGTATCGGTGGTATTTTTAGGGGCTGAGGGCGGCCGGAGAGTTAGCGACGGGCGGCGGTGGTCGTCGGCTCGGGGACGAGCCAACGAGCCGGGACGATGAGCCGCGGGTGAAGGAGAGAGCGGGAGGAGAGAGAAAACTCAAAGAAAATAAAGAAAATTCGGAAAAATAGGAAAAAGACGGGAAAAAAATGAAAAAAATCATGAAAAATCCTAAAAATTAAGGAAAATACGGGAAAAAATATAAAACTTGGGTTGCCTCCCAACAAGCGCGCAATTTTAAGTCTTTCGCTCGACTCCCCGAAAAAGGTGACATTATAGCATGGATCCGTCTAAATGACGGAATCGATCACCCCAATTAAAATAATTTCCTCCATGTAATGCTTGAAACCAAACCCAACCCCACAGTAAATCAAGTAGTTGATGATGTAGGCTAACAAAGTTTTTCCTCCCAACAATAGAACTAGAGACCCCACCCTCTATAAAAGGCAACCTATCGTCATGTTTCATCTTGCACCCCGGTCTACAGTATGTGTCCTCCAGAATAGTGAAACTATCAATCGGGTGAACCGGAAGTGAAAGGTCAAATATAGATAAAAGACGCGATGAAAGCAGTGATGATGGTGCAGAGATAGAGAAAAGAGGAGGTGGCTCAACCTTAGGATATACTGCCACATCTGTGCAAAGGTGAGTGTCGGCATAATAAGCACACAATTGGCCCGTATCTATCACAGGTGCGGGAGTAAAAGATAGCGGTGAAAGGGGTTCAACCATCCCAGAAATAGTTTTTGTCTCCACAGTATGCCGATCGAGTGATTGGTCTGGCAAGATGTGTGTTTTGATATCATATTTCGATTGTGCAGTGTCCCGATTAACATCCTCATCAGAGTCAGAAGCATATTCATTCAAAATATCAAGCAAAATTTCATTCTTTAATTCAACATCATCATCCTCAGAATCATACTCATCCCAGATTATAGGCAATTTATCATCATACAGTTTAAGATCATAATCATTATAACCAAAATCGTATTCATCCCAAATTGTAGGCAATCTATCATTCATTATGACATGAGACTTATCATCATAGCAGTCCGTCAAACTATCAACATGAAAGCATTCAGTCTCATGTTCAGGCAAACATGCAGTTTTAAAGATATTCAATTTAACATGCATATTACCAAACGAAACATCCATCACACCAGTTCGACAATTTATGCAGGCATTAGCAGTGGCCAAAAACGGACGTCCTAGAATAATGGGTACAGTCTTTTTGCAGTGGACAACAGGTTCCATGTCTAAGACAACAAAGTCAACCGGAAAGAAAAAATTATCCACTTTAACTAAAACATCTTCTACTATACCTCTGGGTGTCTTAATGGACCTGTCAGCTAATTGCAAAATCACTGATGTCTGTTTAAGTTCTTCCATCCCAAATTCCTTATAAAGGTAGTAGGGCAAAATGTTAACACTGGCTCCTAGGTCAAGAAGGGCACCATCAATCTGGTAGTCTCCTATGCAACAGGGTATGGTAAGGGTATCAGGGTCCTTTAATTTGGGTGGCGTGTCATGTCTCAAAATCGAACTAACTTGTTCAGGTAAAAGGATTTTCTTGTCTCTGTTGGGTTTTGTCTGGCGTTTATGAGTGCACATATCCTTCAGAAATTTGGCATATGAAGGGATTTGACGAATGGCATGAAGCAATGGTATGTTGATGTTGACCTGTTTGAAAATTTCAAGGGCGTCCTCTACAGCTCTTCAGGCTTTGATAGTTGGATAGGGATCCTTAAGGGCCGCAGGAAAGGGTACCCTAGGTGTATACTTGAAAGGGTTAGATTCCCTAGAATCAGAGAGGTTGGAATCAGGTGGGTTGTCTGGGTCACCACCGTCCGTCCGATCGATCGGTTGGAATACCGATCGGTCGTCTGACGGCCGATCGATCGGAACTGTGTCCGATCGATCGGTACATGTTCGTTCCCCTACATGATTGTCAACGGTTTTTCCACTTCTAAGGGTCACTACGGCCTTGGCACTTTCAAAATTTTGGCTTTCTACGTGGCGTAGGCCTCTTGGATTGGGTAAAGGTTGACTCGGTAGGTGCCCTTCCTCTCTTCTAGCCATGTTGTTAGATAGCTGCCCAACTTGTTTTTCTAAATTTGATACGGATTGAATCGTTGAAGATAAATTGTTTGTCAACAAGGAGACATCACTTTTGACAGTTGAAATTTCGACCTTCATGGATGACATGTCCCTATTGAAATCACCTCTCATCTCTAAAAGTTTACTCATGATTGAATTTAAAGTGGGCTCAGTTGATGATTCAGGAGGAGGAGGTTGAGAGGTATTCTGTGGATAATGTGAAGAGTACCCAGGGTTTGGATATGCAAAAGATTTAGGTGGGTACTTGAGAGTAGAAGTATTAGCTGGATTGTTTTGCCCTTGAAAGTTACTTGACGGTTGTGGCTTCCAACTAAAATTAGGATGATTTCTCCAACCTGGATTATAGGTATTCGAATAAGGGTTGTTCTGAGGTTTGGAAAAATCATAAGTTGCATTAACTTGTTCCTGAACAAAGTCAGGGAAATTGGGGGCCAGATGACAATCAGTGATATGATGACCAGAATTAAGGCAAAGGGCACAGATTTCAAGAGAAGTATTAGGCAATTGTTGAGCAAAAGATTGGCTTGTTTTCAACTGGTTTAAGTCTTTAGTTAGGAGGGCTACTTGTGCGGAGAGACTTTGGACTTCAGAAATTTCATGAATTCCCCGAGAATTACGAACAGTGGTAGATCGACTCCTAGAGACTGAGGCATTGTGTTGTGAATTTTCAGCAAGATTGTCATACATTTTCCAAAGGGCAGTCCATGGCTTACTAAGAACAACACCCCCGCAGCAAGCTTCGACCATTGTCCTATAACGATCATTAAGACCATTATAAAATGAATGGGCTAACTGCCACTCAGGTACCTCATGATGGGGACACTCTCTAAGAAGATCCTTAAACCTTTCCCAAGCTTCATGAAACATCTCATCTTCATTTTGCTTAAAAGAGATAATCATGGTTCGATAATTTTGAGTTTTAATGATCGGGAAATATTTCTTAAGGAAAGCATCCTGAAGTTGGTCCCATGTTGAAATCGAATTTGGAGCTAAGGTTTGGAGCCAATGTTTAGCCTTATCTTTCAAAGAAAAAGGGAAGAGTTTGAGTCTAAAGGCATCATCATTAAAATGCTGAAGTTTGAACATAGAAAGGATTTCAAGAAAGCTAGCAATGTGTCCATAGGGATCCTCATTCTCACGCCCATAAAAAGAAGGTAAGGCTGTAATCCAGTTAGGCTTAATCTCATAATGGGTAGCATTGATGGTAGGTGGGTTGATACAAGAAGCATAGGTATAAGGTCCAGGTAAGAAGTGATTCCCAATTGGGACTTCTCTATTATTGTGATCATTTCCACCCCTACCCATATTATCATTAGGGTCAATGACATGTTCCTCGTGTTCAGCCATTAAGGATTGCAAGTTGCTTATGGCTTCCTGATAGTTACTTAGAGATTTTTGTGCTAAGGTTCTAGCAGCTCGAAGTGTGGTCTCTATTTCTAGATCCAAAGGTTCCAACGGATTATGTAGGGATCGTCTGCCTTGCATACAAGATCACACCAAAAAGAGAAAAAGAAAACAGACTATTCAGAGGAGAGGAGAAAACCATGGAATGCCACAGCAAAAAGCACAAGTTTAGGTGAAGAAAACGTACCTGAGTGACGCGCGTCCGATCAATCGGGAAGATGGCCGATCGATCGGTAGGCCTTCCGATCGCTCGCCTGGTAGCCCGATCGGTCGGTAATCCGAGTTGCAGAAAGCTTCTTCTCCAAAAAACTGTTGCTTTAATGCTACGAAAATCCCTAGAATTGTCAGAAAAATTCCTAAAAATAAACAAAAAATAACTGAAAATAAAAACCTAACTATGCCTAGAAAAAGAGCAAAGAGAAAAATCAGAAACTTCTTTGAAAAATCAAAATGTTTCCCCGGCAACGGCGCCAAAAATTGATCGCTCGCAAATGCGTCGTTAAATCAGATGCAAAACGCAATTTAGAATTTATAATCCTTCAATCAATACTACTCTACAAACGTAGAACAGTGGTGAGATCCGGAGTCGAACCAGAGGGAAAGATTGTTTAACAAAAGAAGAAATCAAATTAAATCTCTAAACTCAAGTCCTAAGGCGAAGAAAAGGAGTTTCAATGGTTTTGTTATCTAAGGAATTAAACTACTGAAAAAGCAATGAAAAGGTTGAAGTAGATCAATGAGAGAAACAACCTAGGGATCCCTCAATCCACTCTAGCTTCACTTCCTGTATCCTCTAGCTATCATCTTGCTTCTTCTCTAGACATTATGGAATCATGGCTTCTTAAGCTCACATGAAACCCTAAAAGAAAGTTGGTGACTACCTAAGGCATAACCTATCTTCGTGTAGCATAGATTGTCTTCGGACTTAACCTGAGTACAATCTATCTTTACTTAGCATAGATTATCTCAAAAGCATGTCAAAAACCACATGAAAACCATCTTATGGAACTCTACCATCAAGCACAGCAATCAAGTAGGACACAAAATACGTCAAGGGAAATACTTCCATCAACTCTATTATCAATAAATTCAAATCCATAAGATCATGTCTATGAGAAAGAAATACAAGAATCAACTAGAAAATACAGAAAGTTACACTAGAGTTTCATGAAATCCCTAGATCTAGAATATTAGCCACTCATCTTTTGGATGAGATCCATGTATTCGATGAAGAAGGTTAGGGATCCACACCAAATCTCCGTCTTCTTCTCCAATCTGAATCCCTATTTTTCTCTCTATGGAGGCCTCTGGTTTTCCAGCCACAAAGCCCTTTTTATATCTTAATTCCCGGATTAGGGTTTCAAGGTTAAGTTAGACCTCAAGTGCAACTCGGAATTCCTGGTCTAACCCTGACAGCTTCTTCTAATCGCGACTGGGCTCAACCAGTTCGGAATTTGAGAATGAGTCCAACACAAAAGATGTAGATTTGTAAGTCTTCTGTCTTCTCCCGGAAAGTTTGTAATATTTGAACTTATCTAGAATATTTGGCGAATATTCTCCCGAGCGTCGACGGACCAGTGTTCCAGCAGCTAAATATCTCCATCTTCTTCAAAACTGCTATCAATTCATCTGGAATCTCTGAAAGTGTTAAACATGAAAGTTGTACGTCTTGATGTCTTCTAGATGTCACCCAAAGTTCAGAATATTTGGACTTAAGGATAATATCTGGTGAATATTGTGCTAACAGTCGACAGAGCAGTGTATTTCAGCATATTAATCGAATTTCTTGCATTTCTCCTCAAAGCATGATCAAACCTGAAATCAACTAACAAGCTATCAAATACAAACACTCTAGGCCTAACAAAGCTAAGTTAAGGGGTTTAATCATGAACATTTAGTGACTCATCAGATACTCCAGTACTGGCTCCCCCTGGCAGCCGGCACCGCGGCGCTCTCAATGGTCCTCGCCTTCGCATGGCAGAAGGCGATCCACGTGTTTCCTTAGTTCATGGTGATGTTCGTCATACTAGCTTCATCGCCATCCAATTCACGGTCACAGCCTCCGCTGCCGTCACCTTGGGCATCGCTGGGCTCCACTGGAACACCATCGCCGCCTTCACCTTAGGCGTTGCCAGTCTTTGCTGAAGCAGTTTCGCTCGCGGGGAATGGGTGAAAACCGGTCACGTGCGTGTCACATGATCGGTTTTCCATGACCCATCCTTACAGCGTTTGATGACCCAGACTAAATTGCTAGGTTTTGAAACTATAAGGTAGTTTTATGTGATTTTGGAAGATGAGGGTAGTAGAATGCTAATACATGAAACTATAGGATATTAAAGTGTAATTTGGCCTTAATGATAATATTGACACTGCAATTGAGGTCATTCATACAATGAGGCATGCACCCCGTGCTCGTAGTATGATGGTGGCAAAAATAGACCTCAAATCCGCTTACGACAAAGTTAAGTGGCAGTTCCTTGAATAGGTGCTTCGGCATATGGGGTTCCAAGACAAATGGTTCGGATGGGTTATGGTGTACATCACTTTTCGACAATAAACTCGCGATCTCAAGGGGACGAGATTTGTGCTCATTTTATTGTGATCAAAAATCATTTTTTACATATGGTGGTAGGGGATTGTAGGAACAACACTCCTGAGTTCCCAATATCATCTCAAGCTGCCGATCCTCTTTTTTTTTAGGAACTGCATACCCAAGATGAGATTGGAAACTCATCATTTACATCCCATAGGGAAGACTCCTGATTAAGGATTCGGGGCTTAAAGTCCCATTACATCAGAAGAAGAAAAATGAAAAAGAGGGGAAGAAAGGGGATAGAAGGATCTTGGCTGGAGGCAAAGGCCTGCACCCTCACCATCGTTGTTGATGCCGATCTTTCTCGATCTTCCGCCTTGAATTCTTCAAAGGTGAAGATGGCTCCTTCTTCGACCCTGTCTTCAGTTTTCGTTGCTTTCAGCACCTTTTTCTTCAACTTATGGCTCTTACCTTTGTCTTCGTCAGGGCCTTTCTCTCCTCTCGTTAACGTGCCTCCTTGCTTGTGTGTCTCCTCTTGTTCATCCTCTTGTTTGTGAGCCGTCTACCCCTATTTATAGGTGAAGGCTGAGAGCCTTGGAGGGAATCTTGAATTTGGAAGAATATTGAGTGATGATGAAATCATGTCATATTTGGATATTGATTGGATGCCCATGCCATGTCAAGAGATGTGATTGAATGGTTATGGAAACCATATTATATCAAGCCCAATATAGATCGTTGGGAGAATCAAATCTTGGGAATTTTCCTTTTCAAAATTTGATCATCATATGTTTGAATTTTGAATTTGAATTCGAATTTTGAATATTCATTCGAATCTATTCGAATTTCGAATATATGTTTCAATTTATTCGAATTTCGGATATATGTTTGAATTTCAAATATTTATTCAAATTTTGAATATATGTTCCAATTTCTAATATTTATTTAAATTTTGAATATTTTATGTGTACTTTGGACTATTACACCTTTAGGATGTAAAATGGCCAAAGTACAACTCAAGGTGAAAATGACTGAAATACCCCTGGGGGCTAATAAGACCAAGGTACCCTTACAACAAGAAATATTTTCTTTTATGCATATGGTTTGTACTATCACACCCTAGGGATGCAAAATGACCAAAATACCCCCGCGGGTGAAAATTACCAAAATACCCATTGTATTCTTTCAGCTTATCTAGGATGTCAACGAAGCTATGCAGGAGTATCATAGTTTGTAGTAGGAAGTTCATGGTGTATATTTTCCCTGAATTCTGAAAATACCCCTGGGCGGGCAAAATTACCAAAACGCTCTTTTGAGGAAAAATTCCCTTAGATTTGAAGGTTTATGTAGGATACCGTCAAAAGCATCTAAGAATCGATGAAAGAGTTGTAAAATATATGAATTTATATGTTTTTATCATAATTCTGAATATACCTCTGAAGGCTATAATTACCAAAATACCCCGCTATGCATATAGGATGATGTCAAAATCATAAAGGGTTAATTTAGAATGTTATGGAGACTTTAGGTCTATATTTTGACCAAAATATTCCATGGAGGGTGAAAATTACCGAAACGCCCTTTGATTTATGTAGGATGTCATCAAAACCATATAGGACGAATCGAGATGTGTTAGAGAGTTTGACCATGTATATTTAGTCAAAATCCCCAAAAATGCCCTTTGTCCTCCGGAAAGTCGAGAAAGTACGTGTCGAGCACTTTAAGTATGTTTTGAGTTTAGTTAAGCGTATTCGAATGTTGTCATGTATTTGTAAAATATCTAAGGCATGTATATATGTGACAAAGGCAATTACGTAAATATTACGAATTCTACCTTTAGTCAAAATCGATGTCAACAGTCACTACACCTAGATTCTCACTTATTGAATGGTTAGCTTTTTGACATGATCAATTCTAAATGTGGACTGCGCCAAGGTGACCCCCTATCCCCATACTTATTCTTAATTGTTCATGAAGTCCTCTCCATGATCTTGAGTAGTCGAGGACTTGAATTGGAAGGTATGAAGATTGCTAGAGCCAACTTTGTTATCTCTCACTTACTATATGCTTATGACTATTTGGTTGTGACCCTGTTCGACAATAAATCCTCATCTCGTGGAAACGCGATTTGGATTTCATTGTCAGCAAAAAATTTGCATACACGGTGTGAGAGATTGCAGAAATAACACCCCTGGGTTGCCAAATCAGCAACCCATCATTTACATTCTCGTAGGGAAAAACCCTCGATTACAGATCCATAACTTAAAATCCCTTACGTCTTAATAAAAATAAAAAGAAATGAAGGAGGAGAAAAAGGTGAGGATGAGAACGTGAGATTCTTAGACCCTCGCCTTCGTTGCCGGGGTCGGAGTTGATGACACGCTTCTTTATTCATCTACACCGGACATCTGACGCTTTTGTGATGGCGAGCTTCTTCCTTTTCTTCTGCGATCTCCTTTTGTTTCTTGGCTTCTTGGACACTTTTGCTCAACAGCCTCACATGTTATCTGGGCTCTTCATGACTCTGACTGCTTCTGCGCCTTGAAGATTTCAACAATATTTCGTCAAGATTTCTACAAGATCTTGAACAACAAATAGTTTCTCTTGAACTCCTTGGGGCTTCAAAACGTCTCCAAAGCCAGCCCTTTCCTTCCTATTGATCTGCGCCTTGAAGATTTCAACAATATTTCATCAAGATTTCTACAAGATCTTGAACAACAAATAGTTTCTCTTGAACTCCTTGGGGCTTCAAAACGTCTCCAAAGCCAGCCCTTTCCTTCCTCCCCTCCAGACCTATTTATAGGTGAAGATTGATAGGATTTGAAGTTTGACATATAGTTAAACAAATCAAATCTTTGAAGGTGGGGGGGGTTTTGGATTTCAGATGTTAGGATTTGGAGATTATGTATGAAGATTTGGGGGGGTTAGGATTTGGTGGTTACAAAGGAAGATTTGATCCATTTGAATTCGAGTATTTATCCAAATTTGGAATGCTTGTTCGAATTTTGAATGTTTTAGCCCATTATGTAGGGAATTTACCAAAACGTCCTTGGTCAGGGCGGAGTGCAAGTTATCAAATTACCCTCCATCGATCATATGTATTTTGGATCGAAATACCCCTGGAGAGTGAAATGATCATATTTTGGACTATTACATCACTGAAGATGTAAAATTACCAATATGCCCATGGGGGCAAAATAATCAAGGTAAAATGACCAAAGTACCCCTTGGGGGCTAAATGACCAAAATACTCTTTTGGCTTTTGTGGTTCATGTTACCTCTTGGAGGGTGAAAATGAAAAAATGCCCTTTTGAGGATAAAATTCAATAAATGACCTTAAACTTGTTGGTTTAAGTAGAAGATCACCAAAACCATCTAAGGGCCAATGTAGAAGTTCTAAATGTATGTTTGTATCATAACTTCATAAATACCCATGGCATGTCAAAATTACCGAATTGCCCTTTTATATCTTTGGTTCATATAGGATGCCATCATAACCAAGTTAGGTCAATCGGGGTGTAAATAGGGAGTTTCGTTATGCATTTTTGTCAGAATTCCCAAAATGTTCTGTGTCTCAAAATTACCAAATTATCCCTATATTCATATAGCTTATATAGGATGTCGTCAAGTTATGTAGGGTCATTGTGGAATGTAGTAGGAAGTTCAGTCATATATTTCAGCATAAATTCCTAATGCACCCTTGGGCGGGTAAAATACCAAATGCCCTTGTTCTACTGGCTTGTGTAAGATGTCGTCAAAAGCAAGAACATGTACAGAGCACTTAGATGGATTTGGCCATATGTGAGTCTATCCGAGTGGTGTTGTCTTTAGAAAATATCTAAGGCACATGCATATATGACAAGGGAAATTTCATAAATATTATGAATTTTAGCTTTAGTCAAAATCGGTGTCAACAGACATGAGCCACATGTTTGGAAGCAAGAAAACTGAAGCAGAAGCTTCTTGCCTTCAAGGAGTTGTCGGGGCTAGAAATGAACCCACTGAAGTCTAGTATCCATTTTTCTAAAGCAGGGGGAGTGGATAGACGTCGTACTATTTTTCACATATTGGGCATCACAGTTGCTAAAGGGGCTTAGACCTATTTGGGTGTACCTATGAGGACCCGTTACTCTAACCTGGCTCGACCGCGTAGGTCAAGGCCGTGCCCCCTTGGCCTTGTTTCACGTCGTGCATCGCTTTGTTGCTTCTAGACCCCAAGGGCAATTTGGTAAATTGCTCCTTGACGGTTGGTTTCACACCTGTGTAGTGTACACACCGCCCTTTGTTTGATTTTATGTGCTTGTTAGAACCTTAGGCGGGCTTTGGTTCAAAAGATCCAACCTCGGGCGCACGAAAGCCTGTCTTTAGGATAGCAGGCGGCCCATGGGCGATCGATCGCTCCTAGGAGCGATCGATCGGATCTATGTCTGTTGTCTGGATAAGGACACGGCTCACGTATCTGGATAAGGACACGGCTCACGTGTCCAGATAAGGACGCAAACCGACCTAGTCCGACCGATCAATCGGATTCGAGCCTATAAGTAGCCCGAGACCCCTCTGTTTTTCCGGTTTTTCTTCTCCTCTCCTCCTACCTTAGAAATTCTCGTTTGGAGCTCGATCCAGCGGCTTGGGAGGCTTTCCAGGAGCTAGAGGAAGATATCTACACCCTCTTTGGATGATTTGATTGAGAATCAAACATGGATTAGCGTGGTTTGGTAGGTTTCTTCATTAATCCTTAGATTAGGTGTTCTTTATGGTTTTAATTGTTTGCTATTCAATTAAACTATGTTACCTAATTTTTGGTAGCTTTATTATCACCTGATTAAAGTTTGGTAGAATTTGGTTTGGATTTGATGTGGATTTAAGCAAAGTCTTCCATATTTAGAACAGTGGTGTTCTAACGTGATTTCTGAGCTGTACGTGCATGCTCTGAGTTGGTGTTCAGAATGAAAGTTGTATTTCTCGTGAATTAAATGGGCACATCAAGTTTCATATCAATCGGACGACTAGATTCAAATATAGGATTTTTCGAGGTTTGATGTAGAATTGGTTTGATTTCGATAACTCGATTATTTTATTCTTATCTTAGATATAATATTATTATATCTGTGTAAGCCCGTGCGCAGCTTGTGGTTGAACTAGGGGAGTCACGCTCCCCTGGGATGTGTAGAATAAATGGGCCTTAAGTTCGCCCTAAGGTTTGAATATAATATTATTATATTATTATTTTGCAAGTTAGCTAGGGTTGCTTCCCGTTGTAGGCATGAGTGCCTATTTTATCCGCTTATTCTAAACCAATGTTATGCTTACCCTTGGCGAGCTATGTGATGCAACTGGTCCTGTATAATACTTGGCATATTGTTGCATGCCTGAACTGTTGTCTATGTGTATGGTCATACATGAATTGTTTGCACTAGATGCATTCCTAGGCTAGGCGTGGGTGATGGGTCAATCGCCGATCCAGGAGCTCGGGTAGCTCAGATCTAGCCTTAGGACCGAGGCTGGGTAACAAGGTCTAGAATTGAATCTGTTATAATAAATATGATGATTTGAGGTTAATGTATAGTTGGCTCCAATTCTATTGATTGAGGTATAGAGGTCGTCCTAGGTTACAGGCTTAGTCTCAGTTTCACCATTAGGGGAAGTTACATACCACCCTGTGTCCTACACCTTGTTGTTCAGCGCTGGGACGCTTGGTTCAGAGGAACGACTGTTGATGGTACCAGAAGTCATCAGCGTGCGTGCCCTGGGATAGGCGGTGTACGTGACGTGTGTTTGCCCTAGAGATGAGATAGAACCTGAGAATTTGTTGTTTCCCTTCCTTGTGAGCGTCGTAGTATAGAATCCTACTGAACTTATTGTTCACTCCTACCCGGCCTGCGTTTTGCAGGTGCAGGCGTCAGCTCTTCTTCTGTAGCACCCACTGGACAGACACATGGTGTCGCGTCGGCTTCTGGAGGAGCTTGAGGACTTGGGATCCAGTTACTACTTTTTGGGATGATAAATGTATAATTTCCTTTTGCAAGAAATTTTGAGATAATTATAATATGATATTTTAGAGTTTGTCTTGTATCATAATCTTGAATCATATTAAAGATTTTAATTTTGATCCCATATTAATTGTTAATTTAGTTGTTTTATTGTATTATAAGTGCGCCACAGATGGATTGAATAGAGTATGAACCCTCACGTCCCGTTTTGAATGGATTTTCTAGGTCGATGTGTGACAATACCTGTTAATGAAAAAAGACTGAAGGCAACAAACTTCTCTGTTTTGATAGACAAAATGATCAACAAAGGTATTAGGATGGGAAGGGCAAATGATATCATAAGCTGATCGTGTGGTATTGATCAAGTGAGTTCTTCAGTCCATTCCGGGCTTTGTGATGTCTTGTATCAAGTTACCTATGGCAATGATTAAAAGGATGGAAAAAATTTGCAGGGATTTCTTATGGAAAGGAAAGAAATCATGCATGAGCAATGTAGCATGGAAAGATATCTGCTTACCATTGGATGTTGGAGGCTTAGGACCGCGGGATCTGGAAACTTGGCAGAGATCATTAAAAATGTGTCGAATGGCAAATGGCAAGAATTCTAAACAGAGAGAATACAGTACGAAAAAAAATTTGTAAGGCTAAATATAAATGGAAGGAAATACTGCCAATTAGGAGAGAATTCAGATATGGATCGACGCATTAGAAGGCTTTATGTGATGCGGCTGATGAGGTTCGGTATGGATTGATATGCAAACCTGGGATGGGAAGCTCCATCAGCATTTTATATGATAACTGGTTGTTAGATTGTCCACTAGTCAAGACACCATGAATGTTCAATATGGATGGTAATTATCAGGAAGCAAGGGTGGAGGAGCTACAAGATGGGGCCTCGTGTGACCTTGATAGGTTAAGCTCTTTTGGGCATCCAAGCTTAGTGGAGGAAATCTGTCAAGTGCCAACTATTGCCGAGGATAGCTGTAAGTGGAGCATGCACA
Organism: Narthecium ossifragum; assembly: GCA_963920575.1. Lineage (NCBI taxonomy): Eukaryota > Viridiplantae > Streptophyta > Magnoliopsida > Dioscoreales > Nartheciaceae > Narthecium > Narthecium ossifragum. Next base: position 11,696,565 of record OY986968.1, read on the forward strand.
ATTCTGGTTTGGTCACTACAGCTTCAGCTTATAAGTTTGTAATTCGTAAGAAGATCAAGAGTAACAGATATGAAGAAGCAAGCGCTTGGAGGAGTGTTTGGAAACTACCAGCTTGACCAAGAATTAAGCAATTCATTTGGAAAACATTGCGTAGTAAACTTGCAGTTAAGGAAAGATTATGGAAAGCAAGGTTGGCGTCTGATACTAGCTGTCCAAGGTGTGGTGAAGATCTTTAGAAAATTCCTCATGCACTCTTTGAATGTGCTTATGGGCAGGAGGTACTGAAGATAGTATTTGGATTCCTTGACATTATTGACACTGATTGGGAGGCTGAGTATCTGGATCTCCTACTCCGCTCATCTAATCAAGGTGAGAATAGGGTGAAGAAAGCTTTTGTTTCTTATGCGATCTGGTTAATATGGAAGGATAGGAATAAAGTGGTATTTGAAGGGAACAGAGATTTTGCAAGGAGAAGTGATTGGGGTACATGCCACGTAAGCATGTGTATCGTACATGATCACTTTCAATAGTCCAGATCCATTCACATCCGCTCGTCCCCATCACGTAAGCCAATGATACATGGCCACCTAAACCATGTGCAATGTCATGTACACAAATCTTTTTTCTTTTGGTAGAATTTTGGCTCATAAAGTGCACAGGCTGGCCACAGAATTTTTAGGAAGGCAAAAGGTGATGCACAACGATGAAAGGAGCAGACAGTGGATGCCTCCTATACTTCCCACTGTAGTGCGGCTACTGCTGCTGTTGCAGTTAGAGGGCCACGATTGACTGGCGCGGATGAAGCTGTCTGGGCTATGGGGAAGCCAATTGAAGCCGGTTCTGTCCTTGAGGCAGAGCTATTAGCAGCTCTTAATGGCATGGTCTGGGCTAGGGAAAATGGCATTCAAGAGGTCATTATTAGACCGACTCTAGAATGACAGTGGATTTGATTTATAATTACATGGTGTGGCCCCCGGTATTTGACCTCATTATGTGAAATATTTGGTCGACAATGATTGAGTTTCAAAAGATTTTATGTTACATCCCACGCATAGAAAACCGCAAGGCAAATGGTGTCACTCGTTGATGCCAACGTCATTCACAAATGCCGTTATATTAGGGCTTGAAAGACGACATAACTGAGCCGGATCGATTTACGTAGGTCAACCCAACGGACTCATCTAATCAAACAAAAAAACACATGCGTAATAAATTGGGGGCAGGATTGATGACATGGAGTGAACAAATGCATTCTGCCAAAAATGGAGCAACTGAGTAATGACAACTTTTATCTTCGGGGTTGGAAAGAAAAGCCTAAAATACAACCAAAACTTTAGACTACAAAATTTTTGTGAAGCATGTTAGATATGGCCGCCTGCACTCAACTCTGATATACCCCCATTCCTACCCAGCACAGAGTAATGTTCGCGAAAGATATCTTGCTCACTGCATCACGGACTAGACGTTATGCCTTCAATTTGGTGGTCAATAACTCATTCGATCTCTTTGATAATTCTCCTTTTCTTGAATGGCTCTACACGCATGCTTCCTGGCGCACTGTGAGCTCTCCTCCTTTCATCTTTCTTCCTCTCTGCTTCAATAATGGTACGTCTCAAATTGGCAGCCTTATATATCGATTTGGGTAAGTGTCTGTGCCTGCAAGCAGATCATCCATAGATATGGTGAGCATTAGACAAAGGCCATACACAGGCATTTTAAATCAATATGACAAACTAGCAAAAAATATCTGAATGCCAAAAAAAAGGTGCATTTTCTTTTCCTAATTTGGAGCAACAATTCTTATCCTATGACATTGTGTAACCTACATCCGAGCACTTTTAATGAGTACGGGATTTACAGATAAAAAATAATTTACATGTCGCCAAAAACAATTCTTAGTCAAACTGCATACAGCCTACCTGACTATGCGTTTCACCTCAGAAAGGTGTTTGTAACGATCCTTCACAGCATCATGATATTCTTGCTTCTTGCGTTCCCTAGGAAGAAGCTGCATGATAAACAAATTTAGTCATAATCTTTCTATAAATATACAACTGTCAGTTTGAAAGCTACATAACTAAATTATTAACTGATTCATGCCCCTATAACTATGATGATTAGTTCGAAGACTGAAAAGGGAAAAGAAAATTAGGAAAACAACAAGTCATCACCACTGCCATCAAGATCCACCTTATCCCAAAACAAGGGGTTAACTACAAGATGGCAAACACAAAGGGCATAGACACACAAAGGACACAGACATTTTATTACTTGCTATTAGCCAGCCATGGAGATCATGCAGGCTTGCCACAAATTTGACAGCCATTCACATGCAAAAACCTGCCTAATTGACACCACTTCGAAACAGCAATAGTGCAACCCTCAAAGTTTGCCAGGTGAAAATAGCGTCCAACAAAAGAGTTGTTATTGAATGTCTTTACAGACAAGTCATGAGAAAAAGCCAAGCAGATATTCAATCGCAACCAGTTATCAAGTAAACATAACCATGAAAATACAGAATAGGATTTCAAGCCGAAAACTGAAAGAATACATGTGGACTAACCAATTCTGAGTAACAGCCACAAGATGACTAAATAGTGCTGCTGATTACTCAATTATTTCTTTTCAACCAAGGTGCCAATTTGGTACCAAAAGTCACTTTAAATAGTAGCATAAGTATTGCCTCCAGTACCTCTGAAGAGATTAGTCAGCTATGGCTACAGGAAAATGACAAAAATATAGGCCAAGACCTCCGGGACAAAAATATACTTTATACTTAGCAAAGGTTTAGTACTAAACAAAACTATGTATCACAACGTCAACTATACATATGTTTTTAATAGTAATCTACGCGAGAAATTGGGCAGGCCAAGAAAGTAAATAATCAACCCGTTGGCCACATGTCGAACAAGCCTGTCCAAATCCTGAAGCAAGTTTGGCACCATGAATGAGTCCAACTAGCTTTACACTAGAGGATTTACAAGCAAATGTATAACAACTGCTCGTACATGCACAGAAATTAACGTTCATCATGCCACAAGATCCATGAGCATCAATATACTAGACGTTTGTGATTCTAAAATCCGGTTTTTCTTTGAGGAAGCTCATTAGTTACGAATAATTTCTGTACAAAAGGCAATTGTACCTTCAGATCGACAAGAAAAGAACGCCATGAGATGGTTGAATCTCTTTTTCCTGAGGAACAGCAACTTTATGTACAGCTCATGATAAAGAACTCTAGTCAATTTTAGAAGTCACATTTTCGTACTATAAAATCATACTACAAGAGCGCTAGAAAAAACAAACAAGTAATATACTGCTTGCTATAGGGTTTGACTTGGATATGTTTCTCTCAGTTTTTTGAGACAAAACAATGGATTTTGATTCTCTATAGTTAAGGTAAATGATGAAGGGCATATTCTCCCCTAGTTTAATCTCAAGAAATGTATAGGCCAAGATCCTTACAACTCCCAATTGTTCTGAAGCTTTAGCTTTCCATAACCGAAGATTGGTGTCATCGCTTCCAGAAATTATATAAGTCCCATCACAAGTGTATTTAACACTAAATACCCTGCAGCATAAGGTAAACCCAGTCAGTGCCCGAACAGAATACAAAGATGTACTTAGTAAAAACGGAAATAAAAAATACTATCGATTTCCATAAGGTGAAAACATCTAGACTTGGGTTCAGTAATCCGATTTATTTGGAAAATGTAAAACTCTGAAATATTGCCCAATAAGATGAAAATCGCTTCACAAGAGACAAAAGGAAAACTAAAATTGGAAATTCCAGGATGAGACGACTAGAGCAAGGAAACCTTTGCATCCTCTTTGTATGATAAATTTCCCTGCTGTGACCACCATTATATGGGAAGATCCTTACCTGCAAAAGTAAAATTTTTGAGTTGTCCAGAAAATAGACTGGTGGCAGAAAGTAATCTTCGCACGACAAGAATACCATAATGATCTACAATATTAACATAAATAACTCACTGTTCTATCATAAGATGCAGTTACAAATTCTCTGCCAGTTGGAGAATAATCAATATCCATCCTGAAAGCAGCCACACATGCACATTAGTTATGCTCAAATGTGCAAATAATTATAACTTGATCACAGAAGAAAAATCTGAAACTAAAGGAAAATACTCATGCTACTCACACTGCAGAAACATGATCTTGATGCACATACTTGGCTTCAACCAGTTTTCTGGCATCAAAGCTATAGCAGTTGCAATCTTCATTTGCCTGAATTAGAAAACACATTTGTGCTATACAGTAAAACATTTGGCTCTCTCCAGGAAAAGAATACATCTAGCATATCTTCCTTTAATTAAAACTGTTATATGGCCATATAGATCCACCTGCTATCTGATTGTGAATTGTCCTATTTCCTAACAGGTAGTTAGAAACACTGAGCAACAGACATAATATGAAAGCAACTAATTCAATTAAAACTGCGGGAAAGCACTAGCCGACTGCTAACTGAAGGTCCTGTAAACCTTCTAAACCCGCTTGACATAGCTACTGTCAATCCTATTGGCATAGGTACCTGATATTCTCAGCCACAGAAAGAAAAACCCAATGTAAGAAATTGAAAAATTGTCCCCAAGCATCACGACAATGCCAATACAAACTATTGTCACTCTGACAGAACCAATATAACAACCCACATGATCTCAAAGAGAGAATTTGCACAAAAATAAATGACAGATTTAAAAGAATTGCCAATGTACTTACAGCTGTGAAGTTCATTGGCTCCATAGGGTTCCAAGATATAGAATTAGTCTTTGTCTGTTTCAGAAACACAGATTAGCTTTTGAGAAGAGAAGCATCATAGAATTTATCATTATCACAACTACTGCAAAGAAAGAATGCTTGAAATTCCAAGACATCAGCGACGGACAAATCAGCAATATGTCTGCTTGCTTAGTACAAAAAAAGACATTTTTCAACACAGAAGACCATTTGCTATCAGAATAGAATACCAAGTTATAATCAGGTTAAGTTGAGGGCATATGAGAAGGTATTAGAATTCTTCTTACAAAGCCAACTAAGTAAGAAGAAAATAACTAGAATTCTCTCAGCTGAAAGCTAAACTAATTGTAGGTAAAGGTTGATAACTCTGCTTGATCAATAAACCCACTACAACAGAACACAAATATGAAACATCGACAATATTCTATGAAGTAATTACAGGAAGAAAAAGCAATACAAAGCCAGATAATTTACTAAATTGAAAACCAAATGATCTATTTCAAAAACAAGAACCTCAAGCAAAGATACCATCGAAAGATGATATTTGAAGCAAAGGATTATGTCCAAGTGATATGGCCAGAAGTGTCAACTCAATCGCAAACCAGGCCAAACTCAACCAGCTACATTTGGCACCACTAGTAAAAGAAAGTTCAACATATCAAATTTTTTGTTTTAACATTAACCATGCCGGCCACCTCCTGGAACAAGGGCCACTGATCAAGCATGAGGAAACCGATTTTTAGGATGGAAACCAAGAACTAAGTCAGAGAGAGTGTGAAAGTCAGGGAGAAAGGAGAGGGTGAAAATGAGGGAATAAAAATACTACTCGACTAGCGCGATAGAGTGAGAGATAACGGAGGCAGTGAAGCATTGGAGACGACGTAAGAGGTGAGGAGAGGAGGTGGGGTGAGGCTATCATGAGAGGGGCAACTCGCCAAGAACCTCTTTCTCTATTTCATTCGAGGAGTATAGGAGAAAGTATTCAGCCAATTGAGACTCACCGACAATGGAGTGTCGTCAGGTGCATGAGAGAGGATAGAAGGTAAGATGGATCAATTGTAGAGGGGAGAACATGAAACTTTGAATGATGAGGAAAAACTTGAGTTGCAAGCATGTTTCAAGTTCAAAACTTTAGGATTCGGGTTCTTCACAAACAAGCCTACTCTTAAAACTGTCCAAAATGACACATCCCGTTGTCTCGTGCTGAAATTTTTTCTGGCACTGTAAGTCTCTATTGACACATACAATGCCGCTCAAAATTCAAATCTGCAGATATATGTGTTGGAGAACTTCAAAACTTCAAGCCATCGTAGTCAAAATCTAATGATTGATTTTGATCCGAACCAACGACTACAGTGTTTGGTAGCAACACATGTGCCGACACTTGGCACAGATTTCTGAGCTGGCTACACAGGAACCTTCAGAGTCATACAAGTATCAGTATGGGGTATATGCTGATACATGTATCGTGCCGGTAACTTACCAGCATGGATATCGCTGATCCAAACCAGTTCAAATGGGCCTAAAGCCATAACAGGAATAGCTCAGTTCAAATTGAATTTGCCTGGTTTTCAATGTAATATCTCAGTTTTAGATCTAAGTGATCTGAAACCATGCCACCTAAACAAAAAGCTGAGTAGGCTTCAACTAGTTTAAATCATTCTAATTGGCTCAATGAAAAAGCCAAAACTGACGCGCGAAACTAAATCAGCATGGGATAATGTTATTTTTCCCCTTGTTTTTGACCTCCAAGTTTCTTTCCCAATCATTTTCTTTCAGAGAAACTAAGTTTGGAGTGAGATTCTTTAAATTTCAACGATTTTTAAACAACTATTTGCTAGGTTGATTTCAAAAGTAAAATATACCAAAAGCTCACGACGCCTGGTTTTAAACTTTTAATGTAATACTCTATCCAGGCTTCCCTTGTATGAATGTTTAAGTATATTATAATTTATGAAGTTATCGCTCTATAAACTCCAAAGTTGTTGACAAATTACGATAGATGCTATTCATGTATATTGGACAGTGGAAGAGAAGCCACTCAAACATCTGTGTGGCTGTCTTATTATTTAGCTGTAAACTCAAAAAGTTTAAGAACTTTAAAAAGACGAACAGTACGAGAATTAGCAGAGCATTAGAAGGATCCAAACTTTTCGTATATTAGGTCCTTCATGCACCCAAAATTGTACTATAGCAATGGCTAGTATGCCATGTTACTTGAATTGCCATCATATCGAAGACCAGCAAAACCAAAACCTCTTTTCTGAGTTTAGACAAAAATAAAAGGTCGAAATAAGAAGACAGTTATTACCCTCCCCTAGCCAATTGCAAAAAGGGCAAGTGCAATGTTCAATCCATCAATGAGTTGCATCATATTCTAACTTCCATCAGAAATATCAACACGAAAAATGATCAAACTTTGTGGAAACAACTACGAGGAACTGCTGAGCAGCAATAAGCAACTGAATACAAAAAAAAATAGAGCATAAAATTGTCTTAGTATCAGATTGGAAGTCAATGGTACCTTCATGATAAGTTTTCTAGCTGGTGCAGACATGCGTAGATCATAGAGTGTTATGCTGCGATCACTACAAAACAATATTTACCACCCTCTATGAGCAGTATTTGAAGCATAAGCAATAAGTTCTGTCGAACACTAAGGGTTTATATGTAAGAAAAAAACTTCAATGGTCAATAATAAAAGAGGCTACCAGGCTCATTTAACACTACAACTAAGCAGGATCAACATGCTCACTGTTAAGAAGAAATTTCAAGACCAATTAAACAGCAAAGTAAAACCATTGCACAACATAAGGGCCTATGCAATCAATAAAAGCAGAGATTTAAGCATTAGGTGAAAAATGCTTGGTTATGCCAAAATAAGTTTAGAATTGGGTCTGAAAGTCAAACCAGGCCTTCTATTGTCATGAAATCACCGAATCAGGCTGTTGTGGATCCATTTCAGTTTGTTTCATGTAAAACAGCCCAAATGATCTAAAACAACCCAAATGGTCTGAAATAACTGAAATAAAGTCTAGTTGGACCAATTAGAGTACAGATTTGGTCCCATGTTGAATAGGATTCAAAAGTGAATCCAGCCAGTTAAACTTATAAAATACATCTACCCTTGGCCTTTTCCCATTTCCCATGACAACTCTAACTGTAGCACACCCTTTTGCACTCTATGATCTAACTGCATGCATATATGATCTAGCCATATAAATTGATGCATGCTAAGCAGGGATTTAAGCATTAGCCAGTTTGTTTCATCTAAATTGTATGCATATATGATCTAATCAGTAATAGATGGCTTCATTCACAGTAGATGTGGATTTATCGAAACCAAATTTGGAACAGCCAAGAATCCATGTTTTCAAACATTGCAAGAAAGTTTTCTCACCTCTAGAAACTAATTTTTTTATTTAGACTTTTCATTTGAACTTTTCGAGGGTGCTTATTAACTAAAACAGAGTAAAATGCTTGCTAAGCCTCAATTGGGCACCAAAACGAGAGGAACACTTATGTCCATCATATCTTCCAACCACTCATATCCCCTCCAAGGAGATGCGCATCCTGAAATACAGAAATTAAAGGTGCTTTTTGTCTAATAAAGCTTAGGATTTTCTTTTCACCACTAATTTCCTAACCTACACATAAATTCATTAGTTCCTAACATCTGCAAATAGCAGATCTTCCTCAGTATTCATCTTAAGACTATGGACTATATACTGTGCATCATAGATCAACTCATATAGGTGCCGCACTATCATTGCCATGTGAAAAATTCACAAACTTTAAATCCTAATGTTGAAAGAGTCTGCACGCATTTTGACCAAACCTATGGAGTTTTCTCTGTTTAGCAAATTGCATCATAATAATGTCACTTGTTAAGACTCAAAGTGAAAAACTATGAGATCGTAAGCAATTAAACAGCAGGCAATTGAATGAGTAGGACTAAAATATGCATCCACAAACGATCCATCGCAATATCAGTTCATGTACATTTCGTTTATGGCCCTTGATAAATGTCGACAAAGTTTGGTACCATAAGCCTCATGTCAGATAAAATTGCATCATTACCTCGCTGAAGCTGCCAATACATCTGGTTCCCCAGGATTGAATCGTATAGAAACAACCGAATCTATCCCCCACGCAAAACTATTCACTGGCTGTGACCTATATGCATAAAAACTATTCATAAGGAAGCACTATCAAAAAATAATGGAAAGAAAAAGCAATTAGTATCAAAACCTGTTATGATCCCAAATATCAACTTGCGCACCAGCTGTTGCAAAAAGATTGCCTTCCCATTGGTGATCAACGGCACTGGGTGTGTAAAAGTGGGAGGTCAATAGTAGTCATGCCATAAAACACTGTTCAAAAGGAACTGTAAAAGTTCTTACAGGACCTTTTACAATGGACATAAAGCAAACAAAGTAGAAATCCGACCAAAAAAGTACTCACTAGAAAGCATGCTTCCCTCCAAATTTCCCCATTAGCTGACATGGCAAAACATAAAGTAGGGACAGAAAAAAGAAAGGTAATTTCATTATAATGGCACAAGGCTTGTTTAAGCAGTCTCCATACCTTTGAGTCATCTCCAATCGAGTTAGTAGAATCTGTAATTAATGAAGTAGGAACTTTCCAAAGCCTGACACTGCAAAAATATTGAACCGCAATTAGGGCTAGCAATCCAGCTCGCAGCTCAAAAGTAGCTCGATATCGGCTCATCCTTGAGCTCAATAACAGCTCGCTCAATAGCAGCTCGATTCATTTAGAGCTGGTAACGAGTTGGGGTTGACTTGATTGATATGGGCTTGTTCCAACTCGAAATAAACTAATAAAAATATTATATGTATTTATATATTTTTACATATAATATTTTTAGACATGTTTAAACAGTTTTTCATTTTTTTATATTTATTTCATATTTTGGACATCGCAGCCATTGGATCTTCATATTGATGGTCAGGATCTGTTCATATCCTAATATAAGTGGCTCAAGGAGAGGCGGCTTACCGTTGGATGTTCATATGAATGGCCAAATATGTTTCCCATCCTAACAATATAAGTAGAGAAGCAGCCGTTAGATCTACGTATGGCCAAGATGTGCTCTCATCCTAATAACATAATTGGCTAAGGAGAGAAGTTGGGGTTACGGGATGCCTAACCAAAGTAGCCACCTCTCTCAACTCCCTCCCTCTCTCCCTCTCTCCCTCCCGGCTTGATCTCTTCCTCCGGCGACTCTCTTTGCACATGATTCCTCGTTCTCTCTCCACCATTTTCTCTCCGCCGCTTTCTCTCCCTGGACGTCTCTCTCCCCTCTTCTCTCTCAATTTGGTCAAGCTCTCTGCAACAATTTCTCTCTAGCACTCTCTCTCCCCAAAGGTCTCTCTCCCCTCTCCTCTCTCATATGGTCAAGCTCAATCAAGTTGGCTCGTCTCGAACTCAGTTCGAGCCAATATCAAGCTGGGTCGAAGTTGGTTCGAGCCAAGCTCAAGCTGAGAGTTTCTGTCTCGACCAAATATCGAGCCGAGCTCGAGCTGAGCCTAGCTCGCTCAATATTGGCTCGTTGCCACCCCTAACTGCAATGGCATCAAAGATAGTCCCTTTCAGAATTCTGGTCAATGAAGTTAACCACAAAGACAGTCCCAGAAACCGTGTAATATTAAATCAACAATAAAGAAGTTGTTTAGATAAATTGGGTCAAATCTGTGAAGACAATGACATTGTCATCAGATTCATATCTCTTGAAACATTAGTTGGTAATTTAGGCTGATCAAGAAGGAATGAGTAGCAATCATACTCACTACTTATCAGTGCCACATGATATCAGAATGCTTCCATCAGTAGACACGGTCAAACCTCGCACAGGACCTTCATGATCGGGGAATTGACATACTGTCCTCCTAGTTTAAAAATTGACAAAATTCATCACAAAAAGCACAGAGAGACAAAATTGAGAAGCAAACATTTGACGTTCAAGCTTGATAAAAAAGCATTGCCGCCAAAAGAGAGCAGATTTGAGAACAAAATAGAAGAAAGCTATTTACATATGCTAATGGAAGATAAAAAGATGAAACAAAATGCAAACTAAACAACAAAGTCATTGTTTTAGAAGATTCCAAAGAACAAGGGCAAAAGAATAGAAATGTTCTGTGATGGTACCTTGTAGAAATGTCCCAAAGACGGATATCTGCCCCCCACAAAAAAAGAAGAAAAACTTAAGACGTTAATTCCATTCATGACTTCTTTCTATATGGAAAAGCATAAGGCATAATTTCAACATAGTTACAGAATGAATAAACAAGGAGGAAGATATAAATCTGCTTCCTCAACAAGAGCAAACCCAAAATTAACTTTTAAATCATAATAGGGCACCAATTTAATAGAGCGTGGAGATTTAAGCTGGCAAACCAAGCATGATCAGTTCTTAAAGGTGTAAACGGTAATTTCCCATATCCAAAATTACTTTGATTGTAACGATTAAAAGCAGAAAAAACAGAAAAGCATCAAAGCTAACTCATAGAAAGGCAATGAGGTGATGACAAGAAAATGGTTCAGAGGCACATCCCACTCACTCCTGAGCCAATGTTTTGAAACACGAACCGAACCAGCTGCTAGGACCATATTGGTCTCCAACCACCAAATGTCAATTAAACCACGAACTAAGCCAGTACTGGTTGGATGGATTAAACTGGACATATCATCCAGCTTAGAGCGAACCAGAACAATTTAAGATATTGCAAAGCTGAAAACCTTGAATATACAGAACTGAGCTAAGTTTTGAACTCACGACACTCTCTTATAAACTACTGTGACTATATACAGTAGAAAAGAATGAGAAAAACATTACAGATCTTGTATAGATATAAAAGTGTTACACATTAAAATATAACCACGAAGAAAAAGGCAAATAACCATTACTGTCGGACATAAGTTAAACACTATAACTGATTCTTGTTCAACCAGAATAGACCAATGGTTGAACCAAATTAGACCAGGCCTCCACACTCTCAGGGTTTGGCTTCTGGTTTAATTTTACATAGCTGGTGACCAGATCAGCAGGAAGTTCTCTGCATGATCGGGAGTATTTTTATCTAAAATGGTCATTTTTCTCCATGTATTACTGAACATCAATGCTCCCACTAACATGATAAAAATTGAGGTATTCATACAAGATAAATAAGAAATGAGTTCATTACTCAAGCCTAGTATTGCTGCACTCATTCAGTTACAAGGTCAAGAACAAGAAAAAAGCTAGTTAGAAATTAACATGTGTCTCTTTGGGAGATCCAAACAAAGAAATGGCACATGTCGCAGGGTAAGCATACTTCACAAGAAGACAATAGCAAAACAGCATGTCGTCAAGGACCAAGTACCTCCATCCATTGACCCAGAAAATATTCCTTTCAAGTGATTCGGATTCTTGGCTATACAGGAGATTGCATCAATGTGGCCATCCATTGCACCAACAAAAGGTCTTGCAAATATCTGATGGCCCCAATGCACCATTAGCAATAAATTACTAAGCATCAAATGAACAAAAGAAAAGATGTGTCTGAACTAAAAGTACCTTCTCCAACTTTGCTGCATTGAGAGCGCGCATGTACTCGACAGACTTTTCTTGAGTACGAAGGTTGGGATCATAGTTCCGAAAGACTTTCTGTTAGGAAGGGAACTCATCTTAGCTTTGAATAAAAAAGTCTTCAAATTCCATAGAAAACCCACGATATCAAGCAATGCACATGTGTCTAACACTATCACATCAAGAAAGATGATATGGTTGGGCCATTGGCTCGGCCTAAGCCAGGTGGGCCCATGCCCAAGGTGGGACCCACGGCCTGAGCTTGATAGAGCCAAATCCGGCCCATCTAAGGGGCAGGTTAAGCTTTCAAAACGGTTCCAAGACATATTGGCTAGGCCTGGTCCTCTTTTCTAGATGGACCAGGTTTCCCTCCTAGTTTCCTACTAGTTTCTCCTAGTTTACTGCTTTCTGAGTTTATTTCCTAGTTTATTTCCTACTTATGTTCCTAGTTCTAATTATCATTTCCGTTTCCTAATTTGAGTCTGATAGTTTGCTTTCTAGCTGGCTTGCTTATTGCTTTCTAGTTTAAGTTGTAATAGGATTCCCTTATTGCTCTTCTAGCAAGAGAGCTATTGCTTATTAGTAGTAGGACTAGACCAAGGACTGGTTGAGGCCCTCTATTCTAGTTCTAGTTATTTGTAGAATACCGGTCCTCTTTCCTCGATGGACTGAGTTTTGTACCTAGTTCCCTACTAGTTTATCCTAGTTTCATGCTTTCCGAGTTTATTTCCGACTTATATTGCTAGTTCTAGTTACTTTTCCCTTTTCTAGTTTGAGTAGAATAGTTTGCTTTGTAGGTTGCTTGCTTATTGGTTTCTAGTTTGAGTTGTACTAGGATTTGCATATTGCTCATCTAGCGAGAGGGCTTTTGCTTACTTGTGGTAGGAGTAGAACAAGAATTAGTTGAGATCCATATAAGGCCTGGTACCCAATGCATTCATATGCTAAATTTATGAAGAGTTATCCTAGTTGTAGTTAAGTATCTAGCCTAGTTCCTCTTAGATCCACCGGCCCTCTTCCCAAATTTATGAAGAGTTATCCTAGTTGTAGTTAAGTATCTAGCCTAGTTCCTCTTAGATCCACCGGCCCTCTTCCCCCCTCTCCTCTCTTTCCTTGGCTCCAGCCAAGGTCGCCGCCCACACCGCTCCGTCTTTCCTCGCTGTGCCACCCAAGGAGGTCCTTCCTTGTCTACCACGCCTGCATGGGACGCCCCCGAACCGTCCGGCCACCCCTTGGCTGCACACCATACTTCATAGGAGGAATCCAGCCAACCCCAGGTCCAGTTCTTTCTCTCTTATACTACCTCTTTTTGGTAGCTAGTCTACAGCATGTAGTAGTAGTTATAGTATTTCTTCTTGTCCTCCATCAAATACTAAGCCACTTCTCCTACGCCTGGTACTTCTCAACCTCTTTTTGGTAGCTAGTCTACGCCTGGTACTTCTCGACCTACTTGGCCAAGGAGTAGTTGACTAATTTATCAAGCACCCGTAGACAAGACTTGGAGGAACGATCACAGTCGTCATACAACCAAAAACGGAAAGAGAGCGGTGGTAATCGAGCTTACGAGCAGGCAGCTCGTAACAAAAACTCAAGAAATCAAAACAAATACCAAGTCCAGACCCGTGTAAGAGTTAATACTGGTTCCATCCATCATTAAAACAGCCAAAAAAAAGAAGTGAAAAGAACCTGAAGATCCTGGCTGCGCTCTCGGGTAAACTCATCGATAGATCTAGATATTGTCTTGACCTTCATCTCTCAGCAATGGAGCTGCGCCCGAGGATAAAGCCCTGTTTGGATAGTCAGTCAAGAATTATTCTCCACGGTAATAAAACTCGACGTATTCAGGGAGGGGGAGATACGGCAGAGGCCAGAGAGAAACAGGAAGAAGAGGGGCCGGGAAGGAGGAAGATATGCAGCGGGGAGAGAGACGGCCGGCAGACATAGAGGTAGGAGAGAGGGCTCGGGATGAGGGAGGCAGGGAGAGTCGAACCTGAGTCGCCGTGTGCCGCCACCGGTCTCGAAGAGGTACGGGTTGGAGAAGAAGACACGACGCTGTGTATTGTGTTGATAGAAAGGGTGTCCATGGGTTTAGCTCTTGCGGATCCGACCCCAAATTTTTCGGATCCGGATCTAGGTCGGGTTTGGACTATTCAGTCTGTTAACCGGTGGAGTATAACGGGTTATTAGCGGACTCGGATCAGGTTTATCGTTTGTGACGACCCAAAAATCCGGTTAAACTATAGGGATTTTTGCATTCCGGTACCATGTACTTTCTCAAAAATACACTTTGGTACCATCAAGTTTGGGATTTGCAATTTAATACCACCAAATTATAAATTAAGTGAAATTTAATACCGATCCCCAACTCCATTAGTATAAGTTGACGGGAAACCGTTCACGTGCGCACACGTGAGCGGTTTTACACCCGTTTCCCGGGTTTTGCACCCGTTTTTCACCTCTTCCTCTCTTTTCTTCTCTCCTCGTCTACTTCTCTCGGCGTGCCGAACACCATGGTCGATAGCCTCTGTCATCTCCAAGATAGCCTCTGTCATCTCCAGGATCACTCTCAGCGCGAGCTCGGGATCCAGCTTCGTCGATCTCGCCACCATCTCATACTCGAAAGGAAGGAAGGCATCGCCGGCTTAGGGTATCGATTCCCGCCCAGCGGAGGCCCGAGGAGCGAAGGGAGGCGGTCGTGGCTCCATGCGCCGGCATGCATGAGCCGAAGAGCGCATGCGGTCTCGACAGCAAGCTCCCTGTCCCCGCCGACGAGCTCGCATGCAGCGATGCAGAGCGACGGGGACATCGTCTTCGGCGCGGCGGTGATCAGATACTGCATGGGCTCGGAGACAATAGGCGGAGGGCTCGTCGGGAGGGAGTTCAGGAGGTGGGTGTCAATGTGGGCCTTAACGGAGGCCCAGTGAGCTCGCCGGTCAAGCAGACTCGGGGCTGCGAGTCCGAGCAAAACAGGGGAGCGTGGGTCTGAAAAGACGCCGCTCCACCATCACTTGCAGCTTTAGGTTAAGTGCGCGGAGGAGGTGAGGGGTGGCGGCGGCGCTAGCCGAACGGCGTTGAGGCCGCGCGGTAGGGAGGGCCACGGGCAGCGGCAAGGTGAGCGTTGAGTGCTTCTCCTCTGTTTTTCTCTTCTTTTTTTCCCTTCTCTGTTTCCTTTCTTCTTCCCCGGACACATCCCCTCCCGCCTCCGCTCCCGCCCTTGCCTGCAACGCCTCCCGCCTCCGTTCCCGCCCTTGCCTGCAACGCCTCCCGCCTCCGCTCCCTCCTTCGCTCCCGCCCTTGCCTGCAACGCCTCCCGCCTCCGCTCCCGCCCTTGCCTCCAACGCCTCCCGCCTCCTCTCCCTCCTTCGCTCCCTTCCTTGCCACCCACCTCGACGCCTGCAACGCCACCGTATTCAAGGAGCCACGAGCTCGTCGAGGAGGTCCTTGAATAGAAGTCAGAAGAAAGCCACGAGCTCTCTCCCAAGACCCCGGTGCACAAGCCTCGAGCCAGGTGGTGGCGGTGGATGGTGGTGCTGGCTAACGGGCGGGGCGTGGCGAGGTCGATGCTCAGGCGCGTGGGGTACGTCCCGCAGGATGACGTGCTCTACCCGCACCTACACTCATCGCCTACGCGATGCTCCGACTGCCGCTTACGGTGCCGGTGGCGGAGAAGGTGCGTGCGGCGGAGGCGGGGATGGGCGAGCTGGTGTGTGCGGTGGAGGCGGCGATGACCGAGCTGATGCATGCGACGGAGAAGGTGAAAATGGGCTGACGATGGTCACGTGATACGCACGTGACCAGTTTACCGTTAGCCCATATAACGTCGTTAGGGTGCTGAATCAGTTTACCCTGGTATTCTAACTTCATGGCATCAAATTGCCAATCTCAAACTTGATGATACCAAAGTACATTTCTGGAAAAGTACATGGTACCGGAATAAAAAAATCCCTAAACTTTAAAATGGGTCTGTAATTCGATACCACCAAGTTATAAACTAAAAGTGAAATTTAGTTCCGATCCCGACTCCGTTACTATAATTTGATGGGAAACCGCTCACGTGAGTGGTTTTGCAACCGTTTCCTGCCACGAATGGTGGTATTCTCCCCTACATACCCCTCATCCCTCAACAACATAAAGACGTACATGGGGAAAGCTAGGGTTTTTCGTCCCCGACAACCCCGACAAAATCCAACGACTCTAGGGCATCCTCGCCGGAGTTTCATCGTCACCGAGGCCATCAATCACCAGGTAGGTTTCCTCCCCCATGTATTGTCATCTACTTTCACCTATTGACTTCATCGAGCCCATTTGTGAACCCCCCGATGACATTTTCAGGGTGGTCCCTTGATGAATAGCTCGATGTCATGGAAATCTCCTTCCCAAAAAAGCTCTCAAAGTAGAGGATCCATCTCTTCAACTAGGAGAGATTCTCAAGATGTTGAGACCCCCCCGAGAGTGTTTATGTGGAGCAAGAGCTGCAATGAGGACTTCAAAAACTACGAACAATGCAAGAAGGAGATTCCTTATCTGTCGAATGCCTAAGGTAACTTGACACCTTCCTATTGACTAATAAATTCCTCAATAATGTGGCTGATTTTTTTGCATGAATTTACATGCTTTTTTGTTTTCATGTAATTTGACCCCTTGCTAATTAATTTCCTTCTTTGTTTGCAGGAACATGGTGGGTGCACCTTCTTCGAATGGGTTGATCCTGATTTGCCTGGATGGAGACAAAAGCTTGTTGATGATTTGAGAGACCAGCTCAAAAGAATGAAGGGCATGGTGGAGATGTAAATCCAGATGCAAACCATGAAGATCTCAATGAGTGAAAAGGATAGGATAATTGCTGATAAGGATAGGTTAATTGCCATACTTGAGCTGCAAAAAAGGCAATCAAATGATAGGCCAAGGACATACTAGATTGGTATGCTAATATCTTGGGTAGTTGGGATTGTCATGCTTTACTGGTGTCTTAACTACAATGTCGTTTATTGAGACCATGACGTGAAGTTGATCCTGCGCTACGCTTCATTTCTTCCTTTACACATTTCAACACTAAAAGTTCTTCCATCTCTTCATTAGAGGACATGTCGTCACAGATTTCCTTTGTCATATTTTTAGAGGGAACCCTTGTCATATTTTTCCGCAGTTGATTAGGTTCCGATTCGCGTCCCTACCCAGGTTGGGCTATCGCGGGTCAGGGCGCGACATGGAGGAATGGGCGGCGCCGGCCGAGCTCGGGGTTGAGATCGCCACTGACGGGGAGGGTCGTCGTCGGTGCAGGGGGGACCTTGAGGAGGTTGCGGAGTCATCGGGAAGGAGAAGGATTGTCCAGCCCCGACCCGCGTAGGCCCAACCTGGCGGGGCGACGCGAACCGGAACCTAACCTACTGCGGAAAATTTTGGCGAGGTTTCCCTCTAATCGTAGTGGTTACCCTAACAAGTCTTAATCATCCTGTATTAACAACAATCATAAACCTCAAACACATGAACTGGAATAGATACAAAACCTCAAACAGGGAAATTATACATTTATCACTCCCGTAGGAGACTATCTATAACAAAAAGGGTAAAACGATATGATCTCCACCTCTCAAGCACCGCCAGACGCCGCCACGTCACCGAACACCTGCCCGGTAGGGGCGACCGAAGAAGAGCTCGCGCCAGCACCTGCAAAACGCAGCCCGGGTAGGAGTGAGCACTAAGCTCAGCAGGGACACTACACTACGACACTCACAAAGGAAGGGAACACAACAGTGTCGCCCCCAAGCAAAGCCTTGGTGTATCACAGGGGTCCCATAACCCCACCGGATGCCCCTGAGAGCCCCAGCCATGGTCTTCCAGCGAACTGGTCACACACTGGGTCACAACAGGATCCTGGGCACTGTTGGCGGATAGCACCGCTGGGTAGTCACACCTACCACCCAAGAGTTCAAGAAGGACTGGGTACCGGCTACACCTCGACTTGGCTCGGGGCCGACACGACCTCTAAACATCAAGCAACATCAGTATTCATGCCATCTAACCCTATCATCGAAAACGACTGAATACTACAAATCGAGTCCTGAACCAAGCTACCCGCAACGGTCCTAAGAGATAGATCCGGGCTACCCGAAAGCCCCGGATCGGCACGCCCTAAACAGATGCAACTAGTGCACAACACAATGCATGCTATGAACATGCGCAGAATAATACATGTAAGCATGCAACAGGATGTGATGATATAAATACAAGGTCAGGGCATGGCACCCTGCCGGCCCGGGGTGGTGTACAAGTATTTAAGGTCTAGGGATTGCTGCAGTAGTACCACCACCAACTGCCAGCAGTCCACCCCAACACCTGCACCGGGAAACAACCCCGCAAACAACAGCTCACAAACATAGCAGATAAAGCCCTCGGCGCACGCCGGCATGCAAGGCTATGGAAAGCTGTAGGGCTACCCGCCCGTTTATTCTACACAATCCCAGGAGTCATCACTCCCCTGGTTCACCATTGCCCTATTATAGGGCTAACATGCTTAATCATATGTACCATGTATTAAGACAGTAAAGAAAGCTGTCATATAAAGCCCCGCGGGCAAGACCCACTTAGAAACACCCTTCAGCCACTAAAGGATCGATCCCTCTTCTCAAGAGGATCGATCTCTTTAGGACTTAGGGAAAACTCGTCCCTGTCAACCCAAGAGATCGATCCCTTCTTCAAGAAGGATCGATCTTCTTTGTAGCCAGGGACCGTCATCACTCAACCCAGAAAGGATCGATCTCTTCCTCCAGAAGGATCGATCCCGTTCGGGCTGGGCATGACACGCCAAAAGGGATTGATCCCTCCTCAAACGGGATCGATCCTGATAGGTTCTCCGGCGTACTTCCGGCGAGGAATACCGCCGGAAAACACATCCAAACTTCATGAAACTCTGGGATCTGATAGATCAGAACCCCACGAGTCTAAAATCGGTAAAATCACTGAAAACAAACAACTACATAATCATATCTAAGCAATAAATCACAGATCAAACCGGAAAACTCAAAACCCCGAAGAGAGATGTCGGTAGGATCCCTACCGGAGTAAGAGCGGCTTAAATCCAAGCAGCTAGGCCTTAGATCTTCCTCAAACGAGCTCAGATCCAGCAAGAATGCGGCTCAAATCTCGAAAAATCCAAAAAAAATCAAAGGATAACGATCTCGTTTGCTTTATAGGCAAACGAACCGACATAAGGGAGATCGATCTCCCTATGAGAAGAGATCGATCTCCTTATGAGAAGAGATCGATCTTCCTTGCCAGAACGGGTTTGACTTTTTGGCACAAGGAGATCGATCTCTTAGCTAGAGAGGATCGATCCCACTTGCCCAGAAAGCTAGACTTGGGCCAAATCTCAAGCCCAAGCCCGGATCTTTCGATCGCGAGTCCAACTAACCATTCTAAGCAAACATTACCACAAACATGATCAGTGTGTGTACAAGCGCGAGTGTGGAACTAGCCGACAAGGTGTAATTTACCAAATTGCCCTTGCGACCCACAGCAAGCCACAGGAGGAGAGGGACGGGTCCTCACATGGTCGAGGGATATAGATCGGCGAGTTCCCAATGATGCAAGGGGTTCTGTCGCGCCCCGACCCGCAGAACCCAGACCGGGCCGGGACTGCGAAGGGGGGAAAACCTACATCTACTAGCCTCAACTGACGGAAACAGTTGGGACTAACACACAGCTGGCGGAAACAGCTGACAACAGGCACAAGGCGGAAGCAAACTGGTGACAACATCTATTAACATCTATTACAGAACAGTATAATAGAGTTAAACAGAGTTCTAGTACAACAGAGTCTACAAGGGATCAACAGTCCCCAAAAGCTACAACACCCACCGGGGTCTCCGCAAACGCACAAACGAAACCATCCTGACCCTCAGACATGGTCAGGAGCCGGCGCGCCACCACGAGACAGCCGACGGGGGAGCACCGGAGAGGAGCTGGGACCCGCACCTGCAAACAACACAGTCCAGGTAGGAATGAGCAACAGCTCAGCAGGGTCCTACTCTACCACTCTCGCTAAGAAGGCAAACCCAAACGAACCAACCCTGAAGCCAAGTACTGAGGCTTGCCAAGGATCCTATAAATCCCGTCAATAACCCGAAGGACTCCTGTCCCAAGTACGCCCCTCTGACAACCACTGCTCAGGGGTGGGCAACTCCGACAATCCCTGACACAGGGTGGACATGACGCTACTGGTAGGACACCTTTCTCCAAGCGGGATCTCCACACTTGGCGGAACGACCGAGGTTAAGACTATCACCTCTCAGTACTCCAAGCCACAGAGCCAACAGGACCCCTAACTCCTGACCAAAGACTAAGCCTAGCCAGAGAGTCCATCGATCCCATCGATGTTTTCCCTCCCCAGGGTTCCTGTCCACGTACGTCCCTCCGATAGCCACTGCTCGAGGACTAGGCTACCTCCGACGGTCCTTGACACAGGGAGGGCCAGACGATACCTGTAGGACGCCCTTACCCATACTGAACACCAGCATGGGGACACAAGTCGGGGTAACGACATCCACCACTTAGCCTCTAATCACCGAAGTCCACGGGTCAACCCCACCCAGTCTAACCTAGCATGCCTAATGCACAGGAAGCAGGGCAGGATATGAATAGGGAAAGCAGTAACAAACAGCATAACAAAGGGCACACCTTCGGCCCATTTACACTAACACTCTCGAGGGTCATGACTCCTTCGGTTCACCACAAAGCAGTATAGGGCATAACCCATGGCCCATTTATACTAAGCATTCCCGAGGGTTCATTACTCCCTCGGTTAACCACAAAGCAGTAAACAAAAAGCATGATAGGCAACATGTTAAGCCCCGAGGGCAAAACCGTCAAAACCACTTACAGGCAAAGCCCCGCGGGCAAAACAACACTTAAAGCAAGTAAAAACCCTCTCTGCACCAAAGGAGATCGATCTCCTATAGCAGCGAGATCGATCTTTCTCGAGGCTAGAAGCACCCGTCCTGGTCACCCCAACGAGATCGATCTCCACCCATATAAAGATTGATCTTGTATGTGACCCTTGACGTACCGACGCCACCCACCACGAGATCGATCTCCCTCCCAGGGAGATCGCTCTCGCTCGGGCGGGGCGTACCACCTCAAACAAGATCGATCTCCCTCCCAGGGAGATCGCTCTCGCTCGGGCGGGGCGTACCACCTCAAACAAGATCGATCTCCCTCCCAGGGAGATCGCTCTTGATTGGGTTCTCCGGCGGCCGGACGGCGAGGGATACCGCCGGAAACCTCCACCATACCTCACCAAACTAGGTGGGCTGGTAGCTCTCAGTGCCACGAAGCTACTCATGGCTTCAAAACTGGAAAACACCAACTCCACAAGGAGATCTAACGAAATCAAAACCGGATTTCAAACCCTCAAAGACAGCCGGAGCTTTGAGTGAGAACCCTACCTCCTCAGAGCAGCTTCAATCCACGAGGCCAAGCCTAGGATCTTCCTCACGCCGTCACGGTTCCAACGAGCCTTCAAGCTCCAAGAACGGTGGCCGGAGGAGGGAGAACGGCGAAGAGGAAGCTCTCAGCCGGAACAGGGGAAGCAGAGCTCTCGCGAGGAAGAAGAAAGGAGAAGCGAAGGAAAGGAAGGAGGAGGGGAAGGGGGTAAGGCCGGGGAAAAGCCGGCGAAGGTGGGGGAAAGGCGAAGGAGGGGAGCAAAAGTCTCCCCTCCCCCTTACAGGGGAAACGACGGCCATCGCCGTGGCCGTCCTTCGAACGCCACCGCCAACGACTTTCAGGCACAGAGAGATCGATCTCCATGCCATGAAGATCGATCTCCATGCCATGAAGATCGATCTCTTTTGCCCAGAACGGCAACCTCCAGGCATAGAGAGATCGATCTCCATTGCCATGTAGATCGATCTCCCTTGCCTAGAACGGCAACCCTGGGCTGAGACTCAGGCCCAAGCCCAGAACTTCCGATCCCGGATCCACCTAACCTTTCTAACAAATACAAGCACCAAACAAGGTCTGTGTGTGCACACCCAGTGTGAAACGACTGCCAAGGCGCAATTTCCCAAATTGCCCTTGGGGTCAACAACAAGCCCAAAAGGAAAAAGAGGGGCATGTCCTCACAGGTTCATCAGCATTAATGGTGGGCTCACC
Organism: Narthecium ossifragum; assembly: GCA_963920575.1. NCBI lineage: Eukaryota > Viridiplantae > Streptophyta > Magnoliopsida > Dioscoreales > Nartheciaceae > Narthecium > Narthecium ossifragum. The sequence continues at coordinate 11,719,060 of OY986968.1, forward strand.
TGAGTTGGAGGAAGAGGATGGAGGGCGCGGTGGATGGTTGCGAGGTTTAGAGGAGGTAGGAAATGAGGAGGAGAGGGTGGAGGAGGAGCAGAGAGGTGAGGGAGATCAGGGGAACTTAGGGTAAGTTAACTGGGTCTTAGGCCAGGAGCGAGAAGGCGGCGCCTGGTCGCCAGATTTGGGCGGAGGATGGTCGGAAAGGAGTCGGGGAAGGCTCGGACATCCGGATCTGGGACCAGGCAGGGTCGGGGTAGGCGTGGGTGGCAGTGTAGAGTGGTGGCGGCGCCGGATCCGAGAGGATGGAGGAGGACTGGAGGACTAGAGGAGAGGGTGGAGGGTAAGGGAAAGGGAGATTGGGCAGCATCGTTGATCGAAAGAGGTGCCGCCGGCGTCGAACGGGTGGTCGTTGAAGGAGGTCAGGAAAAGAGGGGGGAAGGCAGAGCAAAGGAGGCGTCGGTGGCGGATGATGACCTCGCCGTCGAGGTCGTCAAGGTTGATGCGGTCGTCGAGGTCACTAACCTCGCCGTCGAGGCTCCGATCAGGGGTGGGGAGAGAAAGAGAGGACGGGGATGGCGACCCCGTCGTCGAGGCGGCCAAGGTCATCGAGGTCACTGATCTCACCATCGAGACTCCGATTGGGGTGCGGGTGGGGGGTAGAAAGAGAGGACGTCGAGGCTGCCGAGGGGACGGGGCGGTAGCCGACCCCGCCGAGGTCGTCGAGGGCTGACCTCACTGTCGAGGATCCGATCGGGGGTGGAGGTTGGGGGGAGAAAGAGCAGAGGAGAGAGAGAGAGACCGGTGGTAACTGGTAAGAGAGGGGGAGAGGAGCGGAGGAGACCGGTGGAGGTGGTAACTGGTAGGGGGGTTGTTAACGGACAAATGGGTTGATCTGTGTAACCCGCGAGTCAACCCGACCCGATCCGTTTATCGCACCCAATTATACCAAATTCAAACCCGTTTATCTCGGATCGGGTCGGGTTGGACTGGGTTCACGGGTCATGACCCGAATTGCAACTCCTACCGGTAATCGTTCAGGTCCTATCGGACTCCAAAATCCGGATCATCTGCCCGAAATGTGGTCAAGATCCGGCAGGGTTTTAGCTCTCGGCCGCTTGCACGACTCACAAACGCCAGGCCGCATATCACCAACTCCTCGGCTCCGGCTTCAAATCAAGAGAACATCTGCCCGGCTGCCCCCCAATGGCCGCCGCCGCAGCTAGGGCTGCTTTCCGGTCGCCGTTCATCCGTAGCGCGGCGCCCAGGGTTAGCGGGGCACGCGCCACCTTCTCCCCCCTCCGCCTTCCCAAGCAAAGAGTACTCGGGCCTCGTGTTGCAAGGTATTAGCCTTCTCGAGTCGTTTTTATGTCCTCTAGGGTTTCTTCTTGAGTCGCATCCATCGCGGCTTCTACTTCTCCCACTGACGGTGAGCTCGTTTTTACGGTTGTAAGGTGTCGGTTGGAGTTAAGCTTCTGCGTAGAGACTCTGCTTCCTATGCACAGCGCAACGGCCTCCGCTTTGATGACTTCAATGCTCTCCGTGTCTCGTTCGGGTTACGGGTGGCTCTCCGAAGGTATTCACCGAGCCCTTCCATTTCATGCTTAATCTCACAATTTACAAGTTGTTATTTTCATCTATTAGATATGGTATTGTTATAATTGCACTTTGCATTGTCCTGCTCTGTCCCGATGCGTTGTTTAAATGCCATTATATGCGGATGTTTTTCTGGCTTTTAGTTGGCTCAAGGATGTAATTCTCCTTTGTCTATAAAAGAGATTGCTGACTCTCTGTTGCTTTTATAATTGTGATTTACATTGCTGGTTATTAGGCAGAACTAAAGTTATACTAATGTATGACCTTTTTTTGGCAAGGAACTAAAGTTATACTAATGTATGACCTTTTTTGGCAAGGAAAGATATCGTAGTGTTTTGCACGACTGTTAGTTCGTATGTTTCTTCTTGTAAACAAGTCATTCTTTTAGTTGTCAGGACTAAAAAAGGGCAAGCAGTGAAATCTATCGACCTTGAAGCAAATTGCATTTTCTTTGTCCTCTGTACCTGACATCATCGATCCTGTACATAGAAGCATGGTAGAATTCCTAGTGCATGGCTCATCTTCTAATCAATCTATGGAATATATCTGCTGTGGCTTGCCATAGTTCCTGATTTTGGAACTGTGTTTTACGAGATTTGATGTTGATTTTATCACATGTAATATTATGAAAGTGAGGAGTAGCTAGAGTGATGATTGAGATAGGAACTTGGTCACTATAGAAGTCATTTTAAGAATTTCAAGCATTTCATGTATATCTCACTCACAGTTTAAGGTGTCGTTTGGTTGCGGAATGGGACATTTGTGTCCAAAAAGAGTATTATGGATGTAGGTGCATAAGTGTGGAACTTGTGCTTGTTATTGTTCTGGTGTTTGGCTATAAAGCAATGGTATCTAAGGTGATCACATGGATAAAGAAATGGGTTTTGTTGTAGAAGATGGGCAAGTGCAATTATAGTTGGGTTATTGATGCAGAATGCCAAGACTGTTACTTTTGTGTGATGGGAAATTATTTATGATTGTGATTAAAGAGAAAGGAATCTTAGCCACTAAACACATGCATTGATGCTAATGCATTCCAAGTTTTTTGTCTCGCGATTTGCTCATATGCAAACTTAACCTAATATGGGAGTTGAAATCAAAGCCATTTGGAGTGTCACGAGATGTGTGCCATTATTCGTAATAATAACTAAGATTTCCTAATGCGGTTTTAGGACGTTGTATGAAAACATGAGGATCCAGTATATAAAATTTGTGGTCCAATGCATATATTTTTAGAACTACGCAGTTTAGGCGCGGATCTGACAAAGCTAGACCTGGAAAGGAAAATTACTAAAGCACATCTTGTATATATATCAAGAAAAGCACATCTGAGAGTTAAGATTCTGAAGAAGAGAAATGCACGAAGTTAGATTCTGAAGAAGGTTAAATGGGATCCTTTTAGGACTTCCATTATTGATGATGTTGAAAGGATTCCACAACAAAGAATCCAGTCACTACCACCAGACAGAAATACTGAACTATTGGCATTCACTCATAATCTGAAAAAAATAACCAGAGAGTATTGCAAGAATTGCACAAGAAGAAATCACAGGAAAAATGTTGATATTCATTATTGTAACGCTGATAAATGATTTAATCTTCAAGGAGTCACAATGCATTCAAAAAAACGCAAGCTTCTTACCTCAAACATATTAATATGCATTGAACAAAAAGCAAGCTGATTGCCACAAAGGGGAACTCATGTGCTTCTTTTAACATTCTCTAGATTGATCACACTTCAACCAAACAATATGTAAAGTGACTCGTGAAAATACAGAACAAAGTTTATCATCTAAAGCCATGAAGAGCATGATTTAGACACAAACATGCTTCTGACTTAGTGAAATCTACAATAATCGAGCAGAGGTTGTGTTTGGAATGAAGGCTTGAAATCTCAAACTTTGCTGCTCTTGATGGGCGAAGCGTCTTTGTGTTCGCCCTATTCCACCCAATTGGCATGACATTTTGTCGTTCAAGTTAGACTGAATTTTTAAACGTGAAACTCTTGTTGATTTGAGCTTAAGCTGGCTCATATCTTTTACACTACTGGGTGAGGGGCTTCGATGTAAGTAGTGATACATAGGGAATGATCAAGCTCTGAACCAATTCGACAGAGAAAAAGCACAATGGGAACACAGTAACTTACATATAAATCCGGTCTGGATGAGTTGGAGTTTGGACGCATATAACACTGAGGAGATTGAATATGGTTCATATCATCTTTGATGCCACATTTCAATATTTAGAATAGGGTTCAAGTATGTTGGGTGAAGTGGTCATCTCCTTAAGATTGCAAATGGGGTGTGCCTAGTTTGGGTCCATAACTTGTGGCTGATTCTGATGGCTTTGAGGCTTGGAGTTGTACTTGATCGGTTCTATATATTAAAGGAGGTTTGGTCCTCTTGGTCCAATTTAGTTGGTCTTGATTTTATTTAATATTTAGATCTAGTTGTCGGCTCTAATTCATCATCTCGTGGGTATGATCTCGTTTAGAATGCCTATTGTCAACTTGCTAGATGGTTGGTTCTACAGTACAACATACTTTTCAAAGCATAGAACTAATGTTGTTTGGTTCAGTTCATGATAATTTCTATCTAAGCACCTTTAATATATAAAGTACTAGTGTGGGCCCGTGCCCCTGGCACGAGAGAGGCTCTCTTTCACTCTCTTCATTACCTACCCCCCCCCCCCCCCCGTAACCATGGTACAGCCGCACAGATCTCTCTCTCTCTCTCTTAAGATGGATAATTTTAATAGAAAATATTATGACCTTTGATGCACCCCTATATTTTATTGATGAATCAGGCAAAACTGAAGAAGAGAAGCAACATCAACAAAACATAGAAGCAGCAGCAACAGCAATAAAATATGTCATGAATTTATGTAATTAGTTAAGTTAGCAAAGTAAGCCTGTGTGTAATTGCACAGAGATGTACAAATTCATATTCAGAGGCATCATTTTCAATTGTACAATAAACTTTCCATAAATCACATAAAATTGTAAAGAGGCATTGTCTAAATTGCTCGATGGTCATCATCTAAGCCCCGAAACATTGAAAATGGATAAAGAGTACAAATCTTGGGGGGGGGGGGGTATCCGTCTCGCTGGCTACTCTCCATCCCCAACTCCGGCCGAGCGATGTTACCCTAAAACCAAACTCAAACGTCGCCTCTAGAATACCTTCTTAACTAGCGGATAACAGAGGCAAGGGAGTCCTGGGATGAATTCAGTTATTTCTAGAACTGAATTCACGTTTAATTTCCATCCTTGTATCTAATATTCCCCACTATTAGATATAAGAAGCCTTGGTTACATCTTGGCCATCTGATGTAACCCATGCCTCTTATAAGGTTGATAAAAGCATCATAGAAGCAAGCAAACACTCGCAGGGGGTCTTGCCATGTGCCAAGTGTCATTGATTTCTTTATGTGGAAATTAAAATACGTGGTGAAACTAGGATCATTTTATCTCATAAAAGATAGCATGGGAATAGTAGCTTCCACGTGATTAATAAGACAAGACAAAGGTTAAGAAAGAGGAGTAAACTTGAAAGAGAATTTGAATGGATCTGATTTTTAAGCCATGAAAATCATAGTTTTTGACCTTGTTAGCAAAAGAAAGTAGGATGTTAGTGCTTAGAAGCATGGATTGCCGTCCCGGTGGCACGCGCTGTGCCGGCACGCCCCCGTGCCATTCTTGTTTTTCCTCCTCCTCCTCCTACTTCTTCTTCTTCTTCTCGGCACGGTACGGAGGGGGGAGGGGGGGGTTTCGATGCCGCTAACCCCCTGGCTCGGTACGTGCCGGGCAGCACGCACAGTGCCGGACCGGCACGACAATCCATGCTTAGAAGTTCGAATAGTGTTTGTGGCTTGAATATGCTTGTGGAAGTCCACTTCGGACACAGGACTTTCTAGTCAACAAATATGCTCTCTACTTCGCTTCTTTATATGAACATATAAATCATGTCATGTAGTCAATCCCTACAGGCCATTGAGACAGATGTTTTAACTATAGGTGTTTTTAATAAGTGTAAGAGGTGCGTTTGATTGTCAAGTCGGTCATTTTCTCGTCGAGTAGCATTCCTAAGTAATCTTGTTGTTATGAATATGGAGTCATTTGCTATGAATTTCCTTTAAGATCTTGATCCCCCCCACAACCATGGATTGCAATGTCTAATATCTTGCCATTTGCAATTTTCTTCATGGGAGAACCTTTGATTTTCCATGAAGTCTTTTCCTAGTCTTAGGTCTTTTAATATGGCCAAGTCTTGTTTGGAAACGTATAATAACCACTTATAGCAATGTACATTGTTGAAGTTAATTCGTGGTTTTTTGTTCGAACTTTCTTCTTACTTTAAGTTGCATTGAAATATTTTTAAACGCCTTATGTCAAGAAGGGAATCTATACTTGCTGATGTATGAAGTGAATGTGTCTAGTAGGAATTATAGAAGGTGCAAGATGTGTATCCTATTTCACGGTGTCAGCGCTTTCTATTGTGTCCTTTTTCATTGCTCTTGGGTTAATATTCCATTTGCCTTTGCGCTTTCTGCTTGTCTTGATATAAGAGTTCGTTTTCCCCCCCTTTTTTTTGTTGTAGGACAAGATGAAATTAGATGAAGCTCGAGCCGAGAAAGGTGATTGACTTGTTTTTTTTTTACCCTAACCTGGAGGTATTAGTTCCCAGCAATAGCCTAGGGACTTTAGGGGGATAGAAATCTTTTAAACTGGTGACTTGAAGTACTGAAACTGCATCAATACAATGAGGTATAGAATTAAAAAAACATTGGATGTTCCTCAGCTTGTTCAACTAGAGTTGCATAGCTTGTTCAAGTAGGGTTTCTGGGAAAAATTCCTTTACCAACTTTAGCATCTTGGTAGGAAAAATTTACGGATTAGGATCAAGCTAAATCTCTATGGAGCATAAGAAATGATTGTGTTTCTTAAATGATCCAATACTAGCCTAATGTGATGCAACACAATTGTTATAGATATAACTTATGTCTGACTTTGTTTAAATCATTTAATATCTTATTTAACCAATTTATTTTTTTACAGAGTACACACTGTTCTTAATTTGTTGAAGTAGTATCATCGTTGAACTTGAACAGCAAATGCACACATGTACAGAATGTGGAGGCATAGGGATTAGAAGCAAATATTTTGTGTGGATAAATGTAGAAGCCAGAGCATAAAAAAGCAGTAGGGACACTTCGTTTTACCAATAACAATTAGAAACCATATCAATGGGAGTCAGGGTTATGTAAGAAAGAGGAAGTTGTTTATATTGCTAATCACACGAAATGGACCTAAGCTAAACATCAACAGAGAGATTAGTCTTGATGATTGAACTAAAAGAAATTCATTGAACTCAGTCCCCTTAAAAGACTACAACCACCGCCTCTACCACACGTGGCCACAATCATATGTATGGTGGCTGCAACGGTAGCAGGCAGTGACCTTAGTCGTGGATCATTTTTGTCGAGAGAGACGAGAAACAGGGAAACAGAGAAATGAATGACGAAAATAGTCGAGACTGGCAATAAAAATCAACGCAACACACTGTCCAGTTTTCAGTTGTCGGTTGGTGCTCGTTATTGCCTTTCAACTTATAACTATTACTTTGGATTAGGGCGGAGTGTGTGAGATTAGGGTTAGGACTTTGATGGAAATGATTGAAGACAGTTGTGGGGACTGGAGTTGTTTCAAGTTAAATTTTCTGGATCTGACTTTTCATCTGACCTTATAAAGTCAAAATAACCAGAGCTGGTCTTGTTAATTGGTCAAAGTGGCTTTTTCGGAGTGTTCATGTCGGGATCGCAATTCATATGCCCCAAAATAACTTAAAACTGGCTAGACCGGCTAGATGTCAGTTTTGGGACATGTTGGGGACCGGGTTTCGACTGGTATCTACAAAGTTCTTGACCATGTTACAAATAATAGTTGATCTTCTTTATCATTTGAAGCTATGGTTAAGAGTGGCTTTTATGCAATAAATGTTTCCTTGTCTGCTCCTTTGTGGACTATATAAAGCTGTTACATTCTGAAAGGATATCTAGCTTCTCACCAAGCATCACACAATTTAGTCAAGTTTTTAATGCATAGATTGGTAGGATTTTTCGCTAATAGGTGAAGGTAAAGTTTGATAGAATGAACTAGCGCTGTTCTGTGGTGATATAAAACACTTTTTAATTGGTCTGAAATTGCAGTTTGTTCTCTGATTTATACCTTCCATTTTATTTGAGGATTATACTGATTTTCTGCATTCAATCAGCTGCTAGTGATGATGTGTAACAACCACAACCTGGTGTCTAGCAAAAATTTCCTGGGATATTCAGCAGCATTACTCATGAATTAAGTGGATAAATTTGAAATAGCATACACATGTAATAATGATTTTGCCATTCGGATATTGATTGGGATCAGTAGTGAAGACTGTTGCTGATCATATATGTAACTGTAATTAGGTAGACTGATTTACTGGTTCATTTTCCTTCTTTGACCATCATAGGAGTGTACCAAGTGTGCTCTTTCACCATCTGTTGGTTCGGGCTTTAAATGCCTTTTAACATCAATTTGACCAAAAAAATGTGTGGACATACTTATCATTGTGTTTGGTTTCCTTTGGTTGGCTTGCTATTATTTGTTGCTTCATGACGTGACAGGGTTGATGCCCATGCCCATTGCACTTACGATGTGGCAAAAGGCGTGCGAACTTGGTGATGAATAATCTTTGGAATGGACAAAGTAGTTCTTGGTTTTCCTCTCTCTCTGCACAATAGGAGTGCGTCCTTGCACTTAGAGCCTAGATGCCTTTCAGGCGAAGTTTTCGTAACATAATTAGCTAGAAATACCGTTAATTATTTGATGGCTCTTTCGTAGTATTTCTCATGATTGTAAATCTTTCCTTCCAGCAGCTCTTAAAGTTGTGAGATATGAGGTAGGCTCATAAATGATGACGTGATTGTCAACATTTTATTTGTATTTTTGCCCTTTAGTAGCCTGTTCCTTGATTTGATTTAAAAAGTTCACAATGTTGAAATTTCCACCTGTGAAGACCATTCAAATTGTGAAAATTGAATGATTTAGCAGGGTCAATCATACTCCTGTGCAAGATCTTCTGAGTTGCTGAGAGAATATGAACATATAAAAGTTCTGCTGTCAAAGTCTTTAATACTCGTGAAGTCAATTTTTTCCTAGTTTCATTACAAGAACATATTCTGTACTTGCGGGGGATTTTTTCTTTCGTACATTAACATTGCATGATGTTTTATCTTATTATTTCACGCCACTATGTATTGACTTTTTGATATTGTATTCACTAGTTGCTTGGTTGAGAAATCAATTTCAGTAATAAGCTAGGCATTGATCATGGTTGTAGGAATTAAATACACAGTCCTAAGACCTAATATGCGTAGTGCATTTATATCTGTCTCATGTGTTAGTTTGAGTTATACAAGTTTAATACGACATTCAGATATGCACTAATCTTATAAATTTAATCAGCTGCCAACGATGACGTATGACGAATATCAAGTGGACTCGGCAGAAGTTTGGGTACAAAATCCTGCGTTCTTAGCCAGTAATATTTTGTAGGAAGTAATCTGCATATTAGCTCTCTCTTTTTTTTGAAAGAAGTTACATGTCTTAAGCTAGTTAACAAAAAAATTCTGTTTTTCGGGTTGTCCTCTCAGTTAGGGAATCGAGAATAACATTTCATAGACATTACCTGGTCTTATGTTTAATTTATCTTAGCAATTAATTTGTAATCTAATCTCAGAAACAAATGAAACTGTAATGAGAAATACAGTAAAATGTCAATTCTCTTATATATTAAACCAAATTATTTTCTATCTAAAATCATTTTCCATTGTCCTAAAAAATACAATAAATGATGTGCAAAGCAACTTTTGTTTGGTTTTTGAGGTGGTTTTATGACAGATCATTGGGTATTAAATGGCGAATGTGTTAACTTTTCTTCTTTTGTAGGTTTCAAACCTGGTCAGTGTGTGAAAGTTCAACGAAAACAATCGGTCCTCAAAGATTACATATCTTGGTATTTGCTAATGAAGAATTGGGATTTTGAAGGATTAGCTAAGGTTATAAGATTTCTGGTACAATAAAAATATAGATATTTTATGAAAGAATCCAGTTTAAGAAATTATCTGCATCCACCAAGTTAGCAAGCGTTTTGGTTGCATCGTTATTAGTGTTTGATAATAATCCTTTGAACATGTTGTTCATCCCTGTGTTCATTCCTGTATGAAAAGAGTGTTTCTGTTCATTTTTTTTGGGCATAATCAACTGCCTTCCATTTTAAAGAAGTTGCAGTAGGAGGATGTTTCCCCAAACCTATGTTTGGAGGGTTTATAGATGCTTTTGAAGAGAATTCCTCCTGTTGAAGTTCCAAAGTCTAAGTCTGAAGTTCTTCAAAGGAGAATTGAGATGGCATCCACAATAAAGATCAAAATCAACTCAAAATAAAGTGTGTAAGCATAAGAACAGTGAAGTTTAGTTAACCAAACAAAGGTATCCCCCTCTTCTATAAGATGTTCTTGAGCTTCATGAGTATCCGCCTCTTCTATGTACTACCCTATCAACAATTTATGCACATCCTCGATATTTCTTCCTCTGTCAGGCTGGCTTAGGTTACGAGATGGAGCTTTTTGCTTCCATTTATATTTATTATTCCCTTTGTTCTTTGTTATGATCACATGACAAAAGTAGCTATATGGTAGCAGGTCTGTTTTAACTGCCAAATTCTTAAACTCTTAACTGCTAGTTTCTGAAATTCTGAGCACATAAAAAGCTGGAAGTTTAGATACTTCGTTCTTGTATTGTAGATGGATGACTTGTAGTTTATCCGGGGGCTGCTGCTTGCAGCTGTGGATTCCTTCGTGACAGTCAGCTACCTTTGGCCAAGATTTTCTTAACTGAGAGATTGAAGTTATTTGAGTCTATCAAATGGATACAACTGTATGATCTTACTCTCTGGGAGCCTATTCTTTACTTGCTTCTTAAACTTCAGCTGCTTTTTTGAGCACCCTAATGAAACCGGCTGATGATATTCAGAAACGTGTTCATGGTAGTACTAGGTATTCAGAGGCTGTGTGTGTGAAAGTTTGATATAAATCTTCTCAAAGGGGAAGAGTAGAGGACCTACTGTAGGTCTGAGTGGAACTCTCATGTCATTGTTTGCAGTCTTATCTTGTATTGTCAAATTGCAGGAAATATTATGACAGCTGCACTTATGTAGTAAATATTACAAGCAATTGCTTTTATTACCATCACTTTTATCTGTTAGTTCCTTTTTTGCATAGGATCCTTTTTGTCTTCTCTCAGCCTCCATAAATGTCTAGATAGAGAAACTGAAAAGTGTAACAGCAAGATATTGTTTCTTTCTGGGCACCAGGTTATGCAGCAGTCATAGAGACTTCATAATAAGTTATCAATTGCTTAAGTTGAATGTAGTCTGTTGGCAATGTTTCTATAAGAGAGTAAGCTTGAAATTGATGTAAGGTTGTGAATCTTGCATCATACAGTGATGCATACCATTTAATCCCATTATATGGTTAGGTAGAAAGTAAGATTTATTAACAGGATCTCAGTTTTCACCTTGGTTTACATTTCATCTTGACTTCATTGCTCATGATAAACCTTGATCCTGTTCTAGACTCTGAGTGGTTTGAGCGATTCAATGTGCTGTGTTACTTATGGGGTATGTTTTCGTCGGTTTTGTAAGCATTGAGGAGGTCTGTTGCTGTTGTTTTTGCAGTTGTTTTTTTTTTGTTTTCTTGTCTTTTTTGCCCTTTAATGAGTTTAGACCTCAGACATTTGCTTAGGGGGTTTTGAGTCCTGTTACCTCAGGAAGGCCAATAGGGTCCAGTTACAAAGGTTGAAAACCTTCTAGATTCCGCTTACAATTGGATAGAAGTTCAGATCTGCAACGTGCTTGAGCCTCGCCTGATGGGAAACAACTCCTATCCGTGTGGTTTGTTACTTGTCTTGCTTAGAACAAGAATTTTGTTTTCCATTTGAAGCTTCAGTCTCAATTTGTGAGTTGACTTTCTGGTGAAAGTGGAGCTTCAGTCTCAATTTGTGAGTTGACTTTCTGGTGAAAGTGGTGGTCGATGAACATTAGTAGCCATATGAGTTGTTTTTGCGTTACGTGTGAAGATTAGACGTACTGGAATTGCTTGGATTGGCCAAAAAATTAACATCACTCCAATGTTAAAAGTGATTCGTCTCCAAGTTTTGAGACTTTCAAGTGCCAGCCATCAGACTTTATGATCCTAGTGAACTATATTTCAGTACGGATGATTCGATATCTGACGTGTAAGAACTGAGATGAGTTTTACTTTTTATTTTATTTGGTAATCTTCGGCACAGATGTTCTATTACGTCCTTTCCTGTATAGACGGTATGATCCTCGTACCTGTAAGAAAGTCTTCTGTTTTTACCTCCTTATACGTCCTTTCAGCCACAGGATTTAGGAAAGATGATTTTTGTTATTTATTTATTTATTTTTGAGCAGAAAGGCTGGGTTTTGGGAAAGATGTGATGTGGGAGGTAATTTGTCTGGGGTCCAGATTCACGTTTTGGGAGCAGAATTTGAAGATCATATTTCAAAACGTCCTTGTGGGAAGTGAGGTTACTTCAAGGCGTCGTAAGTGTAGATCAAAGAAATACAAATATAAGAAGTAGAAAATAATTTTGAGCAGCAAGTGCATGCTGATGCAAAATGACTTAGTTATGGAGCCAAAAATTGATAATTCTTGCAACCAAAAAAAGGGAATAAAACCTCTTGTGCTGAAAGGCAATTTGGTGGTTTTGCAAACTGTCACCTACCTTTGGATATTGCATCAATTTGTACCTGAGCTATGGAAACTAACTCCGTTAAGACCCATGGACAAGCGCAAGCATGTTACCGTAGCACTAATCAAATAGTTGGCCAACTTGCCAACCACATGATATTAATGAACAACTTAATTGTTGTTGTCTGTAAGATTTAATCTGATTTAGACATGAAACATTATTTGTAGCACAATCACGCTCATGGCCCATCCATTCATAGCTTCTTCACAGGCGAAATGTTTCAAATGCATACAGCTTAGAGACGACTATTGCGGATCAAACAGATACACAGAATAACTAGGATGACACAGGAAAGTCAACAGTCAACACTTATAATTAGATGATATACCATTCTCTATGTTCAGCAGGATATCTCTAAGCACATACGAGAACAGCACGTAACCAGCAATTTACAGCCTTTGACCATCCCAAGTGCCAATCTAACTCTATGTTAAGAGAAAGATCACAAACACATTACTAGCTTCAGTTAGGCTTTCTATAGCTTCAGATGTAAATCCCATAAAACCTTTACCTTACCTTGAAAGACATCTAAACAAGAATAACAACTACCCAAAAAGGCTTCAAAGCCTCCTATGCATCAAAAGATTGGTTATCTGCAGAGCAAATCATGGTCACTCCTCCACAACATTCACCAGCTCGTACTCGACTAGAGATAAGTTGTTGTCCTCTTTCACAGTAAAGATTGCAGGCTCTGTGACCTCGACACGCCCCCACTTGTCAACTGCCAGCCTCATTGATCCCTTGAACATATCAATCTTTGCATTGCGGAGGATCACAGTGGAGCCAGGTTTCATCAAATCCACTGTGAAATAAAAACGCCACACAAAACTCAAAATTATTCAACTTAGGAGTATGTATCATGTACTTCAAGACATTAATGACACAACATACAGAAATCAAAGTAAACTTGCTGCACCTATCATAAACAACGAGAAGGTTCTCAGCCTATAAAGATAAATAGGAAAAAAGTGTGCACATCAGCACAGAGCAGGAAATGTTATTGGTCGAAAATTCAACTTCGAGACCAAACAAGGACAGAGATGTCATTACTTGTAGGAGAAGCGCAAAAATACAACTTCTCTTACTATACCTAGAACCAATGGTTTTTGAGCACAAACAGACACGACCAAGTAAACCTAATGTTTCTGCAATTACCTATCAAAATTATTTTGAAGCAAGTTAAATGGAAATGGTGATTGTAGACGGGAGAAGTCCCTTTTACTACCCTCGACTTTGAGCGATGTACAATATGCTATCCTATATTTTACAAATGTACTTTTTGGTACCCTGATGTTTTGAAAAGGTACACAATGATACAAAGTCTGCTACCCTATATTTTAAAAAGATACTTTTTACTACCCTAACGTTTTGAAAATTTATACTATGATGCCAAAACTCTAACACCGTTACATGTACACTAACGGCAAACCTTATTTGACTAATTTTAACTTTTATTGACAAATAAATTTTTGACACATGGCAGAGAAGAGAGAATTAGGGAGAGAGAAGAGAGAACCAAATAGAGAGAAGAAGAAGAAGAAGAAGAAGAAGAAGAAGAAGAAGAAGAAGAAGAAGAAGAAGAGAGGAGCGGAGGAGGAGGAGGAGCCGGCGCGGAGGCGGAGGAGGAGGAGAAGAAGAAGAGAGGAGAGAGGAGCCGGAGATGGAGGAGGAGCAGAGGAGGAGAGAGGAGGACGAGAAGAAGAGAGGAGAGGAGCAGAGGAGGAGGGTGAAGGGGTTGGCCGCCCCTTCCGGAGAGGTCGGGGAGGAACTTAATCGTGATCAACGAGGGGATACCAGGAAGGTCGGGGAAGTCGTGCCGGCTGTGGTTGTGTAACCGGCTGAGCCCGGTGGTGCACCATCGGCCATTCACGGCTGTTGAGGTTTCAACGATACTGGCGGCGCATGCGCAGTACGGGAACAAGTGGGCGACCATTGCGAGGCTGCTGCTTGGGCCGACCAACAACGCGATCAAGAACCACTAGAACTCCACACTCCACTGCCGCCAGCGATGCCGGTCCTCAAGGGATCGTGCAGAGGAGGTGGGGGTGGAGGCCGAGCAGGTGGCAGAGGAGTCAGAGTTGGTGAGGAAGCATGCGTGTGGGGTGGAGGAGGAGGTGAAGGTGGCGGCCGACTCCGTGGCAGTGCCGGCGAGGGAGGGGGAGGGGGGAGGGGGTGAAGCGGGCGACCGCAGTTCACCTTCCTCTCTCTTTCTCTTTCTCTGGTTCTCTCTTCTTTGTCATTGCCACGTGTCATTATTTCATTCGTCGATAAAAATCAAAATTGGTCAAATTAGATTGGAATTAAACGGAAGATGACGAATACCGCTCACGTGATGGCACGTGAGCGGTTTCCTTCATTTTTTTCTAACAATGATAACAAAAACGCACCTTACTCAAACATTATGGTACCAAAAGGCACCTTTTTAAAATATAGGATAGCAGATTGCACATTGCCCAAAGTCGAGGGTAATAAAAGCTCCTTTTCCCAGTGTAGATTGAACCCTGCTAAAATTCTTCAAGTGTTTCTAGAAGGTATAATCCCTTTGTATCCTCAGGATCATCCTCCATTCATGGTTTTATAAATACATAATAAGTACCTTAAAGATAATTTATCAGCTGTTAGTTGCAATGTCATATGCTCAAAAAAAACAACTTGTTCAATGATTTTTAAAGGATTAATACCTCCTAGGCTTATACCACATTAAAAGTGGTCAGTTTTCTTAAGACACAAACCTATTAGATAGCAAGCATCAACCAATTACCTAAAGAATCAATGATCTACATTACATTAGCAAGACTAACAGTTTACGCTAGATTCTAACATGACAAAGTTCAAATTCTTGGAGGCTCTCTATCAGAATATATTAGACGGCTTACTTATGCTTAAAGCTCGTGAAATATAAAGATGGCTCTCATGGACCAATCTGCTACTAAACCCGAAAATACTATCATCAGCTTTCAATAACATGACCCACAAGAAGCATCCATTTGTTCTCAAACATAACTTGATTATTTATGGGACAAAAGTGTTTGACAACCTCCCATTTCATGACTTTACTAGTAAATCTCGCATGCAGCTAGTTCACATTGTAGACGTCGGTCCAAACAAGGCATGCACACATGAGTCTCCAGTCAAATATCATCTCCTAAGTGTAAACACACGCTTAAAGCCAATTCCATGGATATAGGTTGCAACACATGCATTCCCTTTTTAAAAGTTTATCTACCTACACGGGCCGATGAGATGTTTAAGATCTAACAAGATAGCATACATTCAAAACCAAACAACAGATCTCAGTTCAGATACAATCATGCATGTATCTTCTTATTCTCCTCACAGTTCCCAAACTATTCTATCAATTGTAGGAAATCCAATTACTTTATCTATGTATTTTCCTTGATTCAATTTGTTTGGGATAAACCAAAGTAGAATATCCATTCGCAATGGCACTAGTTCAGATAGAAAGAGCAATGGAAAAGAGTCATAGCAAATGCATTGGCTTTGTAGACAGGAAAAAATTGAGAACATGTGTCCGAGAAAAAGAGATAAAAAAAATACAGTCCTTCATTTGAAAGCATCTACACAAGTATTCAGAAAGATGAATTGCTTAAGAAAATTGAAAAACTTCAGCCATGTTCAATATAACATTTATAAATGTAGCAAAGTCCAACAATTTCAAGACGAAATACAAGTTATCATCTCTCAGTTTATTGCCTAAAATAGTTAGAATTCAGATCTTTAAGGTATTTAATAAATGCTCATAACAACAAATGAATCTCTGAAAGGCATATTAAGCAGTGATGACTTATAGAAAATTGCAAGTGCACTCGCATAGATTCTGATCATGAAATCAGAAAACAATATAATGAAGAGAAAAGAATGAAGGAAACAACAAAGAGCTATTCAAAGGACTGAAGTTCTTTATTCATTTGCGTTTGAGTATTCATACGACTGGAGAACACGATTTCTCCCAGATCAACAGCTATAACAACATGACAGTAGTAAAGGAGATCCAAGCATTATTGACCACAGGTAACTAGTTTCCACTAGGAATTATGTCATGCCGTATGATAGGGTAGGTAACAGCATCTTTCTAGTATCCTTTATTAAGTCATTTTGAATATCTTCAAGATCTCTCCTATGAGACTCAGAAAAGCACTTTAAGCAAGAACCATGGTGACAAAGAAAGTGGGAAAAATCAAGACTTTCCATGAGCAATTTGCCTATTTAAATGATTGTGTCGGTTTTGCCGGAGTAACTTTTAGCTGCAATGAAGACAATAAGTGACCAATCGAGTATTGATAACAACAATTCAAAGCTGAAACGAATCAATGCTCCTGATGGTAGACCTATTAAAGGATCAAGTGTAAGTTCAAGCCCAGAAGTTCTTAGTGACATCAAAGGTATGCAATAATACACCTTCACAAACTAAAATCATGCATTGAATTCACCCAAACGAACTAAAATACATGAGTACTCATATATTACCCATACACGCAAGCATATGTACATGTCTACATACTTTCAATACACGTACAATAACAGAAAAAGCAGTTGCACATAGCTGATACATGGTAACAAGTGCCAAGTGTGCATGGATGCCATATACACAGTTTTTTTTATATAGATTTAGTAAGACTGATTTAAATAGTCATTGCTTGCAGTGGTTGGTGCCTTGGTGGACTTGTTAGGTACATCCATCGAAGTATTTAGATGGTAACTTTCTTTCATTTTTATCTAGTAAACCGTATCTATTGGGAACAACTTTTGCTGACCCTCAACAAGGGCAGAAAAAAACTTTTGCCCAACCTGCCAAGAGCAGCATATCTTCAAATCAAATCTTTAGGACGTAACAAAGTAGAAACTAAAAGCACTGAGCTTCCAAAGATTATAATCAGATGCCTAGCAAACATGGACTGATAAATCATAAAAATCTTTCATCTTCTATCAGATAAAAAAATGGATTCAGCAGTGACTAACTTTTGAAGAGGGCGGCTAGAACAGACAATAGTACAAAAAAAATAGTGATAGGCAAGGGAAATATCAAACAAATCTATGCTCGGAACTAGCAAACTGTCACATTATCGAGTAAAGAACGCGATCACTAGATATTGCCCAAAAAAATTGCAAAGTGGCATAACGTGCATCCTAATCTGCAAAATATCCAGCACCCAAAAGAAAACGCTAGACGAGAACCAAAGCATAGGTGAAAGGCAAAAAACCTTCCAAAGACTATACTCTGCCAGACCGACACAGGAAAGCAAAATTTTTAATCTGGATTTCAAAACCAGATTGAACCGTTGGCAAAACAAAGCTTGCGATCAAACACCATTTGTAGCTAAAGAAACATGCGTTTTGAACTTCCAAAAGCAAATCTAGTATTTTCCAGGGGTTTCTCACATCCAAACGATCCGATCTAACGATTCCACCAAAACAGAAACACTGTCACCATCCAATCCAAAACTAGCGATCTACACAACGATTCAGGCAAACATCACAAACAAATGAAAGAAAGAGATTGATGGAATCGAGACCGAACCCTGATCGTTTCTCGCGGTGAATACGATGGTACCAGTCTCATCGCCGACGAGGCATTCCGCGATCCTAGTCTGACGGAGGTGGGCAGAAGCGGCGCGGCCCTTCTGAAGAACCGTCTTCGAGCTCAGCACCTTCACGACGAGCGTGTGGCCGTTGCTCCCAGGCGTCAACTGATCTACCTTCGTGAAGACAGGCTTCCTCATTCCCGGCTTCGCCCCCGCCGCCGCCGCCGCGGCCGTTGGATCGCCACCGCCGCTGCCGCCCTGAGCCGCCGTCGCCATTTCCGTCGAGGTCCGATGGGTCGAAAAGGAGAGATGGAAATGGAAGAGAGTGAGGGATGGGACGGAACCCTAGATTTAGGGTGGAACAATATATACACGAGAGATGTTGAACTACTTATCTAGTTTTGGTTTGGGTGAGCGACCTTACTCTTTCCTCAGTTTTATGGGCGACTCCTCGTGGGATGGGTTTAATCAAAACAATGCAGAAATGGACGGTGGTGATTGGTTTAATCAAGGTGATGGACCTCGGATTGCACTATCAAGGGTATGTTTGGTTAGTGGGATGTCAATTTTTATGTTTAGTTGGCGATCGAGTGGCCTTAGAGTAGAAGGTGAGTTCTGTGATTTTATGAGTTTTGATATTTGGTTGGTGCTGGAGTGGAATATGGTCACCCCCACAATCGGTGGTGAACATACCGTCAAGTCATGAGAAATAATTTTAATATTTTAGTTAACGTGCTTCAATCAGTTAAAATGATTAATTTTTTTTTTGAAGTGTTAGTTGTAAAAATAGATTAGTCATTGTTGCTCATGTAACAATAATACTAATACTCAATTTAGAGATCAATCTTATAAGAAGCAATAACGGTTATGCATAACCACCCCTTATAAGGTTGATTTAATTCATACATTTATATTTATTCTATAGTTATAGTATATTAATCTAATACAATCAACCTTATATGATATCCATACTAATCCATTAATCAAATTCAGTTTTATAACCGAATCATCCATTAACTTGATGGTTACCCTGCCAGATGGCAGGGGGCCCACCTAGTCAACCTTATAAGGAGCAATAACAGTTAACCTGCATTAATTCATATCTCCTAAGTTTCTTTATATATATTCTCTAAGTTTGCTTTATATAAACCTACATTAATTCATATCAACCTAAGTTCTATTAATATTATCTTATTATCTTATGCATTATGCAAATGCAAAGACTTATATTTATTTTATATACCCTAAGTTAGACTTATAATATTTTATTTTATAGGCTATGTTTTATGGTGACAGTGAACAAAAAGCTATGACCAACCTTCAAACCCTGGATCACCTACGGGTCAACACAGCCGTCTAACCAGACAAACTACAAGGAGTTTGTTAAAATTTTTATATTAACAATAACTAAAAACTGTGCTAGGGGCACAGGTGAGTACTAGTTATATATATTACTTAACTCGCATAAGGACCCACCATCATATGTCGACAAATGACGAGGGATTCTTATTTTTGTCGTTATACCTAATTATAGAACTTTGAAATTTTCGCATATATTATATAGATAGATAGCTACTTAGCCAACACTGATTAGAGGTCAAAATATAAATAGCTAGTTAGTCAACACTGATTACAGGTCAAAATATAGATAGCTAGTTAGCCAACATTGATTAGAGGTCAAAATATAGATAGACAGTTAGCTAGCCAACATTGATCTCATCACAAACGTCCAACATATATACAAGTATCTCATGAAAATAATCTTCAGGAGTACCAAATATTTACAAAAACAAGCATCTATTTTTCACATTCTCCAAGCAAATTCATATATACATACATACATTTGTTCATACATGCATCATGATCATGCCTCTAAAGAACATTAACATTGATACCTTTACTAATGACAATAATTTCTACAGATAAGCAACATTTAGTTCGTAGATTGGGACTCTTAATGAACATGCATGAGTAGAGGAGAAGAGTACAACGAAACAAGGCTTGTAATTACATACTTTCCAAATTAGTCAATGTCTTGTAACAATTGTTTGCTGTAACTTTTGTATAAAATTACATCAATTAGCATAACTTACATCGTGATTTGTTTACAACTTGAGTAACTTACATCAATTTACACCAAATTACAATTTCAGTTGTCCTCGCTTTACACAACTTGTACAAACTTATGCTACAACTCTTGCCAAAACTTACACAACTCTACAACTTTACATAACTTGCATAAATTTTATAAACATGAGAGTCTTCATCTTCATCTCTGACTGTCTTTTTTTTTGTCACCTTCGACGCTATTTTGAAATATAGCCACAAGGGACTCAAAAAATAATATCATCACTCTCCCTTATATGACAAATGGATAAGGGATCAAACAATGACATACATGTACATAGCAAATGGATAAGGGGATCAGATTGCATAATAGAAACCTTAGCAATGGGATCAGATTGCATGGCATAATATAAAAAACAAAGGGATCAAATAATGTTACCCATAGCAAAATGTAGAAGGGATCAGACTGCAAACAAATAACAGTAGCAATGGGATCAGATTGCAATACATAATGCTGAAAGTAAGGGGATCAAACAATGGCACACTAGTTGCATTAGCAAAGGGATCAGAATGCATAGTATGAATGTATGGGGTGGTGCAATAAATGTTACACTAACTTAGCAGGTAACATTGAGCAACAGAATATCTGCCACTGATTTGTTTGGAAAGTACAAACAAATGGCACCAACACCACCACATTGCATTGCAACAACATCATCACATAGTATAAGTTAAGAACCAACACACATCGAGGGGATCAGACATGAAATACAACCTCTTGTGACATGAAGATGCAGACAAAGCTCAAAAAAGCCAAATAAAATGAGGAATGCATGTAATATATGCAAAAACAATTCAAATTTGAGGGGATCAGACATTAAATACAACCTCTCATGAGATGCAGGGGCCAACAAAAGCCCAAAAAACAAAAATAAAATGAGAAATGCAGGTAATATATGCATAAAGGTTACAAAA
Organism: Narthecium ossifragum; assembly: GCA_963920575.1. Lineage (NCBI taxonomy): Eukaryota > Viridiplantae > Streptophyta > Magnoliopsida > Dioscoreales > Nartheciaceae > Narthecium > Narthecium ossifragum. The sequence goes on from OY986968.1 coordinate 11,740,105, forward strand.
TCGAGGGGATCGGACATGAAATACAATCTCTCGTGACATGGAGAGGCAAACAAAGCCCAAAAACATCACTAAATCACAGAATCATTGATAAATTTGTTGAAAACATTCAAGATGAAGGGGATCAGGCGTAAAATCCAATCTCTTGTGACATTGAGAGGCAAACCAAGTAGAAAAATCACAGAATAAAGAGGTACAGAGGTAAGCTGTGCTCAGACCTCGGAATCAAGGGGATTCAACGTTGGTGAAGGGGATTAGGTGTTGGTGTATGGAGAGAGAGGGTCCTCGAGCCTTGGATCAACCATTGGAGTTGCTCATTTCTCGTCATTTTTCAAATCTACCACTAGAGAGGAAAAGGGGAGGGTTCTTGCAGAGGCAAACAAAGCACAAAATCATCAAAATCATGGAATCACGGATAAATCTTTTGAAGATATTCAAGATGGAGGGGATCAAGAGTAAAATCTTACATATTCGTGATATTGAGAGGCAAAGTAAGAATAGAAATCACAGAATAAAGAGGTAGAGAGGTATGCTGAGCTCAAACCTCGGAATCAAGGGGATCCGACATTGGTGAAGGTGATCAGGTGTTAGTGTATGGAGAGAGACGGTCCTCAAGCATCGGATCAATGACTGGAGCGGTTTATTTCTCGCCGTCTTTCAGATCTACCACCAGAGAGGTAAGGGGAGAGTTCTGTTGATCCTAACCTTATTTTGATGATGTCAATATATGTATGATGATAAACAAATGATTTGACATCTGTATCCCTTAATTTGAAATTCATTAAATTCAATGTTTAGATGTTTTTGTACTCACGGTCGATGTGGTGGTCAATATACGGATCGCCCATGGAGGTTGTTTGTATGTTAACACTTTGGCTAAGTATTGGCATGAAGGGAAATCATTTTTAAATGTTGTAGGCCGGTGGACGATGTGGCGGATGATGTATCGATCGACCACGGACTATGTTGGCTTAATTTGAAGGAGTGACGGTTGAACGAGCCATCGACTCTAAATGCATCATTTTCTCATAGAGGCTGATGGTTGATGTGAAGGTCGACGTGAAAGTCGACCGCGAAGCTTGAAGGCTGATGCGGTGGCGGTTGACCTGAGCTATATTTTGAGCGCGACGGTCGATGTGGCAGATGATGCGAGGGTCGACAGCCAGTGTGCGTAGATTTAAAAAAATTGCCGTTGGAGAAAAGCAAAATAGCCATTGGGAGCTATTTTTTGAGAATTTGAGGCTTGATTATAAGAGGGAAGATGCAGTAAACTGATGTAAGGATCAAGGGGATTATTGGTATACATTTTAGCAAGTTTATTTTACATTTTCATCTTTCTTGAGAGTTTTAACCTTTGTAAAATTACTTCAAATTATAAAGTAGATTTTGAGAGAATTCAAGAGACACTTGGATGAGACCCAAGAGGTCTTAGGAGAGGATTGCAAGGTTGCAAAGCACCCGAAAGCTTGTAAAATGATTTGCAATTAGTGGAACCTCACGGAGGAACTTGAGTGAAGTGGACGTAGACCAAGAGTTGGGTCGAACCACTATAAACTTGGTCCACTTTCTCTAACTCTCATCTCATTATTTATTTACTTGTTTAATTTTCTTTTCATTTAATTTACAAGCATTCAAGAATCTTAGACTCCTCCTACCTAGGTTTTCCATTTATCGAGTTTTCAAAAAAGCTCCAATTCACCCTCTTGGACTTTCAAATGGTATCAGAGCCTGGTCTCTATTTTTGAGGTTTAACAACCCTAGAGGATCTTATCTTAATATGGAAAATATAGTAGGTCAATCCACCTATATGCCACCATACTTCAATGGAACAAACTATACCTATTGGAACGATAAAATGGAGATTTTTATCCAATCTATCGATTATGAAGCATGGATGATCATTGAAGATGGTCCTTTCATTTTCATGAAGACTATTGAGGAAAAGCAAGTTCCTAAAGTTAAGAGTGGGTATATCCCAACTGATTTGAAAAACTTGCAAATCAATGCCAAACTCATGAACTATCTCTTTTGTGCCTTAAGCCCTAATGAATTCAATAGAATCTCGGCTTGTAAATCGGTTAAAGAAAATTGGGACAACCTTGAGGTCGCATATGAAGGAACCAACCGAGTCGAGGAGTCTAAAATTAGCATGCTTGCTCATGATTATGAATTTTTTGGCATGAAGGATGATGAGACAATTAACGAAATGTTTATTCGCTTTACCAATATTGTTAATGTATTTGAATCTATTGGTAGAGTATATGCTAATGATGAGGTTGTGAGAAAGATCTTTAGATGTCTACCTAAATCATGGGATCCCAAGGTGGGTAATTAAATAACCAAAAGATCTATCCAAGCTATCTCTTGATGAGCTCATGGGTTCTCTCGTGACTCATGAAATGAACTTAGAGAGAAGCAATGATGAAGGAGAGAAGAAAAAGAAAATCGCTGTTTTTAAGTCCTCACATAAGGAATCATCGGATTCAAGCGATGAAGATGATGATGAGGAGATAGAAAAGATCACAAGAAAAATCCCATGAATCTTCAAGCACCAAGGAAGAAATTTCTTCAATAATGACACCTCTAAAGGTAAAAAAGAAAATACCTTTTTAACTTTAATGAAATTATTTGCTATGAGTATAGGAAACCCGGACACTACATATTCGATTGCCCACAAGTCAAGAAATCTTCAAAGAAGAAGTTTAAAAAGAAGAAGTCTATGGTGACAACTGGGGGAGAAAGTGACTTGAGCTCATCTTCCGATGAGGATGAATAAGAGGCTGCCAACTTTTGCTTAATAGCACTTGGAGATGAAGAAAAAGAAGATGATGAGATAAATGATGAGCTTGCTTTTGATGAATTATTTGAAACTTATCATTCCTTAGCTAGTGACTTCAAGTTTATTAAGAAAAAGGTATTATTATGTTAAGGGAAAGAACTTGAAGAGACTAGAAGAAGAAAAATTAGATGCAATGCATATGATTGACAGCTTAGAAAAAGAAAACAAATGCATGCTAGATAAAAATTCTTGTGACACTCATGACACACTTGAGAAGAAACTCAAGTACACTAAATATGAGCTCACCATATTGAAGAAAACAAATTATGATATGCAAAAGGAGCTCATCAACTTGAGGAAATCCAATAGAGATCTCAATCTTGAGATTGATGACTTGTAAATCACTCTATTGAAATTCATGAAGAGTAGAGATAAGCTTGATGAGATTCTTGATAGCCAAAGGAGCTCCTTAAACAAGAATAGAATTGACAATAACCCTTGAAAGATGAACAAGCAAAAGAAGACTAAGTTTGTTAAAGCATCTTCTCATCCTCCTAAAGTAGCATGTGAGGACATGTCCCTCTACTCCTGGGTTGACCGTTCGGGTCGGGCCCGTGGATCACTTGCATATTTCGCGTCGAGCACGCGATCCGGTGGATCGTATTGTTTCTTGGGCCGTAAGGGCAATTTGGTAAATTGCGCATTGTTGGTTTGTTTCACACCCACGTGTGCACTCACATACCGTGTTTGTGATAATGGTTGTTTAGAACGGTTAGGTGAACCCGGGATCGAAAGATCTGGACTTGGGCTTGTGTTTTAGCCCAAGTCTAGTTTTCTGCATAAAATGATCGATCTTTTCTTGTTAAGAAGATCGATCTTTTGATACCAGAAAGTCAAGTTCCTCGTCATGAAGAATCGATCTTTTCCTGAGTAAAAGATCATTCATAGGTTGGTTCGTCCATCTATAAAACGGACCCAACCCCCTTCTCTTTTCCCCTTTCGAAATCCGCCATTCTTGAGCTTAGTTCTGGTGAGATTTTGGAGAAGATTGAGGGCGATCCTAGGCTCAATCGCGCGGATTGAAGCTGCTTTTGTCTAAGTAGGGATGCTACCTACGTCTTCCGGTTTTTGTGAGTTTGAGCTTGTCTGTGGTTGTTTTGAGTAGATATTTTTGCATGCTCGTTGGTTTTTAGTACAAATATCAGTTTTGAACTCGCGGTCCTTCGTACTACTAGATCCCAGAGTTTTGTGGGATTTGGTAACATTTTTCGACGTTATTTTCCTTCTCCGGTTCGCCGGAGAACCCATGAAGATCGATCTTCCTCATTCTTAGGACTCATGCCTGGCCCGTGCATGATCGATTTTCTGGTGGAAGAAAATCGATCTTTTGCTTAGCGGCATGGACGGGGTCCTTGGGTCATGAAGGTGAAGATCGATCCTTTTTGGCTTGATAGGGATGGAACTCCCTGTTTGCTAAGAAGATCGATCCTTTCTTGGAAAGGATCGATCCTTTTGGTCGCAGGGAGGTGTTTTCGTTGGATTTTGTCCGCGGGGCTTTGTATGTGTGGTTTTTCTTTACCGCTTCATAACTTGTATATACCTTTGAGCATGTTAGCCCCATAATGAGGGGTAGTGGTGATCCGGAAGAGTGACGACTCCCGGGATGTGTAGATAACATGTACTCTTAGCCGTGTTTGCCGGGGTTATTTCCTGTAACATGATGTTCTTTTGTGGATTGGTTGCAGTTGGTGGGGTTACCACTGCAACAGTTCGTTGCCCTGTATTACCTGTTCATTACCCCGGGCCGGCAAGGTGCCAAGCCCAGACCATGTTCTTTATCGTCACATATGTTGCATGCTTAGTTGCTTTCCTGCGTATGTTCATAGCGTGCATCTGGTTGTGCATTAGTTGTATAAGGTTAGGGCATGGGCGATCTGCGGTATCGCGGTCCCAAGGGCTTGGAAGCTCGGATTAGCCTTTGGACCGAGGCTGGGTTGCTTGGTCCAGGTTTGAATGGTTGTGTTCAGTCGATTCGATGATAGGCCTAGATGACTGGACCATTTGTTGATCGATGATTTAGAGGTCGTATTGGCCTCGAGCCGGGTTTTGAGGTGTAGCCGGTGTCTAGTTTTCTTGTCTCTTGAGTAGAGGGTATGCCTCAACGGTGTTGTCATCCTGTCTAGCAGTGTTGGTTTCCTGCTTGTGAGATGGCAGTGTTGGTTTCCTACCTCGCTGAGGGTGACCCAGTATGTGACCAGTTCAGCTGGAAGACCATGACTGAGGCCCCTCAGGGACACGCCATGGGGTTATGGGGCCCCTGTGCACACCCAGGCCTTGCTAGAGGGCGACACTGTTGCGTTTTCCTCTTCCTTCTGTAAGCCGTAGTGTAGTTTCCTTGCTGAGCTTAGTTGCTCATTCCTACCCGGGCTGCATTTTGCAGGTGCATGCGTTAGCTCCTCTTCGGTGGCCCCTACCAGGCAGTTGGTTGGCGGCGCCTGGCGGAGCTTGGCGGAGTTTGAGGAGCGGTGATCTTTCTGTCTTCAGAACCTCTGTATAGTTAGCCTCCTACGGGAGTATATGAATGTTTGTACTTGATTTCCCCTCTTCGAGGTTTTGTAGACTTGTATCACTTTGGTTATGTAATATATAAATCTTGAGGTTTCTGTTAATTTTAGAATTGTTAATTGAGGGTGTTTAATGAATGCATAGGGAAACCAGTAGACTAGAGGGAACCCTCGCAAAAATTTTCGCAGTTAGTTAGGTTCCGGTTCATGTCCTCCGACCCGGTTGGGCTTTCGAGGGTCGGGGCGTGACATAGCACAAGTACCCACTTGTCACTATTGTTGCAAAGTAGGTCACATTGCTCCTAATTGCTATCTTATGAAACATGCATGCTAGTGCTAATACTCTTTGGATACCAATTACTTCAGCTATATATATGTTTAGAACTAATGCTAATGGACTCAAAAAGATTTGGGTACCAAAAATCAAGACTTAATTCGTTTTTGAAGCAATGTTTGAGATCCAAGATTAAGACCAATTCAAAACAAAATAGTGATAACTTGCTAATGGATGCTCAAGGCACATGACGGGGGACAAGAATATGCTTTCAATCTTTTATGAAAATGGAGGTATGTAAATAGTTATTAAATGATACATGATTCCTTCATTGGTATATGAACTTGTTACTTCCTTTACAAGATTTGTGTGTTTTTAGCGTTTTTTTTTTCTCAATTTAACTCAAATGTTTTAAGGAAGCCAAATAAGATGAATTTTGTTATTTTAAGGCTTTGCATGACGAACTTCAAGTTATGTCAAATGTACTTTGTCAAAAGTATTTTTTCTATGGTTTGTAGGTGTAGATGTTTTGAATGAAATATCCATTTGAATGATTTAAAGAACAAATGCCTATATTTCATCTTTTGTTTTTTCTAGTTGTCAAACTTGTTTTTTGGTTTTAAACTTTTGTTGTTTTTGTTTGGAAACAAATGGTTGGAAATTTTGACTTTGTAAAGCCTTGAAATGTTATCTTTGGTAACTTGATGTTTGAAATGGAAAGATGTTAAATTTTTTTTCTTGGTTTATATTGGAAACCTCTAATGGTTGGAAATCTTGAATTATATATTGTTTTTGAAATGCAAAAGTAAGCTACAATTTCTTGTTTAGCTTGTTTATATGTGGATATTATGGAAATGAGTTTGTGTTGAAACTATGTGAGCATCAAGGACATTGGATTGTAAGGCAAAAGAGCTCGGTACAGTTGGGGTGCGTTTGGCAAACCTGAATCTGATGAATTAGCTGAATGAGGAATCTGTGGAATTAGCTAAATGGGGAATGAGCTGAATCTGGTGATTCTGTGGATTTTGGTTCTGTTGTTTGGTTGGTTTGTATGGGATGAGCTGAATCTGTTGATTCTGGCGTTTGGCTTGTATATTATGGATGAGCTAAATCTGCTAATTTTGTAGATTCTGGTGTTTGGTTCATAAATCTCTGAATTGGAACCGAGTGAATTTTGACAGCATGTTAATAATAAAACTTTAAGTTTTCTTCAAATTAAAACATGTTTTTCATTATAATAATAACAATACCCACGAGATATAATTGATCGAAATTATTGAAAATATAGGTCAAATTAATTCTTTGCATGCATCTAATCATGTAAAATGATTGATCGAAATTATTGATAATTTAGGTATAATTTAAGTTATAATATACTAAATGATTTTATAAATTAAATTACATCAAATATTTGCTTTCAAAAATACTCAATATTGGTCTCATAACGAAGATATCGATGATATCTTTCCAATGAGACTAATTTCATAAAGTTTCAACATGTATATTTAAAGTTATGATAAATATAACCATTTTAATATAGAAGGATATCAAGGGTAAAACAGTCACTAGCATCTCTATCTCTGTAATCATTGGAGTGATCATCCAGTTTGGGATGAGTTACGTGGGGCCCGTCTCAAATTTGGGATCCGCTTGGGCTGGATAGCGACGTCCGGACGCCATGATTCCAAAAATTTGGAATCCGACGCGGGTCGGATTCCGCCGATTCCAAATGACAAAACAAGCCAAACATTCAAATGAGTTGAATCTGGAATCCGCTCATTCCTTAATTCATCTAATTCATCTCATACCAGTGCATCCAAACAAGCCCTTAATGAATGCCCAAAGTAAAAATGCTAAGAGGAAATGTCACACCCCGACCCAGAAAACCCATCCAGGACGAGGTGTGAGGGTTCCTATCACTATTCACATCCAACTAACGCGATATATTTGCAGAAAATATAGATAAACTTAAACAATTTAACTTTCAGAGATAAGTTTTAATTCAATTTATAGAAACATCAAGTTGTACTGTTTAAACATCTGATACAATTTCTTATCAAACTCTTCCAAGGGAAAGATATTATACGTATAATCCAAAAATCCTCGAAAGATGTTATGATATACAAAATCTATCAAAAGTACAACAGTCATCCTGTAGCAACCTCAAACGCCTCTGGAAGTCGTCGCGCCATCAAAAGCTGATCCCGCCGGCTCTACTGAGGAAGAACTGGCGGCTGCACTTGCAAACGCAGCCCGGGTAGGAGTGAGCGATAAGCTCAGTAGGGTTCTACCCTACGGCACACTGAAAGGAGGAAAACAACAACAGTGATGTCTCCCCGCTCAAGCCTAAGGAATGCCACGGGGTCCCACAACCCCTATCGACTCCCCAAGGGATCCTACTCTTCTCAACCGACCACACTGGGAACATCAACCAACACGCTGGGAGGAACAATAACCAAAACTAGTAGGATCACCCTTACCTAGCAGGAAACCATTGCCTGGGGACCATGTCAGGGATATCGACAACCATCCTTAGCACTCGGCCTTGGAGAAACAACACGACCTCTAAACCTTAAAGCAATGATCATAGCCAACTACCTCAAATCCTCAATAACATGGGATTCCGATTATACAATCACGCCCTAAACCTCGCTACCCAGCTGCGGTCCTAAGGCTAGATACGATCTACCCGAGAGCCTCGGATCGGCGATCAACCCATCGCCCGCCTAACCTAATATGCCTCTAATGCATACAGTACATGAACCTATGCAAACATCTATCCTAGATGTCTCTATATGCCACAACATTAAATTATAGGTTGAACAGTTATACAATAACCATCGGCACTCGCCGGCAACGGGCTAAGGCTCCACAATATCACTTAAGTTAGCACTCATAACTAGCTAACGGCTAGGCAACCAATAAGCATTTAAACTACTATCCAACCAAGTATTTAAATGCGAGTAAAACCGTAAATTCGCCAAAAAGGGTAAGTACACGATTCAATTCTCAATCTCGATAGAAATCCCTTAAAAACCCCGTGATAACAACGTGCATGTTTCCTAACATGATTGGATATCTACCATGAACGAAAGCCATTTAAGGAAAGCCAGAAAACACTGCTCAGGGGCTCACGGTCGATGCGACGGTCGACCGTGAGGCCACAGTTGATCCGACAGTCAACTGTGAGACTGGAAAGAGGAAAAACACAAGGGCCACGGTCGATCGGGACATCGACCCTGGGAAGCCAAAAAGGAGACAGAGCCTCACGGTCGATGCGACGATCGACCGTGAGGTGAAGTGGGGAGAGAGGAAGGACCCGCGGTCTATCAGAACATTGACCATGGGAGACCCAAAACGTGACAGAGCCTCACGATCGATGCGACGGTCGACTGTGAGGCCAAGAAGAAGCGTATCAACGCTTGACGGTCGATCCGACGGTCGACCGTCAGGCCTAGTGCACATTTCCTAAGAACAATGCCGGAAATTCAATTCCTTGGATTTGATCTATCAAAACTTGTCGGAAAACGATGAAACTTTGCAGGCATGCATAATAAATGATGGGAAACTATTGATATGAAGAAAACATGATTTTGATGGTTAAATCTCAAATCTAGGTCTCAATGGCCGAAAACCGACGATAATACGGGAATCACCCGATAAAATACGAAAACCAAGAGATAGAGCTACTCTAAACATGCTATAACACTTATGCAATAAGCTACACAACATTCTACGAAGTACTCCTACACCGAAATCACAATAAACCTATCCTAGGAGAACCAGATCACATGATTGGGGTAGAAACACCTACTTGATCAAGCAGGGCAGCTCCTTCACGCGTCCCCCAAGCTCGATCGCTAAGATTCGCTCCTCGAAGATCGCGCCTCAAAGCCTTAGCTCAGCTAGTAGGAGAGAGAAAGAGAGAGAGGGAGACAACGATAGGAGAAGAAGAAGAAAGAAAGGAGAGAGAAAGAAGGTCAAGGTATTTATAGAGATTAGGACCGATCTCAGCCGTCCAATTTGATCTTTCCCGATCGAGCTCCGATCTTCCGATCGAAGGCACACTTAAGGTTCTCATCAATCACATACATCAATCCAAGGCAGTGTGTGCAACGCGGGTGTGAAACTGACCACCAGGGAGCATATTTACCAAAATGCCCTTGGGTCAAAACTGTCATACGATTGTCTGATCGTACCCGACGCGAAACCGAATCAACATGAAACGGCCCTCGACCTATGCGGTCGAGCCAGGTTAGAGGAACGGGTCCTCACAGGAAAATGTATGTTTACTATCAAAGTCTATTAAATACGCATCATACCTTTGGCATATAAATTTTTATTGAATTAGCTTATCGTTGTATTATAACTTGGTTTTGTGCACGACTTTCAAGTGCTTGTGAAGTTTGATACCTCTAGTAAAAATACCCATAAAGATCGATCCTTCATAGTCGGCAGCCTATGTGGCAACTAAAAGATCGAATGTCGGTAGTACATATGAATAGTGTCAAAAATCCAATTTCTTGGATTCGATATATCAAAACTCGTCGGATTAAAACAAAACTTAGAGGGGATATGCAATTAGAGGTGGGGAATCTATTGGTACTAAGAAATCTAACTTTGGATGATCAAATCTTCGGATCTAAAACAAATTGACTGAAAGTCGACGAAAACGCAATTTGTTGGATGTGATCTATCAACTGGTGATAGAATCCAACCAAACTTGGAGGGAAGGTAGATTGAATGATGGGGGATTCATTCATGCAAAGAAAACCAAGTTTAAATCATGAAATATCATATTTGGGCAGATCTGGTTCGAAAACCGATAGAAATAGGGAATTCGTCCAAAGGAAAACAGAACCAATTCAATAGCAATCTTCTAAATGTAGCATTAAACTAGAATACAAGAATTGGAAACATTACAATAGACAAAACAACACCAAATCACTAAAATGCAATCCTACAATTACCAATTCAACGGAATTGGGTAGAAACACCTACATGTATAGAAGAGTTGCTGATCTATCAACCCCCGACTCCGATTGCCACGAATCCACTCCAAAAATCCGCAGCCAACCCTCCAAGCCGGCAGCCAATGAGAGAGAGGAAAGAAAAGGAGAGAAAGGATAAGAGAGAGAAAAGCTAAGGGGTTTATATAGAAAGCTGGAATCGATCACAGCCGTCCATTTCAATTTTTCCCGATCGAGCTATCAGAAGCGCCCTTAAGGTTCTAATCAATCACATACATCAATCCAAGGTTGTGTGTGCACTACGCGGGTGTGAAACCGACCGGCAAGGTGCAATTTTACCAAATTAACCTTGGGGTTCAAAAATAGCGATGCAATCAATCGATCGCAAACCAATGCCAACTTAGCCAAACCACAAAACCAGACCCTCGACCTCACGCAGTCGGACCGGGTTGAAGGTACGAGTCCTCACATTGAGGCTGATTTTGAAAAGCGATTAAGGGGTTAGGATTTGGGTGGTTAAGATATTGGGTGTTAGGGTGTTGAGATTTATTCATATTTGAATTTTAAATTTTGGATTTGATTTTCAGTTTGAATTTCAAATTTCACATATTTATTCAAATTTCAAATATTTGAATATGTTGTAATTTATCTTAACGCCCTTTGACAAGGGTAAGTGCAAATTCCCAAAATACCCCATATTATCGATCATTTATGTCTTTTGACCGAAATACCCTTAGAGCGGGTAGGAATGCTTTCACATATATTGTGGACCATTGTACCCCTAAAGGTTTAAAATGACCAAAATACCCTTGACCCTCATAGCTTATATAGGATGCCATCAAAGCTTTAAGAAGGCTGGTATGAGGATGAAATTATCAAAATAACCTTTTGGTTCTTGGTTGGTATAGAGTTCATATATGTTTTGAACAAGAATGCCTTTAAGACAAATGATACTTTAAAGGGTGGAAACAATATTTCTCATCTATGTTTGTGACAAATGATACCCCTGGGGCTAAATGACTAAAAATGCCCTTTTTATATCCTTGGTTTATGTAGGACGCCTTCAAACCATCAATGACTAATTTAGAATGTTCTAGATGGGTCAAGACTATGTTTTGCTAAAATGACCAAAATACTCTTGGACGGCAAAAATTACCAAAACAGATAGATAAATGTGTGAATTGCTACATAGATGTCCAGCTCCACTCGGGCAAGGAGATACAAGTCAGAATAGCTACAGTTGGCCTAGTAGTGTAAGGCTTACCTCCAAATTGCCCCCCCGAGTCCTTCTAGTTTAAGTAGGATGTTATCTGAACCATGTAAAAATCATGATGGAGTATAGGAGAGAGTCTAATCATATATTTTACTTAAATCCCCAAAATACCCTTGATGTGATAAAATTACCAAAATGCCCCCATATCGACTTAGTTTTTGTAGGATGCCGTAAAAGCTATATAGGGTCCTGATATGACGTTTTAGAGAGTCGAGGCATGTATTTTGTGCTAAATTTTCAAAATACCCTTGGGCGGGTAAGATTACGAAAACGCCCTTTGTAGTCCTGATTTGTGTAGGATACTGTCAAAATCATGGAGGGTCACATATAGAGCAATGTATGTGTGTTGTGTATGTGTTTGAACTTATATGTTTAATGATATGCCTTCGAGGAATGTCTAAGGCGAGCAAGGGCAATTTCATGAATATCATGAAATTTCGTCTTAGTTAAAATTGGTGTCCACAATTATATGTTCAGATTCTTTGACCACGTTCGATGATAAAACGTCGATCCCGCAGAGACGAGATCTTTATTTTATTTTCGAGCATATCGTTTTTTTTTATTTCAATTTCGTTCAAGGAAATTGCAGGCACCACACCCCTGGATCACCAAAGAGGCAGATCCATCATTTACATCCCCGTAGGGAACACCTCCGATTCTAGATCCAAATAAATATTTTTTTACATATAAGAAAAGAAATAAATGTGAAGTCCTTGGACAGCCACCTTCATCGCCAGATTTTGAGATGACTGAAATTTGAGTCTTTGTCACCGGGGCTTCGAGGCTGCCGGCGTTATCCGAGTGTCGGAGCTGGTGTTGTCAAAGCCGGTGGCGTCGAAGGTTGATGAGGCGCCGGAGATAAAGTTGAGGAAGACGCCGGAGATAAAGTTGAGGGAGACACCGGAGATAAAGTTGAGGGAGCACCGTCCGAGCTTTGAAGCCGCCGGAGATAAAGTTGACGAAGCTCCTTGGTCGACAGCGTCCAAACTTCAAGGTTGGTGAAGATAGGGGAAGCCGCAACACCTGGATATGAGCTTCGTCACTATGGAGGTATGGCATCTAGATATCTCCGATCCTGGAGTCTTTAGGCTGTTGGAGTTGAGGGAGTACCCAGTCCGGTCCCCGTCGCCGTCGAGGGGACTAGCTGGAAACAGAGCACCGTTGGGGGTTGATGATGAGGCGTCGGAGAGGGTGATGCCGATGGAGTATGGGTTTCGCCGGCTGGAGCAGAGAGGATGACAAGTTCTTTGGGTTCCTCAAGCTAGAACAGAGGTGGTCGACGGCGATGGGTTTGCTCGAGCTGGATCAGTGGACGACGGTGATGGGTTCGGACCGGCTCGAGGAAGACGACGACGGCGACGATATCCTTTGGGTTGGGCGACGACGGCAATCTCCTCAGCTGGATCAAGAAGGCCGACGGCGAGCTCCTCCTTTGGCGGCAGCGATGGGTTCTTTGGGTTTCCGCCGGTTGAGGAAGGTGACGGGGATCCTTGAAGGGTGGCGATGGATGGTTTCCTCCGGCTGGATCAATGAAGGAGACGGCAATGGGTTCCCCGACGAACTCCTTGGGCTGGATCAAGAACGCCGACGATGGGTGTCCTCGGGCTGGAGCAGAGGTGAGCAGCAGCGACGATCTCCTTCTTCCTTCCTTTCTTCTCTCTGCTTCTCCAGCTTCTCTTCTCTCCTTTCTATTTTTGCCAGCCCCTTGCTTTGTTCCTTTCTCCTCTTCTTATAGAAATCGGGGTCTGTTGAGAGATCTGTTTGAGAGCTCCATCAGATACGCCCGGGGCTCATGGGATTTTATCCTGGGTGTTGAGATTTGGTTCTCAACCAGGTTGTTGGGAGGTTGGGACGTGGCATTTGTTGAGATACGAGATTTCCTAACCATTTAGATTAGGTTGGGATTTGGCATTTAAACTTCAAACGTCCATTTAAATTTGAAGGTTCGAATGGCCTTGTTTAAATTTGAATGTCTCATTTAAATTTCAAGTTCATGTGTGAACTTGTTTGAATTTCGAATATTTATTCAATTTTCAAGTATTTATCTTGAATTTGAATAATTATTCGGTTGTCGGACATTTGTCCAAATTTTGAATGTCTTGTTTGAATTTTGAATTTCATGTGATATTTGGAGAATTTACTGATATATCCCCGGGCAAGCCGGTTGTAAATTACCAAAATACCCTTTTTATCGGTCATATGTATTTTGGACCGAAATGCCCCCATGGTAGAGAAAATACCTTTATTTTAGATTTTCACACCCCTGAAGATGTGAAATGACTAAAATGCCCATTGGGGTTAAATGACCAAAATACCCTTTTGGTCTGGTTGTTTAGACGCGACGCATGGCAGCGCGACTTTTGTGTGTGTCATGGACACGTGCGCGCATTATGTAGCGCATGTATATTTTTGCCGAGGTTTGGGCATATTTTAATTTGGACGCGATGCATGATGACGCGTATATGTTGCACGTGTCATGGACACCTACGCGCGTATTATGTAACGCGACTTTTGGACTTGATGTATGCAAGCGCATGGCGCGCGCATCGCCATGGCCGGGACTTAGGCGAATTTGAGTTTGGGTATTTGCTTGGGTTTATTTTGAATTTTCGGAATTTTTCTTTATTTATTTCAGGGAATTTTCTATAATGCCCCTGAGGCTGTGGAAAATTACCAAAACGCCCCTATATTTACATAGCTTATTTAGGATGCCGTCAAAGCTATGTAAGGGCTATTTTGGAGTGTAGTGGGAAATTTAGACATGTATTTTGGTCTAAATTCCTAAAATACCCTCATCCCTCCAGCTTGTATAGGATGCCGTCAAAACCGGGAAAATATAGGTAATTTGGATGGACTCGACTGTGTATGAGCCAGTTTGGATTTGGTGTATGCGAATTCAGCCAGGGAATTTCGCAAATATCTTCGACTTAGCCTTATCTAAAATCGATGTCAACAGACCAAAACCCAATTAATTCAACCTGATTCTGACGGCATCCTACATGAACCAAAGGTTTAAATTGGTGTCTATAGTATTTATCGAATTACGATAAAATATGTACTCTACATATTTTACATCAGCCTTTAGACAATTTTAATTAAATCCTACATAGACTAGAAAAGTCTAAAAGTATTTTTCAAATTGTTCGTCCTAGGGGCATTACATAAATCAAATTTTTTTAAAAATGGTATTTTGATTATTTAACCCCTTGGGGGTATTTTGGTCATTTTACCTAAAATCATTAGCCCTCAAGGGTATCTTAATCATTTTACATTCTCATGGATGTAATAGACTAGAATATGGTCATTTCGGTCCGTAATACATATGAACCGATAAAAAAGGTAGTTCTGGCAACAACACAATATGAACATTAAAATAAAATTCAGAATTAAAATGAATATTTGAATTTTGAACCAAATCTCGATAAACATCAAAATTAACACAAAATCTTGAATTTTGAATGGTCAGGGTCCAACAGGAGGAGATCAAATATCAATTCATTAACCACATGACACAGCAACTCCAAACAACACGGGCAAATTTGAATAAGAAAGAAATCAAGAGGAGATCGCTCAGATCTCTACTCTCAAACTCCCTAAAAAGCTACGTGCATACGATTTTTCTAAACGGATAACTGGCTAAACCTATGTAGTAATCAAACTTTATTGTTTAAAAAACCACTTCATATATTTTAAATTAAAAATTCTATTTATTTATTAGTTATATTGTTCCGCGTGTAAGCTGGCGGCGCAGATGGGAGAACACACTGGGGCGGCGCGCATGGAGGAACACGCAAGGGCTGCATACATTGGTGAGCAGCGATGTGACATGAGGGGGATGGCAATTAATGTGGCAATTAATGTGACATTAATTGCCTTGGCAGCTGCTTGGCGCAGGGCATGCAGTTGGCGTGCATGTGATGTGAAGGGCTGCATGCACATGAAAATGTAGAGAGAACTGTCTTCTATTTTTATTATTTTAATTTCATCGATCCTTCTAGAATAATACCCTATTTATCATTTAAAACTCACTAAATATTACACTAGACATTAATAAATGTTTCACCATATCATATTAGTTCCCAAAACACATAAAGGACTGTTGCCGGGCTCAATGGAAAACTGTAAGCCAAGATGTCAAATGGGGGCCTTCACAAAATTTATAATATAGATAGATTAAAGCTGTCGCGCCCCGACCCGTGAAAGCCCAACCGGGCCGGGCGATGCGAACCGGAACCTACAAAATGCGGAAAACAAAGCTGGCGAGGGATCCCTCTAACCTATTGGTCTCCCTAACAGTTCACCAAAGCACCCTCAATTAAAGATATAACATTGATCAGCAAAACCTCGAACCACAGATTTAAAACTCAAGTGTTAATATACAAATCCTCGGAGAGGGGAAGATTCAAAATACAACATCACTCCCGTAGGAGACTAACTAACATAGGGTATAAAAGCAGTAAAGATCGCCACCTCTCAAAGTCCACCAGGCGCCGCCGCACCGCCGACCAACTGCCCGGTAGGGGCCACAGAAGAGGAACTGACGCCTGCACCTGCAAAACGCAGCCCCGGGTAGGTGTGAGCACTAAGCTCAGTAGGGATCTACACTACGACACACAGAAGGAAGAGGGAAATGCAACAGTGTCGCCCTCAAGCCAGACTCGAGTGAGCTACAATGGTCCCATTACCATTCACCGGTGATCTCTAGGCATATCCAACCATGGTCACCCCAACGGACTGGGCCCATCCTGGATACACCTAGTGTCGCAGGGTTCCAGCTATGGTCACCCATCACTCACTGGGCCCACACTGATGCCCCTGCTGGTAGGAACGGACACTGCCCAAAGAATAAGACCCGTCACCGGTGGCATCCTCAACACCTGACTTGAGGCCGACACGACCTCTACAATCATCAAGCAACAGGTGTACCAGTCCTCTAGGCCTATCATCGAATCGACTGGACACCACCATTCAAACCGGGTCCAAACTACCCAACCCTGGTCCTAGGGCTAAGTTTGAGCTTCCAGCCTCGGGACGGCGACCCAAGGATCACCCACGCCCTAACCAATGCAACTAATGCACAATCAATAATGCATGCTATGACATACACAAACAGGAGATAGGCATGCAACAGTATGGCAAAAATCATATAAGTCTACTGGACCGCTACAACAGTACTACTAACCGCTGCCAGCCGATCCGCAGCGGGCCCCGGTATTACGACGGTACCACGACCGTCAACCGCGGACTCCTGCAACGGGAAGCAACCCCGAAAACCGCTGATGAACAGTAGAAATATAATATTATAATTCGACATATAATATTATATTTAAAACACCAAAAGTTCTTTGCTAGAGGCTATTTGATCTGGTCGATCCGACATCCAAACAATGTCGGATTCAAGATCCAACTTAGACACCAGTAGAACTATATGTATGGATCAACATATCCAAAATCCAGAATCATCCAACGGTTGGATTAACGGAAAAACGCTAATGAAAACCACTAATCAAAACTAACTTTCTAATTAATTGCTGCAACGCAGCCCTCCAGAAAACAATTGATAAGAAATTGTAGACAAATCGGAAAAATACGAAATAAGATGGAATAGAAATCTAACGAAGAGATATACAACTCTTATGTTTATTAAAAGCCAAGATCATACACGTGCCGGCCGAAAAACACGCCGCAAGCCGGCTGTTCTTCAAGAACAGCAGAAAAACAGAGAGTCCGAGCTTAATCATGAAATAAACCTACTCAAATCTCAACTGATTAACATGAAACTTAAATTAGTTATTTTAATAGGCATAAGAAATCCAACAAAACAAGGATCAATAAGATCCAACGGCTAGATCACGCGAAACCCACTTAAGTACACATGTAGGTAGAAGAACCTACCCAACAGCGCATTCCTCGGTTAATCCCTCGCAAACCCGTCACCAACACGGCTCCAAACCACCTCAGCAACCTTCCTCTCGTCGCCACGAATCCAACAAGCTTTAGAACACCCAATTTGATGGTCGGAGGAGGGAGAACGGCGAAGATGAAGCTCGCCGGCGGAAGAAGAGAAGAAACAGAGCACCGCGGGAAAGAAGAGAAAGAAGGAAGAAGAAGAGAGGAGAAGAGAAGGGAAGAAGGGGAAGGAAAGCCTGGAGGAAAGTCGGCGAAGGCGGGGAAAAGCTGGGGGAGGGGAGGGAAAGTCCTCCCTCCCCTGACAGGGGAAAGCGACGGTCGGCTGCCGTCATCGCGGAAGAGAAAAGAAGCCACCGACTGATTGCTCACGACTCCGATCGATCGCTCTCGAGCCGCAAACAGCCCAAAGACCTTCTTCACTAAGCGATCGATCTCCAAAGCATGTCAGATCGATCTGGCTAGCAAGGCCAGATCGATCTCCTTCGCCCAGAAAGGCAAACTTGGGCTAAAACACAAGCCCAAGCTCAGATCTTCCGATTTAGGGTTCACCTAACCATTCTAAACAAACACAAACACATACAAGGCCAGTGTGTGCACACGCGGGTGTGAAACAAACCAACAAGGTGCAATTTACCAAATTGCCCTTGTGGTCCAAGAAATAATACGATCCACCGGTTCGCGCGCTCGACGCGAAGCAAACCAACGAGCCACGGGCCCGACCCAGCCGGTCGACCCAGGAGTAGTGGGACGGGTCCTAACAAAAGCAATTTGTATGTTTAATTTTTTAAAAAGACATTCTATAGTTTTTTAAGGGGCTAAATTATTAAGGAAGCTCTTTAATTCAAGTTCTGTTAGCATATGTATATAGTCCATTCATATTTGTTGTATTATACCACAAACTAGAGAGAGAGAGAGAGAGTGGAAAGTATAAAAGTAAAAGTGAAAACAGAAACCGAAGAGAGAAAACTCAATCGAAAGAAAGAAAACTTAAATTGAAGAGAGAAAGCTCAATCTAAAGAGAGAAAACACAAGTCAAAAAGAGAAAACTCAATCTAAAGAGTAAAAACTCAAGCCAAAGAGAGAAAACTCAAACCGAAGAGAGAAACTGAAGCCAAAGAGAGAAAACTCAGTTGATTGAGAGAAAACCCATTTCATTGAGAGAAAACCCAGTTCATTGAGAGAAAACCCATTCCAATGAGAGAAAACCCAGTTCATTGAGAGAAAACCCATTTCATTGAGAGAAAACTCACTCTAATGAGAGGAAACCCAGTTCAATGAGAGAAAACTCTATCTATTGAGAGAAAATCCAGTCCATTGAGAGAAAACCCATTCAATTGAGAGAAAACTCTATCTATTGAGAGAAAACTCACTCGAATGAGAGAAAACTCACTTGAATGAGAGAAAACTCACTCGATTGAGAGAAAACCCATTTCATTGAGAGAAAACCCATTTCATTGAGAGAAAACCCATTTCATTGAGAGGAAGCTCAGTCCAATGAGAGAAAACCCATTTCATTGAGAGAAAACTCACTCCAATGAGAGAAAACCCAGTTCAATGAGAGAAAACTCTATCTATTGAGAGAAAACCCAGTCCATTGAGAGAAAACCCATTCAATTGAGAGAAAACTCTATCTATTGAGAGAAAACTCACTCGAATGAGAGAAAACTCACTCGATTGAGAGAAAACCCGTTTCATTGAGAGAAAACCCAGTTCATTGAGAGGAAACCCTTTTCATTGAGAGGAAACTCAATCCAATGAGAGAAAACCCAGTTCATTGACAGAAAACCCATTTCATTGGGAGAAAACTCACTCCAATGAGAGAAAACCCATTCGAATGAGAGAAAATCCAGTACAATGAGAGAAAACTTAGTCCATTGAGAGAAAACCCAATTAAATGAGAGAAAATCCAGTACAATGAGAGAAAATTTGTATTGATCATATACTCTCTGTGTTTCAATGAAGCTGTGGATTCAAAAATATTTAAATCAAAATTTAAATATTTATTGCTGAATCTTTTAAACTTAATTTGAAATTTGAATTGAGCAGTTCCTTCCGTGAGACGGTTGAGTCCTGTCACCACTCACCACTAGCCTATATATATAGGCTTTAGGCTACTGCTAGCGCCAGCATTAAATGCCAACTTGGATTGTGACACATATGTACAACAAAGTCTTGGTCTATGAAGGATGGACGAATAGAGTATGGATGTTTGAGTCATTCTTCTGCCAATAGGACGGAATACAGACTAGTCTTCTCAATCCTAATAGGGGTTCGGTGGCAGGTGGTTTTCTCGTCACGGTTATTTATTATTTTTTGAAGAGTGAGCCGTTGGTAAAAAAATCGATTTGTGAGGCGGTAAAAAGGTAAAAAATATTAATGGGAGAACAAAGATTGAGATACGACAAGGCTATCGTTGTAAAGGAAATTAAATCCGGAGGGTACTCGCCATGGACGAAGAAGGTATGGAGTTTTTAACCATCTCTGTGTGTCTCATAGCTGGAATCCATTCTCACCTTTTGTAGCATGTTATTTTAATAAAAGCTGTATGGGATTTTCACTCCAAAAACAATTTGCTATGTTTTATTGCCCCCATAAGTCTTACTTATGGGGGTTTGGCCGATTCCCCCTTTTCTAAACTCATAAGAAAAACTATCCACTCAACTCACCCAACTCCCCAACTCACCGACTTAACCAGCCACCTTCAAAATTTATACAAAGAGGTCGGATCCCCTTAAACCTCCCATGATATGCTCTAACCTCCCAACACTCTGGAGGATTTCTGCCAACCTCCTAACCATCCCGATCTCCAAAACAACCATGCTTAAGAAAGGGGGAACTTGGTCGGAGGATGCTATGGGGGACGCTCAGGCAAGGGGAGCGATTGGCTAAAAAACCCTACACGACTCACCAGCTTTCGGAGAAGATCGGGAGATCGAGAAAGGTGAATACCCCCGGCACACCCTTATCGTGGGGCTCCATCGTCGTCCATGAGCCAACCCGAGGGGGAGCGTCCGTTGCCGTCCGTGGCCTCAAGCTCACTGCATAAACCCCCATGTATGGCAAGAGCTTCTCTGGGCGCATCCCCATCTCCAGTACTTCGCACGATCAACTTTTCTTCATCAGATATTGGAGAACGACACCCTCTGACGGTCTGACGACGCAAGTGAAGGCCCAAATCCAACCTGAAGAAGGCCATCCACCGACGTCTTCATCTCCAAAAAGCGAGACACCAAATCCAATCCGGCAACATTGTCGTCCCCTCAACACCACCACGAACTCATTATCCGGTGCAACCAACAATCCAGTGACATCGCCGTCTCCTCTGGTTGCCGCACGACCCACATCTCCAGCGATGATTTTTGTCGACGCTTCCCTGGTTCCGGCTGGTTTCCTTGACACCAGCTGCCATTCTTTCACAGCAACAAAGATCGGATCTAGGAATTCCCCTAACTCCAGCAACAAAGCTTGGATCTTGGACGGCTCTTCCCCAACCCCGACAATCTCAATGTCGCGCCCCGACCAGCGAAAGCCCAACCGGGCCTGGCAACGCGAACCGGAACCTAACGAAATGCGAAAAATTTGGCGAGGGTTCCCTTTAACCTATTGGTCTCCCTAAACAATTCACCAAAAACACCCTCAATTAAAAGACAATAATTTAAGCAAACTTCGAACCCAAGATTTCAATTCCAAAAGTGTTTAATATACATATCCTCGGAGAGGGGAAGATCCAAATACAACATTTACTCCCGTAGGAGGCTAACTAACAAAGGTATAAAGCTGTAAAAGATCGCCACCTCTCAGACTCTGCCTGGTGCCGCCACACCGCCGACCAACTACCCGGTAGGGGCCACCAAAGAGGAGCTAACGCCTGCACTTGCAAAACACAGCCCGGATAGGAGTGAGCAACTAAGCTCAGCAGGGAAACTACACTACGACACACAGAAGGAAGAGCGAAACGTAACAGTGTCGCCCTCAAGTAAGACTTCGATGTATACAGAGGTCCCATAACCTCACCCCGTGTCCCTGAGGCCCACGATCATGGTCTTCCAGAAGAACTGGTCACATGTCAGGTCACACTCAGTAAGCAGATACTAACACTGCTTGCCCACAAGTAGGGAACGACACTGCATGCGGTAAATGGCACCGCTGAGTAGTCAACTGATGAGTCCCTAAATATTAATAATTAAACCCCTTAATTTACCTTTGTTAGGCCTAGAGTATTTTTATTTAATAGTTTGTTAGTTGATTTCAGGTTTAAATAGGTTTTGAGAAGAAATACAAGAGTTTCGGCTAAGAAGATGAATTTATTTGATAAAGACTGTTTCGTCACCTGTCAGGTAAATATTCGCCAGATATTCTGTATAAGTCCAAATATTCTGGAAATTTATTATATGATAGAAGACTTCAAGATCTACAATATTCATGTTGGACACTTTGTGAGATTCCTGATGGTGTGATAGCAGAATTGAAAAATATATGAAGATACATAAGCTGGAAAGCTGCACCGTCAAAGCTCAAGAGAATATTCTCCAAATATTCTACATTAATCAGAATATTATGAAATAATTTGGAGATGACAGAAGACTTCCAGATCTATAACTCTCATGTTGAAGATCGGCTCAGATTCCGTATAGATTGGCCCCATAATTGACTCCAAGTTAGAGTTTGAGTAGAAGTTGAAGAATAAGGAAGCTGATGACGTGGCAGTTATTAACCCAGTCAAACTGGGAAGTCCGATCGATCACTCCGATGACGTCAGCAATCCGGAAATTAGGGAAATTAGAGTTTAATCTATGTTAGGACTCCTAATTCGGAGGTTTAGGGTTTCTGATATATAAAGGGGTCTTCCAGCCGAAAAATATCATCTTTTGGAGCACTTTTGGAGGAGAAGGTTAGGGTTTTGAAGACGGCGATCTTTCCGCGAGGATCAATGGCTTCATCTTCTACACCTATGGCTGATTTCCAAGAGATGAGTGGCTAGTTTTCTTGTTCTTAGGAATATCATGAAACCCTAGTGTAACTTTTGATCTTTCTTAGTTGGATTTTTGTGAACTTCTCCACATATAATCTCATGAATATGTTTTGAATGATTATAGAGTTGAAGGAACAGAGTTCCGTTGACGTATTATTAGTCCTACATGATGGTTGTACTTGAGTGTAGAGATTCATGAGATAGTTTGCATGTGGTTTGTGATTTACCTTTGAGATAATCTATGCTACGTGAAGATAAGTCATGCTAAGGTCATTAGGAGTAGAAT
The DNA here is from genome assembly GCA_963920575.1 of Narthecium ossifragum. NCBI lineage: Eukaryota > Viridiplantae > Streptophyta > Magnoliopsida > Dioscoreales > Nartheciaceae > Narthecium > Narthecium ossifragum. The sequence continues at coordinate 11,763,130 of OY986968.1, forward strand.
AACTTAAGATAATGGTAGGATCGAAGATGATTTATGCCAAACAAAGATAGGTTATGCCGTAGGAAACATAAAACCTTTTTTTAGGGATTCGTGTGAGCTTGTAGCCATACGATCTATAATGCTTAGAGAAGTGATCAAGATGATAACTATGGAAGATTAAGGGTGAAACTATGGTGGATTGTGTATTTCCTAAGACATCATTTTCCATCTGATTAAAACCTTAATATTTTCTTTTGCTTTCTTAGATAATTTTAGTTAGATCAATCTATCATTGAAGTGTTTGGTTTAGATCTAGAGTTTTGAGAATTGATTTTGTTTCTCCTAGTAATTCCCTGTGGTTCGACTCCGGATTTCACCACTAGTCTACTCAGTAGTATTAGTGATTGAACAATGATATAAATTTAAGATTTGATTGAGGTTAGCAACGTTTTAACGACGACGTTTGTGAGCGATCATCAACCTCTCTACTCAAGGGTCAACACAGTGGGACACCGGCTACATCTCAGCATTCGACTCGAGGCCGACACGACCTCTATAATCATCAAGCAACATGTGTACCAGTCATCTAGGCCTATCATCGAATTCGACAGTACACCACAATTCAAACCGGGTCTAAACTACCCAACCCCGGTCCTAGGGTTAAATCCGAGCTTTCAGCCTCGGGACAGCGACCCACAGATCGCCCACGCTCTAACCATGCAACTAATACACAACAGAGATGCATGTGATGAACAAACGCATAGAAAACAGTTGAAGCATGCAGCAGTATGTGATGATAGCATAACACGGTCGGGGCTCGGCACACTGCCGCCCCGGGGTGGTGAACATGATATTTACGGTCTGGAACTGCTATAGTGGTACACCACAAACTGCTAGCCAGTTCACCAGCAACTTGCACTGGGAAGCAGCCCCGCAAACAACAGAGACAAATCACGCAGGTAAAAGCCCTCGGCGCACGCCGACATGCAAGGCTAAGGAAAGCAATAGGGCTACTCGCCCACTTATTCTAAACATCCCAGGATCACTCTCCTGGTTTACCACTGCCCCTAATATGAGGCTGGCATGTTTAAGATTATGTACAAGGTATAAGACTGTAGGAAATCTGTACATACAAAACCCCACGGGCAAAACCAATGAAAACTCCTCTCTGCCACCAAAGGATCGATCTTTTACCAAGGAAAGATTGATCTTTCAAGTAACAGAGAGCTTTCCCTTCATGTCGAGCCAAGGAAGATCGATCCTTCCTGCCAGGAAGATCGATCCTCCTCGCGACAAGGGGGATCTCATGCTACCCAAGGCACAAGGATCGATCATCTTCACCAGATGATCGATCATGCTCGGGTTCAGCATGACCAACAATGAATGATCGATCTTTCTCCCAGAAAGATCGATCTTATTGGGTTCTCCGGTGAACCTTTGACGAGAAATACCGTCGGAAAACTCCACCAAATCCTACAAAACCCTAGGATCTGGTAGTACAAAGGACCACGAATCCAAAACCGATGGAAATACTACAAACTAATAAGTATGCAGTGAGATCTAATCAAAACAAATCACAAACCACTCAAAGCTCACAAAATCGGAAAACAAACGTAGATAGTATCCCTACCTAGGCAATAGCTGCTTCAATCCCAGTTGCTAAGTCTTGGATCGTCCCAAATCTCCCCAAAATCCGACAGCTCTGAGCTCAAGAACTTAGATTTCAAAAGGGATTCAAGGAAGAGGGTTACGTCCGTTTTATAGACAAACGAACCGACCTATGAATGATCGCGCCTTGACTTTCTGGCATTAAAAGATCGATTTTCTAGCAAGGAAAGATCGATCCTTTAGGTGCAGAAAGCTAGGCTTGGGCTAAAACTCAAGTCCAAGCCCGAATTTTTTGATCCCGGGTCCACCTAACCTTTCTAATCAAATACTAACACAAACATGGTCATTGTGTGCACATGCGGGTGTGAAACGAACCAACAAGGCGTAATTTACCAAATTGCCCTTGCGGTCTACAACGAGCCACAGGGGTAGAGGGGCAAGTCCTTACATCCTATTACCCTTAAAGGAAATCTTGTCCCGAGATTCTATAAGGGTAGGGCTCGGAAACAACAAAACAACTGCACTAGAAGACAGGACAAAAGGTACCTCGAGAAGAAAACAACTGCGGAAACTCCTGCCACATGCGCGCCTCGCTCTCCCAGGTCTCGAACCGGCTGCTCAACAAAGCTCGCGTCTTCCTCAAGCTCAATGTCATCTACCCTGATGACATGAGTCGGGTCTGGGTGATACTTCTTCAGCATCGACACGTGAAAAGTCGGGTGCACAGCTGACATGTGCTGAGGAAGATCCAGGCGGTAAGCTACCTCACCGATCCTCTCTAGGATCTCAAACGGCCCGACGAACCTCGGCGCCAACTTGCCACCTCTGCCAAACCTGACAAAACCTCTGTACGCCGATGCTCACAGGAACACCCTGTCATAGACTGCAAACTCTAACGGCTCTGAGCCGTCAGAAGTCTCTGACTGATCTGCACTAACCTCTCTGATGATCGCCTGACGAGGTCTGGACCGGTGAGTGAAGCCTCTCTAACCTATGTCCAACACACTGGAGAACAACACGGCTCACCGTACAACGCCTCGAAAGGTGCTACTCCAAGACTGGACTGGTAGCTGTTGTTGTAGGCGAACTCTACCGAGGGAACGTGCTCCTCCAAGCTGCCTTCGGCGTCGAGGACACATGCTCTCAGCATGTCCTCCAAGATCTGGATCGTCCGCTCTGACTGCCCGTCTGTCTGTGGATGGAAAGCTGTACTGAAAGTCAGGAGTGTGCCAATTGCCTCCTGAAAGCCTCGCCAGAACCTGCTGGTAAACCTGGGGTCACGGTCTGACACGATAGACACTGGAACTCCGTGTAGTCTGACTACCTCTCTGACGTACAAACTGCCCACCCTGAAAGCTGGTAGAGAGATCGGTGCGGTACCTAGTGCTAGGTCGATCTCAAAATCGACCTCTCTGGACGGTGGAAGCACGGCAACACCTCGGGAAACATGTCAGTGTAGTCGTACACGATCCTGGGAAAACTGCTTTGCTGCACTCCCTCAGAACCAAACAGGGACAGGCCAGCCAATAAGGCCGAGAGCTCGCTGCTACGCCTCCCCACACCACAAGCAAAGGAATTGGCTGAGAACCGATCCCCCAACAACACAAACTGTGTCCAGTCGGGTGTCCAAGCGACCACCCTCCGGCGATCACAGTCGTTGATAGCTCGGTATGCTATTAACCAGTTCATACCGAGTATCACATCAAAACCCGTCATGTCTAGCACCCGCAGGTCTAGACAGACGCGGAAGCCTCCAACCTCCAAAGAACAAGATCGGCAGACTCGGTCTACCATAGCTGTCCCGCTGATCGGTGAGTCTACAGACTGTGCCACCTCTAGCCAACTCGTCTCTAATCCTAACGATGCCACACACATGCTAGCAACATAGGAAAGAGACGCTCCGGAATCTATCTGCACATCTACTAAGGAACTAGAAAGCTGAAAGGTACCTCGGAGTACGGATGGCTCTGTCGCTGCTTGCTGGTACTGCTGAACGGTGTCCGGCTGCTCACGCTCTGGGAGAGCAAACACTCGCCCCTGCTGGCTGCCTCCACCTTTGGAGTGACTCGGTCCAGCCCTTGATCCGCGCCCACCACTGCTCCCTTTCCAGGCACCGGACCCTTCGCCTCTACTGCCCTGTGGCATAGCGCCCAGCGCTCCTTGCAGGGGATAGTCCCTATGGAAGTGTCCCGGCTACTCGCACTGGAAACACGTGGCTGACACACCACCAGGCTGCTGACCCTGGCCTCCCCCTGACGGAGCCTGCCTAGACGGCCCGGCCGTCAGGAGAAACTGACATGCTGGGCTCGGTAGCTGCGGCTGGAATTGTTGTGGGCGCTACGACTGCTGCTGGAAGGGTCACTGACGCCGCTGCTGGCCTGTCCAGAATCCCCCTCTAAACTGGGGTCTCTACTGTGCGCTGGTAGAGGATGGCGGTGGAACTGCCCGGCACCTCTCGTCCCGCAACTGCGCCTCCACTACCAAGGCGCAGTTCAGAACTGCCGAGTGCGTCTGGAAATGGTGGGAACACGTTTGCCGTCTGATCTCTGGATGAAGACCCCACTCGAACTGCCGTGCCTTGGCCACTGGATCTGCTGCTACTGCCCCCGCGAAACGGACCAAGTGAGTAAACCGGGTGGCATACTGCTGCACAGAGCGAGTACCCTGCTGAAGGGACTGGTACTCGCGGGATAGAGCGTCACACGTACTCTTCGGGAAGTACGCGTCCAAGAAGAACGCTCTGAACTCCTCCCACATCGGCTCCTCTCCGCCACTGGTGTGCTGGGCGGTGCACCACCAGTCAAGAGCGTCCCCATCGAACTAGAACGCCACAAGAGTGACCCGGATCCGGTCATCCTCGACGAAGAGAGCGTCGAGAACGCGCATGACCCCTCGGAGCCAGCCGTCTGCTATGGTTGGATCTCCAGTCTCACCGCTGAACCTAGGCGGACTCAGCCGCTGAAAATCCATCATGACCACTGTGAGGACCCGTACCTCCAATCCGGTCTGACCACGTAGGTCGAGGTTCTGGCTTTGTTGGCCTTACTTCACGATCTCCTTTGATCGTTGCGGCTCCGGGGGTAATTTGGTAAATTACCCTTGACGGAGTTGGTTTCACACGCGTAGCGCACACACGGCCCTGTAATGATGTACGTGCTTGAGTAGACCCATAGGAGTGCCCTAGATCTGAAGATCGGGGTTTGATCAAGTAGATCTAGATCGGAACGGCTGTGATCAACTTGATGATGATCGAACGGCCATGGACTTAAGCAACCTAATTACTTAAAACCTAACCCTATTATTCACTCCCTTTCGCGAGACCTGGCCTGGGTTACGATGCGAGGGCTGAGGAGGGGGAGAGATCGCGGCGGCTTGGGAGAAGAGACAGCGGCGACTCGACCGGAGAGAGGAGATCTTGGCGACGACGGAGAGCTTGGAGGCGGCGTCAACGGAGAGCTTGGAGGCGGCGTCGACGGAGATCTTGGAGGTGGCGACGACTGCTGTGACCGGAGAGGAAGAGGAAGGATGCGATCTCGACGCCCAGAGGTAAGGATTCCTACCCTAACCTTTGGGTTAGGCCTCTAGGGGGTGATTGGACACATGGTAGCTTAGGATGACGAGGCTCTGTTCTTGGTTTCCTGTTTCTCTGTCAATGTTTTCTCTGCAACTTGCTGCCTTGCTTGGATTTATGGTTTAGTGATGAATTGTTGTATGAAACTTGCTTCCCCATTTGATTGTTTATTGGATTCCGACGAGACTCTCCTCCTTCGTGATTCTTTTCTTTCCCCTGTTCTGGGTTGGCCGTATACCTGAGTTTCCTGAATCCCATTGGATCTTCTGGTACTTATTTTTGGATTCCTTCCCTTTTCTCCGGTTTGGTTGAATGCAATGGAGTTGGCTTGAGACTTAGGCGTCGGCTCCATTTTTCGAAATTCATTGGGATTCTTCCTCTCCCCTGCGTTCCGTTACTCTGCCTCTCCCTGGCTACCATGAACTATTCGAGGGGGACGTAGGATCGATTGGTGGTACTCCCAGTTCCCTTTCCAGTTGATGCTTCACCAGAGAGATGAGAGCCATGTTGCATACTTGTGGGTCTTCGATGAAGGTTGGCTTGGGCGGTGGCTGTGCTCTCCCTCTCGTCCTCTTTTTCCTCTTCTTTCTTTTCCCCTGTTCTCAGTTGGTCGTATACTTGAGTTTCTAGAACCCCATTGGATCTTCGGGTGTTGTGGTTGGATTCCTTTCCCTGCTCCCGGTTTGATTGAGTGCAACGGAGTTGGCTTTAGGCTTAGGATCGATTGGAGGGACCCTTAGTTCCCTTCCTAAGTGCTGCTCACTCCTTAGAGATGAGAACTGTGTTTTCATACTTGTGGCTGGTAAACTTTCCTTCTCCTCTTCCTCTTTCCATTGAGTGCTCTTAATTCAACATGGAATAGCTCTATGGTTGCTGCCAAATGTTATTCCATCAATTGATCATTCCTCTAATTCTCTGTGAGTTTGGTAAAAGTATATCAATCATGTTAATTCATGTCAATTGTAGAATAGAGTGGCGTGTTTCTTTCTTTGTACTAATCCTGTGACTTAGTGTTAATGTCCACGTGGTTAGGAGCACCTGCCTATTATCAAATTGCACCCTCTTGTAGCATGTTTAAGCCTAGGGCCGGCGGTGTGCCCGTTTCTATTTTATTTGTGGGAATGTCTAGATATGATTGCGCCGAAGGTGTGCCCCTTTTGTATGTGTTGAATGAGATTATATCTGATTGGGATATGTGAATGCTATGCTTGGCTTCTATCTATTCTTAAATGCTAAATCTATCTTATAGCTATGCTATATCTTGTGGACATGTGATTGATGAATTGACATGTAGAGACACCTAGGCCTAGTTGGTTGAATAGGCTCATGCATGTTGTATGCATTAGAAGCATTAAGGCTAGGTGCGGGCGATGGGCTCAATCGTCGATCCGAGGGCTTGGGTAGCTCGAATCTAGCTCTAGGACCGAGGTATGGGTAGGACTAGGGCGAGATTGTTTGGATATGATCTTGTGTTGATCGAGGTTGCAACATAGTTATACTCATTTGATTTGTGGTATTGAGGTGTAGAGGTCGTGTCGGTCTCTGCGTCAATCGCTAAGGGCAGTGGATGTTATCCTGTTAAGGGTTGTAGAGGTGGGAGTGCATGGGAGGTGCACTTGCCCCTTGTTCTTCCCTGATCTGTAGAGGGGCGCTTGGTGATGCGTGACCCTTGTCCAGACTTGTTCTTCATTGCCTTAGGATTGGACGGAGACGACACAGTTGCAGTTTACCCCTTTCCTTGAGAGTGCCGTAGAGTAGAACCCTATTGGGCTTCATGCTCACCCTACCCGGGCTGCGTTTTGTAGGTGCAGGCGTCGCTCCTTCCACTTCAGTAGTCTCAGATGGATCAGTTCTTGGAGGCCCTTCTACTTCGGGTGGACTTTGAGGTTGTTGGCAGATTGAGGGCTTCCATTCAGTAAAATTTTATTTATCTGATGTAGTTAAATCTTGGAGATTATTGTTTCGCATTTGAGGACAAATGTATAACTTTGAATTTGATATTAATATGGGATGATGTGTATTTAAAAGTCTAAATTGGGTTGTAATAACAATAGTAGTTGTGAACTTACATTTGTGCCCTCATGATCAAGTACATAAATCTATTGTGGAATATAGAAATTGTACAGATTAATTGTGTAAGAATTATAGAGGAGACTTTGTCAAAAATTTTACGCCCATTGATGATTTAACAGGTTTAGGTTGCTCACTTCCCGATCTGGATGGGTTTTCTGAGTCGGGGCGTGACAACCGCCACCGCGGCTCGCCTGTCGACTGGAGCGAGAGCCCTCTCCTCGGTGAGAAGAGTCTCCTCCCATGCGACCGAAACCGTCGCTGGTGATGGCTCAGCCCGTCGAACTCATACCGCCCTAGCGGGAACCTCCCTGCTCGGTCGGGCGGGCCGACCGGGTCGTGCTCCGCCCCGACCAATAACTAAAGGCCGATCACGAACTCCCGACATGTGCGCAATCACCAACAACCAACGAATGTCCACTCGTCCGAAACCGCAAAACAAGTAACACGGCGCAAAAGCGAAAAGCACAACACATTGCAAAAGAGCATGCACGAATATTCTAGACATAGAACTATCCCATTCCACGCTCAAACTCAATCGAATCCTGATCCTAACCCTGGGATCTAAAACCTATGCTCTGATACCAAGTTGTCGTGCCCCGACCCGCGAAAGCCCAACCGGGCCAGGCGACGCGAACCGGAACCTAACGAAACGCGAAAAATTTGGCGAGGGTTCCCTCTAACCTATTGGTCTCCCTAATCAATTCACCAAAAACATCCTCAATTAAAAGACAATAATTTAAGCAAACCTCGAACCAAAGATTTCAATTCCAAAAGTGTTTAATATACATATCCTCGGAGAGGGGAAGATCCAAATACAACATTTACTCCCGTAGGAGGCTAACTAACAAAGGTTTAAAACTGTAAAAGATCGCCATCTCTCAGACTCTGCCTGGCGCCGCCACACCGCGGACCAACTGCCCGGTAGGGGTCACCAAGAGGAGCTAACGCCTGCACCTGTAAATCGCAGCCCAGGTAGGAGTGAGCAACTAAGCTCAGCAGGGAAACTACACTACGACACACAGAAGGAAGAGGGAAACGTAACAGTGTCACCCTTGATGAGACGTGAAAAGTATGTAAATTAACCCCTTTATTTACCTTTATTAGTCTTCGAGAAAGGTATTTCTAATAATCTTCATGGTATTTCAGGTACAAGAGTGCTCAACAGAAGTTAGATCAACTTTGGAGCTTAAACAAGCCTATTCGAGCACATTTGGTACATGGATCAACTTCAAAGATTAAATTGTACCTTCTCAGGAAGAAGCAAATAATGTGTCATATATGATTGGAAAGCTCTGGAAGTCTAGTTTCTGGAGAATTTTACGGTTCATGATTCCGAGTTTCCTAAATGAAGTTATGGCATTTTTGGTACCAATGCGCAGTGCTGAATGACAAAAGAGATAATATGCAGAAAATAAGATCGATCTTCTGTGTATAAAAGATCGATCTTTGTACTATAGCAGAGATGACAGAGAACAATAATTCAAAAGATCGATCTTCTCCGTATAGAAGATCGATCTTCCACGGGCGCAACCAATTATACGGGATGAAAAGATCGATCTTCACCCCTAGAAGATCGATCTTGCATTGCCAGTTAAGCAAAATGAAGGGTCTAGATGTAATCCGAAGGGGAGAAGCTTGAGGGCTATAAATACCAAACTTTGGGCTCTTATTGGGGGATTCCTTTGGACAAGAAGAGGCTAAGGAAAGGGGCAACCCCTTTGGGCAAGGAAGGGGGCTCTCATCCAAGAGGGAGGAGATTGATGAAGAAGAGGAGGATCCATCTCTTCTCCATGATTTCTCCATCGAAGATGAGTAGCTAATCTATCTACCTAGTGGAATACCATGATGTTTTAGATTTTATTTGTAGTTTTCTTTGGATTTGGATGTTGTAATCCCTATGAGACAAGTTGTATGAATTTATTCTTCATTTCTATACCTTTGTAGTTGGATTCTAATGTTGGATGGATGAATTCTTTGGTATGCATAAGCTAGAACCTTGTGCCCAATAGATGTTTGTTGATATTCCCCAATGAGTAGGTTGTGCTAGAACCATGATCACTTGTGTTGAAGGGAGTCTTGGCTCTAGATTAGGGACTTGGTTGTGCTAGAACCACTCCAATCCACATCTAACCTAGCATCTATCCTATCTTTTGTAATGTATTTGACGCGAGATGCTAGAACCACCTCGATCCATTACCATATTCCATACAACCCAATTCCTTGCGACGAGATGATCCTAACCCGACCTCTCGTTGGCGATGATCGAAGCTAATCCCTCGATCGTCGACTTTTCAGCATACACCTAGTGTGACGGATAGTCTTTAACCAGTTATTCGTTAGCGACGACCTTTGTTAGCCACAAGGTAGTCGATATTGTAGTGTCTCGATAGGATTGCGCATCTTGATCCGTTAGAAAGCTACAATTGAGCCTAATCCGAATTGGTATTCCCTAGGACCTCTTTCTATCCATTGAGTCATTTACATGTTTTCTTAGTATCATATCCTAAAACTCCAAAACCATTTCTTTTATTATCTTTGTAGGAACACTTAGATTGAGGTAAGTAGTTTAATTGTTTCCATACGCATTCCCTGTGGATTCGACTCGGACTCACCCCTAGCTACCTCCAAAGGTAGTTAGTTAGGAGTTTGATTATAAATTTCTAATTTTGATCGGGCGCGTTAAGCCGCGACACTTATATCTCTTTTTCCATTCAGCACTGCGCATTGGTACCAAAAATGCCATAACTTCATCTAGGAAACTCGGAATCATGAACCGTAAAATTCTCCAGAAACTAGACTTCCAGAGCTTTCCAATCATATATGGTACATTATTTAGTTCTTTCTGAGAAGATACAGTTTAATCTTTGAAGTTGACTAATGTACCAAATGTGCTCGAATAGGCTCGTTTAAGCTCCAAAGTTGATCTAACTTCTGTTGAGCACTTTTGTACCTGAAATACCATGAATATTATTAGAAATATCTTGCTCGAAGACTAATAAAGGTAAATTAAGGGGTTAATTTATGTACTTTTCACGTCTCTTCACAGCCCCCAACTTACACTTTGCTCGTTCTCGAGCAAAGCCAAAAAGAAAGAAACACACAAACAAATAAACAATCAAAACCACTAATTTGGCATTGATTCATATGCAAGCAATTCTCAACTCTGATGCTCAAAGTAGATTTCCATATACGAATTTTATTTCTCAAGTCATGGCCAAGTAAAAAGCAAATGAATAAGAACATAAATGATATACTTCCAAGACTTCAAATCACTTGACACAATTAAAACCTGATTGAACAATCCCTTGTCGTGAAAGGAGCAACCAAGTAATCGGGGTCTTGTAATCATCTAAGTAGGGAGCCAATCAAGATCAATCATCCTTAGCAATTCAAATCAATTGAACATGTGACATGTTTTATTCAACACTAATCATATTTTTTTTCTCTTCTTTTCTCTCTTTCTCTTTTTTTTCGAGGAATAGAGCATGTGGTTGTGCAATGTCATGATCCCTTAGGCTTTCTACTAGGTCCATGTAACAGGATTTAGGTCAGTGACTCTCAAACCATATGGTTTGGGGCACTAGGTGTAAAGGCACCCCTAAGGCTTAATCTCCCGAACCTAGAAGGCCACGAATCACAACTAATGACCATTATGCTTTTATTCAACTAACATGACTCTGTAGTGCCTTGATCCCTTAAGCTTTCTACTAGGTCCATGTAGCGAGTGTTGGGTCAATGACTCCCAAGCCAGGTGGCTTTAAGGCATTAGGTGTAAAGCACCCCACAGACTTAAGTACTCGAACCTAGAAGGCTACGAATCAAGGCTAGTCAATGAAAATTTTCTAACACAACTAAAAATCACATCAGCCCTCAAGTAGGACCTGGATGTATATAGAGGTCCCATAACCCCACCGCGTGTCCCTGAGGCCCACGATCATGGTCTTTTAGAAAAACTGGTCACATGTCAGGTCACACTCAGTAAGCAGAAACTAACACTGCTTGCCCACAAGCAGGGAGCGGCACTGCAGGCGAAAAATGCCACGCTGAGTAGTCAACCTCTCTACTCAAGGGTCAACACAGTGGGACACCGGCTACACCTCAACATCCGACTCGAGGCCGACACGACCTCTACAATCATCAAGCAACATGTGTACCAGTCATCTAAGCCTATCATCGAATTCGACTGTACACCACAATTCAAACCGGGTCCAAACTACCCAACCCCGGTCCTAGGGCTAAATCCATACTTCCAGCCTCTGGACGGCGACCCACAGATCGCCCACACCCTAACCATGCAACTAATGCACAACAAAGATGCATGCGATGAACAAACACATAGAAAACAGTTAAAGCATACAACAGTATGTGATGATAGCATAACACGGTCTGGGCTCGGTACACTGCCGCCCCGAGGTGGTGAACATGATATTTAAGGTCTGGAACTGCTGCAGTAGTACACCACCAACTGCTAGCCAGTTCACCAGCAACATGCACAGGGAAACAACCCCTCAAACAACAGAGACAAACCACGCAGGTAAAAGCCCTCGGCGCACGCCGGCATGCAAGGCTAAGGAAAGCAATAGGGCTACTCGCCTACTTATTCTAAACATCCCAGGAGTCATCACTCTCCTGGTTCACCACTGCCCCTAATATGGGGCTAGCATGCTTAAGAGTATGTGCAAGGTATAAGACTGTAGGAAATCTGTACATACAAAACCCCGCGGGCAAAACCAATGAAAACTCCTCTCTGCCACCAAAGGATCGATCTTTTCCCAAGAAAAGATTGATCTTTCAAGTAACAGAGAGCTTTCCCTTCCTGTTGAGCCAAGGAAGATTGATCCTAGTCGCGACAAGGGGGATCTCATGCTACCCAAGGCACAAGGATCGATCATCTTCACCAGATGATCGATCATGCTCGGGTTCATCATGACCAACAATGAAGGATCGATTTTTCTCCCAGAAAGATCGATCTTGTTCGCTTCTCCGGCGAACCTCCGGAGAAATACCGTGGAAAAACTCCATCAAATCTCACAAAACCCTGAGATCTGGTAGTACGAAGGACCACGAGTCCAAAACCGGTGGAAATACTACAAACTAACAAGTATGTAGTGAGATCTAAGCAAAACAAATAACAATCAACTCAAAACTCACAAAACCAAAAAACAAACGTAGGTAGGATCCCTACCTAGGCAATAGCTGCTTCAATCCCAGCTGTTAAGCCTTGGATCGTCCCAAATCTCCTCAAAATCCGGCAGCTCTGAGCTCAAGAACGCAGATTTCAAAAGGGATTCAAGGAAGAGGGTTACGTCCGTTTTATAGACAAACGAACCAGCCTATGATTGATCAATCTTTCTGTAAGGAAAGATCGATCCTTCATGACGATCACGCCTTGACTTTCTGGCATTAAAAGATCGATCTTCTAGCAAGGAAAGATCGATCATTTAGGTGCAGAAAGCTAGACTTGGGTTAAAACTCAAGCCCAAGCCCGGATCTTTTGATCCCGAGTCCACCTAACCTTTCTAATCAAACACTTAAACAAACATGGTCAGTGTGTATACACGCGGGTGTGAAACGAACCAATAAGGAGCAATTTACCAAATTGCCCTTGCGGTCTACAACGAGCCACATGGGTAGAAAGGGCAGGTCCTCACACTTAAAGCTCCGGTGACGAAGCTCGAACAGCATTCCTCCAACTTCAGTGACTTCGAAATCATGGCGATGAAGGTGGCGGTCCAACATCCTCACATTATTTCTACTTTTTTAATATAAGAGGTTTATTTTATTGAATATAGAATCAGAGGTGTTCCTTGCGGGGATGTAAAGAATGGATTTTGCCGATTTAGCAATCCATGGGTGTGGTGCCTATAATCTCATGTAATTCGAAATATTTTGCTCGAAATAAAATAGAAATCTCATCCCCGTGAGATTGACATTTTATTTACGAACACCAATGACCCGTAATCACCCACGACCCCTGACCCGTCTAAACCCATTAATGCATTAACCCTAACTAATCCAAACATGAAAATGTGAAACCCCCAACTCAACTCAAAGGGGATCTTAGGATTAGCGTGTTGATGCTAATCTTGTTTTGATGATGCCAATATATAGAGAATGATAAAATATTGGTTTTATATTTATTCCCCTTAATTTGGGAGTGTTTAAATTCAATTTTGAGAAGTTTATGTATTGGCAGCCGATGTGAAGCTCGACCGCGAGGTGGCATGGATGTTGCAACTCACTTAGCCTAAATTGATTTTTGGTAGGCGGTCGATCTATGCATCGACCTTGAGAGGCCTTTTTGGTGTCCGAGGTGTACGAACGATGCAGCGGTCGAAACGAAGGTCGACTGCGAGCATGTAAAGGATGATGCTCAGGTCGACCATGGTTCAAAACGTTCATCTTATTAAAAATTTGAATTTTGCATTTGGAGGGAATATTTGTTTAAATATTTCATGTCGACGGACGATGCAAAGGTCGACCACGAGCCCAAAACCAAGTGAAGGTTGGTCGATCCATGCATCGACCCTGGAAGGACTCTTTGTTGTCCGAAGGTTGACCGTCAGCATGTGCAGACTCAAAAATAGAGTCGTTGGAGAGTTGTAGGGATCCGTTAGATGGCTTGTTTGGGCTGGTTGAAGGTATAATATAAGTAGTTTTGAGTTGTAAACTTACCGAGTGCCTATTGCTATTATTTGTGATCGTTTGGGCTAGTTAAATTGCTGGTTTTATTACTACTTGAGAGCTTCAACCTTTAAACCTTCTTCGAGTGTAAAGAAGAACCTCGTGGAAGATCCAATAGTTGTTTGGAGTTTGATTGCAAGGTTTCCAAGCACCTGGAAGCTTAGAGCAAACATTGTGGAATTTTTCTTGTAAAAGATTGAATGTTATAATATGAATGTTATTGACTTATTGCATCTGTTTTTGTGAGATTCAATTTAGATTTACTTCGTTTAATCACAGAGATCTTTATGTGCTCCCAATTAAATAGGTTGACCCGACCCGTCAACCGGACCCGACCCATTTAATAAATGGGTTAGACGGGTCGGGTCGGGTTGACCCGTTTAAAATCAGGTCGGGTTCGGATTGATAAACCTAACCCGTTTATTAAACGGATCGGGTTTGGATTTGACCTTTGGGTCGAGATATCGGTGTTCGATCCAACCCGAACCCGACCCGTGAACTCGATTTGCCACCCTAATATATCCCACCAGAGTTATAAAGATGCCTAACACTTCATCAATTGCAGTTCCTAAAGTGATGAACCTCAGCCATTGGATCAAATCCCAATGATTAGATCTAAATCACCTTTCCTCCTCTCTCATATTTACGGCTTTCCGTTTTGACCAAATAAAAGTAATTTAAATCTCAACCATTGGATCAAGATCCCACGGTTGAGATTCATCATCACAGGGCCTGCAGTTGACGAAGAAGTATTGTCGGGCCCCTAAATCCGCCTAAGCGGAATCAGCCCAATGCTTAGATGTATAAATGTCATAACATGCACGAGATTCTTAGCCTTCTTAATTTTGTTGCACCTGTTTTGTACTAGTAAGTAAACCTAATCAACTCAGAAACCCGGGTGAATTGTTACCTAGAATTAAAAACAAGGGCCTGCATGCCCAGGCTCAGCCCGTGATATCAGTCCAACAGGGCTAGGGCCGGGCCCAGGTTCATCTCTCAAATCCCAAGCTCAAGTGGGAAAAATATTCGTGCCGGTAATTGTGACCAAACTGGCCCGGCCCGGTATGGGTCTGGCCCAGGCCCATCAAAGCCGTAGCCCGGTCCGCCCTTGTTGGACCGGGCTAATCCGGGTTCACGACCGAACCAGAGCCCCTTGGTCAAAAACCCGGTCCAGCCCGGCCTGGACTGAATTTTTAAGAAGCCCAACCATCAGATCAACCCCCACTCCATCATTGCCATCCACGTCATCACCCCAATATCTCCCCCTCCCTCATCTCTCTGTGTTGTGACTCACCCGATCAACCCGCTCCACTGACGCCGGCCCCGCCAAGCCCCATCTCTCCTCCAACCTCCACCGACTTTCACACTGCCCGACTTCCACACTGCCCGATCACGCCCCCGACCTCTTCGCCGCGTCCAAGCTCCATCGACCTCACCGGTCTCGATCCCAGTCTCGGGTCTCTCCCTCCTCCACCCGGTAACCCCGATCCAATCCCTTAGAAGACGGCCGCGAGCGAGGGACGGAGTGGAGTCGGAGCTGGATCGGAGTTGTCGGAGAGAGAGGTGGGCCTCGATCCAGCCACCTACCTCCTCACCTCACCCACTACCTCCTCTCACCTCACCCACTACCTCCTCACCTCGCCGGTCCTCCCTTCTCCGATCATCGTCAACCACACCGCAGCCCCCTTCTCCGATCATTGACGACGGTCACCATCGGACAGTGGAGACTAAGATTAACCCGGGCCGGGCGGGCAGGCCCATTTGGACACCCCTAGTTACAGTCACCTTTACATGAAAAAAAGGTACCTAGCTATGATCAATCATTCAATTCATTTTCTTTGTAGAAGAACCTTTTCAGAATGCTTCCCAAATCTGTAACCAATGCTTCCTATATCTGGCCACCTATCTTTAATGACACCACTGCTAATGATAATATTTCAGCAACAATGCTGCTACACTTGGATTATGAACTCAATTGAAGTTTCCCCAGTGCAGATCTGGAGTAATGAATAGCATAAGCTTCTACCATGATTACATATATGCTATACACATTTTTGTCACTCAATAGAGTACACAATGCATATATTGTTCAAGACGACAATTTGAAACAAGATGCTCAGAGGACCTTTAGCTGCTGCTTGGCGTGGTTGTAAACTTGAGCTGCATCACATAAGACTTGATTCTATTCTTCAATTACACAATAGCTTGTTCTTCCTGCTCCCTCTCTGTGCTCACCATCTGCACTATTCACAACTTCTGTATGTCGCGTGTGGTGATGACGAAGTATCACGAGAGAAATGAATGCTGCAGGGAAAAGCAGACAAGTATTACTACGGTTTCACACTCCTACAATTCCAGAACTTTTCTTTTCTATGAATGGAAAAAGAAAACAGTGCCCATGTAAAGAAATTAATGTAAATAGAGGACTTCAGAAGTTGTAATAGGTTCCAAATCTAATGTGAAAAAATAACAATCACTACAGAGGACAGGTGAATGATTCACTTTATGAAACTAGTAACTGCCACTTAAAGCTTTGACCCCGCATCAACATGTCCAATTGCTAGCTGTAGCAGCTGAATGACAAAAAGTGCTACAACTTAACTCTTGGATCCTAAAAATGGTTGGTTGGAAGTTCAACATGAAGCCTTGAATTTCTTTGCATCTTTTTTGGGATGTGTTTTTGCTATTTTAGGTAACTGTTCTATTCAGTATTGCTTCTTACATTTTTGGTAGCTTGCATATCTATGAACACACATCTACTCCTCCCATGGTCATTCCTTTTCTCCTCATAGAGATTAAGTAAATTCTTCATTTACTAACCACCAACTCCAAATAACTGCTGTTTTCATTTTCCGAAGATGGTGATTATTGATTTCACTTCACTTCCACCTCCAATCTTCTCCATTTCTAAGCTATCTCCCCTTGTACAAGCTAATAGGTTCTCTTTTATGAATTTGTAGTTTCTCTAGTATCTTTCGAGTTTAGAGTGGAAGCTTATAGCTTGCAACTTGAAGCTTTTGAATAAAGTATTGAGCTTTCGGGCATCATATACTTGATGTTTTTCTTCAACATGTTTGATCTGATTTGTCACCTAAGCTCAAGTCACTCTTCTGATTATGGAACTCATATGGCTTGTACACATCGAATACCAATGAAAACAGCTACTTGCATATGGAGGTTCGATAAATATAACGAGTACCAATTAAATGTCAGCATAGTATCATGAGATTTAAGCTTGCATTATTTGCCAAATAAAAAGTATAGTGCTTTTTACTGAAGTACCTGCAAAGATGCGTATCTTAACATTGAACAAATTCCAGAGCACCATAGCTGCTGATGCTGCCACAGCTCTCTTATGCGAGCAAGAGCTCCAAGAATCCCAAACACATTTTTGAGCATTATCAACTGATTCATAGAAAGCAATTCCATCATGAAACCTCTAAACTAGTATTGAACGACTTCAACGAACATATCCAGAACCTTATCCAATTCTCAGTTTATAAGTATAGTGCATTAACGTTTGATTTTTGACATATGAAATCTCCTACCTCCTCTTTGTATCTGCTGAGAATAGCTACAGTATAGTTTTGGGATGGTGAAGCTCATGAAAAAACCTGCACATGTTCATGGGAAATATAACTGCAGACCATGATAACAAACTATATGTGATCATCAAGTTGCAATCATCTCTCTTAGTCCTACCAGCAGCCAAAAGCCTCCACAGGGTTATCAGATGGCCATAATTGGACCCAAGTAGTAGAATAGGAGCCAGCTGAAAGTTTAAGAAAAAATGTAACTTTAGAGAATTTATAAGCTACATTCCGAAAGCAGGGAAAGGAACTCGGGTCCATACTTACCCTGAGAGTCATCAATGGTTCTCCTGAGAACACATTCCGGGTCTTTTCAAGAGCAGCATTGGCTATTGGTAGAATCACTCTTGTAGCTCGAAGGATGTCTTCTTCTTTCAACTCGAAGCTCCTTCTCAGCTTCTTTGGCTGCCTGTAAAATTCCAAGTTCATCTTTTCTATACTTCTGATTAGAACTCAAGACGATGGATGTCAATTGCTACCTTTGTGGGAAAGAATCATAGAAGAATGCCCAGGCCATAATCAAGAGACCCAGATGAGAGATCAGGGAGATAAAGCTGCAAGAATAACATGAAGTTTAAGTTGTCACAATTCTGAGCATAGTTGTGAAAAAGTTCTTTACTAGAAGACAGGAAGATCCAAATCCCACCTGAAGCTAACATCTCTTGAGAAACAAGATGACAGGAAGAAGAGAGATCCAAATCCAAACCACAGTGTGGATTTGGGGGCATTCTTCCACATTATCAGTTCCCAGAGCAGCTCCCACAAACCATCTAGGCTACTTTGGCCATCAATATCAGCAATTTTTGGTTCTTTGTTATCAAAATGTAGGTAAGCCCAACAACAACAACAACAACAACAACAACAACAACAACAACAACAAAAGAAACCAACTATAATCTCACGATATAAAATTTCCATGTCAAGAGCCAAAAAGAGAAAGAAATGCGTTTTTACACAGTGACATACTTGGCAAAGGACTAGAAGAAGGCAAGGAAGAGCAGAGCATCTCCTTTCCAGCAGTCTTGGACTTACCACCCTGCTTTCTCTTCCTCGGCTTTCCGAGATCCCCTTCAAGACCAATTGATTCCCTCTCTTCTTTACCAACAACAATCTCCTTCTCCAATCGCCTTCTTGCCCTCCTCGGCGCGTTCCTCGGGGACGCGCAGCCCATGAGATTCGCAGACTTGCTCCTCCTACGCGAAGCCATGGCGGCCAATGGCTCAAGGCACTCCTCGGCAATAGACCGGGACTTGGTCTTGCGGTTAGGGGAAGGGGAGAGGAGGAGGTCTTGGAGAGGTATGGGGCTGTGCTTGTCGACGGAGAGGTGGAGGGGGGACGGCGAGAAGGTTGACTTCCTTCTTGATGGAGGGGTGGCGGTGATGGTGGTGGTGATGATATCATGGTGGTCTTCAAAGGCCAGTCGAGAAGTTGCCTTTGTTCGAAGAAGGGAAGGTGGGGTGGTAGTAGGGGTGGCGGCGGAGGAGTCCATGGGGGGTGGTGGTGGTGGTGGTGGAGAGGGATGAGAAGAAGAAGAGGAGTTCATGGATGGATGTGTGCTAAAACATGGGGAGAGGATTTAGAGAGGAGAAAACCATGGAGAGTTGTGGGAAGAGATATAGCCGTTGGAAGTGGCTCTTTGTCAGTTAGGCTTTAGTAGTTTATTTAATATTTGAATCTTTGAAAGGATTGGGTGGAGGCCCACTAAATAAACGGTCGATTGCGAGGTTTGACTAAAATCCAGAGGCATCAAATGCAATTGGGCTCGGTCATTTTGGATAGAAATTATCTTCTTTTTCACATAATTAAATTTTTTTTAATTAGTTACCCAAAAAAAGGCGATTGTGGCACTTAGTTAAACTAAAACTCAAATAAAACATATTTATAACATTGGATGAAGAAAAGTTGTATCTCATTCCGAGGAGAAAACCAAATCCCATCTATTATCTTAATAACCATCCACAATACAACATAGATAGAAAACAAACCAGATATCTCCAGAAATGTAAACCTTGTTTACATGAGTTCTATAGTACATTAAACAGTAGAGAGAACCAACATAATATGCAACATCTTGAACAGCAATTCTTCCTTATTCGTAAGGAACAGGGGTCAGCTGTGTATCTGGACCTGCAATCATATCCTCCCATAATAGATCCGATAGAGCAAGCGTTAGCTCTCCAACTCGTCCTGCAAACAAAGGAGAAATTCATTAATTTGACTTGAAAAATCTGACATTTTGATTCATATGTAGGAACAATTAGCAAAAATGTACCATCTCCAACTGGCTGCTCATCCCACTCGACGATAGGTAGTATTGGAAGTCCACTTCCCACGAACATCATTTCAGCTGAGTTCTTAGCTTCTTCGAGTGTGATGTCCCCATTGCTTGCGCTCTTTAAAAGCCCCTTCTCAACTAGTTTAGGTGCCAAAGCTAGAAGTCTCTTTGCAGTGCATCCACTAAGGATTTTATCAAATTTAGGAAGCAGGAGCTCCTTGCTCTTGCTTATAAATGCCACATTCACATGAGGACCTTCAGCGATATAACCATGCTCATCAACCCAAATCGAGGCAAAGCAACCTTTCTCTTCTGCTTCCATTATTGAGAGAACATTAGGGAGGTAGTTCACATTCTTCATTGTAGCGAATTGGGGAGGTTTCATCGGCACTGTAGAAGTCATAGCCTTCACACCTTCCTTGCATTGTTTGTAATCACTGTCGATGACGACAGCATAGAATACTGGCTCAGGGCAGCCTGCTGATGATAGCAGGAAATCTCCAGGGCCTGAACTCAGCCAGTATCTGATTGAACCTTTCTTGCACTTCGATGCTGCTGTCATCTGGATTAATATGGTTCGCAAAGTTTCCCGAGGGAAAGGTGAAGATATCTTTGCTTTTGATGCAGACCTCAGGAATCGGTCCAGATGGGTATCTAGCTCATATAAGCACCTGGAAAGGCAGGGACGATGTCAGGAATAATTTTTTTTTTCTTTTTTTTTTTTGGGGGGGGGGGTGGGGTGGGGGGCATAATTACACTACACAGTAGATATTTCGTAAGTATTAATTGGGCATAGAAATTTGTCACTCTACTAAATATGAAGCATTGAATAAGAAAGCAATTTTGAATCAAATCACAAAAAATCTAAAAGAGTGAAAATCAAGTCGTATATCATCAATCCCAAAAACTTAATCACAAGAATCAGCAAAGTTTAAATCAAATCAAACCCAAATATGTGTATCAATGCATGGCATCAAATCATACATAACAATCTCTTACTCTTAGTCCTAGCACAGTACCAAATTTTTTACATAGTGGGATATCTATGTATTGCTGCCCTACATAGCTTCGGCGTTGTGAGAAGGTGTAAAAAAGAAAAGCAACTACTTACATCCAAGGAAAGTTGTATGTCTACAAAGGATAAATAACTTGAATGTATTATGTTAACAACAATCCAACTTAAAACATTAATAGTCTGAATGCAATTTTGAACTCTTCATTGATCAGTGTGATAGGTCAATTACATCTGTATTTTAAAATTGCATGCTTTTCTTCATTCTGCATGGACTCCAATCGTCGAAGTCTTGAGAGAAGTCTTTTACCGTTCACTTTATGAATTTCAATTGTTAAGCAACAATAGATATCCCACTTTTTCCACACAGGGTAGATCTTTGTATGAGGCAGAGATATCAAGCAAGTCTGAATAACATTTAATCCATACAACGCTTTAGCTCACCATTTTACCTAAAAGCCTAGAACTATCGCTGCAAAGTTCAAACTCAAAGATGTAAATGGATTCTCTTCATATTTCATGGAAAAGCATGTATGAAACAAAAACATACAATTGAATTGACAATCAAGAGGCAACTACCTTCCTCATTTTTTCATTTCTTATCTAAGAAGTCCAACGATGATCTATAAATGTCAAAAATTATAGATAAAAAGTCATGGAGGACCAAAGAAATATAACATAAACGATTGGTAGCAGTTTTTATATAATAACCTTTATTAGTTGGTTCAGGATTGAGTTTTTAAGTTTTACTGGAATAGCATCATGAAATTCAAGACAACATTTGAATTAAAAGTTTCATATGGATTAATATTTGAAGGCCAGATACACATAAATGGTGTTGGAGTACATGTAATGACGGATACATTTACTAAGTTATGGAGTTGCCTACCCATTCAACAGCATAGCCGTATCAAAGACGCCATGTCCTCTATGAACCATGTGGTCATCAATTGGAATCACCATCAGGGCGGGATCAAGAACAATTCCACCAAAAACGCTAGAATACATAGCTGGATAAGGTGGCATTTTCCCTTTCCAGTTGTCTTGCAGCTTTTCAACTAGCTGGATAACATGGGAAAAACAAAAAATAACTATAAGCCCACATTTGGAATAAAATTGTAAGAACCAATTCCTGATTCTTCAATATCAAAACCCCTCATTTCTTAAAGCATGAAATAGTCAGTGGTTCCTCAGTAGTTGGAATGCTGCAACATGTGCGAAGGTACGTTTCCATCATATTTCATCACATCATACTTTTCTTTTTTGAGTTTGGCACAACAGATTTACACCCCAAAAGATAAACAATGCTCAAATAAGTTTAATTACAAATTGGTAACAAAAATTCAACACTTTAGGTTTAGTAGACATAAAACTGAATGTAGTTATATCATTCTTTACAACACCAAAGACTGTAATAAGAACAAACATCAGAGAAGACTGAATAACAGGGTTTTTGAGTAACTTTCTGCTAACCTTTTGATTCCAAGACTAGAATATAAGTTACTAAATTATCTTCCATTTTTATTTTTGGTGACAAATTGCCACTGGATTCCCTTTTCCACATGGACTTTTTGTTCTGCCTCTATAACTGCTTCATCCATCTAGAACCCTATAATAGTCCTCTCTAGTCAACAAAAGCTGAACAAACAGGGTCAATCAAGGCAACACTGTAGGAAAACTTGACAGAAAAAGTTCTTAGGGTTTAATTCTACAGTAATTGACACATAGGAATTTCTCATTGTAGACATAAAATATCTGGGCACCTCAAGTCTGCATGTGGCCAGGTGATGCCAGATAGAAGAGGAATTTCTCATTGTAGACATAAAATATCTACAACATGCTATGCAAGTTTAGGCCAGCAAAATAGAGGAGAAATGAACTTTAATCTTTTAGACAAATTGGCTAATCTAGAGACCTCAACAGGAAGTCCTATAAATTTCAAAATTGCATGTCATTCGCCATACAAAGGGGCAAATATACTTTCAATGGATGTCTATTGTTAGAAACTGGTCTGAAATATTTGTGGTGTCCATGGAAAGCAGCACATCATTTGACCCAAAAGATTACTACAAAACGATTTCAACAACATATTATTCCAATCCCTGTTGGGATACATGAAAGTTAGTATTTAAATTACTTTTAGCAAACTTGCCAACTCAAAAGGGACATTGGAGTTACTAGGAGTTGGTCCACTTTATACCATACCATAAGTATCATCAGCTTACTATCATTAAGTACTCATGGTTGAGCTTGTCTTTGTACCTAGAGTCAAGCAGAGGACAAATTCACACACAGTGGAAGTCTCAAAACATTATTCAAAAGATACCCGAAAGTACATGAGCTCAAATTGGAAACCAGAAGCTACTTTGATTTTATTTCTCTTGCAGCAACAAGAAAAATGTTCCCCAACTATCCGAGATGATTACAAGGATCCAATTGATCCAATTTTTCTCAATAGGCCCCTAATTAAATTTTACAATAACAAAGTCAAGCACTCAACAAGTTGGATTCTCTTTTTTTTTTTCTTTTTTTTCTGGCTTAATTGAGCCCGAAGGCTAAGTTAATCGAAAACATGGTCGGACGTGACACCATCCTCACACACCAAAATCCTACCAATCGGTAGACCCAACGCACTCCATGAAAGCCTATCAGCCTCCACATCACAAGATCTTAGAATAAAGGAAAAAATTACTCCCAACGAATTGGATTCAACCAATTCTGATTATCGACTTAACTAGGAATTAAAAAAAGCCAGCAACCCAAAGAAAACTTGAAAGAGTACTGCATATTAATCAGAAACACATGAAAGAAAGACTCAAAATTTAATTCAGAGCTAGGGTTCCCATTCACCTCGGGCGCCGACGAGTAAACCGGAACTCTGACGCCAACTTCACCTGCTCCGCACCCAAATGCAAAGAATCATTAGCAAAAGCAAACGGCTCTTGTTCGACAAAATGCTGAACAGAGTAGAGCACAAGACTCACCATGCTTTACACACCCGTCCATGGGGCAATCCAACTAGAGGATGCCTTCAGGAGCAAAGAGATGGAGAACAAGTGAAGGAATTTGTTGGGTCAAAGAGATCGTTTATTTATAGCGAGGAACAGGCCCGGCCCAATCAATTTGGGTGTCCTTTAGTATTTACTAACCACAGTTGAAATATAATATGATAAGCTTATTTTTAAAATCATCCGTCTAACTTTTTAGGTCACGAAAGAACTGAATAAATTTTTATATTTAAATTTAGATAATATATCTTTTTTAATAGATAGCATTGCTAATCCATTTAATTTTTCTTGTGATATGATTGATCGTAAGTAGATTTTACTAAGTTTAATTTTAAAAAACTTTTTTTTGCATAAGCAGCCATCAAAGGTATTAGGTGTTGTCAATAATTTTTTAATTAATATATAATTTGATGAGCCCTCTTTCAAATGGGTCCTAACCAGCCGCCTAAGCCACCTGGGGTTTGGGCCGGCGTGGTGAGGAAAGGAGTTCGATAGTGGCTCTATAGTTGGAAAGAAGGCGAACGCAACCACTTTGTTTGTACTACAGCGTTTGGACGGCAGTGCTCATGCATGGATTGATGACACATGACACGGACACCTACGATGAAAACTAACTCCAAAAATGCATGCTAGTTGTGGGATTCTCAACAGTCCCACTAGTCTTTGATGGGGGGACTTAGCCTTAGATTACTTTTTGAATAGGAAAGTAATCACAAATTTATTACTGGATGGATACATTCTTATATTCTGTTGTTTTTCTAGTTTGGATGCTTGGTGTAAAACGCCAATTATTCTGATAATGATTATTTTGTATAAAAGAAATTGTGTTTAGGTGCTAAAAATAAAATATGAAAAATAAAGTTTTTTTTTATGAAATGAAATACCAATATTGTCCGCTTTAATTATTTGATGCAATAAATTTTGAGCTATGATAATGTTTAAAATAAAGTGAGAAAAGGGAATTGAGCTGCAAGTTAACTCAATTAAAATAATTGTCCACTTTGATTATTTGTCACACACATGCATCAACACCTCCTAGAGTGATGTATAAAAAAAAATTATTATATATATTATTTTCTTTTTGAATTCACTTGTCTTTTGATTTGTCAATCGAATGATACTTTCGTGTTTGTTTACAAAGCATGTCAAATTCATCAATTTGAGACCAAAATACCCCTGACCACGTCATCCGCTTTTGCCATGTCACCCAACCTCGTCTCTCAATCAACCACCCGGTTTCTCTCTCTGCTTAAAATGTCGCGTCTGACAACGTACTTGAGTATGGCTAAGAGAGGATAGAGGGAGGGTGGCTGGCGAGTCGGCGGTGCGAGGCTGCGGCTCTCGAGCCGGCGGGAGAGAGAGAGGGGTCGGGGAGAGAGGGAGAGGGGTCGGGGGGAGAAAGAAGGGACTAAAGACTTCAAATTTACATGGATTGTTTAGTTTTTGTGAGGATTCTTTAGTTAGTTGAAGTATTCCAAAGATATTTGTTAGGAAATCCTTAAGAAAATGAGATCTTTAGAATCGGAAGACGGGTTTGAAGTATTCCTTAAAAAATGGAATCCGATTCTAAGTATTCTAGAATCGGATTCAATTTTTTCCTTTATGCTGATGTGGGCTTCACATCTCCCTCCATCTCTCTCCACCCACTCTATCCATCCCTCTTCCATCCACTCTCGGAGGCGGAGCTCCGCCACGGTGGTCGTGATGTCCCGCCTCCCATCAGCTAATATTTGAAGGAATACCTGGTAATATCTTTCAACAAATACATGGTAATATAAATCATGTACTACCCTGGTCATATTTAAAGGAATGCCTTGAAATATTTGAAGCAATACCTTGTAATATCCGATCTCCCATCTTCACAATGCATGCTTCCTTTGCTCTCCCCCCGCCCTCCCCGCCATCTCTCTCTTCTCGTTGGCAAGGGCAAGGGCGAGGGCGAGGGCGAGGGCGGAGAGAAAGATGAAGGAATCCGTGCTTTTATGATGGTATCCTTTCTAAAGCAAGGGATTCCATTCTGTAACGATTGGGTGTATACTTTGTCTCTTCCCCATTGAACTCGGCCGCCCGCGTTTAGCAAGGGGAATTCCTTCACGTTTAGTACGCAGAGAATCTCTCAAGTCGGGATTGTTTCCACGTAGACAATTTTTTTTTCACACCTGTTGTGCGAGTTGCGCTGGTGGACGGGCGTTATAGAATGGAATCGGTAAACCAGTCACGCGGGGTGTCGTGACCGGTTTTGAAGCTCCTCCCGCTCACCGAAGCTGTTTTGGACTAGTACTCCCACCTCCTACTCCTATTTAATGCCCATGAGAAGGGAAAAGAAGACGACGAGCTCGCCGACCGAAGTCTCCTACTATACCAACCACAGCCACCGGACGGCGCCATGTCGAGCAATCGACGATCGACCACGAGCCCACAACGCAGCGCTGGATCAACCACAACCTCGAGGAGGTTGGATACGATCTGCGAGTGTTGCTGCGGTATGGAGGCCCGATTATTGACCTCGCGTACAGAGGAGACCTGTGAGGGCCCGTACCTCTAACCCGATCCGACCACATAGGTCGAGGGTCAGGCTTGGTTGGCCTTGCTTCGCGATCTCCTTTGATCGTTGAGACTCCGGGGGTAATTTGGTAAATTACCCTTGGCGGAGTTGGTTTCACACACGCGTGACGCACACACGGTCCTGTAATGATGTATGTGCTTGATTAGACCATTAGGAGTACTTTGGATCTGAGTTAGATCGCAGGGATCGAGATTTGAGCGACTGGGATCTGATTTGGTTGATCGGACGGCCGGGAGCTATGATCAAGCTGATCATATTTAATCCCCTTAAACCCTTTTTCTTTCTCTCGTTGGGGCTCGTTTCCATTGTTAGAGAGAGAAGACGAGATCGGGAGAGAGAGAGGAGAGACCCACGATCCACATCGGGGGAGAGTCCCGTGGTCGGAGAGGAGCTTGGCGACGACGGCGACTGCGGTTGGAGAGGTGACGACCTACGGCAACAGCGGCTGGAGGAGACGACGATCGGTGGCGGCGTGCGAGCAGCAGGGATCTCGAGCTCGGGGGCGACGTACGACTGGAGATGTGAGGGCCCATCCCTCAGACCTGGCTCGACCACGTGGGTCGAGAGCCGGTTTCCTGTTGGTTTAGTTCCGCGTCGGGCACGATCGGGCGATCGTGTGGCGGTTTTGGACCCCGGGGGCATTTTGGTAAATATGCCCTCTGGTGGTCGGTTTCACACCCGCATTCCACACACTGACTTTGATTGATGTATGTGTTTGATTAGAATCTCTAGGGTGCGTCCGATTGGAGGATCGGAGCTCGATCGGGAAAGATCGATTTGGATGGCTGAGATAGGTTTGGAATGTCTATATAAGCCAAGTCCCTTTCTCTCTTTCCCTCTCTCCTCCTTCACCTGTCTTTCTCTCCCCTTCTCTCTCTCTCCTTCGGCTGAGGTAGGGTTTGGAGATTTGGTCTTCGGAGCTCGGATCTTGTCGGCTTGACCAGCGGGACGCGTGGAGGAGCTACCCTACTTGCTCAAGTAGGTGTTTCTACCTCGATCCTTGGATCGGGTTCTCCTAGGATAGGTTTTATGTGCTTTCGTTGTAGGAATACATGTTAGAATGGTTTGTAACTCTTTGTATGTGTAGAGTAACTCTTTTCCTGTATTCCTACGTTGAGATTTCAGTATTTAAACGGTTAGTTTCCGTATTATCGCCGTTTTGTCGATTTTTGTCCATTTGGACCTAGATAGGAGATTTAACCGTCAAAATCTGGATTTCTTCATTCCGTTAGCTTTCTCATTGCTAAATACACTTGCTTGCAAAATCTCATTTAATTCCAACATGATTTGATACTTGAAATCCAAAGAAATGGATTTCCGGCACTGTTCTGATGAACTGTGCCAAGAGCTCGACGGTGGATCGGTGTATCGACAATCACATGTTGTTTTACGCCTTCTGGGCCTGGCGGTCGACCGTCGCATCGACCGTCAGGCTCTGTCGGGATTTTAGCCTCCCACGGTCGATGGGTCGATTGACCGTGGGTCCTCTCTCTTTTTCATCCCGCCTCACGGTCGACCGTCGGATCGACCGTTGCATCGTCCGTGAGGCTCTGTCCCGTTTTGGGCTCTCGACGGTCGATGGGCCGATCGACCGTCGCCCATGAGGTTTTCTTCGTTTTGGCCTCACGGTCGATCGGTGGATCGACCATGACATCGTCCGTGGTCTCACGGTCGATCCCCGGATCGACCGTGGCATCGTCCGTGACCACTGGGACTTGGTTTTCTGGTTTTTCTTTGGTGGATTTGATTTGGGATTAGTATCTAAACATGTTGGGAAGCATGTAGGGGGATTTGATGAGGTTTTCAAAGGATTTTCATCGGGTTTGAGAATCGATTCGAATAACTCTTTTTTTGGGTAAATCTAAGGTTTCACTTGCATTTAATACATGTTTGTTGTAGTTAAATGCTTAATTGATTGCTTAGCCATTAACTAGCTACGAGTGCTAGTTAATGAGGAATTGTGGAACCTTAGCCTCTTGCCGGCGAGTGCCGAGGGCTATTGTATATCTGTTGAACGTGTAACTGTTGATGTGGCATGTAGAGACATCTAGGATAGATGTTTGCCTAGGCTCATGCATTGTATGCATTAGAGGCATTTGAGGTTAGGCGGGCGATGGTTTGGGTCGCCGATCCGAGGCTCTCGGGTAGCTCGGATCTAGCCTTAGGGCCGTGGCTGGGTAGTCAGGAGTAGGGTATGATTGTATGATCAAGTCTCATGTCTTTGAGGATTCACGCTAGTTGACTCTGATCAGTGTTTGAGGTTTAGAGGTCGGGTTGTCTTCCGAAGCTAAGTTCTAAGGATAGGTGTCGACGTCTCTGACATGGTCCCCAGGCAGTGGTTTCATGCTGGGTAATGGTGATCCTACTGGTTCCGGTTCTTTCCTCCCAGCGTGTTGGTTGAGTTTCCCAGCGTGGTCGGTTGAGAAGAGTAGGATCCCTTGAGAAGTCGACAGGGTTGTGGGACCCGTGGCATCCGTTAGACTTGAGCTGGAAGACAACTCTGTTGTTGTTTTCCTCCTTTCAGTGTGCCGTAGAGTAGAACCCTACTGAGCTTATCGCTCACTTCTACCCAGGCTGCGTTTGCAGGTGCAGGCGGCAGTTCTTCTTCGGTGGAGCCGGCGGGATCGGCTTTTGGCGGCGCGAGTACATCCAGGGGCGCTTGAGGTTGCTTGGAGGATTACCAGTTGTACCCTTTTGATATTTGTATATGTATATGATTTAAGCTTATGAGGATTTTGGAGTATTGTATTAAATCTATCTCTTGGAAGCTATTGTATCTAGTCTGAATTGTACAACTTGATGTTATATGATGATTAAATCTGTTTAGCCTCTGGAATGTAATTGTTTAAATTACCAGTCTTTTCCGCTTTGTACCGCGCCGGTTGATGATGAATAGTGTTAGGACCCTCACACCCCGTCCTGGATGGGTTTTCTGGGTCGGGGTGTGACAGGAGAAGAGGAAGGAGAAGGCGAGCTCGGCGTTAGAGGTAGGGTTACTTCCCTAAACCTGGTTTAGGACTCTACTAGAGAAGAATAGGGTTTGATGCTTGTGGTGTGGATTGTTGGTTGCTCTATGGATTTTTCCCCTTGGATTTCCTGGCTTCCGATGGATTGCTTGAGTTGCTTGGGATTTTCTCTATTTTTCCTTGCTGGCATGGATTGCTTGAGTTCCTTGGGATTTCCTCTGTTTCTCCTTGATGCCGTGAGTTGCTTGAGGTGCTAGGATTCCGTTTCCTCTATTTTTTCCCCCCGCTGCGATTGATCTTGATTATGTTGCTGTTTTCATACTTCTGCGGTGCTTAGTTTCCCCCTGTTGTGATTCATTTTCATGCTTTGCTATGCTTTGGTATTCTCCTTTTCCCCCTGGTGCTATGCCCTGTTCTTCGGTGGTCTTCCTCGTCTCTTCCTCGTCTTTCCAGACGATGCCAATGCTTTGCCATGCCTTGCTGTGACATGCCGTGAGTCCCTATTCCATGATATCCTCGTCTCTACCGGATTGCTGGATTTCCTCCTCCCCTGTGTCTTCCCATTTTCATCCCCTGTTTCGTGGCCTCTGTTTTCGGATGGTTGCTGGATTTGTGTCTGAGTTGTGGATTACCAGTTGGGTTCCTCTGTTTTGGATCTAGAGAAGTAGATTGGTATGGTCTCTGGTCAATTGGTGCTTACCAGCTCTGTTTTTCTTTGAAACTGGTGAGCCTCGGGTATGCTGACATAGTGTTTGTTGTAGTTTATTTGATTTGTTCTTCATGCAAGTGTACTGGATGATGTTTATGGGACTGTTTAACAACTATTTAAAGTTGGTAGTAATTGGATTTGATTTAACATGGATTTGAGCATGTTTTTCATGGGGGTTTTCTCGAATTTTACTGTTTTAATCAGAACAGTGGTGTTCTAGCTTTGATATAGAGTCGTACGTGTATGATCGGAGTTTATGTTATACATAGAAGTTGTGTATGGATGAGTTAGCTGCCGATTGCAAGTGGTTTCATGAATTTTGGAGCTCTGTGGAATTTCAGGTGAATTATTTGGGCTGGCTGTGCAGGAACAAGGCAGCCACCTTAATCCGAGTATGTAAGTGGTTTTTAATTGTTTAATTGAGCGGATTTTTGGTAGGGTTGATCTCAGCGGTCTTTAGATGAGATCTGCAAAGTTTGGTTTTAATCCAAATTATTTTCAATAACATTTTGAAATGCTTAATTGAGATGACAATAATGGAGGTAACAGTAGTTCTCTTCTCTTCTTGCGATCATGGTATATGTATGCCAAGCATGTTAGTTGCATTTTATTATAGCGTGTTCCCCCCTCTGTTCGATTCCTGTTAATTAATGTGAACTTCACAATTCCTTACGCTCTTTCGTCAACTATCCGATTGTGTGCTGTGAGGACCCGCCCCTCTATTCCTGTGGCTCGTTGTGGACCGCAAGGGCAATTTGGTAAATTGCATCTTGATGGTTTGTTTCACACCCACGTGTGCACACACATGCCTTGTTTTGGTGTAAGTGATTGAATAGATCTAGTAGGAGCGTCCGCGATCATCAGATCCGGATGAGATTGCGGCGAGATCGCAATTTGGGGTCAAATCGGATCCAGTACGATTAGTTGACTGATGTGCTGTCGCAGGCACTCAAAAATAAAACCAATACCCGTTAAAATGAATGTAGTAGTGCGAGTACGAGTCGATCCCACGAAAAGTGTTTAGCCTAGTTTTGTGCTCAGTGAATAAAGATGGGGGGTTTTAAACGTGAGGAAAACAGTAAAGAAATAATCTAAAGCGAAGAAACAAGTTGAATCAAGAGAACAAACCTTGGTCTGAGTCAACATCCACCATCGGAATCCAATAACTGATCATAGATGCAAGTATTAATCAATTTATACCATGAATATTCACCGTCCGAATTCAATTCGAAGCTCTCCTCGATCATAGTTAATTAGAAACAAGCGATCTAATCAACCCTAACTACTAAACAACCTAAGACAAGCGCTGTAGATTTAATCTAGTAGCAGCGTTAAGAATAGGGAGATCGATGAAGCTAAACAACACAAGCACAAGCGGTTGCCTTTAATCTAGTTGAATATTCTTCCTAAGATCTAACAAGATCTGATCAGCAGTAAATTATTAGATCCTAGTTGCTTCGCAGATTAGAGGGATCAAACATTTCCGGATTTGATATCAAACCTAGCGGTAGATCACCATGAATAATAAACTAGTGGGCCTCCTAGCAATTAGACAAGGTAATCATGAAGATTTAATCTCAGAAGAACATCCAATACTCATGTATAAACTGAACAATAAAAATAAATTAGATCTCACAGTTTCATTGATTCCGAGGTTTCAGTCTCCTCGACCAAGGATCAAGATTTAGCCACGCAGGGCCATCGAGAACAATCCTCCAAAAGATTTCATAAAGCAAAAGAAAACCTAGAAAAAATATAAA
The DNA here is from genome assembly GCA_963920575.1 of Narthecium ossifragum. Taxonomy (NCBI): domain Eukaryota; kingdom Viridiplantae; phylum Streptophyta; class Magnoliopsida; order Dioscoreales; family Nartheciaceae; genus Narthecium; species Narthecium ossifragum. The sequence continues at coordinate 11,794,931 of OY986968.1, forward strand.
AGAGGAGAAAGAGTAGCCAAAAGTGTCCAAGAATCCCCCCTCAAACCCTAGAAAGAGTCATATTTATAGCCTCAAGTGTATCCACCCACGGATTAGATCACAATCGTCTCTTTTATTCACTGGGGAAAGTCCGATCGATCGGACCTTGGATGCTGGATCGATCGGTCTCATTAAAATATTCAACTTCTATTCACGCCCGAGCCCGATCGATCGGAATAAGGGAGTCGGATCGATCGATTTCGTAAAAATCTTCGTCTCTGGCTCTTCCCGAGTTCGATCGATGGTCTGATCGATCGAACTGTGTTCCTCTAAAAAGCATACGTTCTGTCACCCTTTAATTCCCAAGTCCGATCGATCGAACTTTAAGTGCTGAATCGATCGGATGCATAAAAATCCACCTTCTCTGGCTATTTTTGAGTCATATAGATCCAACTCTAGGAGTCGGATCGATCTGGCTCAGTAGGAGTGATGGTTCGATCGATCGAACCATATTCAGCCAAAAACTACATGTTCTGTCACGGTTTTGCCAGGTCCGATCGATCGGACCTTCGCTCGGACTTCCAGCTTATTTTCCTTTCTGCCATTTAGACTGCGCATCGGTACTGAAATGGCCGTAACTTCCTCTAGGAAACTCGGAATCACGAACCGTAAAATTCTCCAGAATCTAGACTTCAAGAGCTTTCCAACCATGTATGGCACATCCTCTGGTTCTTCATGAGCAGGTACAGATAAATCTTTAAAGTTGATCCATGCACTCTTTTCAGCTTCTTTTCGACTTAAGGACTTCAATTGCATCCTAAATCAAAATATAAGAATAATGAGTGTATTTAGGAACTAAATAAGCACAGGAGACTAAGTATTAAGGGATAAAAATATAACATTATGCATTCTCATCATTGACTCAGCTAGACCAGCTCAGCCACTTAAGTGGCTTAGCTTGCTCTTCCCTCTCTCTTCCTTTTCTTTTCCTTTCTTTTTTCTTTCCCTTTTCTTCCTTCCCTGCTTACCCGTGCCCGATCCTCTCCTCCTTCCCTTTCTTCTCCCGCGACCTCTCTTTCTTCCTCCGGCCATCTCCTCCGGCGACCTGGAGGCGCGGGGAGGGCCCCTTTCCCTCCTCCTTCCTTCCCTCTCTCTCCCACGCGGCATCTCCTCTTCCTCCTCCGACGGCGGCTGCTGCTGTGGGAGGTCGTCAGTGGCTCTCCGGCGAGCTGGTGACGACGGCGGCGAGGGAGGACGACAGATTAGCAAGGAGGAAGCTCGGATTAGCGTTTGAAGGTAGGGTTTCTACCTTGAACTTTGGAGTGAGTTAGATCTAGGGTTTGGTTGTTAGATCTATGGTTTTATTTGTGTAATATGATGCTTATAGACTTGTTTAGCAACTGATCTAAGCTTGGTAGGATTTTATCTTGGTTTTATCCAGATTTATGCAAGCTTTTTCTCGGATTTCATCGAAGCCCTGTTTTTTCTGTGAGCTGAACTGTTCGAGCTCAGATCCCGGCTCATTCATGCATGATCTCGTGTAACTTTCAAGATGAAAGTTGTAGATCATCGAATCTACTTCCAATTGCCGTTGATTCCATAATTTTCGGAGTTTTCTATGATTTATGGTGATTATTCTTCGGATCTGCGACGAGGCAGTGATTAGTAAGTGATTAGTGATTTGATTAGTGATTTCCGGGAGTTTTAATCTTATAATCAATCTAGTTCTTAATCAGCATATTTCCTAGCATGCAAATTTACTCCTACCCAAGTTTAATTTGAAATCCGAAGTTGTTTGGATGTTGAATTGCAAAGCTTTCGTCGCCCTTAACAGTGGTCACTGTAGCAATCCGGGATTTGGCTTTCCAATGGATCTTCGATGTTTTTATCGTGTTTGATGCTTCAGGATTCACTTATTTAATGTTCCTAGTGATCTCTAGGATCGGCATGTTCAAATCTGTATTCTCTCTGACGAATAGATAGCTAATTAGCTTTCAATTTGTAGAACATGCCATATCATAGATGTTAGTTATATATGTGTTATATATACATGTTTAGCCCGTGTGGGGCTCGTGGTTGAACCAAGGGAGTAATGCCCCTTGGGATGTTTAGATTGATAAGCGGGCCGAAGGTGTGCCTTAGCTTATTGTTAGTTGTGATTATTTGTATTGTTGTGCTGTGTGGCCAGGGGTGTGCCCTGTTGCAGGAATTTTGGTTGACGGCCTTTTGCGTCGTCATAATGTCGAATTTTCGATTGAATGTGTTGTTGCTTGTCTACGGGCCGTGGGCGCTGTTATAGTATTGGATTCTTATAGTTTAAACCTTTACTGCATTATATCTATCTGTTAATATTGTTATAACTGTTGTTATATAATTTGCATGCTTTACTGTTTCATCTATCTACTTTACTGCTTAATTATTTGTCTGTTTATATTGTTAATTATCTGCCTGTTTATTCTATTGTTTTATTATTGTCTTGCTTTCCTGTGCATTATAGGCATGATAGGTTGTCCATAGTACTCCAGTATCAATAGCTAAGTGGTGGCCGTCGTTACCCCGGTAAGGGTGTCCTACTGGTATCGTCATTGTCCACCCTGTGTATGGGATCATCGGAGTAAGCCCAATCCTTGAACAGTGGCCTCGGAGGACGTACTATGGACAGGAACCCTGGGGGGTATTGATGGGGTGTGTGGGATCCCTGGTAGGACTTAGCTCTTGATTTGGAGTTTAGGGATTGTATTGACTCTGTGCTTTGAGTGCTGGGAGATGGTTGTCGTAACCTCGGTCGTTCCGCCAAGTGTGGAGATCCCGCTTGGAGAGGGGTGTCCTACGGGTAGCGTCATTGTCCACCCTGTGTCAGGGACTGTCGGAGGAGGACCACCCCTGAGCAGTGGCCATCGGAGGACGTACTTTGGACAGGTGCCCTTCGGGTTATTGACGGGATTTATGGGGTCCTTGGTAGGCCTCATCACTTGGTACGGAGTTAGTACGGTTGGAGTCGCCTTCCTTGTGTGTGTCGTAGAGTAGAACCCTACTGAGCTTTTGCTCATTCCTACCTGGACCGCGGTATTTGTAGGTACAGGTACCAGCGCTTCTCCTGTGGGCCCCGGTGTTCGTCCTGCGGCAGCGCGTCGCCAGCCGACCTTGTTTGAGGGTCAGGAGGGCTTTTGTTGCGCTTTTGCTGAGACCTCAGGCGATGTATTTATTTCTTTTTGAATAATTGTAATTGTTGTAAACTTTGTATAACTCTGATGTATTTAATGTTTTATTATAGTTAATGTTAACTTTTCTTCCGCCCTTTATTTTATTGTATTCTGTCTCCGCTGTTGGTTGTCAGTAGATGTAGGTTTCCCCCCTCGTGTCTCGGTCCGGGATGGGTTTTCTGGGCCGGGGCGCGACATGTGCGGTATATCATGCTCAAGCCTAGGGCCGGTTGTGCGCCCGTTTATATTTTACCTGTGGATTAACCAAGGGAGTAATGCCCTTGGGAATGTTTATACTATTTGGGCCGAAGGTGTGCCATTGTTTGATGAATGATATTATGCATGGGTTGGGCGTGTGAATAAACATTGTTTCTTGATGGGCTTTGCTAGCTGGTGTTTATTTAATTATTATTATAATTCTTTACCATGCTGCCTCAGCATGTTGGACTACTGTTTGATAATTTGACATGTAGAGACACCTAGGCCTAGTTGTTTGAATAAGCTCATGCATGATGCTCGCATTAGAAGCATTAAGGCTAGGTGCGGGCGATGGGTTCGATCGCCGATCCAAGGATTTTGGGTAGCTCGGATCTAGCTCTAGGACCGAGAAATGGGTAGAAGGACTAGGAAGAGATTGTGGGTTTATGATCTTGTGTTGATTGAGGTTGTTGTATAGATATGCCCTTTTGAATTGTGGTATTGAGGTGTAGAGGTCGTGTCGTTCTCTGTGTCAATCGCTAATGGCAGTGGATGTTATCCTGTTAAGGGTTGTAGAGGTGGGAGTGTACGGGAGATGCACTTGCCCCTTGTCCTTCCCTGATCTGTAGAGGGGCGCTTGGTAAAGCGTGACCCTTGTCCAGACTTGTTCTTTGCTGCATTAGGATTGGACAGAGACAACACAGTTGTAGTTTCCTTTTCCTGGAGAGTGCCGTAGAGTAGAACCCTACTGAGCATTGTTACTCACCCTACCTGGGCTGCATCGGCGATGCAGGTCGATGCAGTTCCTTCTTTCAGGTGTTCTTCTAGAAGATGGCGCGATATTCCGAGGTGATCGAGAACTTGGAGCTTCGAGGAGTTCTTCTACAGTAAATTTACAGTTTTAATCAATGATGTATAGATTCATGTATAATTTGATGTATTAGAGGGCAGAATTGCATGACTCTTAATCCAGTTGTATTTGAGAATTGTAATAGTAAGTTATTTACCATTGTGCCATGGTACAAGTTGAAATTGTAATATTATGAAATGTAAAGGTTTCTTGTGTTATAATTATAGAGGAGATTCTGTCGAAATTTTTATGAACTGGAGAACAAAGTGTTCATTTATATGCTTGTTGCGCCAATTGATGATGTAAATAGGTTTAGGTGGTTCACGCCTCGATCTGGATGGGTTTTCTGGGTCGGGGCGTGACAAGACCCGCGGCAGAAGGTTTTGGGGCTGTGCAACACCATGGGTAAGATCCTGTTAGTCCATTCTCGCTGCCATGTTTAACAATGCCGTAGCTACCCCTTGTGTTGGCGTGATGATGATGCATAATGTTATATTTTTATCCCTTAATACTTAGTCTCCTGTGCTTATTTAGTTCTTAAATACACTCATTATTCTTATATTTTGATTTAGGATGCAATTGAAGTCCTTAAGTCGAAAAGAAGCTGAAAAGAGTGCATGGATCAACTTTAAAGATTAATCTGTACCTGCTCATGAGGAACCAGATAATGTACCATATATAGTTGGAAAGCTCTTGAAGTCTAGTTTCTGGAGAATTTTACGGTTCGACATTCCGAGTTTCTTAGAGGAAGTTACGACAATTTTAGTACCGATGACGCAGTCTGGATTGCAGAACAGTAAATACGCTGGAACGTCCGATCTGTCACGCTCCGACCCAGAAAACCCATCCGGGCCGGGACGTGAGGGTCCTAAATCTAATTCTAAAATCAAATGGCGAGAGTTTCCCCTGTGTTTCTCAATTTGAACCCTGTACAGTTATAATCTTCACGATAACTTGAAATGATAAATCTAACAGTTCTAAAATTCAACATGAATATGAATCTGCAATCACAAATCTTACTATCTAGTACAGGTTCTGATACACTATTTTCATCAACCCTCATTACAAAATTTAATACAGATAATCAAATCCTCAAAGAGGGAAATTATACATTTAATATAACTGCAAATATACAACTATTAACAAAGGGGAAAACTCCAGGATCGTCAAGTGCTCCTCGAAACTCCAAGTCCGCGATCACCTCGAGAATAGCGTGCCAACACCCAGAAGAGCACCTGAAAGGGAAAGGACTGCATCGACCTGCATCGCCGATGCAGCCCAGGTAGGAGTGAGCAACAAAGCTTGCTCAGTAGGGTTCTAGGCTATTCTACGGCACACTGAAGGGAGGAAAACAACAACAGTGTCGTTTCTCCGCCTAAGTCTAAAGGATGCCACGGGGTCCCATAACCCCTATCAATTCCCCAAGGGATCCTACTCTTCTCAACCGACCACGCTGGGAATATCAACCAAACACGCTGGGAAGAAACAAAGAACCAGAACCAGTAGGAACACCCTTTACCCAGCAGGAAACTACTGCCTGGGGACACACGTCAGGGACATCGACAACCATCCTTAGCACTTGGCCTTGGAGAACCGACATGACCTCTAAACCTCAAACAATATAATATTCCAGTCCAACTACCTAATAATCCTCAAATCATATCAAACATGATCATAGATAACAATCACGTCCTAATCCTCGACTACCTCAAACCCCGGTCCTAGGGCTAGATCCGGGCTACCCGAGAACCCCGGATCGACGATTGAAACCATCGTCTACCACCTAGCCTGATGCTTCTAATGCAGTCAAATGCATGCAATGCTCACGCGCACAGGAATACAGGAATAGTAGCATGCAACAATATGTCAATACAACATACACGGGCTAGGCGAAGCATCAAGCTTGCCGGAGGGTAAACATGCATAAAGCAGATAAAGGTCTAAACTACAATAATACAATACTATAACGACGCCCACGGGCCGTTAACAAACAACTACACATTCAAACGAAATTCCGGCATTACAACGGCGTCCACAGCTGTCAACCACAATTTCTACAACGGGGATACAACCCCGGCCACACAAATAATAATCCACACATCTGCAATATACAACAGGCCACAATTACTAATTAACACAACTAAGGCACACCTTCGGCCATTTAATTAGCTAAACATTCCAAGGGGCACAACTCCCTTGGTTCAACCACAAGCTAAGTATACATGTAAATAAGCAAGACATGTAATTAATTGCTAATTAAACAAGGATGGTTTATAGTTAACTAAGCGTGCCGGCATCAAACAATTAATCATCTAAAAACCATCAATTAGAACATGCTAGCCATCGAGATCTCTAGGAATACCAATCACATGAATCCCGAAGAATCAAACACGATAATACGTCGAAAATCCACTAACAATCTAATTTCTGGATTTCTACATTTAACCCTAGTTAGAGGCGATGAAATCTCATCAATTCGACGTCCAAACGACGTTGAATTGGAAATTAAACTTAGGCAAATGTAGATTAGCATACTAAGAACATGCAGCCCAAGAATTGGATTAATCTAATGACTAATCTTCCCGGAATTTACTAATCAAATCACTAACTGCGATCTCGTCGCAGATCCGAAGAATAATCACCATAAATCGTAGAAAACTCCGAAAATTACGAATTCAGCGGCAAATGAAAGTAGATTCGATGATCTACAACTTTCGTGTTGATGATCAGACGAGATCATGCACGAATGAGCCACGATCTGAGCTTGAACGGCTCAGCCCGCAGAAAAACAGAACCTCGATAAAATCCGGGAAAAACCTTCCAAAAATCCGGATAAAACCCAAATCAAACCACATGAAAGCTAGATCACATGTTAAGTATGCTTAGAGGGACTAATTAACACATGGAAATCAATTAATCCAACAATCAAACCCTAGATCTAGCATATCTTAGAGATCAAGGTAGAAACCCTACCTTCCCACGCTAATCCACTGCTAATACACCTTGATCCGCCGTCCTTCATCGTCGCCGACGTCTCCAGCTCGCAGGAGAGCCGACGGAGTCCTCCCACATCCGCTGCCGTTGCCGGAGAAGGAAGAGACAGCCGCAGGAGAGGGAGGAAGGGAAGGAGAAGGGGGCCTCGCCGCCGCCTCTGGCTTGCCGGGGAACCGCCGGGAGCCGTCCGGCACCTCCCTCCAAACGCGATGGGAAGGTGGAGAAGAGGAGGGAGAAGCCGGAGGGGATCTGGGAAGAGGAGAGGGGAGCTCAGGAGGAAGGAGGAGGAGGGGTCCTTGCCGCCGCCTCCAAGCCACCGGGGAAGGGACGGGGTCGCCGCGGGAGAGAGGGACGCTCGCCGCGGAAGAGAGAAGGGAAGGAGGGAGGGAGGGAGCTCGGGGAAGAGGAGCTCTTGCCAGACATGAGGAAGGGGAGCTCGAAGGGGATGACAGCCGGCAACGGAGGCGAAGGGGCTCCGGAGAAGAGGGGAGAGGCCGGCGTCGTCGCGAGCGAAGGAGAAGAGGGGGTCGGGCGCGGGAAACCAGGGAAGGGAGAGGGAAAGAAAGAAAAGAAAAGGAGAAAAGAAAGAGAGAGGGAAAGAGGAGAGAGAAAAGGGGTTAAGCCACTTAAGTGGCTTAGACGGTTCAGATGAGCCAACTGATCGGAATGAATCCAATCTGGCTCCAAATTGCGATCTCTACTGGATCTACTCAATCACGTACATCAATCAAGGCTGTGTGTGCACTACGCGGGTGTGAAACTGACCGCCAAGGCGCAATTTACCAAATTGCCCTTGGGGTCCAAAAGCAGCGATACGATCAACCGATCGGAACCCAAGGCCAACCGGGCCAAAACCAACCAAGCCAAGCCCTCGACCCAACGCGGTCGGACCGGGTTAGAGGAGCGGGTCCTCACACGATCGATCCGACACCCAGAGTCTGATCGATCCGATTATGCAGAATCGTGACAGAACATATATTTTTTAGCTGAACATGGTCCGATCGATCCCTCTATCCATCCTACTATGTCCGATCGATCCGACACCTAAAGTCCGATCGATTGGACTCGGGAATAGCCAGAGACTGAGGATTTTTACGCAACCGATCGATCTGACACCCAAAGTCCGATCGATCGGACATTCCCAGTGAAGAAAATCAACGGTTTTGATCTAATCCGGGGATGGATACACTTAAGGTTATAAATAGGACTCTTTCTAGGGTTTGAGGGGGGATTCTTGGACACTTTTGGCTGCTCTTTCTCCTCCTTTATATTTTCCTAGGTTTTCTCTTGCTTTATGAAATCTTTTGGAGGATTGTTCTCGATGGCCCTGCGTGGCTAAATCTTGATCCTTGGTCGGGGAGACTGAAACCTCGGAATCAATGAAACTGTGAGATCTAATTTATTTTTATTGTTCAGTTTATAGATGAGTATTGAATGTTCTTCTGAGATTAAATCTTCATGATTACCTTGTCTAATTGCTAGGAGGCCTACTAGTTTATTATTCATGGTGATCTACTGCTAGGTTTGATATCAAATCCGGAATTGTTTGATCCCTCGAATCTACGAAGCAACTAGGGTTTAATAATCTACTGCGTTTCAGAGATTGTTAGGTCTTAGGAAGAATATTCGACTAGATTAAATGCAACCTCTTGTGCTTGCGTTGTTTAGCTTCATCGATCTCCCTATTCTTAAGGATGCTACTAGATTAAATCTACAGCGCGTGTCTTAGGTTGTTTAGTAGTTAGGGTTAATTGGATCCATTGTTTCTAATTAACTATGATTGAGGAGAGATTCGAATTTAATTCGAGCGGTGAATATTCATGGTATGAATTGATTGATACTTGCATCGATGATCAGTTGTTGGATTCCGATGGTGGATGTTGACTCAGACCAAGGTTTGTTCTCTTGATTTAATTCAATTCTTCGCTTTAGATTATTTCTTTATTGTTTTTCCTCACATTTAAAACCCCCATCTTTGTTCACTAAGCACAAAACTAGGCTAAACACTCTTCGTGGGATCGACTCGTACTCGCACTACTACATTTATATTAAAGAGTATTGGTTTTATTTTTGAGTGCATGCGACATCACATCAAATTTTTGCGCCGTTGCCGGGGAGTGATTCTAGTTGATTTTTGTGCTAATTGTGATCTTTACTTTAATAAAAAAAAAGAGTTTACACAAATTTTCTGGATTTGTTTTTCTCGGTTTACCGGAAAGTTCTTGATTGTTTATGAGTACAGCTCGATCTTTTAATCAAGGTGATTTGCAGTACGATCCAGAGATAGAAAGAACTTTACACAGGTTAAGGAGAGAAGCTCGGATAAATCCTGAGGAGGACGATTTGGCTCTTGACTACGTATTTATCAGTGATTCGGAATTAGAAGAGGAAGAAGTCATGGCCGGAAACCGGACTCTGAAAGAGCTTGCAGCCCCAGATTTGAATCAACAACCCTTATGCATTACATTCCCTACTTTGGATGTTGCTACTACTTTTTGAATTAAAATCTGGACTAATACACCTCTTACCCACTTTTCATGGACTTTCAGGTGAGGATCTTCACAAGCATTTAAAGGAGCTTCATGTTGTGTGCACAAGTATGAAACCCATGGGGGTGACTGAAGATCAAATCAAATTAAAAGCCTTTCCGTTTTCTTTGAAGGATTCGGCTAAGGATTGGCTTTATTGTTTACCATCTGGGAGTATTACCACATGGAATGAGATGAAGAGATTGTTTTTGGAGAAATATTTCCCAGCCTCAAGAGAAGCCAACATTAGAAAAGAGATCTGTGGTGTAAGGCAACATAACGGAGAATCTCTACATGAGTATTGGGAACGATTCAAGAAATTATGTGCAAGTTGTCTCCATCATCAAATTAGTGAGCAATTACTTATCCAATATTTTTATGAGGGCTTACTAACCAATGACAGGAGTATGATTGATGCCGCTAGTGGAGGAGCTTTGGTGGATAAAACTCCTGAAGCCGCGAGGATCTTGATTGCAAATATGGCGGCTAATTCTTAGCAATTTAATACTAAACTTGATTCTTATTCAAAACATGTTAATGAGGTAAATGTTTCATCTCTTGAACAACAGATTGCGAGTCTAACTTCTCTTGTTCATCAATTGGCTGTAGGTAACCTACAAACAACGAAGGTTTGGGGGATTTGTTCAGTGGCAGGACATCCAACCGATATGTGCCCAACTCTTCAAGAGGAACCCATTGAACAAGTAAATGCAGCGGGGAGTTTTCCAGGACCACCTCAAAGGAAGTATGATCCCTATTCAAACACGTATAATCCGGGATGGAGGGATCACCCCAATCTTAACTATGGGAATCCACAAGTAAATCAGCCTACAACTCAATTTCGCCCAACTGAACAGCAATATCAACAATATTGACCGCCATACCCCCCGAGACCACAACCAAACCCAAACTCTAATTCTGGTATTTCTTTAGAAGATATAGTTCAATCTCTTGCTACTAATACTTTGCAATTTCAATAGGAGACGAAGGCTAGTATTCAAGGATTGGAACATCAGGTGGGCCAGATGGCGACTGCAATCAGCAAGATAGAGGCGCAAAGTTCGGGAAAATTACCCTCTCAAACGGTAATAAATCCAAAAGAGAATGCAAGTGCAATCATTTTGAGAAGTGGTAAAGAAGTTGAGACTCCAGTAAAGGAAGTTCCTACATCGTCTGTGCAAGGAAAAGAGCAAAATATTGTCACGGATAAAATCTTTCCCGATGACGACGACGTACCTAAACGTAAGTTTCCACCTCTTTCTGATTATAAACCTGTACCTCCTTTTCCTCAGGCTTTGACAGAATCAAGAAAATATGAGAAGAATTCAGATCTATATGAGACTTTTCGCCGATGCGAGGTAAATATTCCACTCTTAGATGCTCTTAAACAAGTACCTCGTTATGCTAAATTCTTGAACGAATTGTGCACAATTAAGAGGAAGCAGAAACTTAAAGGATGTGAAAAGGTGAAAGTAGGGGAAAATATTTCTGCAATTCTACAAAGAAAAATTCCTACAAAGTGTAGGGATCCAGGTATGTTTACTATCCCATGTACAATTGGTAACACCAAATTTGAGAAAGCTATGTTAGATTTGGGAGCTTCTATCAATGTCATGCCATATTCTATATATTCTTCTTTAAAACTTGGGCCTTTGAATGAAACTGGTGTTGTCATTCAATTGGCTGACAGATCTAACGCCTATCCTAAAGGTGTAGTTGAAGATATTCTTGTGCAGGTCAATGATTTAGTTTTCCCTGCTGATTTTTATGTGCTTGATATGGAGAATGGTGATCATAGTACTCCTATTTTGTTGGGAAGACCTTTCTTGCAGACATCCAAGACTAAGATAGATGTCCATAGTGGCACACTTACCATGGAATTTGATGGTGAAACTGTTAAGTTTAATATTTATGATGCCATGAAATATCCTGCTGGTGATTGTTCAGTGTATTCAATTGATGTGATTGATTATTTATCACAGGAAGTTTTTGAACTTAGTGATAAAGATGAATTGGAAGTGGCTATTAGCAAATCTCTTGAGGAAGAAAATGAGGAGCTATCTTTGAGTACTAATTTGCAGGAAACTGTTGCAACACTGAATGATTTTTCGATAATTCAGCAATCAGGTAACGATTCTTCTAGTTCATTACCTGTATCTAATGAGAAATCATTACCTTCTGAATTGCAAGCACCTATTCCAGATCTGAAACCTCTTCCTAATCATCTTAAATATGCTTTTCTTGGAGATGAAGGAGTATTACCAGTGATTATCTCCAATAACCTTAGTGCATCACAGGAAGAAAGACTTGTGCAGGTTCTTAAGGAGCATAAGACAGCTATTGGTTGGACAATTGCAGACATCAAGGGAATCAGTCCAAGTACATGTATGCATCGTATCTTGCTTGAAGAGGGAGCGAAACCTTCCCGCCAACCACAAAGAAGGTTAAATCCGCCCATGATGGATGTTGTAAAGAAGGAGATTCTCAAACTGCTTGAAGTTGGAGTGATCTATCCTATTTCGGATAGCACTTGGGTTAGTCCAGTTCAAGTTGTTCCTAAAAAGACAGGAATAACCGTGGTGAGAAATCACAAAGATGAGTTAGTTCCCACCCGTGTGCAAAATGGGTGGAGGGTTTGTATTGATTATAGAAAATTAAATGCTATAACCCGCAAGGACCACTTCCCTTTACCTTTTTTTGATCAGATGCTTGAAAGATTAGCTGGTCATTCTTATTATTGTTTTCTTGATGGTTATTCAGGTTATTTTCATATTGCAATTGCCCCTGAAGATCAGGAAAAGACGACGTTCACATGCCCATTCGGGACTTTTGCATATCGTCGCATGCCTTTTGGTCTTTGCAATGCCCCAGCTACTTTCCAAAGATGTATGGTTAGTATATTCTCGGATTATATTGAACAGATCATAGAGGTTTTTATGGATGATTTCACAGTTTATGGAAACTCTTTTGATAATTGTTTACTTAACCTTACACTTGTTCTTTAAAGATGCATAGAAACTAGCCTTGTGTTAAATTCTGAAAAATGTCATTTCATGGTTGAACAAGGTATAGTTTTGGGTCATGTTGTTTCATCTAAAGGAATTGAGGTTGATAAAGCTAAAGTTGATGTCATTCAATCTTTACCTTATCCCACTAGTGTGCGGGAAGTTCGTTCTTTTCTTGGATATGCAGGTTTTTACCGAAGATTCATCAAGGACTTCTCCAAAATAGCATTACCGTTGTGCACGTTGTTACAAAAGGACAAGGTTTTTGAGTTCGATGATGCATGCAAAGAGGCATTTGATAAACTGAAAGAATTATTGACTTCAACCCCAGTTATTCAACCCCTAGACTGGAGCGTTCCTTTCGAGATAATGTGTGATGCGAGTGATTATGCAATAGGCGCGGTTTTGGGTCAAAAGATTGGAAGAGCTTCTCATGCAATTTACTATGCTTCTAAGACTTTGGATGATGCTCAAAGAAATTATTCTACAACTGAAAAAGAACTTTTAGCTGTTGTGTTTGCTTTAGAAAAATTTCGTTCTTATTTACTTGGTACTAAAGTCATTGTTTACTCTGATCATGCAGCCCTTCGTTATTTAATGACGAAGAAGGAGGCAAAGCCGAGATTAATACGATGGATACTTCTCTTAAGTGAATTTGATTTAGAGATAAAAGACAAAAGAGGAACAAAAAATAGGGTCGCAGATCATCTGAGTCGATTAGTTTATGTGAAGGATGAACTGCGTTTGCAGGAAACATTCCCTGATGAACAATTGTTCGCTGCAACTGTGACATTACCTTGGTATGTAAATATTGTGAATTATTTGGTTACTAATATGTTACCTTCTGATTTGTCTAAGGCTCAAAGAGATAAGATCAAAAGTGATGCCAAATACTATGTGTGGGATGACCCATATTTATGGAAGCATTGTGCAGATCAAGTAATAAGAAGGTGCGTTCCTGAAAATGAAATTATGTCTATACTCACTTTTTGTCATTCTTATGCTTGTGGAGGTCACTTTGGAGTTAAAGAGAACGGCAAGAAAAGTGTTAAAATGTGGTTTCTATTGGCCTTCTTTATTTCGATATTCATACTCTCTTTGTAAGTCATGCGAGAATTGTCAGAAGACAGGTAATATATCGCAAAGGAATGAAATGCCACAAACCCCCATATTATTTTGCGAAATTTTCGATGTTTGGGGCATCGATTTCATGGGTCCGTTCCCTATATCTTTTGGTTATGCTTATATTCTACTTGCTGTGGATTATGTTTCAAAATGAGTAGAAGCTAAAGCTACAAGGACTGATGATTCTAAAGTTGTTGCAGATTTTATCAAGTCTAACATATTATCCAGGTTTGGAATTCCAAGAGCTTTCATAAGTGACCGAGGCACGCACTTTTGCAATCGAATGGTGGATGCGTTGCTAAGGAAGTACCATGTGACCAATAAGGTGTCAACCGCCTATCATCCACAAACCAGTGGGCAAGCGGAAGTGTCAAATCGAGAGATCAAGTCCATCATCGAAAAGATGGTAAATCCAAATAGAAAAGATTGGAGTTTGCGTTTGGATGATGCTTTGTGGGCATATAGGACGGCCTATAAGACACCCATCGGTATGTCTCCTTGTTGTTTGGTGTTTGGGAAACCATGTCACCTTCCAGTTGAGTTAGAACATAAGGCTTATTGGGCTATCAAGAGCTTTAACATGAAGATGGATGAGAGTGGAGAACACAAGAAGTTGCAACTGCAAGAATTAGAGGAAATTCGCAATGATGCCTATGAGAGCGCGAGGATTTACAAGGAAAAGACAAAAGCTTTTCATGACAAGATGATCTCTAGAAAGGCGTTTAAAGTTGATCAAAAAGTCCTCCTTTACCAATCACGCCTACGTTTGTTTCCAGGTAAGTTGCGTTCTCGTTGGATTGGACCTTTTATTGTTACTAATGTTTTTTCTCATGGTGCAGTTGAAATTCAAAGTTTAACCACTTCCAAAACGTTTACGGTGAATGACCATCGACTTAAACCTTTCTATGAAAGCGTTCCAACAGAAAAGTTGGAAAAATTGGACCTTGAGGAACCAACTTATACAGATTAAAGAAGCAAGCATGAAGTCGAGCCAATGACAATACACAACGGCGCTGCTTGGGAGGCAACTCAAGGGGAGTTCGTTCCTTTCTCTTTTTATTTTTGCATTTTCATTTAGTTATTTTTGCCTTTCTTTGCATTCTACCTTACATTGAGGACAATGTTAGTTCAAGTGTGGGGGAGGAGATCTAGGTTGCATATGCAATGAGCAAGAATTAGTTAAGCTTGACATATTCATAGCATGATTGAATGAGTAATTTTGCGACTTGGAATTAATTAGTTGAGTATTTTCCTTGAGATGGTAGTGACTAAATGAGTAGACAAAAGCTGGTGCGATTTGGAGCCTTTAGACTGACACATTCATATCAGTCTCACTATTTTCTTTCATGAGAGATATTCTTCCATGAATTTGTTTCTCTAGAACTTGCTTTGATTCTATTTGAGGTCACATTGACACATGTATACATGAACATGATTAAGGCCATCTTTGTTATAAGCTACATAAGCCAAATAGCCTACCTTGCAATTAATTTTTCCTTTTGCTAAACACCTTTGAGCTTTATTGACTTCATTGTTAACCCACATTGCAAGCTTTAAACCTGGAAAAAAAAAATATTTCCGTTACCCAAGCCATAAATCTAGTGGAGCATTGATCATCATTATGACATGTATGTGTGCAAAAGTTCAAGTGTGGGGGTGTTTGGATCGTGGTATGGCTATGATTGGTGAAGTGGAGTATATTTTTCATACTTAATTCGTGAGTATGTTGTTTTTGAAAAAAAAAGAAGAAAAAAAATCAGAAAAAGAAAAGAAGAAAAGAAAGTGAAGGAGGAAACTGTTTTTCATGTTACAAAAAGTGTTTATGAATCCTCCTAATACTCCAAGAAAGGGGTATGTTTATGTATGATTTCTACAAAGGTCGAAGTTTTTGCAAAAGATTGTTCCCTATATCAGTTAAAAAAAAAATTCCTTTGAACAATCTCTTTGCCATTGTCGTAATGTTATACGGTTTGAGTATGTTGAAGCAAAATTGAAGAAGTTGCTGAATAGAGTGATTGGTTGTACATGTCTTATTGATGCATTTTTGCTCCATTAGTTCCATTGGCTTTTGAGCTACATTCCCAAATATTTCCCACCTTAATCCTGGACCCCATTACAACCTTTTGAAGTCCTTATGATTTGTGTTATGCATGTGATTCTAGTGGTGGAGAATGAGAAGATATGCAGGCCTATGGTAGATCATTTTCATTGGAATGAATTTGAGTGAAATACATACCCTTCAAACACATGAGAGTTGAGTGTTAATTTCCGTGAGGGTCTACTTATTTAGTATGCTTCATCTTCAAGTGGAAATGCTTACTGATTGATTTTTATGTTGTCTAAAAATGTTTGTTCATGATGTGTTATGAGTTGTGAAGAGCTTGATTGTTTTTTTTATTGATGGCGTTGCAACCTTGATATCTTGAGTAGAGTGAATTTTAGTTTTGCCCGAGGACGAGCAAAAGCTAAGTGTGGGGGAATTTGATGATGATGCATAATGTTATATTTTTATCCCTTAATACTTAGGTTCCTGTGCTTATTTAGTTCCTAAATACACTCATTATTCTTATATTTTGATTTAGGATGCAATTGAAGTCCTTAAGTCGAAAAGAAGCTGAAAAGAGTGCATGGATCAACTTTAAAGATTAATCTGTACCTGCTCATGAGGAACCAGATGATATGCCATATATGGTTAGAAATCTCTTGAAGTCTAGTTTCTGGAGAATTTTACGGTTCGAGATTCCGAGTTTCCTAGAGGAAGTTACGGCAATTTTAGTACCGATGGCGTAGTCTGGATGGCAGAACAGTAAATACGCTGGAACGTCCGATCGATCCGACTATGCAGAATCGTGACAGAACATATATTTTTCAGCTGAACATGGTTCGATCGATCCCTCTATCCATCCTACTATGTTCTATCGATCCGACACCTAAAGTCCGATCGATCGGACTCGGGAATAGCCAGAGACGGAGGATTTTTACGCAACCGATCGATCCGACACCCAAAGTCCGATCGATCGGACTTTTCCAGTGAAGAAAATCAACGGTTTTGATATAATCCGGGGATGGATACACTTAAGGCTATAAATAGGACTCTTTCTAGGGTTTGAGGGGGGATTCTTGGACACTTTTGGCTGCTCTTTCTCCTCCTTTATATTTTCCTAGGTTTTCTCTTGCTTTATGAAATCTTTTGGAGGATTGTTCTCGATGGCTCTGCGTGGCTAAATCTTGATCCTTGGTCGAGGAGACTGAAACCTCGGAATCAATGAAACTGTGAGATCTAATTTATTTTTATTGTTCAGTTTATAGATGAGTATTGAATGTTCTTCTGAGATTAAATCTTCATGATTACCTTGTCTAATTGCTAGGAGGCCTACTAGTTTATTATTCATGGTGATCTACTGTTAGGTTTGATATCAAATCCGGAATTGTTTGATCACTCTAATCTACGAAGCAACTAGGGTTTAATAATCTACTGCGTTTCAGAGATTGTTAGGTCTTAGGAAGAATATTCGACTAGATTAAATGCAACCGCTTGTGCTTGCGTTGTTTAGCTTCATCGATCTCCCTATTCTTAAGGCTGCTACTAGATTAAATCTACAGCGCGTGTCTTAGGTTGTTTAGTAGTTAGGGTTAATTGGATCGCTTGTTTCTAATTAACTATGATTGAGGAGAGATTCGAATTTAATTCGATCGGTGAATATTCATGGTATGAATTGATTGATACTTGGATCGATGATTAGTTGTTGTAATCCGATGGTGGATGTTGACTCAGACCAAGGTTTGTTCTCTTGATTTAATTCAATTCTTCGCTTTAGATTATTTCTTTATTGTTTTTCCTCACATTTAAAACCCCCATCTTTGTTCACTAAGCACAAAACTAGGCTAAACACTCTTTGTGGGATCGACTCGTACTCGCACTGCTACATTTATATTAAAAAGTATTGGTTTTATTTTTGAGTGCCTGCGACAACACATCATGGCGTCTACAGGAGCATGGTGGTTGCAACTTCTTCATATGATATCTGCCATCGGGGTGGCTCGTGAGCTGACGACAACATACCCGAGCGTTGGGCCAAGCTTGGTGGATGAGAGAGACGTGGTAGTGGCCCGACTGGAGCTAGAAAACCTTCGATTGAAGCTCAAGTGCATGGCATTCCAGATTGCTGCAATATTCACCTGTGCATTTCTGTGTATACTGTATTTTTGCAATCGCTTGACATAACTGAATGTTGTACAACACATTGGTAATTATAGAAGTAATTTGGCCACTTCTAAGAATGATTATGATTATGCTATTCCTAGCGATTTCATAAGCTGTTTCCACGTCGAGGTTCCGTAGCTCCGGGATTAGTGACTTGATGGGGGTGCTTCGACATGGAGGTCACTTCGTTCCGGGATTGCTGACGTCCGACTTTAATCATCTCTCTCCCTCACTCCCTCGCTCTCCTCCGCGGTCGCTCTCTCCCTGGCTCTTCGCCGAACTATTTCTCACCCCCTCGCTCTCTCTCTCTTCCTCCCTCCCTCGCTCTCTCTCTCGCTCCCTCCTGTGCGCTGTCTCTCTCTCTTCCTCCCTCGCTCTCTCTCTCTTTCTCCCGCGTTCTCTCTCTCCCTCCCTCCCTCGCCCTCCTCCGCACCCTCACTTTCGCTCTCGCAATCTCGCCCCCTCGCTCTCCTCCGCACTCTCTCTCTCCCTCACTCTCTGCAAACCATCTCCCGCCCACTCGCTCTCTCTCTTCCTCCCTCGCTCTACGCCGCACTATCTCTTTCTTCCTTTTTAAATCCTCCGCACCCTCTCTCTTCCTTATTAAATCCTCCGCACTCTCTCTCTCCCCCGCACACTCGTTCTCGTCCGCACTCTCTCTCTCCTCCGCACACTCGTTCTCGTTCGCACACTCTCTCTCCTGCGCACTCTCTCTCTCTCCCCCACACACTCTCTCTCCTCCGCAATCTCTCTCTCCCTCATTCTCGTTCGCCTTCTCTCTCTCCCTCGTTCTCGTTCAAACACTCTCTCCTCCGCACTCTCTCTCTCCCTCGCTCTCTCTCTCTCTTCATCCCTCATTCTCTCTCTCTCCATCCCTCGCTCTCTCTCTCCTCCGCACTCTCTCTCTCCCTCGCTCTCGTCTGCACTCTCTCTCTCTCCCTCGGTCGCCTCGCTCTCTTTCTCGTCCACTCTCGCTGTCGCCGCCGCTACTATCTCTCTCTTCCTCCCTCCCTCGCTCTCCACTTGTAAGCAGTCTCTCTCTCCCTCACTCTCTCCACACCACATCTCCACGGTCACTCTCTATCTCCGCCACCGCGACCTCTCCCTCCTTCTCAAGCTCTCCCCCCTCCCTCTATCTGTCTCATGTTACTGGGTATTGTCCTGTGTATTTCAAAGCAATACTTGAAAAAAGGAGAATTCTTTGGAAATAAAATCCGCGCATAAGGAAGGATTCGTTGAGAATTCTGGACGTAGTTCATTGAAAAAACCAAGTAATTCGTAAGGAACAAAAGGTAATTCCTCCAACATAAGGTAATTCCACCCATTTTGGGTCAATGGCCCACATGGGTTGATATCAAAGTAGTAGAGTTCGTACATGTCCTTACGTTGTGGCTCTCCCTTCTCTCTCCTCCGCTCCTCCGTGGCGAGGTATGGAGCCAATGGCGGGGGAGAAAGAGAGTGGCTGCGGAGGGAGTGGAGGAGAGAGAGGGAAGAGAGAGTGAGGGTGGAAGAGAATAGAGAGGGGGAGTGGGCAATTACTTATGCATGCAGAGGAATAATACTCGGAAACTATAAGGGAATGCATTGAATTAGTGTTGAGGAATAGTACTAAAATATGTTGTCTTCCTCTCTCTCTCTCTCTCTAGCTCAGTCTGTATTGAATACCCAATTTCTTAGAGCTACTCCGTTATTGTTACTATTTTCTTTACTTTTTACACATTACTTTGATAGTTCGAAGCAGTCATGCATTATTAATTTTTGAAGGATGTTGTTTCTCTTTTCATAATTAGGGAAGGAGGATGCAGGAAGAGGTATTTGTGATAGATACATATGATGAAAGTGGTGTGGTGGAGAAAGAGAGAGAGATAGTGAGAAAGGTGGAGAGAGAGAAAAATGTTGAGAGGTGACAGTATGACAACAAAGACAAGACAGGAATGATGAAGTATTAAATGCACAACAGAGAGAGAGTGTGTTAGAGAAAACGTAGAGATGGGTAGTACGTTGAGTAGGTGGGAAAGAGGACGAAAGCAATGTCAATGGGAAAAAATCAGATTACTTCAATACTATGAAGGAATCCGTGCTTTTATGATGGTATCCTTTCTAAAGCAAGGGATTCCATTCTTTTAAGAGGATTTGAAGTATTCCTTAGATATTTGTGAGGATTAACTTAAGAAAATGAGATCTTTACAATCGGAAAACGGGTTTGAAGTATTCCTTCTAAAATTGAATCCGATTCTAAGTATTCTAGAATCAGATTCAATTTTTTCCTTTATGATGACGTGGGCTTCCCATCCCCCTCCATCTCTCTCTCCACCCATTAACTCACTCTCTCTCACCAGGTATTCCAACCCTCTCTCCATCCACTCTCGGAGGTGGAGCTCCGCCACGGTGGCCGTGATGTCCGCCTTCCATCATCTAATATTTGAAGGAATACCTAGTAGTATATTTCAACAGATACATGGTAGTATAATTCATGTAATACCTGGTGATATTTAAAGAAATGCCTTGGAATATTTGAAGAAATTCCTTGTAATATCCGATCTCCCATCTTCCCAATGCATGCTTCCCCTTGCTCGCCCCTCGCCCTCCCCCCCAATCTCTCTCTCCTCGTTGGCAAGGGCAAGGGCAAGGGCAAGGGCGAGGGTGGAGAGAAAGATGAAGGAATCCGTACTTTTATGATGATATCCTTTCTAAAGCAAGGGATTCCATTCTTTTACGAGGGAATTATTACTGCTTATAACGATTGGGTGTATACTTTGTCTCTTCCCCATTGAACCCGGTCGCCCGCGTTTAGCAAGGGAAATTCCTTCACGTTTAGTACGCAGAGAATCTCTCAAGTCGGGACTGTTTGCCACATAGACAATTTTTTCTTTCACACCTGTTGTGCGAGTTCCGCTGGTGGACGGGCGTTATAGAAAGATGATGGTAAACCGGCCACGTGGGGTGACGTGACCGGTTTTGAAGCTCCTCCCGCTCACCGAAACTATTTTGGACCAGTACTCCCGCCTCCTACTCCTATTTAATGCCCATGAGAAGGGGCAAAGAAGGCGACGAGCGAGCCGGGTGAAGTCTCTTACTATACCGACCACGGCCACCGGACGGCGCCATGTCGAGCAGGCGACAATCGACCACGAGCCCACAACGCAGCGCTGGATCAAGCGCAACCTTGACGAGGTTGGATACGATTTGCTACTGTTGGTGCCGTAAGGAGGCCCGATTATTCACCATGCGTACAGAGGAGACCCACGGCAGAAGGTTCTTGCGCTGTGCAACACCATTGGTAAGATCCTGTTAGTCCATTCTCGCTGCCCTGTTTAACAATGCCGTAGCTACCCCTTGTGTTTGCGTCTACAGGAGCATGGTGGTTGCAACTTCTTCACATGGTATGAAGAAGATATCTGCCATCGGGTGGCTCATGAGCTGACGACAGCAGAACCGAGCGTTGGGCCAAGCTTGGTGGATGAGAGAGACGTTATAGTGGCCCGGCTGGAGCTAGAAAACCTTCGATTGAAGCTCAAGTGCATGGCATACCAGATTGCTCCAATATTGACCTTTGCATTTCAGTCTATACTGTATTTTCGCAATGGCTTTGGCAGGTCATAACTGAATGTTGTACGTATTTACCCCTAGACCAATTATACACGTAATTTGGCCACTTCTAAGAATGATTATGATTATGCCATTCCTAGCGACTTCATAAGCTGTTTCCACCTCGAGCTCCCGTAGCTCCGGGATTAGTGACTTGATGGGGTGCTTCGACATAGAGGTCACTTGGCTCTGGGATTGGTGACGTCCGACTTTTATCATCTCTCTCCCTCACTCCCTCGCTCTCCTCCGCGGTCTCTCCCTCCCTGGCTCTCCGCAGCACAATCTCTCACCCCCTCACTCTCTCTCTCTTCCGCCCTCGCTCTATCTCTCCCTCCCTCCCTCCCTCTCCCTCATCCGCACTCTCTCATTCTCGCCCCCTAGCGCTCCTCCACACTGTCTCCCTCCCTCCCTCGCCCTCCTCCGCACCCTCTCACTTTCGCTAGCACACTCTCGCCCCCTCGCTCTCCTCCGCACTCGCTCTCTCCCTCGTTCTCTGCACACCATCTCCCCCCCCCTCGCTCTCTCTCTTCCTCTCTCGCTCTCCGCCGCAATATCTCTCTCTTCCTTTTTAAATCCTCCGCACTCCCTCTCTTCCTTTTTAAATCGTCCGCACTCTCTCTCCTCCGCACACTCACTCTCCCTCGTTTTCGTCTGCACACTCTCTCTCCTCCGCACACTCTCTCTCCCTCGCTCTCCTCCGCACGCTCTCTCGCCCTTGGTCGCGTCGCACTCTCTCTCCTCCGCAAACTCTCTCTCCTCCTCCACTCCCTCTCCTCTGCACTCTCTCTCTCCCTCGGTCGAGTCGCTCTCTCTCTCTCTCTCCTCCGCACACTTATTCTCCCTCGTTCGCGTCCGCACACTCTCTCACCTCCGCACACTCTGTCTCCCTCGTTCTCGTCCGCACACTCTCTCTCTTCCGCACTCTCTCTCTCCTTCGCACACTCTCTCTCCCTCGCTCTCCTCTGCACTCTCTCTCTCCCTCGGTCACGTCACTCTCTCTCTCTCCTCCGCACACTTATTCTCCCTCGTTCGCGTCCGCACACTCTGTCTCCCTCGGTCTCCTCCACACACTCACTCTCCCTCCTTCTCGTCCGCACACTCTCTCTCCTCCGCACTCTCTCTCTCCTCCGCACACTCTCTCTCCCTCGCTCTCCTCCGCACTCTCTCTCTCCCTCGGTCGCGACGCTCTCTCTCTCTCTCCCTCACTCTACTTCACACACACACTCTCTCTCTCATCCACTCTCTCCGCCGCCACTCTCTCTCTCTTCCTCCCTCCATCGCTCTCCCCTGGTATGCACTCTCTCTCCTCCGCACACTCTCTCTCTTCCTCGCTGTCTCTCTCCGCCCCCGCGCTCTCTCCCTCCTTCTCAGCCTCTCCCCTTCCCTCTCTGTGTCTCATGTTACTGGGTATTGTCTAGTATATTACAAAACAATACTTGGTTGACGAACAATTCGAGGTGAAGCAAAGTTCGAAACAATAAATATATCAAAACGAAAGAATTAGTTGAGAATAAAGGATAATTCTTCACAAATAAAATCCTTACATAAGGAAGGATTCCTTGAGAATTGAAGACGTTGTTCATTGAAAAAACCAAGAAATCCGTAAGGTACAAAAGGTAATTCCTCCAATTCCATCCTTTTTGGTCAATGGCCCACGCTGCTAATATGAAAATAGCAGCGTTCATACATATCCGTACGTTGTGTCCGGTGGCCCGATAGTTCTTGCACTTCTTATTGCTCCTCCGTGGTGAGGCATGGAGCCAGTGGCGGGGGTTGCCGGGGAGAAGGAGAGTGGGGTTGCGGAGGGAGTGGAGGAGGAGAGAGAGAGAGAGGGAAGAGAGAGCTGTCTTCCACACTCACTCGCTCTCCCTCTCTAATGTCGACTTTCTCCAGCCATCACTTTCGACCAGAGAGCGACGTCGTTGGCGATGTTGACGATTGCCGGAGGAGGGAGTTGAGGAAAGGGCGACCGTTCGGTTCCCTACGGCCGGAGGTGAGGAGAGAGCGATGGTGAGGTTTGCGATCGCCGGAGGCGGGAGGTGGGAGGTGACGAGCAAGACGATCGATGGCTATGTTTAGATAGGGGAGAGAGTAATCGGATTCCATTATATCCACCCGTTAACCCACTACCCGTAGTATTATATACTATTAATATACTATGAATCGGGAGGACATGTAGGCATGTGCAATAAATGAATTCCTTACTTATGACCGGAATCCTCATTCGGCTTTGATAGGATTGCTTATTTATGAAGCTGCTTATGCGAGGAATTCGTTACTTATGCTATGAAATCTTTCTTCGTACCTTCGTCGACCTCTAGATCATTTGGTTAGAGGACTTCCTTTGTCGCTATCTCTTGAATCGATGGGTCGGTTATAGAAGACAGCTGGACGCCTCGAGCCTCGCGATGTAGAATCACATCGCAATAAATGCGGTGTCATCATTGTATCATAAGCGTGGCGGCGTGATGTAGGGGATTTCAACTCGGCCGTCGAGTCGCATTTAATGTGTACGTTGTTCTCATTGGCTGACGTTTCTTTTTCGCGCGTGGTTTTGTGCGTCGTAAAATTAATTTTAGTATGGGTTGCCTCCACGTGGCAACCTATATTTTGACAGTCCACCTGTGTAATTGATGCTTAGTGGGTCGGATTTACTCGTGCACCCGTTAAGCTTCGTCCCCTTCCCTTGCTTCCGTGTATCCTCTCGCCTTTGCAACCTTAGCCCTCTTAGTTCTCGCCATGTCTGATGCCGAGAGCCCAACTTCCTCGTCTTTGGGAGGAAAGGTGCTCACGTTCCTTGACTTCTCACGCCCCTCCGACACTTTCTTCGAGCGCCTTTTAGATCGGGAGGACGTCTTGACATTGCTCCCCAAAATCTTCTTCGTCCAAGAAGACCTGATCGATCGGAAGTGGTACAGCTTAGGCCCGGTCATGATGATCCCATCTTCGAGGATCGACGTATTCCAAAAGCTGGGGGCCTCCTATCCGTCGACCGCTGGATCCCCTATAGTGTGTTCGCCTGAACCTCCTCACTCGTTTGATTAATGGGTTCATGGAAGAATCCAAAAGGGGTGCCCCGCCGCCGACAAAGATTTCGACGAATGGGTTGAACGGGTGATGGCTGATCGGTGGGGGCCTAGTCAGCTTAGGGCAATGCAGCTTGAAGATGTTCTTCGTCTTCCTTATCAACCTGTTGACGGCCCGCTGCTATTGTCTCTGCTTTGTTTCTGGAGCGTTGAGTACAACTGCTTCATGCTCCCGGATGGGCCCCTCTCCATCACCTTGGCCGACGTCTTCTTCTTGACTAACACCTCTGTCTCAGGTGGGGATTGTTCACGTCTCATGACGAAGAGGGCCTCTACTCCCAGTTCACTTCAGCCGCCTCAACGGCCGGACGCTTGCAATTCATACTCCCAGTATCTCAACGACGAGAAGAAGGAATCGAGTCCACTTTCCCCTCGGGAGTTGGTAGCGTTTTTCAACTACTAGTTGAATAAGTTCATATCTTGCAACTGGTCCTCGAGGATGTCGAAGTCGTGGTTGCCCTTGGCGGAGTACCTCACCCTATCGGACATGAAGGTAGCTTTTGGTCCCTTTCTTCTTGGTATGGCATACCGATGCCTAGGGGAAGCATACCGGCGCCGTTTCAAGCGAGGATACTCCGGTCCCATGTGGCTGGTGCAGTTATGGGCCCATGCCTACTTTCCGGGCCAGTCGAGTTTGGTGCCAGAGCCGAAGGACCCCAGCCAATTTCTGGCTGCTCGCTCGGAGCAAGGCATCAAGGGGCGATACCACGCTTCTCGGGCCAGATCCCCTACCATCCCTTTTGCCACGGTTTTTAAAGGGATCTTGACGCCTGATCCACGGCGCAAGTGGATGGTGTGGGACGTCGCCGGCTTTGGATCTACTGATCAACTCCGAGATGTCTGCCCCGACATGGACTTTTGGAAGATGGTATGTGTCCCACGGGAGCTGGCCGTGTTCGATACTGACCTGTATTTGGAGCCATACTCCCCGAGTTTCCTTGCCCGGCAGTTCGGGCTCACCCAGCTCCTGCCGCTTCCATTCTTTTCGGAGCAGCGGGACATGTCTGACCGGCGCAAGGCTTCGATGGCTGAAGCAGTTGAGGCTCATCAGCGGTACTATAGAGCTGCGATGGACGTCCGCTTCCTCGACGATATCGACCGCCGAGCCCAGTGTTCCGAGACCTTCATGCAATGGTGGGAACCATTCCGGAATCGTCTCCAAGCCCTGATTTGTGGGGTAACTCCTCGTCTAGTGCCGTTATATGTAGGCCACGGGCCTCGAAATAAGTTCATCACCCGCTGTTTGTTGTTGTTGTTGTTTTTTTTATTGGCTTCTGTTATTTGATTTAATCACCTCTGGGTTAGGGCCTCGAGCGGGTGGTTGTCAAGGAGACGATGATGACAACGGTGATGAAGTTGAGGAATCCCCTTCGCCAAGGTCGCAAAAAGGGAATGCACCCAGGGGTTAGTTTCTTGTATTTTGATCTTTTGTCCTCTGCTGCTTCAAAAATGTTTTGCCTCATTGCACTCCATCGAATTTAGCTCCGAAGCGGAAAAGGGATGATGACGACGATGATGATGATGATGACGAGCCGCTCCGGCCGCGAATGAGGTCACTTGCCATGACCTCCTCGCATGGCGACCGGCTTGAGGACCATGTCCCGACGGTCGACCCCGGAACATCTCCCGTGTCCGCCCCTCCGGAAGAGGTTGACCGACCAGTGGAGGGACCAACGGATCCCGTGATCCGGGTGAGGTATGAGGGGAAAACAGCGAGGTCTCAATCCGCGACTGAGCCTGATTCTAGGGCTACTTCTAGCCCATCACGGCTCGACGCTGGAGATGAACCAAGCCTGCGCTCAACTTCCTCGGAGCGAACGACTGGACGGGACGCTCGCGAAAGGTTGGAGACCTTGATGAGGAAAGGGACTCGACCTAGTTTTGATGGAGGTATAAGAGTATGACGTATTGTCTTCGTGCACCTGTCTTTCTGCTTATGTTTATCCTTTCTTATCATTGTCATTTGCTCTTTTAGCAATCCGATTCCTTGAACAACGCGTCGCGCAGCGAAGGTCGGAGGTCAGGGAGTCAATAGCTTCTGCCTTGGCGAGGATAGGGCGGCCTCTTGAGATGACTGCTGAGGAAAGGGGCGAGCCGACTAGAGATGATGAAGAAGCCTCCTCTCGTGATGTGCCGTTGGATGTTACTTCCCTCTCCACACCGCCGGTGTCTGTGCCATCAACTTCATCATTGGCCGCATCGACTTTAGTGGATGTGAGCCTGTCTTAGGTAGGAATGCCTCCTTCATTGGTGAAGTAGGCCTGGTGACGTCGGAGGCTCCTGGGAGTGTCCAGGTTGTCCGAGCTCCTTACGCCGAAACCGAGCGTCCGCCTGTAGAAGGCCAACCGTCTATCGACAGAGGGAAGCGCGTTGTCGAGGAGGGGGAGCCCGCTTTCAGCGCTAATGATGTGAATCCCCTCTTGGCCGCCGTTCGGGCGGACATCGATTACCACGTCTCTCCCACATCATCTCCTCCGAGGGTTGGCCTCACGATTGAAGGTCATGAGCTCCATGCTGCACCCTATTTTGGCGTCGGGGTTGAGGGTTGGGAGCGGCGCAACCTCCAAGAATGTATTCACCATTATGCTGAGATGCAACCATCCTTTAATCGATATATGGGTGTGCCAGATCCGGATGAGCATATGGCTCTCCGGGGCGCCATTGAACCGTTCCGAGACATGAAGTTTAACGACCTTGCATGAGGAGGGATTCTTCCAGGGCTTCTCCAAGCCTTGCAGAACGTCCCAAAGTCGCCAAATACGACGTTTCACCGCTTCCACACCTTGTTACTCACATTTCATTCACAATTGAAGCAACGGGCGGAGCGACTACAGAGGCTAGCACAAACCACCTCCGAGCTTTCTCACCTCGACGACATTTTATCCCGGCGCTGTGAAAGTTCAAGGTAGGGTGAGGCTGTCCTTGAGGATATGCATAATCATGTGGTTGCTGTTGATCGGCGCATCGACGAGCTGGAGGCGGC
This sequence comes from Narthecium ossifragum, assembly GCA_963920575.1. Lineage (NCBI taxonomy): Eukaryota > Viridiplantae > Streptophyta > Magnoliopsida > Dioscoreales > Nartheciaceae > Narthecium > Narthecium ossifragum. The sequence goes on from OY986968.1 coordinate 11,822,674, forward strand.
GCTGGCGACGGAGTTGACAAAGCGAGATGAGCTTTGTAGACGAATGGACGCTGAGGAGGTGACGCTCGAGGGCGAGACGGTCAAGCTTCGGGCGGAGTTGCGTCGTTTTGATCGTCTTCTTTCGTCCTATCAGGGGAGGTCGGTTGATGATGTCATCTCTGAATGTATGTTGACTTTGTTTGAACAGCTATGGGATATTATAAGGGAGGTTCGACCTCCGAAGTAAAAACTTGTTATCTACTAATAAAGTCTCTTACAAGGTGATCTAAAGAAGTTTTCCAAAAGTTCTGGGAACTTTTGACTTTGTAATCACTAATCAGTCGTCAGGTAGTTTTCCCAGGAAATTACTTAGAAAATGATATTAAGAAAAAGCTAATGCGTAGAAAATTTCTTAGTTCCTAGGAAACGCATATTGGGCGAGGCAACAACCATGAATTTTGCATGTTCCTTCTGTCACTTCTACGCAAAACTCGATAATTTTAAGGTATTTCTACAAAGTGAATGGCTAAGAGAAATCGAGGATTTATGGAAGGGGGGAGGTCGGCTGGGAGATGTAACGCCGCGGAGACGATAGCAGGTAGGAAAAATGAGAGGAAGGAGAGAAGGGAACAGGGTTTGGAGATCGAGTTGGATTTGGGGTGGTTGCCAAGAGCTATCTCTTGGCAGTCCCTGCCATAGCTGATCCTGGCTGTCCATTTGAATTAGTGGCCAGGATTCAATCGCGTGGGGCTCGACGACTGAGGCGGAAATGAGGAGGCTCCGCGGCCTCCCCGTCATCGATCGACGCCGTGGCCTCCCCATCATCGATCGACACCGCGACCTCCCCATCATCGATCGACGCTGCTGCTTCCCCGCCATCGATCGACGCTGTTGCCTCCCCGTCATCGATCGACACCGCCCCGCCAAGCTCCACCTCCACTGACGCCGGACCCGCAAAGCCCCATCTCTCCTCCAACCTCCACCGTCTTCCACTCCGCCCCATCCCCGACCTCTTCGCCGCGCCCAAGCTTCACCGACCTCACTGGTCTGGGGTCTCTCTCTCCTCCACCTGGTCTTTTTTCAGTGAGGAATTTATAGTTTAAGTAAGGAATTCCTCGCATAACTAAGGAATTCATACTCTTACTATACTCTAAGTAAGAGTAAGGAATTCCTTACTCGTAGTTAGCCTATGATATCCTTATTCTATGAGTGCCTTATTTATGCGATGAATTCCTTACTTAGCCCATCTTCTCTCTCTCTCCATCGAATAAGTAAGGAATTCATAGGCTAAGTTAAGAGTAAAGAATTCCTTACTCAAGAATTCCTTAGTTATGCGAAGAATTCCTTACTTAGGTTATAAATTCCTTACTCTTACTTAGCCTATGAATTCCTTACTTATCCTATGAATTTCTTACTTATGCGAGGAATTCTTTACTTAGCATATGAATCCCTCGCATAAGTAAAGATTTTTTCTCTCCTCCGGCCTCTCTCTCCTCGACCTCTCTCTCTCCTCCGTCCTCTCTCTCTCCTCCGACCTCTCCCTCTCCCGTCTCTCTCCTCGACCTCTCTCTCTCCTCCGTCCTCTCTCTCTCCTCGGGCCTCTCTCTCTCCTCCGGCTCCGGCTTCTCCTCCTCTCTTCTCCAGCTTCTCCTCCCTGGCTCCTCCTCCGCCAGCTCTGTTTGTCCGCTCTCTCTCCTCAATCAAATTCTTCCTCCGTTTCTTTCTCTATTTCCTCCCCCCTCTCGTTCTTACCGGCTGTCTCCGCTACAAAGGCCTCACTGATCGCATAACTAAGAATTCATATGCTAAGTATGGATTTCCTTGCATAAGTATGGATTTCCTTGCATAAGTAAGGAATTCAGAGGCTAAGGAATTCAGATTGTAAGTAAGGAAAAGTTATATAGAGAATGCTACTTTTAGCTGCTTGCCCACCCGCACATAGTAGTACTCACTTTGTCGATATTTGTCACTCTCCCATAAAAAGAGTTGTTGAGCATTTAATAGAGGTCATTCTACTTTTCTTTGCTGTCATATTGTCACATCACAACAATTTACGCTTTCTCTCTGTTTCTTCAGCTCACCCCTTTCCCACCTAGCGCAGAGTCTTCTTCCCGACGATCGGGCTCCCCGGCGATACCTCTACTAGGTGGCATTGTCTCTTTCGTGAGGCGTTCAATCTCCCCGGCGAAATTATCCCTTTCACACCTTCCCCGAGCAAACACAGGTAGAACCGTTCCTTCGATTCCATAGACCATTCTCTTATTCCTCTCAATACGGGCCTGTTTGGATACCGCGGATCCGCGGGATCCGCGGGATCCACGGGACGGAATCCGTGGGAGCGGATTCCGCCCCCGGCGTCCGTTCGAATCGATCGGACGCCGAAAATGGGATCCAAACGTTGGATCCCGCTGTGCGGGATCCGCCCATCCGTCGGATCCCACGGATACCGACGGATCCGGGTGAGCCAAACGGACCCTAGTATAGAACCCTTCCGTTCTAATCTTAAATCCTTTATAGCTACTACTCATGTTGTCCTACGAACTTTAAAGCCATTGTTTATTAATGAAAATAATATATAAATTTATGCTAATACTTCTATTAAGTATTTCCCATTAATTTCCGGGAATATTTTAGAATTACCAATTATTACTTTAGTAAGACTGAAGATTTGATAGTCATTTCAGACATTACTGTTCTAGGAATATTAGCATTTCAGTCCCTTCGACATGAGCATTTCAGTCTCTTCTATGTGAATTCCCTCTTACGTGGAGGGAATTGATAACCATTTCAGTCCCTTCAACATGAGCAATACAAGTATCCTCCTAATTCCTCAGTAACTGTTACGTCCCGACTCAGAAAACCCATCCAGATCGAGGCGTGAACCATCTAAACCTATTTACATCATCAATTGGCGCAACAATCATATAAATGAACAATTTGGTCTCCAGTTCATAAAAATTTCGACAAAATCTCCTCTATAATTATAACACAAGAAACCTGTACATTTCATAATATTACAATTTCAACTTGTACAATGGAACAATGGTAAATAATTAATTATTACAATTCTCAAATACAACTGGGTTAAGAGTCATTTAATTCTGCCCTCTAACACATCAGGTTATACATCAATCTATACATCATTGGTTAAAACTGTAAATTAACTGTAGAAGAACTCCTCGATGCTCCAAGTTCTCGATCACCTCGAAATATCACGCCATCTTCTAGAAGAATACCTGAAAGAAGGAACTGCATCGACCTGCATCGCCGATGCAGCCCAGGTAGGGTGAGCAACAATGCCCAGTAGGGTTCTACTCTACGGCACTCTCAAGGAAAAGGAAACTACAACTGTGTCGTCTCTGTCCAATCCTACGGCAACAAAGAACAAGTCTTGTGAGGACCCGTCCCTCTACTCCTGTGGCTCGTCGTGGACCGTAAGGGCAATTTGGTAAATTGCGCCTTGTCGGCTTGTTTCACACCCGAGTGTGCACACTGTTCGTGAATAAAACGTCGATCTCGCGGGGACGAGACCTCTATTTTATTTCTGAGCAAATCATAACTTAATTTCATTTCAGGAAATTGTAGGCACCACACCCCTGGATCTGCCGATCGCCAAGTCGACAGATCCATCATTTACATCCCCGTAGGGAACACCTCCGATTCTAGATCCAACAAACATTTTTATAACAAAAGAAGAAAATAAGAAAACAAGTGACGTAATATATCAAACCGCCACCTTCAAAGCCATGCATGCCATCTTTGCCGTCGGGGCTTCAAATCCGTTGGGCTTGGGAGCTTTGCCGTCCAAGTGTTCGGGAACGCCGTCCAGCGAGATCCGAACTCTGTTGTCGTTGATGAAGTCGGTTTGGAACTGGGGAACGCACCAGCTTGAACAGAGGATTACACCGGCTGGAGCTTGAGGACGTCGGCTTAAAAGCTTGAGAGCGCCTGGGTTTGGACCTCGCCGCCTGCGGGGATGTATCCGGAGCAGAGGAAATCAGCGGCTAGAGTATAAGGACGTTGGCTGGGAGCTTGGGGGCCTTGGCTGGGAACAGAGAACAAAACAGGGGAAGCTTGTCTTCAAAGCCGCCGGGAGAGAGAGAGACTTGGCTCGATCTCCGTCGCTGGCGAGGAATCAAACTAGAGCAACCTTGCTGGAGGTCTAAGCCGCTGGTGACGAGCAAAAGAGTGAAGCTTGAGCCGCAGGATCGACGAGCCTCCTACAGCGTCGACCCAGAGACGCGAGCGTCTCGATGGGTTCCGGCTGTGTTGGCTGGATCTACGTCGTCCGGTGGTGCACAAAGGTGGAGCGTCACCAGAACCTCTTCGTCTTCAAGCCTCTTCTTCAGTTTCTTCTTCGGTTCCTTCTTCAATTTCTTCAACCAGCTTCTTCTTCAGCTTCTTCCGCCAGTCTTCAGCCCAGCTTCAACCCAACTCCGACCAGCCTCTTCCTCAACCCCATACCCCTCTATTTATAGGCACGAGAGGCGTATCTCCTCACATGGAATGGGATCATGGATCCCTTAATCAAGGGGTGCTAATCACGTTAAGATGCTGATCACGGTCCCTAATCAAAGGGATGCTGATTGCCTTGATGCTGATCCCTTTTATATAAGGATAGCTACCGTGCAGCCCAGCTGTGTTTTGCCATTGATTTTATTATTTATTTTTTTATATGGTATGGGATGATTGACAAGGCAACCCAATTGGAGATGGCTGCTAAGTGTCTCGGCGGATCTTCTTCTGAAATTTGAAAGTAATGTTCGAATCATGATTTTGAATATTTCTCATGTCCATTATTATTTAAATATTTGTCCAGATTTAATAAATCATTTGTGAATATATTCTCCCGTACAGAATATTTATCTGAATTCTGAATATTTACCGGGATTTTACCAAAATATCCTCAATGGTCATATATGTTGGACCAAAATATTTTTTGAGGGTGGAATGGTTAATTTTCAGACAATTATACCCTAAGGGCGTGAATTGACCAAGATACCCCTGGGGGCTAGAGGTTTCAGTAAAATTACTAGAATATCCCTGCGTCCATATGGCTTATTTAGGTTGCCGTCAAAGCCATGCAAGGTTGTTGTGGAATGTAATGGGGAGTCCAGGCCTGTATTTTGGCCCAAATTCCCAATACACCCTTGGGCGGGTGAAATTACCCAAATGCCCCTGGATGCCATCGAAGTTAGGACAAACATTTATCGGACATTTCAAATATGTTCTAAGCTTGCTCGAGTCTATCTGATGTTATTTTGGCTCAAACAAACAGTGGGTACTGCGACCTTTTGGTCTAGTCAAAATTGATGTCAACACACACACACACTGACCATGTTTGTGGTATTGTTGGGTTAGAATGGTTAGTAGGACCCGGGATCGAAAGATCCGGGCTTGGGTTTAAGTCTTAACCCAAGTCCAGCTTCCTGCGAGAGACGGATCGATCCTTCCTTGCTAGAGGGATTGATCGGTCTTTGATAGGAACGTGGATCGTTGAGTTGGATCGATCGGTCTCTTGGGACGGATCGATCGGACTCGGAGAGGGATCGATCGATCTCTTGGTTGGATCGATCGTTCCCTTGGCTGGATCGATTGGTCTCCTTGGCTGGATCGATCGCTCTCTTGGCTGGATCGATCGGTCTCCTTGGACGGATCGATCCTGCTAAGTCGGTTCGTTTGCCTATAAAACAAACAGAACCTTCTTCCTCAGATCTCTTTGGAAATCCGATTTCTTGGCTGAGATCTTCTCTGGATTTTGAAGAGTTCGTGGACGATCCAAGGCTCAGCAGCTGGGATTGAAGCTGCTCTTGCTCCGGTAGGAATTCCTACCTACTGTCTTCGGGTTTTCTGGAAGTTTTTCCGGCTGTCGATGTTCTTATGCTTAGAACTCATTGTATACATGTTAGATTGTAGTATTTCCGCCGGTTTTGGATTCGTGATGCTTCGTACTACTAGATCCCAGGTTTTGGTGGGGTTTGGTGGAGTTTTCCGGCGGTATTTCTCGCCGTCGGCTTATCGGAGAACCCAACCGATCGATCCGTCTGTGAGACGGATCGATCCCTCTTTGTTGGGTATGTTGACCCGAGCAGGATCGATCGGCCCCAAGTGAGGGCGATCGATCCAGGTGCCTTGGGTAGCATGGTTTTTCCTCTCGTCGTGAGTTGGATCGATCCGTCCCGAGTCGGATCGATCGTCCTGGGAGGACGGATCGATCGGACTCGGTGCGATGTAGAGCTTTTGCTCTCTGTCAGTAGAGGGATCGATCCTCCCTTGGGGGAGGGATCGATCCGACTATGGCAGAGAGAGGGTTTTGTCTTGTTTTGCTCGCGGAGCTTTGCTTGTATTGTTTCTCTACTGTCTTAATACCTGGTACATAGGTTTAAGCATATTAGCCCTATAATAGGGCAGTGGTGAACCGGGGGAGTGATGACTCCCGGGATGTTTAGAATAAACGGGCGGGTAGCCCTACAGCTTTCCTTAGCCTTGCATGCCGGCGTGCGCTGAGGGCTTTATCTGTTATATCGGTAGCTGTTGTTTGCGGGACTGCTTCCCGGTGCAGGTGTTGTGGTGGACTGCTGGCAGTTGGTGGTGGTACCACTGCAGCAACTCCTTAGATCTTATTTACCTGTTCACCACCCCGGGCCGACAGTGTGCCGTGCCCAGACCATGTTTGATATATCATCACATACTGTTGCATGTTTATCTGTATTATCTTGCGGATGTCCATAACATGTATTGTGTTGCGCATTAGTTGCATCTGTGTAGGGCGTTGCCGATCCAGGGTTTTTGGGTAACCCGGATCTAGCTCCTACGGTGTTTGTTGACGTGGCAGCCTCTGGCGGTGCTTGAGAGGTGGCGATCTTACAGTTTTATACCCTTTTGTTATAGATAGTCTCCTACGGGAGTGATAAAGGTATAATTTCCATGTTTGAGGATTGTATATAAATATCCAGTTTCAGTTTTTGAAGTTTGTAATATTTGTATAATACAGGATGGTTATGATTTGTTAGGGTAACCACTACGATTAGAGGGAAACCTCGCCAAATTTTTCGCAGTAGGTTAGGTTCCGCTTCGCGTCGCCCGGCCCGGTTGGGCCTACACGGGTCGGGGCGCGACAAGTCTGGACAAGGGTCACACATCACCAAGCGCCCCTCTACAGATCAGGGAAGGACAAGGGCAAGTGCATCTCCCGTGCACTCCCACCTCTACAATCCTTAACAGACTAACATCCACTGCCCTTAGCGATTGACGCAGAGAACGACACGACCTCTACACCTCAGTACCACCATTCAAATGGGCATATCTATATAACAACCTCAATCAACACAAGATCATAAACACACAATCTCACCCTAGTCCTTCTACCAAGACCCCGGCCCTAGAGTTAGATCCGGGCTACCCGAGAACCCCGGATCGGCGATCGAATCCATCACCTACCACCTAGCCTTAATGCTTCTAATGCATACAACATGCATGATCCTATGCAAGCAACTAGACCTAGGTGTCTCTACATGCGAAATCATCAGTCATTTGTCAAAAAGATTATAACAAAGCTAAACATATAACAAAGTTAAATAATTGACATACAATAAACTGAGGATAAGGCCACAACGAGGAACAATAACCATTCAACCATCACATGCAGGGCACACCTTCACCCCGACTAAACGCATTCCTGAGGGCCACACAATCAATCAAGAACCCCAGCCAAGAACAGGGGAAAGAAAACATCCAGCAAAACCAACGCTCAATCGCAGCAAACCAAAGAACCCACCTTCCAGCCACCGATCCAACCACCGACCCAAGAACAGAGCCACAAATGGAACTCAAGGGTCGGCAGTGATCCAGAGGAAATCCAACAACCACCGGTAACCCAAGAACAGGGGAAAGAAAATAGGGAGGAAAACTCAACGATCAAAACTCAAACGCATGGAGAGAGCTCTCGTCGAGCTCCAATAGAAATCCAAAAGAGGAAAACACATCTCAAATCCGGCAAGCCATCAGAGAATCCAAGCATAGCATAATATGGCAGCAGGGGAAAACAGAGCATCACATAGCATGGCAGTAAGGGACATAGCAAATGCAGCTAACTCGGTGAATCGAAGCATAGCATTGAAATCCAACAAAACCAGAGGAGGAGGGAAGAAAACTCTCATCAATACCCACCGTTAACTCATAGATCCACCGTAGGAACAAGGGGAAACAAGGCAAGAGGCAGGGGAGGAAGGAAACATCACAAGATTCCACGCTAGCATACCTCCCGGCGGAACAACAAGGAGAGGAAACAACGAAAACAAGAAGGAAAATCCAGAAACTCCAAGCCATCATGCATCCACAACCATTCCTATGATCCTAATCAAGGATTTGGGTAGAGTTCCCTACCTTTCTAGATCGGGATCGCCTCCTCCTTAGTATTCTCCCGTCGAAGTCGTCGTCTCCGAGCTCACTGCCGCCTCGTCCCTCTCCAGCCATGGTCGCCGTCACCATTATCGTCGCCAAGCTCTTCACCATTGAAGAGGGAAGCCCAGTCGTCGTCGTCCTCTTCGCCCTCGTCCGGTCGCGATCGCCATCAAGCGCGCGTCGCCGGCCACTCCTCTCTCTCTCCCTCTCTTTCTCAAAGGTCACGATCTGGATGCCCTAACGAGAGAAGGAAAAAGGGTTTAAGGGGATTAAATATGATCGGCTTGATCATAGCTCCCGGTCGTCCGATCAACCAAATCAGATCCAAGCCGCTCAAATCTCGATCCCTACGATCTAACTCAGATCCTCCGATCTGGGTACTCCTAAAGGTCTAATCAAACACATACATCATCACAAGGTCGTGTGTGTTCAACGCGTGTGTGAAACCGACTCTGCCAAGGGTAATTTACCAAATTACCCCCGGAGTCGCAACGATCACAGGATATCACGAACCAAGACCAACCGAGCCAACACGGCCGAACCAGACCCTCGACCGACGCGGTCGGACCGGGTTGGAGGTACAGTCCCTCACAGTAACTGATGAGTGCATGAAAGTGCACTCTGAACAACCTTATAACCATCTCAATTGCTAGATTATTATCCTTAATCAGCATCTTTATTACTATTTTTATATCTATATGTTGCTTCACATGGTTGTTTGGAAAATGCAGGAAATTGGAGCTAAAAGAAGCTGAAAAGAGTATATGGATCAAATTCAAAAATTAATCTGTACCTGCTCATGAAGAACCATATGATGTGCCATATATGGTTGGAAAGCTCTTGAAGTCTAGATTCTGGAGAACTTTACGGTTCATGATTCCGAGTTTCGTAGAGGAAGTTACGTTAATTTTAGTACCGATGGCGCAGTCTGAAGGGCAGAACCGAAAATAAGCTGGAAGTCCGAGCGATCCGCCGATCGATCGGACCTCACAGAGTCGTGACAGAACATGTGTTTTTTGGCTGAACATGGTCCGATCGATCCCTCCATCGCTCCTATGGGGTCCGATCGATCCGACACCAATGGTCCGATCGATCGGACTCGGAAAAAGCCAAAAACAACGGATTTTTACTCAACCGATCGATCCAACACTCATAATTCGATCGATCGGACTTGGGAATTAAAGGGTGACAGAACGTATGCTTTTTAGAGGAGCAGAGTTCGATCGATCCGTCCATCGATCGGACTCGGGCGTAAATAGAAGATTGGAGATTTCAAGAGACCGATCGATCCAACATCCCGAGAAGGATCGATCGGACTTGCCCAGTGACGAAAATCAACGGTTTTGATTAATCCGAGTTTACTAATTCTTGGACCCTATAAATAGGAAACTTAGGGCTAATCAAAGGGGACTTCTTGGACGTTTTTGGAGGCTCTTTTCTGGGTGTTTCCCAAAGGAAGAAGATGGAGGAATCTCCATCCATGGCCGAGTAATCCGCGGGCATGGCGGACGGATGATCTAGCGAGGACTAGGGCTTCTTCTCCAACAATGGTTCATAGTTTTTAATCTTTATTGTTAAACTCTTCTTATGTATTGGATCTTCACAGATTGCTTTGTGGTTAAACATTATTATAAATTCAGTCATGCTTCTTTTATGATATTGTGATCCCATAGTTATCTCCTTTGATTCTCCTATCGAGCCTCGTGAGACCTTTGCTATGCATTGCCCGTAGTGACAGCTGGTATTGTGTATTCTTAGGGATCTGGTTAGATAAGGTTGGGGCTCTATACCGTGAGATCTTTGCTATGCATTGCCGATTGTGAGAGTTGGTATTGTGTATTCTTAGAGATCCGGTTAGAGTTAGGGCTTTGTCCCGATGAACTTTTGCTGCGCGTTGCCTGTAGTGATAGCCGGTATCGTGTATTCTTAGGTTTGGTTGGATGAAGTTAGAACTATAAAAAGGAAGAACCAATCGTAGGAAGAGACATTTATATATTTTATCAGATTCATAATTCTATATCTTCCGGTTAAGGCGATTGGGATGTGAATCCCTTAACTGAGTATTATATGAACTATTGAGAAGAGAAGAACCTAAATCCGAGTGAAGTGATTCCTGAAGCCTAGCCTCATTCAAATCTTGATTTCTTTTGTTAACTTTATCTTACCATTACATCTTCGATCTATTTTCTTAACTTTCATCGCTCTTGATTGCTTTCAATTCATTGTTATTTGTATTTCTGGATCTTTCCTGCTTGTCTCTCTGTGGGATTCGACTTCTCTTATGCTGTACTGCACCGCGACCGCTGTGCGTGACACATTTGAGCGACATCAAAAAATTGGCGCCGTTGCCGGGGAGACGGTTCAGAAAAGCGCCAGAATCATCAGATTACAGTGATTGTAGACACCGAAAGCGGTAACTTCGTTCATTTTCTTTAGTCTTTATTTCTTTATTTTGGTTTTGATTTTTTTTCTTCTCTATTAGGATTGTTTTCTTTTTATTCGGTTTTAGTTAGTAAGCTTAGTTTCAATTATTGTTTTTGCTTATTTTCTTTAGTTGGTTTGCATCTTTTGGATTGCGTGTTTGTTGGTGTATGCCTCGGTATAGAGACGAACTAGGCAGATTTGCTCGACGCCCCGAGGGTGATTCTGAAACTTCTGATAGTGAGACATATATTGCTGATCTTTTTGACGCACAGTCACAAACTTCACATCATACTTCCATTATGGCTGAGCACGAGGAACAACAAGCTCTTAGGAGTTTGCAAGAATATTTGCATCCAACACGCACTGCTACACCTTCATGCATCATGTTTCCACCTAATGCTGCACATGTTGACTTTAAACCTGGCATGATTCAGTTGCTTCCTACCTTTCATGGGTTGGAAAATGAAAATCCATATGTGCATATTAGGGAGTTTGAGGAAGTAGTAGCGACCTTCCATGGCCAACCAGGTGCATTAGATATGATCCGACTTAAGTTCTTTCCCTTCTCACTGAAGGATAGAGCGAAGAGTTGGTTATATTCCTTGAGGCCACGATCTATAGGATCTTGGGCTGAAATGACACAGATATTTTTCAACAAGTATTTCCCACAGCACAAAACCAATGCACTTAAGGGACAGATTTCGATCTTCACACAGAAGGATAGTGAAACTCTGTATCAGGCGTGGGAACTATTTAAAGACATGTTGAATTTATGTCCTCATCATGGATATGAAAGTTGGCGTCTTGTTAGTTATTTCTATGATGGTTTAACTGTTAGAGAACGCCAATTTGTTGAGATGATGTGTAATGGTGAATTTTTGCAAAAAGATCCTGACGCAGCTATTGAGTATTTGACAGAGCTTGCTGAGAAAGCTCATACATGGACTGGACCGAATGCAACAGAAAGTACAAACAGGGCCAGACCACCACCGCAGCAACAAGGTGGAGGAATTTATCAGTTGCGGGAGGAGGATGCACTCAAGGCAAAAGTGGAGAGTCTAACAAGGGAGCTGGAGATATTAAAGACCAAAGATATGATGGCAGCCCGAACCTCTCCATACAATGAACCTACAAGACCGGCTGGGCCATGTGCGATCTGTCAAGGCGCGGACCACCAGATTGATGATTGCCCCACCTATGCTGAGATGAGAGGTGTGTACGACGAGCTTTGTAACGCTGTAGGCGGATTCAGGAGGCCGTACACTCCTTATTCAGAGACGTATAATCCAGGATGACGAGAGCATCCAAACTTCAGCTGGAAGTCGAACGCTCCACAGAGCAACGAGCATCATCAACCGCCACCTAATAAGCCTTTTTCTAACCCTCCTTATAATACATCTGGTTTTCCTAGGCCTACATTTAATGATAATTTACAGGAACTGAAATCTATGATTGTGCAGGAATCTAAGGAAAGGAAGGAGGATATTCAAGAGATCAAGAGCCAGATCACAAAGTTGATCAACTCTTTGAGTGTGCATGAACGAGGGAAGTTCTCAGCTCAACCTCAACAAACGCAGGTATCTAGTGTTGAGCAAAATAATGTGAAGGAGATGAATGCCATAACTACAAGAAGCGGGAAAACAACAAAAAGCCCTTCCCAAGAGGCCACCGAATCTCCTATTGCTATTGAAGAAGAGGACCGAATTGAGGACCATGTAGAGACCGATCATTCAGATGGCCCTACACCAGGTGACTTTCAGGTACGTGTCCCTTTCCCTCAGGCATTGAAATCCACTAAATTTACTATGGAGCCCAACAGCGAGATTTTGGAGCATCTTCGGCAGGTTAAGGTAAACCTTCCTCTTTTGCATGTTATTAAGCAAATTCCTACATATGCTAAAGTGATTAAAGATTTATGCACTATGAAGAGACGACATCATGTAAAGAAAACTGCATTTTTAACAGAGCAGGTTAGTGCATTGCTTCAGCACAGGATTCCTCCTAAATATAAGGATCCTGGCTGTCCTACTGTATCGTGTTTCATTGGAGAGCATGAAGTAGGACAAGCTTTATTAGATCTTGGTGCGAGTGTTAATTTGATGCCATATTCTGTTTACTTGCAACTTGGTTTGGGACAGATTAAGTCGACATCTGTGATTTTGCAATTGGCAGATAGATCCACGAAAACTCCACGAGGAGTAGTTGAGGATGTGCTTGTTCAAATAGATAAATTTTATTATCCTGTTGATTTCTTAGTCTTGGATACTCAGACTATAGTAACTGCTGATTCTAGGATTCCCATTATCTTAGGTAGACCGTTTCTTGCTACTACTAATGCTATAATTAATTGCAGGAATGGCTTAATGAAGTTAACTTTTGGGAATATGACTTTAGAAATCAATGTTTTTAATGTTGCTAAGCAGCTTGATGAGGATGATGAATGCCAGCAGACTTACCAGATTGATCTGCTCACTGAAGAGGAGTTTGCTACATCTGAAATTAATTTTCTTGAATTAGATTTGGATGAAAATGTTGATGTTGATGGTATGTGTAAAAATTTGGAACATTGTTCTTTTGCAGGTCCATGGAATCCAAAGTTTGAAGAACTGCCAGAAAGAGGACAGCCACTAACACCATCATCACTTGAGCCGCCCAAACTGGACCTGAAGCCGCTTCCTCAAGGTTTAAAGCACGCCTATCTTGGTCCAGGTGATACATACCCAGTGATTATTTCTTCGGCATTAACTGCAGAGCAAGGTGAGCAATTACTTAGCATTTTAAATGAGCATAAATCAGCTATTGGATGGAGCATAGCAGATCTGAAAGGTATTAGTCCCTTGATATGTTCCCATATGATTAATCTTGAACAAGGGGCTGTACCTCGTAGGGATCCTCAGCGTAGGTTGAACCCTACAATGAAAGAGGTAGTAAAAACTGAAGTGTTGAAATTATTAGATGCAGGGATTATCTACCCCATTGCTGATAGCAAATGGGTGAGCCCTACACAGGTTGTGCCTAAAAAATCTGGTGTCACCGTTGTTAAAAATGAAAGTGGAGACTTTGTCCCCACTAAATTGGTTACAGGATGGCGTATGTGCATAGATTATAGAAAATTGAATGCTGCCACCCGTAAGGATCATTTTCCACTGCCTTTTCTAGATCAGATTTTAGAGAGAGTAGCTGGACATCCTTTTTATTGTTTTCTCGACGGTTATTCTGGATATTATCAGATTGAGATTGCTTTAGAGGATCAGGAAAAAACTACTTTTACATGTCCTTTTGGTACTTATGCTTTCCGTAGAATGCCATTTGGATTGTGTAATGCTCCTGCTACTTTTCAGCGTTGCATGATGAGTATATTTGCTGATATGATCGAGGAATGTATGGAAGTATATATGGATGACTTGACTGTATTTGGTAATACTTTTGATGCATGCTTGCAAAACTTAAAGAGAGTCTTGAGCAGGTGTGAGGAGAAGAACCTTGTGCTTAATTGGGAAAAGTGTCACTTCATGGTGCCCTCAGGCATTGTGTTGGGCCATATTGTCTCTTCCAAAGGCATTGAGGTAGATCGATCAAAAATCGATCTCATCTCAAATCTTCCTGTGCCAAAGACCGTTAAAGATGCTAGATCCTTTCTAAGGCATGCTGGTTTTTACAGGAGATTCATTCAAAATTTTTCTGCCATTGCTCGTCCTTTATGTAATCTTTTGATAAAAGATACCCCTTTTGAGTGGACTATTGATTGTCAGAAGGCTTTTCAAGCCTTGATTGATAAATTGACTTCCGCACCTATTGTGCAACCACCCGATTGGAGCCTTCCTTTTGAATTGATGTGTGATGCAAGTGATTTTGCTGTGGGAGCTGTTTTAGGACAGCGAAAAGATGGTAAACCTCATGTTATTCATTATACTAGCCGAACCTTGAATAATGCACAGATGAATTATTCTACCACTGAGAAAGAACTATTGGCTATAGTCTTTGCATTAGACAAGTTTCGTGCTTATTTGATTGGTTCTCCCATCACTATTTTCACTGATCATGCCGCGCTTAAGTACCTTCTCACCAAGAAGGATGCTAAAGCGCGCCTAATTCGTTGGATATTAATCTTACAGGAATTCGATATCTCTATCAAAGATAAAAAGGGCGTGGAGAACGTTGTCGCTGATCACCTATCAAGGTTGATGGTGGAAGTAGCGGAAGATGAGCCACCAATCATGGATGACTTCCCTGATGAGCAACTCTTTTCAGTTGCAAAACTGCCCTGGTATGCGCACATTGTTAATTACTTAGCGACAGGTGAGATCCCTTCCTTTTAGAGTGCGCAGGATAAGCGTAGATTTTTTGTTGAGGTAAAGAAATTTTATTGGGATGATCCTTGTCTGTTTAAGTATTGTCCTGACCAGATTATGCGTCGGTGTGTCCCTGATTATGAAATCGAAAGCATCATTACATTCTGTCACTCTCATGCATGTGGAGGCCATTTTTCGATGAAAAAGACTGCTGCTAAAATTCTTCAATGTGGTTTTTACTAGCCTACTATGTTTCGTGATGTTAATATTTTCTGCAAATCCTGTGATAGATGCCTAACACTTGGAGCTTTATCTAGGAGACATATGATGCCTTTGAACCCCATTCAAGCTGTAGAGATTTTTGATTGTTGGGGTATAGACTTTATGGGACCCTTTCCTTCTTCTTTTGGCTATTTATATATATTGTTGGCTGTGGAATATGTGTCTAAGTGGGTGGAGGCTATTGCATGTAGGAATAATGATCATTCCATTGTCATCAAGTTTCTTAAAGAGCATGTTTTGTCTAGATTTGGTACTCCTAGGGTCATTATTAGTGACCAAGGATCCCATTTTTGTAACCGCTCTTTTGAGGCTTTGATGCGCAGGTATGGAGTGACACATAAGATTTCCACTGCTTATCATCCACAGACGAATGGCCAAGCTGAATTAGCCAATAGAGAGATAAAGCAAATCCTGGAGAAGACAGTGAGCCCCAACCGAAAGGACTGGTCCTTGAGGCTATCAGACGCGTTGTGGGCATATCGCACTGCCTACAAGACTACCCTGGGGATGTCGCCGTTTCGCCTTGTTTATGGAAAACCATGCCATCTTCCAGTCGAATTAGAACATAAGGCATATTGGGCTATTAAGTCATTAAATCTTACTTTGGATGCTACAGGTCAGGAACGGAAACTCCAACTATCTGAGCTAGAGGAACTCAGAAATGATGCTTATGAGAGTTCCCGGATCTTCAAGGCAAAGACAAAGGCCTACCATGACAAGAAGATCCTGCGAAGGACGTTTAAAGTCGGACAACAAGCTTATCTATATGACGCACGACTGCATCTTCATCCTGGGAAGCTGAGATCACGCTGGACAGGCCCCTTCACCATTAGCAGAATATTTGAGAATGGGGCTGTGAAAGTTGAAGACCCAAAGGATGGGAGGCTGTTTACGGTTAATGGACAGCGTTTGAAACAGATTCCAGAGAAAGCGGACCCTGAGGAGCACACCGTTTCTCTCGTAGACCCTGTCTACGAGGGATGATCTTTCTCCTATCTATCATTTCCCTTTTTGATTAGGATAGTTTGTTTTAGTTTGTTTGCTTTTGTTTTCATTTGTTTTTGTTTGCTCTCTTATTTCTTAGGATGTTGGACTACCGTTTGCCTTGCTTGAGGAATTCGACTACTATTCTGGAGATAAGAAATTCGGCCACCATGAGGAGCCTTGAGGAGATAATCGATATTTTGTCAGGTGGCCTCGCTCTTATTTCGATTTCCTATTTTTATTTATGCTATATATGAAAATTCAGCTAACACCCTTCTGCTTATTTACATGATTAGCACACATTGAGGACAATGTGAATTTCAGGTTGGGGGGTGTAGGCATGCATGACCTTGTGCATGCTACCTTATTGAGTTTAACAGTGTTGACTTGATTATATTAGTAGAAATTGTACATGAGCTGAAATTTTTATGCTTATTCTATATGTTGCTTTCATATGGATTGACCAATACATTGATTGCATGCGTGATAACCTGAAAGTATAACATCATGTGATCCACACACGAACACTTTATGTGCAGTGGCGATTATACTCACCAGAGGAATGAGCATGCTATTGTCAATCTAGACCATGATTTCAGCATTAGCTAGTGTTTAGTATTGCATGCAAAGGAAAAAAAAAAAGAAGAAAAATTTCTGGAGCTTGAAAAAGCTGTGCCTAAACAACTATTAAGTGATCTATTGAGTAACCGGGTGTTCTTGCCTCAGGAAGCGGGGAGCTCGCGTAAAAAGGTAGAACCACTTATAGCGATAAAAAAAAAAAAAAAAACTATTAAGTGTTTTGCTAAGTAACCGGGTCTTTGCGCCTCAAGAAGCGGAGAGTGCTCGCGTAAAAAGGCAAAATGTCTGATAGTTGAAAAAAAAAGAAAAAAGAGAGCATGCTGTAGTTAAAGTGCGAGGGTTGGATGATTGGTCATGAAGATAGTAGTGTGCTTGGGCTAATGGTGGGTAGAAGTTGCTTCTGTACGTAACACTTATTTGTCACATCACATGTATTATTCTAGATGGTGATTAGCATGTTTGATGTGTAGAAGTTGATTTCATGTGTTGGTAGTATGTGTATGAGTATAAGAAGTTCCCATGCTCTGTACTGCATAAAACACTATCGACTTGATAAGGTAGAATTTTTATCATGCATGTCTACATCCTTGAACCGTTAGTGTGCTTAATTATATTCTATGCGCTTTGAATTGCTAGAGACTAGCAATAAGCTGGTTGGGGGGTGTAATGAGTGCATGAAAGTGCACTCTGAACAACCTTATAACTATCTCAATTGCTAGATTATTATCTTTAATCAGCATCTTTATTACTATTTTTATATCTATATGTTGCTTCACATGGTTGTTTGGAAAATGCAGGAAATTGGAGCTAAAAGAAGCTGAAAAGAGTATATGGATCAACTTCAAAAATTAATCTGTACCTGCTCATGAAGAACCAGATGATGTACCATATATGGTTGGAAAGCTCTTGAAGTCTAGATTCTGGAGAACTTTACGGTTTGTGATTCCGAGTTTTGTAGAGGAAGTTACGTCAATTTTAGTACCGATGGCGCAGTCTAAACGGCAGAACCGAAAATAAGCTGGAAGTCCGAGCGATCCGCCGATCGATCGGACCTCACAGAATCGTGACAGAACATGTGTTTTTTGGCTGAACATGGTCCGATCGATCCCTCCATCGCTCCTATGGGGTCCGATCGATCCGACACCAATGGTCCGATCGATCGGACTCGGAAAAAGCCAAAAACAGCGGATTTTTACTCAACCGATCG
The DNA here is from genome assembly GCA_963920575.1 of Narthecium ossifragum. Taxonomy (NCBI): domain Eukaryota; kingdom Viridiplantae; phylum Streptophyta; class Magnoliopsida; order Dioscoreales; family Nartheciaceae; genus Narthecium; species Narthecium ossifragum. The sequence goes on from OY986968.1 coordinate 11,840,824, forward strand.
ATCCAACACTCATAATTCGATCGATCGGACTTGGGAATTAAAGGGTGACAGAACGTATGCTTTTTAGAGGAGCAGAGTTCGATCGATCCGTCCATCGATCGGACTCGGGCGTAAATAGAAGATTGGAGATTTCAAGAGACCGATCGATCCAACATCCCGAGAAGGATCGATCGGACTTGCCCAGTGACGAAAATCAACGGTTTTGATTAATCCGAGTTTACTAATTCTTGGACCCTATAAATAGGAAACTTAGGGCTAATCAAAGGGGACTTCTTGGACGTTTTTGGAGGCTCTTTTCTGGGTGTTTCCCAAAGGAAGAAGATGGAGGAATCTCCATCCATGGCCGAGTAATCCGCGGGCATGGCGGACGGATGATCTAGCGAGGACTAGGGCTTCTTCTCCAACAATGGTTCATAGTTTTTAATCTTTATTGTTAAACTCTTCTTATTTATTGGATCTTCACAGATTGCTTTGTGGTTAAACATTATTATAAATCCAGTCATGCTTCTTTTATGATATTGTGATCCCATAGTTATCTCTTTTGATTCTCCTATCGAGTCTCGTGAGACCTTTGCTATGCATTGCCCGTAGTGACAGCTAGTATTGTATATTCTTAGGGATCTGGTTAGATAAGGTTGGGGCTCTATACCGTGAGATCTTTGCTATGCATTGCCGATTGTGAGAGTTGGTATTGTGTATTCTTAGAGATCCGGTTAGAGTTAGGGCTTTGTCCCGATGAACTTTTGCTGCGCGTTGCCTGTAGTGACAGCCGGTATCGTGTATTCTTAGGTTTGGTTGGATGAAGTTAGAACTATAAAAAGGAAGAACCAATCGTAGGAAGAGACATTTATATATTTTATCAGATTCATAATTCTATATCTTCCGGTTAAGGCGATTGGGATGTGAATCCCTTAACTGAGTATTATACGAACTATTGAGAAGAGAAGAACCTAAATCCGAGTGAAGTGATTCCTGAAGCCTAGCTTCATTCAAATCTTGATTTCTTTCGTTAACTTTATATTACCATTACATCTTCGATCTATTTTCTTAACTTTCATCGCTCTTGATTGTTTTCAATTCATTGTTATTTGTATTTCTGGATCTTTCCTGCTTGTCTCTCTGTGGGATTCGACCTCTCTTATGCTGTACTGCACCGCGACCGCTGTGCGTGACACATTTGAGCGACATCAGTAACATTAAATCTAATACGTAGCTGTTTGTCCCCGTAGCAATGGCTAAGAGACACAGACGTGCTAACTACGAATCAGACTCCGAGACAAACATCAGTCAAGGAAATGATCGTGAGAAGAAGGTGAAGCGCCGGTCAATTGTAGAGGATAGATGCAAAATTAACGGACGTTGCCACGCATGGGGGACGCGTGAGCTTTACCATCAGATGAACGATCGACACAAAGCTATCCTCGATGGCACCCCCTTCCGCCTAATCTACAACTTCCCTGCGGTGCCCCAAGACACTGTTATACTCCAGGAGTGCGTTTACGGGTGGAGAGGCAACGACGTCTTCCACATTGGTCAGTGGAGACTGAGGCTGACCGTTGAGCACACGACCATGATTCTTGGACTGCCACCGCTCTGCCGTGGCGCTCTCCGGTGCTGAGGTGACTGAAGCCTCTTCATTCTTGAAGCGGCATAACATTCGTACTGACTGCACAAGAAAAGGCTTCGAGAGGGCACTGAAAGGCCTCACCGCCTCTGACAAACTGACAAATCTCGAGGACTATGTCCGTTTCTACCTCGCGTATCTATTCGCCACCGTCTTCTTCCCGGGCTCGGGCTACAAATGCCCCCAGAGGTTGCTATCTTACCTAGACGACTTGGACGATCTCCGCAGCTATGCATGGGCCAAAGCCGTGCATGACTACATCCTCTCCTCCGTGAATGACACATTCGACCGGATCCAGAGAAGGGTGGCGGATGGGTCTCGACGTGTGCAGGAGATGTACCTGTCCGGCTGCACCTTGGTGCTCATTGTATATATCCCCAACCACCAAGCTTCTTTTATTTAGTATGAAATGACGGAATCCTAGAAATCAAACTCTAACTCGTAAATTGTCCCCATCTCAACCAACACTCAGGTTTGGTTTTGTGAGCACATGCGCTGGAAGATCCCTAAGCAGCCAAGCTCCTTCCCTTGGGTCCGCAGATGGGCAGGGTCAGACCTAAAGCTTCGTGAACGGCTCGCTGATGTGATCAATAAAATGCAGACCCTGAACGTAATGTACTTCATTTCCTCTTATATAGAAAGAAACCACCAATTACAACATATATCACCAAAGAATTTAAACTGATTGTTTGATTCTTTTTTTGTCGTTGATATATACTGATTCCCATCCTTCATTTCTAAGTACAGTATCGTTCATCTCTCAGTATCACCGACTCTGACCGGGCTAATATCGCCATGGTCGAGACAGAGGCCGTGGTTGACAACCCGGTCGATGTAGCAGAAGAAGAAATTCACTCTGAACCTGCAGTTGAATCAAAGCTGCTGAGGAAGAAATCGAGAGTCAGCAATCAATTTTTTGTCTCCTACCCTGACGAGCCAGTACCTTCCGAACCTTTTGGGCGACGACTGGGAGGACATGGCATGTCAGAAATTGCTGCCATCATGCAAAATGTGGTCCATGCCAGTAATAAGGAAATTGAAGCTAGATTGAAGAAGCAGTACGATACTGTGCTACTTGCTCGCGACAGAAAACTGGATGGTGAATTGATTGCTCTGAGAAAAGAGTAGAAGGAGTTGAGGGCTATTGTAACGAAGATCAGTAGAGCGGAGATCAACCTCAATAAGGACGAGGCTATCAATGTGCCTCCAGTCCAAAGGATGAACGAGGATGGAGAGCTCGACCTCAATAAGGAGCAGCCTCTGAACGTGCCTCCGGTCCAAAGGATGGTCGACGAGGGAGAACTGGACCTCACATTGTGAACGTTTTTTTCGTCTGCGTTATGTGAATTAACTTGCCCTCTCTTTTACTTTCTTTGGTATTCTATCACATTGTGAAGGTATTCTCTCTGTACTGTCTGCTAATCCCTTTTTTCTTTTGATTTGTTTCCTTGTATTTGACAAGTCTTAGTTTTTTTATGTGAATCCCAAGGAAATTCCAGCCGCCTACAACGTCCTGAAGGATGCACCCATTGAAGACAGAAGGTGCAAGGATGAAGGGTGGAAGAAAATGAACTACTTCTGCCTGCCCAATTGGCAACTGTTGGCAGTTTTTTTATGTGTATTAAACAATTTGCAGCCACACTAACTTCTTGTCCTCGCTTGATCTCTGTACTTTGTATCCAAAATTTGTAGTGGTGAAGTACTCATTAAATAAATGTGACAACCACCTTCTCCCCTCATTAAATGCTTTCTCACCTACGGAAGGTAGCCTGATATCTGACGACAGATGACCCCCTGTTTCTCCTCATGCTTTTTCTCAAATCTATACCCCGAAGCAGGAATGATTTCTGCATTAAATGCAACATCAAATTATTTTCCATGTCTTTTCATACCCTCGACACGACAGCTCCCTATGCATCATCTACCTCCTTGCCCATGCCACCCTTGCCACCATCTTCTTATCATCTTCCTCCATATACACCCGCGAGGTTTCTCTTTCATCCGCTTGCCCTGGGCATTTGGAGATAGTTGAAGTACTGGAGGCTCCCTGTGGGGGAAAGTGCCGGCTGCCGGCGTCCGCTTGCAGAGGGCCGGCTATTAAACGTCGCCTTTGCCTTGTTCGAATATGGAAATGGCTGGCCAGAACCCAACAAACTTTCGGTTGCTCTTTCATTTCGGTGGGGAGGTCGTGTACGATGAAAGGAAGCGGTTCTTACACTACGATGGAGGGAGAATCAAACTAATTCGCCTCCAGGATGCAACTAAGCTGTCGTGGTTAAAAACTGAGCTGCTGAAGGCGATGGAGGCGTGTCACAGACACGACGACATCGACTTCAAATACATATATCCTTCGGAAACATTCGTTTCCTTTGTGGACGTTCTGGATGATAACGACGTTCTCATGATGGCTGAGCTATGTGCGACCTCCTGCACTGCACTACGTCTCTTTGCAATCCATACTCAACAAGAACGACCAACGTCAGGGACTGTTCCTCGGTCATTCTTCTTTCTTTTGTTAATTGTTTGTACAGCACTTGTAGTCAGTAAAACTTGTACTCTGTTTTGCTTTGTACTTTGAAGGATTTCTTAATAAATCCTTCTGAGTAATATAGTCATGTCCGCCTACTAACATTTTACTTTCATTAATTTCTCAGGACTTCCTCAGAAGAACGACCACCTACCTTGGTCGCCAATGAGACCACACGCTGACCGCACACACGAATTCAGACAACAGGTCCTAGGTGATAAAAAAACGCCTCTCGATCATTCTCTGTATCACTCAATTCGAATTTTTTTCCTTATTATTCCAGTCAACAGAGGCATTTGTTAACGCAGTAATTCCTAGTAATTTCAAAGGATTATGTATTTCGCCGCTGAAAACAACAAAAATTTATAGCCCGACATTTATCGTTATCTTTGCCTACTAACATCATTGTCTTCTCAGTGTGACACCAGTGGCTGTGCAACAACCCATCGTGCGCACGGAGTCCATCCTTCAACAGTTCCAAGTAGAAAGCCACACATACCTACCATACACTGCCCATGGTATATGTGCAACCCACAATCAAGCTGACATCGGTCCAAGGTAATTAAACTATGCACGCTCTCCCTCTATCTCTCGGGGAAGCCTCTCTCTCTCCCCTCCCTATTTCTATCTTCTCTTTTTTATTTTCCAACCTTTCATAGGATCCAGTTGATCCGGAATACCCACTTATTAAGAGGTTGTCTTTTTTGTTTTGAATGGATTTTCTTTTCATTTGAAATGAATTCGTGACGAATATCCAGGTATGGGTATCTTATTTGTCTTCTCTTCTCCTCTTCTCCCAACCTTCCCTTTTCAATTTCTAGGATCTTTAAGAATGATTCGACCACCATGCAGATCTGGTCAACTGCCACAACCTGTCTCGCTACCAGATGATTGTGTAGCCCTGGGTGATGGTCGTATGTCTCCACATGATGACGCAAATAACGAGTCCGGACCAGAAGGAAACTCTCACGGGGAAGACTTCAATGCATATGCATCCGAAGAGGCCGCTGAAGAAGTTGAAAGTCAACGGTCTCGGTGTATTTATCTGGTGACCGACCGCGTCAAGTATCGTGGTCAAAGCATAGAGCCACCACCGACCGACGATTCTGCCGTTCCGGTTGAAGGAATCCCGTTGGTTCTTCATAACGATACGCCTGAAGCAAGTGCCCCTCAACATTTGACTTCTGCGTCACCTTTTGTCGGACAGGTATTCAATGATGTACGTCATTTCACTTTGTTCCTCAAAGCCTATGCCATAAAGAACAGATTCGAATATCGACCGGTGAAGACGAACCCTCACAAGGTTCTCGTTCGATGTCATTCGGATGACTGTCCCTGGACGATGAAAGCTCTAAAGATGCCAGGGGTTCCTAACTTCCGGATCAAGAAATTCATCGATGAACATACCTGCAACAGAACACTTGTTGGGCGCAATCATAAACAGTGCACTAGCCATTTCATTGTGGAGGAAATTCGGGACCAGGTGATTGGGAGTGACTCCAATTCACCCAAAATGATTCAGACTCAACTGCATACTAAATATGGAGTGTCAGTCAAATATCAAAAGGCTTTCCGGGCAAGAATAATGGCACTAGAAGAAGCATATGGCAACTACGAAGAGTCGTGAGCTCAAGAGATGGGATCCTGATACGGACGTCGCACTTCAATGGGAGATATTTGGCCACTTCATCAGATTTTTCTGGGCATTTGGGGCTTGCTTACGTTCATTGCGGTCTCACCTTAGACAGGTTCGTTTCGCACGGGCATGCACCTACTTCGTCGTTTATGTTTGATCACTTCATATTCTTATTGATCGCAATTTGATTTAATTCATCTATTCAGTATTTCATCAAGGGATAACATGTTTATTATTGTCATTGTTGCGTTTTACAGCGAGATTCTACTATCTTGACCGTAATTCGTTTCTTTTTATTTTAAATTCCGATCAGCAGACTATCGGGGTTGATGGATCTTTCTTAACTGGGAAGTTCAGAGGGATCTTATTGATCGCAACTGTCATGGACGGTGACGACCATATCCTCCCTATCGCAATTGGAATCGTCGAAAAGGAGAATCAAGACAATTGGACGTGGTTCATGGAGCAGCTCCGTTCTGTTATTGGTCCTTTTAGAGAACTCACAATACTATCTGACAGGCAGAAAGGGCTCATTAATGCCGTGGCTGAAGTCTTACTGGAGGCATATCACGGATACTGTGTGTTGCACATTTCACGGAATCTGCCAAATGCACCCAAACGTACCGATAAATTCTGGGCCGCCGCTCGGGCTTATACTTTCGAAGAGTTCACACAAATCATACAGGAAATGAAAGCCGAGTTTCCGAAATAGTACGAGTATATTACGAAGCATATGCCTATGCAGAAGTGGGCTACAAGCTACTTTCAAGGCCGCAGGTATGATATGCTCACGACGAATATGGTGGAGTCCTTCAACGGGGTCGTGAAGGGCATCAAATCACTACCTATTCAGTACTTGGTAGAGGAAACCAGGAGGAAGCTCGCAACCTACTTCCTTAAGAGGAGAGAACTAGCGGAGAGTTGTAGCACCCGTCTTACCCCGAGTGCGGAGAAAGAGATGGACAAAGCGAGACGAGCATCAAGTTACCTTAGAGTCCACGCCTCTACACATTAAGAATTTCAGGTAAACTCGTGTGATAGAAGCTTCGTTATCGCTATAGATCTGAAGCAGTGCACATGCCGGACATGACAGGTTTTGGGGATCCCATGTCAACATGCGATGGCAGTACTTGGCCACAGGAAGTTAGACCCATACAAATATTGTGAAAGGTGGTATACGACAGACACATATCTCGCCACTTACTCAGACAACGTGCCTCCAACTGCGTCGAGACAATACTGGCCGAGAGGAGCCATTGAGGATCACAAGGTTCTGCCACCAAAGGTGAAAGTCCTACCCGGACGGAAGAGGAAGAATAGAAGACCCTCACAAGGCGAGATACGGAGGAGCATTAAGAAGTGCAGGAACTGTCGGGCCACCAGACACAACGTAAGGACATGTACGAACGCTGCTGCTTTGATATCAAATCACGTGGGCCATTGACCCAAGATGGGTGGAAAGCCCTTATGTTGGAGGAATTATCTTTTGTTCCTTACGGATTTCTTGGTTTTTTCAATGAACCACGTCTAGAATTCTCAACGAACCCTTCCTAATGCGCGGATTTTATTTTCGAAGAATTCTCCTTTATTCTCTACTAATTGCTTCGTTTTACGAGGAATTACTTTGACATTTCCACCAATTCTATCATGATATCTTTATTGTTTAGAAGTTTGCTTCACCTCGAATTGCCTGTCAACCAAGTATTGTTTTGTAATAAACAGGACAATACCCAGTAACATGAGACAGAGAGAGTGCGGACGAGAGGGAGGGAGGGAGGTAGAGAGAGAGAGAGCGAAGGAGGAAGAGAGAGAGAGAGAGAGAGAGAGAGAGAGAGCGAGTGGGTGAGAGATAGTGCGGCGGAGCGCGAGGGAGAGAGAGAGAGTGCGGAGGAGAGCGACGGAAGGGAGAGATCGCGGAGAGAGCAGCGTGAGGGAGGAGAGAGAGATGATTAAAGTCAGACGTCACCAATCCATGATTAAAGTCGATTGACGGGTGTTGATGTGTTAGATTCGTCGATGAGTGCGTTGACATGTTACTTTCGTCGATGATTGTTTGCCACTATCGACGGTCATCCAGCAGTCTTATAGACATGGTGTGTTGGTTTTCCCTTCATTGGAATTGCATTCATCTGTCTTGTCTCATTAATGATGATGTATTCAAAACCTCTCTCTCCCACGCGGGTGAGATCTTCTCTGTTCATTTCATGATTGGACAGCATCATTGCAATACTGAAGCGGTGTGCTGTTCTTCTACTTCATCTCAACCATTGAAGGGACTCTTACTCATTCATCTGACCATTGCAATTATTCGGGTCCTGGTAACACCTTGTCGCTATAGGTTCGCCCGACGGTTCTCCTCTTGGTGTTTTAACCGGTAACAGGGGTCGCTATGGGTTGGCTCCACGGTTCCCCTCTTGGGATTTTAACCGGTAACAAGTTTGCCCCCTCTTTTTCCGCCGCGTAATGATTCGATACGACACACGAGGCAAAAAGTGTCTTTTCATGCCGCTCATAATTTCAAATCCCTAGGGATTGGGCATTCATCCTTTGCTGCTCTGTCTACCATCCCTTTACCGTTTGATTGCTTCTTCCTTCTTCAACAATACAATGATCGGATCTCCTGCTTCTTCATCTTCCTATCATCATATTCATCCTCTTTCCATGTCGCCTCACTCTTTGGCTTCCGACGGAACCGTCGATGAATCTCAATCTTCCGTGGGAATAGGGCCTTTAGATTTTCTTAGGCCTACATCACGTTCTATCCTTATATTGATGAAGAAAACGCATGTTGCTATCTTTCGTCATGTCTTCCTTGAATATAAAGATCTTGAAGACAGGAAACATTACGAGTTAGGGCCGGCTTTGATTCCATTAGATGATGACGATGGGTTTTACGAGAAGGTTCCTTTCCCGGTGACGAGTATGTCTCCTGTCATTTCCCTCTCAAATCCCCCTGATTCTTTTGATCAATGGATAGAGAGTAAGGCCCAGAAGAGTTGGTCTTCTTATGACAAGGATTTCGCGGCTTGGACGTAGCGTATTTTATTGGACCCTGTTGGGGAATGCTGCGCTGAGAGAATGGTGTCAAGGATCTGATTTGCCTTCCTAACCAACCAATCGACACTCTCCTTTTGGCGTCTCTCTTGTGTTTCTGGAGCACAGAGCATAATTGTTTTTTGCTGCCGGATGGCCCTTTGTCGATTACCCTGGCAGATATTTTCTTCTTGACCAATGTACCCATTGAAGGAGAGTCTTGCACTGACTTTGTCATGCATGGACCAGTAGGGGGTCGACTACTATCGGCTACTGAATGCCCCGATGATTGCATAGCCTACTCTGCTTATGTGAAGAAAGAGAAAGGTGAGGATGACCATCCTGTAACTCGCCGAGAGGTTGTTGCCTTCTTCAACTACTGGTTAAATAAATATATCGGCTGCAGTCGATCGACGCGTATGAGGAAAGAATGGTTGCCCTTGGCGGAACACCTGGTCCTTTCTCCGCAACCAGTAGCCTTCGCTCCATTGTTATTGGGTATGGTTTATACATGTTTAGGAGAAGCATTCAGGAACCGGTTTAGCAGAGGTTACTCGGGTCCGTTGTGGCTAGTACAATTGTCGGCTCATGCTTATTTTCCTGACCAATCGAACCTAGTGCCTGAGTCTACCGATGCATCCACCTACTGTGTAGCTCGATCGAGCATGGGTTTCTTGAGTAATTATCTTGCTTCTCGTGCTCTCCCTCCTTCAATCCCCTTTCCGATAGTGTTTATTGGGGTGCACCTGCATAATCCACTTTGATCTTGGACACCATGGCACGTCACTGGTTTTCACAAGACTAATTCGCGGCGAGATCTTGAATTGAACTGGGATTTTTTGAAGGTAATCTGTACACCCAGGGACCTGCCGGCCATCGACTATCATTTTTACTTGGAGCATTACACTCCTAACATGTTGGCCAGGCAACTCGGATTCATTCAGCTACTCCCCATCCCTTTCTTCTCGCTCAAGAAGAGAGTGATGAAGCATTTACCTACTTCTGCTGAGGAAATGGAAGAATCTCACCGCAATTATTTAGCAGCTTTAGTGGATATCCATTTCCCGGACTATGTGGAGCATCACCAAGATTGTTCGGAGTCTTTCATCAAGTGGTGGGGTGTCGTCCAGAGAAGAATAGCCGGCTATTTGGCGCGTATTTCGGGTCCGGGAGTTTTTCATCAGCCATTGGACAAAGTGCCCTCTCCAGCTGCGCCTTGTCAAGCTAAGTCCGGTAAAATTAAGAGAAAATGGGAAGATAGGACTGGCGATGACGACGACGATGTTCCTCTATCGCAGATCTTGGGTAAGTCTTCCTTTGTTACCTTTTTCCGTTCAGCGCGCCCTTTCTAACAGAACTTATACCTGCAGCTCCCTCTCAGCGTCGTAGGAAGTTTGTCTTTGAAACTGAGGCTAGATCTTTCTGTGTTGGAGAAATTCCTCTAGAAGGAGAACCTATTACACCGGCATCTTCCTCCCATGGTTTGGTGGAGGTAGTTCCCACATCCGTGCCATCTGAGGAGAATCTTCCAATACTGACAACGAGATCTGAAGCTATCTCTCCTTATCAGACGAGGTCGCCCGTCGTCATCGTGGAGTCTCCGAGGGATGACTCTCCCAATGTTACCCTCGGATCTCGTGACAAAGCAGGCGAAAGAAGTACTTTAGAGATGTTCGCAGGAGGAGTTCCCTGGTCGGAGCCTCAAGGAGTGACCTATACTCTAGTATGGCCGCCCCCTCCCGAGAACGATAAGTAGTTGTTCTTAATGCTTAGTTTGAATAATAATGTGACCATTCCTCTGGATCTTGATGATGAGTTTGGTGCAGCCACCGACCACGGACGTTTTCGAGGAAAAATCCTTTGAGGAGGCCTGGCTCGAGGGTAGAGAAGATGTAGTTAGAGATACCCATGCGTCGAAGGTGGAAACGTTGCATTCTCCAGGTATGAGTCAATGTCTCACTACTATTCATTTTACCAGTCTGTTTTCAATATGAGTACCAACCTTCCTTAAATCTATTTCTCCCTTCCAAGTTCGCACCCCTGCAGCTTCATTTCGCATCGACGAACGGTCCGTTGTTGCAAGAGAAACGTCTCATTGTGCGCCTATGGTTGAAGAGGTGACTGGCAAGGTTAAGGATATCGATGGGAACCTTACCATTCAATGGGCGAATATGGAATATGGGATTTCTTCTGATTCCTCCCCCAGTCGTGAATTATATTCACCTGCTCCGCCCCCAATTGGTTCCAATTTTGAAGTGGGTACCTCTTCTCATCGGGGTTTGGAGCCCAGGAAGGATTGCTCGGATAGAAGCCTCCCCGATTGTTTCGAGGATTTCGATCGACTGGAATCTTCTCTCCAACGCTTCATTGATCCTCTGGTTTCCACCGTCTCTGGAGCATTCCGAGAGATCATAGCCCCGTTCCAGGATTATTCCTTATCAGAAATTGTGCATGCGGGATTCTTTGACGCCTTCATCAACAGAGTAATCAAAGCGCCAAGGGATCCGAACACTCCACAAGAGACATTCAGGGCATTCCTGTTGCATTATCGACACAGTTTACACCGCCGTATTGATCAGGTTGACTTTGCAAGACGCGCATCGCAGCGTTTCCAAGAATTGCGGGCAACCTTACGGAGCAGCGGTCCGATATTAACGGAACGGTACAATAGTCTTGATCATGCCGAGACCATTACATGGGAATTTGATGATAAGCTCTCAGTTCTGCGCGATCGAGTTGGCTCCCTCAAGACTGAAGTCGCTGATCTACAGACGATGTTGGCAAATTGTCAAAAACATCTTATTCGTGCGCAGGCGTCTCTGGATGAACTGGAGTCTTTGAAAAGGGACTACGATGAAACCATCAAGTCAAACCGGGATCGGTACGGTCGGGATCGAGTTCCAGCAATATCGCGACAACCTAGCTAGTCTTGAAGCATTGGAACTGCAACTGACCGCGAATCTCGACGATCATCTTGTAGCTGAAAGTCTAGTGGGGATGTTTGAGAGCATGTGGGATGCTCTAAGGGGCCCCCATAGACAATCGACTTAGGGTGCCATTTTGTAATGGGGATTGTAGATATTTGTCCCATTGTTCTGGGAAATTTTGCATCAAGATTATCTTGTTGGTTTCCCATATAAATGGGATATATTTCTTTAAATATTTTCTATTTATAGTGTGTCAATGATCCACTTCATCAAAGCTTTGTAAACGATATGCATTGTTGGAGATTACTCCTAGATAACTTAAAGGCTATTCCTACTCCTATGTAGAGTAAGGCTATGCCACTCTAGGGTAGAAAGAGCATCGGTTACACTACTCCTAGGTAGAAGAAGAAGTAATGGAAATAGAAGATAATTCATTGATAGAGTTGTCTGGTGTGTCTTTGTTCATCTTATTTGTTTTCAATCATCTTCTTCATTAAGACATTGATAGAGTTGTCTGGTGTGTTCCCATGATCTCTGACGGTTGCACTCCATGCTTTGAGCCAAGCGGCTTTGAAGTCCTTGAAGCAAATGATCTCGAGGTCGACGAAGGTACGAAGAAAGATTTCATAGCATAAGTAAAGAATTCCTCGCATAAGTAAAGCATTCCTCGCACAAGTAAGTTCATAAATAAGCAATCCTATCCAAGCCGAATGAGGATTCCTGTCATAAGTAAGGAATTCATTTATTGCACATGCCTACATGTCCACCCGATATAATGGGATCCGATTACTCTCTCCCCTATAGATCGTCTTGCATGTCACCTCCCACCTCCGGCGATCGCAAACCTCACCATCGCTCTCTCCTCACCTCCGGCCTCCGGCCTCTGGCCGTCGGGAACCGCACGATCGCCATCTCCTCAACTCCCTCCTCCGGCCATCGTCAACATTGCCATCGACGTCACTCTCTGGTCGAAACTCCCACCTCCGGCCGTCTGGAACCGCACATTTCCACTCCTTCAATCTTGTCTTCTTCTTTTGGTTTGGATTCTTGATTCCATTTCTTGTTTGTCCATTGGAGAGGCCATTGGAGAGGGGTTTTGGTGATCCCATTCGCCACTAAAATCCCTTCAAGTGGTATCACCACCGTCCGTGCTTCCTCGCACAGCCGTCTATTCGTACGAACGAGGAAAGTCCCATGATGGAGGACTTGCCCGGAGCCAGGGACCTTGATTCACAGAAGAGAGATGGCGACGACGGAAGCGATTGGGAGAGAGTGGGAGGACAGAGGGCTGGATGCGGCGAAAAGATCGGAGGAGAGAGAGCGAGGGAGGGAGAGAAGCTATAACGAAATGTAATGAATTAAAGTAATCCAAAAATCAATGTGTTAAATAAATTAATGTTTAATGTTTTACAATTTTATAGTAAAGGAATTAAAAATCATATCAGGCTATCGTTCATATTGCGGGCTGGCGTCCTTCATTCTTCCGTGCTGACCATCACGGATAATGGCCGCTGCGAGCTGGGCTCGTTTCCTTGGCATATCATCCTGACAGAAGTCAAGAGGCTTCCCCGCTTGAATGCAGTCTTCGTATAGTAGTAGAAATGCCCCGCAATCCCGCCTGCGTTAAAACGATCATATTGGAATTTATTATAGCAATCACAGAATCCTTATAAAAAGAACGATATAGAAAGCACGAATTTACGAGTTTTGTTGCTTTGGTATGGATGGCATGTCCAGCAAGGGCCAATCTGTCTGCCGTTGATCCATCTTAAACAATCCTAGTTATTCATTCCGAAGGATCGGAGACACAAAATCGACCACGAGCAACTTGATCTCTGTGATTTTCAGTAACTCCAATGACAAAACTGTCTGAAGAAAAAACTATCAGGGGTGGTGACGTCGTTTATACCACGAGCAACTTGATCTCTGTGATTTTCACCACAAAGGAAATTGTAGTGCCGGAAACATGCTTCATTGATGTCCAACACCAACAAATGCCAGTGATCCATGTCACATATTGAAATCATCCAATACCTGACATGGTCCAGCTGCCTCTCATTTAGAATAGGCTCTACCAAATTGCGAGTAATATCTAAGTTGCCATACATCAACGATTGCTACAACAAATAATCGCCCTAAGAAAAAGGATTTTTGTATAGAAAAAAATGATACTTGAAGAGACTGAGCAGCATAGTTTCTTACACCGATATGCATGTTTCCAAATGCGCATCTATTGTATTTCGTAGGCTCTTCATCTTGCCTACGACAATACATTTCCTGCCACGCCGATATGATGGTCTCATCGATGTCCACAACACCAAGCAACTCGCTGATAGCCTTCATAACGACGCGCAAATTCGCGGACTCCCATATGACAGCCCTGGAAAATTCAAAGAAGAGAAAATATAATATACAAAGATGTACTTAGAACCGAGGAATAACTTAGGTAATCGCAATCGAAATACAGAAAAATGGTGAAAAAAACATTCTGCAATAGAAGGAATCGACACGGCCCCCCACCCCGACAAACATCTCACCCATCTGGCATGTCGATTAGAGAGTCAATAGAGAGGTTTTCTTCGGCTGACAAAAGTTCGCGGGGAAAGTTCAGAATCTAAAAATAAAACAGAAGATGAAAACCAGAAAATAACAAGGATAGACTAACCCAGTGTGGCTTGACAAATTGTAGTATACCTGCGCCGCTTTCTCAACAGCAGGTCCCGCTGTTGTTGGCGGGAGATCAGTGACGCAGTCCACGGCCGCGGATGCATCGAACATAGCCGACGGCCAAGGCACCCTCTCCTCGGCATTCATATTCACGACAAACGCCCGCAGGTCTTCTTGGCCTTTTCTAAGAAGTTCTTGCTCCTTTTTGAGTTCTTCTGTTACTCTTTTCAGATCTTTGTCATCATTTCTTTGATCTTGTTGATCTTTTCGTATACTACTCAATTCATTGCGGAACAAAGCGTCCCGATCGCGAAGCAGTGTATCACAGTGCGAGAGCAATCTTGCTTCCATTGCCTCGCATTCGGTATTTAATCGGTCGGTCATAGTTCGGACCACATTTTGTATCAGCAGATTGACTTCTTTAATGGCCAGTAGTCCCGACAGCGCTGCAGGAGTTGAACGTATTGGTTCAGCAGGGAAGGAGACAACGACCTGCTTGGTGCCTTTCGCCTTCTTCATCGCCCGCTTGTCCCTTCTCACCTTTTGAAGAGATTCCGCCTCAGGCTCCGAGAAGAATTCTTCTTTCTCTAAGTTGGGCAGGTCTTCAACCACAGCTTGAGTCTTGACAAGAGAAATACAAGCCCAGTCGGAATCGGAGATCGCGAGAGAGGGATGAACCTTTAAAACAAATTCACAATAGAAATAGTTTATGCGTCTCGGCTAAATGAAGATGAATCCTTACACAAAGGGCAGAAAAATTATATACGTTAGGAATTCATTGCAATCAACAAGAATGCATCAGAAAACAAAGGCATTCGTATGAAATAATTCGTAACTTGTCAGATTATTCTTGAAGAAAGAAAACGTAAAGGATCCTTCAGAAATCTACGACCGATAATGCACACAAACAACATAATTTCTATAAGAAAACCAAAGTCTTTGACAAAGAAGAATTCCTTCGAAAGAAACTTAAATGACGTTGAAAAATCCATTACATCGGAGCTGGGCATTTTCTTCACAACGTCCGCAAGCCCAACTCGACGCTTTGCGGTTGTCCCTATCCATTTGCGGACCCAGGGAAACGCGCCGGGCTCTGCGGGTATCTTTCAGCACATGTGCTCGTAAAACAAAACCTGACAATTAAAACGGAAGCAATGTACAGATTAGTGTACGAACGGGGGAATCGATATTCAAAAAAAATTGAACGTGGAGGGTTCTTACAATGAGCACCAAGGTGCAGCCGTTCAGGTACATTTCGTTCACGCATCGCCCAGCATCCCCCACCTTCTTCCGGATCCGCTCGAATGTGGCCTTCACAGAGGAGAGGATGAAGTCATGCACGTCTTTGCCCCATGCATACGTGCCGAGGTCGTCCAAGCTGTCGAGATACGACAGCAGCCGCTGGGGGCATTTGTAGGCGGTGCCCGGGAAGAAGACGGCCGCGAAAAGATAAGCGAGGTAGAACCGGACGATGTCGGCGGAGTCCCCCGGGAGGTCTAGCAAGATAAGGGATTTCATCGCCCTCTCCAAGTCTTTTCTCATGCATTCTGGACGAATCTTGTGCCTATCCAAGAATACTGGCGTATCGGTCAAGCTTACGCCGGAGAGATCCACGGCAGCGCCACCCCTTGTTAGTCCAAGAATCATGGACGTGTGCTCCGGGGTGAGCTTCAGTTTACACTGACCAATGCGGAACACGCCGCTGCCCCTCCACCCGTAAATGCACTCATGAAGAATCGGAGTGTCTTGGGCCACCGCGGGGGAGATATAGATTAGGCGGAAGGGTGTGCGATCGAGGATAGCTTTCTGTTCATCGTTCAACTGATGGTAAAGCTCACGGGTCCCCTTCGAGTGGCAACGACCATTAATTTTGCATCTTTCTTGTCTAATAGCCTTGCGCTTCCCTTTCTGATATTTATCTTGTTCGAAACTCGTGCTTGTTTCGGAATCAGAACGGTCCTCCTTCTCCCGTCAGTGTATCCTCTCATTGCTATGTGCACTAATAAAGATACGTATAACAGAGAAGGTCACTGGGGAGGAAAAAGGGTAAAAAGCATGAGAGGAAGGAGGTAAGGAACAAGGTTTGGACATTACATAAGAGGACTGGGGGGAGGAGGTCGGCTCAGGGAGCCTTACGGTTCAAATCCCGAACGAGGTTGTGATTTCGCCACGTATTGCATCAACGAATCCCGCCCCTTCATTTTCTCACCAGCCGGCAAGAAGCTAGATGGGGACAAAGAAGAGAGAAAGGGGCGAACATGAGAGAGAATGCGCTTCTGGGAATGATAGCTAGTGATGTGAGTTATACAAAAGGTTTGATTTGAAACGTGATGGCTGGAGAAAGTCAAGGTAGAAAAGCTGAAAGGTAGTGCAAGCGAGATTGGAAGAAAGAAAGCAAGAAATAGCATGGAATTTGATTGCCCCCTCGTTAAACAGGGAATACAAAACATAAAAGCACGGATTCCTTCATAGTATTTAAGTAATCTGATTTTTTCCCATTGACATTGCTTTCGGCCTCTTTCCCACCTACCCAACTTACTACCCATCTCTACGTTTTCTGTGGCACTCTCTCTCTGTTCTGTATTTAATGCTTCATCATTTCTGTCTTGTCTTTGCTGTCATATTGTCACCTCTCAACATTTTTCTCTCTCTCCACCTTTCTCACTATCTCTCTCTCTCTCTTTCTCCACCACACCACTTTGATCATATGTATTTATCACAAATACCTCTTCCCGCATCCTCCTTCCCTAATTATGAAAAGAGGAACAACATCCTTCAAAAATTAATAATGCATGACTGCTTCGAACTATCAAAGTAATGCGTAAAGAGTAAAGAAAATCGTAACAATAACGGAGTAGCTCTAAGAAATTGGGTATTCAATACAGACTGAGCTAGAGAGAGAGAGAGAGAGAGAGAGGAAGACAACATATTTTAGTACTATTCCTCAACACTAATTCAATGCATTCCCTTATAGTTTCCGAGTATTATTCCTCTGCATGCATAAGTAATTGCCCACTCCCCCTCTCTCTTCTCTTCCACCCTCGCTCTCTCTTCCCTCTCTCTCCTCCACTCCCTCCGCAGCCACTCTCTTTCTCCCCCGCCACTGGCTCCATGCCTCACCACGGAGGAGCGGTGGAGAGAGAGGGGAGAGACACAACGTAAGGACATGTACGAACTCTGCTACTTTGAAATCAACCCATGTGGGTCATTGACCCAAAATGGGTGGAATTACCTTATGTTGGAGGAATTACCTTTTGTTCCTTACGGATTACTTGGTTTTTTCAATGAACTACGTCTAGAATTCTCAACGAATCCTTCCTTATGCGCAGATTTTATTTCCGAAGAATTCTCCTTTTTTCAAGTATTGTTTTGAAATACACAGGACAATACCCAGTAACATGAGACAGAGAGAGGGAGGGGGGAGAGCTTGAGAAGGAGGGAGAGGTCGCGGCGGCTGAGAGAGAGAGCGACCGCGGAGGAGATGTGGTGTGGAGAGAGTGAGGGAGAGAGAGACTGCTTACAAGTGGAGAGCGAGGGAGGTAGGAAGAGAGAGATAGTGGCGGCGGCGGCGGCGAGAGTGGACGAGAAAGAGAGCGGGGTGATCGAGGGAGAGAGTGCGGACGAGAGCGAGGGAGAGAGAGAGTGCGGAGGAGAGAGAGAGAGCGAGGGATGGAGAGAGAGAACGAGGGAGAGAGAGAGTGCGGAGGAGAGAGAGTGTGCGGACGAGAACGAGGGATGAAGAGAGAGAGAGAGCAAGGGAGAGAGAGCGTGGGAGGAGAGAGAGTGTGTGGACGAGAACGAGGGAGAGAAAGAAGGCGAACGAGAATGAGGGAGAGAGATTGCGGAGGAGAGAGAGTGTGCGGGGGAGAGAGAGTGCGTAGGAGAGAGTGTGTGGGGACGAGAACGAGTGTGCAGAGGAGAGAGAGAGAGTGCAGACGAGAAGGTGTGTGCAGGGGAGAGAGAGAGTGCGGATGATTTAATAAGGAAGAGAGAGGGTGCGGAGGATTTGAAAAGGAAGAGAGAGAGTGCGGAGGATTTAGAAAGGAAGAGAGAGATAGTGCGGCGTAGTGCGAGGGAGGAAGAGAGAGAGCAAGAGGGTGGGAGATGGTTTGCAGAGAGCGAGGGAGAGAGAGAGTGTAGAGGAGAGCGAGGGGGCGAGATTGCGCGGGAGGGTGCGGAGGAGGGCGAGGGAGGGAGGGAGGGAGGGAGGGAGAGAGTGCGTAGGAGCGCGAGGGGGTGAGAGTGAGAGAGTGCGGAGGAGGGAGAGGGAGGGAGGGAGAGAGAAAGTGCGGGAGAAAGAGAGAGAGAGGGAGGGAGGAAGAGAGAGAGAGAGAGAGAGAGAGAGAGAGAGAGCGCGGGAGGAAGAGAGGGAGAGAGAGTGAGAGAGAGAGAGAGCGAGGGAGGAAGAGAGAGAGAGAGCGAGGGGGTGAGAGATAGTTCGGCGAAGAGCCAGGGAGAGAGAGACCGCGGAGGAGAGCGAGGGAGTGAGGGAGGGAGATGATTAAAGTCGGACGTTAGCAATCCTGGAACGAAGTGACCTCCATGTCGAAGCACCCCATCAAGTCACTAATCCCGGAGTTACGAAACCTCGACGTGGAAACAACTTATGAAGTCGCTAGGAATAGCATAATCATAATCATTCTTAGAAGTGGCCAAATTACTTCTATAATTACCAATGTATTGTACAACATTCAGTTATGTCAAGCGATTGCAAAAATACAGTATACACAGAAATGCACAGGTGAATATTGCAGGAATCTGGAATGCCATGCACTTGAGCTTTAATCGAAGGTTTTCTAGCTCCAGCCGGGCCACTATCACGTCTCTCTCATCCACCAAGCTTGGCCCAATGCTCGGGTCTGCTGTCGTCAGCTCACGAGCCACCCTATGGCAGATATCTTCTTCATACCATACGAAGAAGTTGCAACCACCATGCTCCTGCAGACACCAACACAAGGGGTAGCTACGGCATTGTTAAACAGGGCAGCGAGAATGGACTAACATGATCTTACCCATGGTGTTGCACAGCCCCAAAACCTTCTGCCACGGGTCTCCTATGTACGCGAGGTCAATAATCAGGCCTCCATACCGCAGCAACACTCGCAGATCGTATCCAACCTCCTCGAGGTTGCGGTTGATCCAATGCTGCGTTGTGGGCTCGTGGTCGATCGTCGACTGCTCGACATGGCGTCGTCCGGTGGCCGTGGTCGATATAGTAGGAGACTTCGGCCGGCGAGCTCGTCGTCTTCTTTGCCCCTTCTCATGGGCATTAAATAGGAGTAGGAGGCGGGAGTACTGGTCCAAAACAGCTTCGGTGAGCGGGAGGAGCTTCAAAACCGGTCACGTCACCCCGCGTGACCGGTTTACCGATTCCATTCTATAACGCCCGTCCACCAGCGCAACTCGCACAACAGGTGTGAAAGAAAAAATTGTCTACGTGGAAACAGTCCCGACTTGAGAGATTCTCTGCGTACTAAACGTGAAGGAATTCCCTTTGCTAAACGCGGGCGGTCGAGTTCAATGGGGAAGAGACAAAGTATACACCCAATCGTTACAAGCAGTAATAATTCCCTCGTAAAAGAGTGGAATCCCTTGCTTTAGAAAAGATACCTTCATAAAAGCACGGATTCCTTCATCTTTCTCTCCGCCCTCGCCCTTGCCCTTGCCAACGAGGAGAGAGAGATGGTGGGGAGGGCGGGGGGAGAGCAAAGGAAGCATGCATTGGGAAGATGGGAGATCGGATATTACAAGGTATTGCTTCAAATATTTCAAGGCATTCCTTTAAATATGACCAGGTATTACGTGATTTATATTACCAGGTATTTGTTGAAAGATATTACCAGGTATTCCTTCAAATATTAGCTGATGGGAGGCGGGACATCACGACCACCGTGACGGAGCTCCGCCTCCGAGAGTGGATGGAAGAGGGATGGATAGAGTGGGTGGAGAGAGATGGAGGGAGATGTGAAGCCCACGTCAGTATAAAGGAAAAAATTTAATCCGATTCTAGAATACTTAGAATTGGATTCCATTTTTTAAGGAATACTTCAAACCCGTCTTCCGATTCTAAAGATCTCATTTTCTTAAGAATTTCCTAACAAATATATTTGGAATACTTCAACTAACTAAAGAATCCTCACAAAAACTAAACAATCCATGTAAATTTGAAGTCTTTAGTCCCTTCTTTCTCCCCCCGACCCCTCTCCCTTTCTCCCCGACCGCTCTCTCTCTCCCGCCGGCTCGCGAGCCGCAGCCTCGCACCGCCGGCTGGCCAGCCACCCTCCCTCTATCCTCTCTTAGCCATACTCGAGTACGGTATCAGACGCAGCATTTAAAGGAGAGAGAGAAACCGGGTGGTTGACTGAGAGACGAGGTTGGGTGACATGGCAAAAGCGGATGACGTGGTCAGGGGTATTTTGGTTTCGAATTGATGAATTTGGTATGCTTTATAAACAAATACGAAAGTGTCCTTCGATTGACAAATCAAAAGACAAGTGGATTTTAAAAGAAAATAATACTCTATGCGGACAAACCTGCGATATTACACAAATACCATCCAAATCCATTATATTTTTAAATAC
Organism: Narthecium ossifragum; assembly: GCA_963920575.1. Taxonomy (NCBI): domain Eukaryota; kingdom Viridiplantae; phylum Streptophyta; class Magnoliopsida; order Dioscoreales; family Nartheciaceae; genus Narthecium; species Narthecium ossifragum. Next base: position 11,861,819 of record OY986968.1, read on the forward strand.
CCTCTTATTTAAGTTCTCAATGATAGACTAAGGGCAAACCGAAAGTTCACACGACTCTGAATATTCTCTTGAGATTCCCTGGGAAGCTATTGAAGGGGCATTTTATTGAATTTTGTCAAACATTAGGAGGGTCCTTTCTAGATGTGATGGATTTGGGCGATATTTGTGTAATATGGCAAGTTTGTTGGGGGTAGATTTGTAATAAATCTAAAAAAGGGAAAATTTTATATCACCATGGTTTTTGTTACGTGCACCGCGCTAAATATATTTTCATATTACCCATTATACCTCTTATAGTAAAATCTCCATAATACCATTGATTAATAAATCAATCAGCTTAGTACGCTTATAACATGCAAATGCACCGATATTTTTGTGCGCATGCACCGATATTGTTATGCGCATGTTCCATTGCTTTTGTGTGATCCACATCCCTCCAAGAAATAGTCCGTCGAAACTGCTATTTTACTCATTTTTCTCACATGATAAGGGGTACAGGCAGGGGGCATCAGCATATATGTGCTTCCATCATATATTTTCCACGTACATCAATGTGCGAATGTGCCTTTTTTTTGTGCGCATGATCATTTGTTTTTTTGCGATCCACGTATCCACAGGAAAGAAGTAAGGGTTCGAAACTACTATCAACCCAGAATCGATAAATGACTATCGCTACACATGCATTACCATCGGTAGTTAATAACCGAATAGTACGAACCCTGCCAGTACATAGCCACCGATGCCATGACTCATTCTTCGAAGATGTGGGGTACATAAGCTGTAGAATGCAAAGTATCGGTAGTTGACAACCGATATCTGATGTGCTGTCGTGAGCAACCAAAAATAAAACCAATACTCTTCAAAATAAATGTAGTAGTGCGAGTACGAGTCGATCCCACGAGGAGTGTCTAATCTAAGTTTTGTGCTATGTGAACAAGATGGGGGGTTTTGAGTAAAACGAAAACAAAATAGAAATAATCTAAAGCGAAGAAACGAGTTGAATCAAGAGAACAAACCTTGGTCTAAGTCAACATCCACCATCGGAATGCAACAACTGATCATGGATGCAAGTATATATCAATTCATACCATGAATATTCACCGTTCGAATTGAATTCGAATCTCTCTTCAATCATAGTTAATTAGAAAGAAGTGATGTAATCAACCCTAACTACTAAACAACCTAAGACAAGCGCTATAGATTTAATCTAGTAGCAGCCTTAAGAATAGGGAGATCCATGTAACTAAACAACACAAGCACAAGCGATTGCATTTAATTTAATCAAACATTCTTTCTAAGATCTAACAATCTCTGAAACGCAGTGGATCATTAAACCCTAGTTGCTTCGTATATTAGAGGGATCAAACAATTACAGATTTGATATCCAACCTAGTAGTAGATCGCAATGAATAATAAACTAGTAGGCCTCCTAGCAATTAGACAAGACAACCATGAATATTTAATCACAGAAGAACATCCAATACTCAAGTATAAACTGAACAATAAAAATAGATTAGATCTCACAGTTTCATTGATTCCGAGGTTTCAGTCTGCTTGACCAAGAATCAAGAATTAGCCACGCAGGGCCATCCAGAACAATTCTCAAAAGATTCCAATAAGCAAAAGAAAACCTAGGAAAATATAAAAGAATAGAAAGTAGCAGCCAAAAGTATCTAGGAATCCCCCCTCAAACCCTAGAAAGAGTCATATTTATAGCCTTAAGTGTCTCCTTCCATGGGTGTAGGATCTATCCTTTGATATCAAAATCCTCAATTTCTGACTACGCCCGAGGAAGATCGATCCTTCCATAGGTGTAAGATCGATCCTTCTCAGTAGGATGGATAGTAGGATGTATCCTTCTCAGCAGGATGGATCCTTCTATTGAAGAAAGATCGATCCTTTGCATCGGCGATTTCCTCAATCTTCTCGAGTGAAAGGAGGATCGATCCTACTGTGATCATCTGAAAAGCATGCGTTCTTTCAGGTCTGTCTGCATAAGAGGATCGATCCTTTTAGGGAGAAGGATCGATCTTTCTTTCCTGAGTATTTACTGTTTTGCCATCCAGACTGCGCCATTGGTACTAAAATTGCTGTAACTTCCTCTAGGAAACTCGGAATCATGAACCGTAAAATTCTCCAAAAACTAGACTTCAAGAGCTTTCCAACCATGTATGGTACATCATCTGGTTCTTCATCAGCATGTACAGTTTAATCTTTAAAGTTGATCCATATGACTTCAATTGCATCCTAAATCAAAATATAAGAATAATGAGTGTATTTTGGTACCAAATAAGCACAGGAGGCTAGGTATTAAGGGGTAAAAATATAACATTATGCATCATCATCAATATCCACGAATATGTATCGGTATTGAATTCCCGAATAGTACGAAGCTTGCCGGTTATAACCCACCGATTCCATGGCTCATGCTTCTACGATAATAAATGCTACCTTATTACCGATTCCTGGACCTAAACATTCGGTGATCAACTACCGATTATTACATATAACGGTCTGTTATATGATACCGGTAGCAAAAATTTAGCCAGTAGCATTCAAACAACACAAGTGTCAATTTCCGATGACTCCTGTATACGAGTACTGATGATGATGCATAATGTTATATTTTTATCCCTTAATACTTAGTCTCCTGTGCTTATTTGGTACCTAAATACACTCATTATTCTTATATTATGATTTAGGATGTAATTGAAGTCCTTAAGTCGAAAAGAAGCTGAAAAGAGTATTTGGATCAACTTTAAAGATTACTCTGTACCTACTGATAAAGAACCAGATGATGTGTCATATATGGATGTAAAGCTCTTGAAGTCTAGTTTCTGGAGAATTTGATGGTTTGTGATTTGGAGCTTCCTAGAGAAAGTTACAAAGTTTTTACTACAACACGCGCAGGGCAGAACAGAAGAAGAAATATGCAGAGAAAAAGAAGATCGATCCGCTTTCCAAAAGAGATCGATCCCTTATGCATCTAGAGATTAAAAGACCCACGGTCGACCGTCAGATCGACCGCCACGTCGACCGTCAGCCTCTGTCAAAAATATACGCTCTCAGGGTCGATGCGAGGATCGACCGTGAGGAGAAAGTTGAAATCCGGAATAAAGGGATCGATCCCCTTTGAGAAGGGATCGATCCGAACCTAGAAGCGCGAGTCTTCCGTGGGAAGAAGATCGATCCCTTTTCAAAGGAGATCGATCTTTGTCGAGCAAAATCTAGATCCTGAGTTCACGGAAGGAAGAAGATCGATCTCTTTCCCAAGGGGGATCGATCTCTTTTGGTTCTGCGGGAAAGATCAAGGGCTGAGATCTAATCCAAGTTAGGGTTTCATAAAAGCCTATAAATAGACTTCTTTGGGAGATTATTGAGGAGATTCCTAGACACTTTTGGCTGCTCTTTTCTATCTCTTTTATATTTTCTAGGGTTTTTCATTTTTTTTCAAAGGATTTGATTGTTCTTGATGGCCATGCGTGGCTAAACCTTATTTTTTGGTCGAGGAGACTGAAACCTCGGAATCAATGAAATTGTGAGATCTAATCTATTTTTATTGTTCAGTTTATACATGAGTATTGGATGTTCTTCTGTGATTAAATCTTCATGATTATCTTGTCTAATTGCTAGGAGGCCTATTAGTTTATTATTCATGGTGATTGATGGGCTGTCGCAGGCACTTAAAAATAAAACCAATACTCGTTAAAATAAATGTAGTAGTGCGAGTACGAGTCGATTCCACGAAGAGTGTTTAGCCTAGTTTTGTTAGTGAACAAAGATGGGGGGTTTTAAACGTGAGGATAACAGTAAAGAAATAATTTAAAGCGAAGAAATAAGTTGAATCAAGAGAACAAAGCTTGGTCTGAATCAACATCCACCATCGGAATCCAACAACTAATCATAGATGCAAGTATCAATCAATTCATACCATGAATATTCACCGTTCGAATGAAATCCGAATCTCTCCTCAATCATAGTTAATTAGAAACAAGCGACCAAATTAACCCTAACTACTAAACAACCTAAGACACGCGCTGTAGATTTAATCTAGTAGCAGCCTTAAGAATAGGGAGATCGATGAAGCTAAACAACACAAGCACAAGCGATTGCATTTAATCTAGTCAAATATTCTTCCTAAGACCTAACAATCTCTGAAACGCAGTAGATTATTAAACCCTAGTTGCTTCGCAGATTAGAGGGATCAAACAATTCCGGATTTGATATCAAACCTAGCAGTAGATCACCATGAATAATAAACTAGTAGGCCTCCTAGCAATTAGACAAGATAATCATGAAGATTTAATCTCAGAAGAACATTCAATACTCATGTATAAATTGAACAATAAAAATAAATTAGATCTCACAGTTTCATTGATTCCGAGGTTTCAGTCTCCTCGACCAAGAATCAAGATTTAGCCACGCAGGGCCATCCAGAACAATCCTCCAAAAGATTTCATAAAGCAAAAGAAAACCTAGAAAAAATATAAAGGAGGAGAAAGAGCAGCCAAAAGTGTCCAAGAATCCCCCCTCAAACTCTAGAAAGAGTCCTATTTATAGCCTCAATGTCTCTCCATCAATGGATTAGATCTAAACCGTTGATTTAATTCACTGGGAAAGTCTTATCGATCGGACTATGGGTGCTGGATCGATCGGATGGGTTAAAATCCTTCGTCTATGGCTATTCTCGAGTCCGATCGATCGAACCTTAGGTGTCCGATCGATCGGACCCCATAGGATGGATGGATGGATCGATCGGGATTAGTTCAGCCGAAAAAAATATGTTCTGTCACGTTTCTGCATAATCCGATCGATCGGACCCTGGGTGTCGGATCGATCGGACGTTCCAGCGTATTACTGTTCTGCCATCCAGACTGCGCCATCGGTACTAAAATTGCCGTAACTTCCTCTAGGAAACTCGGAATCACGAACCGTAAAATTGTCCAGAATCTAGACTTCAAGAGCTTTCCAACTATTTATGGCACATCATCTGGTTCTTCATGAGAAGGTACAGATTAATCTTTAAAGTTGATCCATGCACTCTTTTCAGCTTCTTTTCGACTTAAGGATTTCAATTGCATCCAAAATCAAAATATAAGAATAATGAGTGTATTTAGGAACTAAGTAAGCATAGGAGACTAAGTATTAAGGGATAAAAATATAACATTATCCATCATCATCAAATTCCCCCACACTTAGCTTTTGCTCATCCTCGAGCAAAACTAAAATTCACTCTACTCAAGATATCAAGGTTGCAACGCCATCAACAAAGAACAATTAAGCTCTTCACAATTCATAACATATCATGAACAAACATTTTTAGACAACTTAAAAATCAATCAATAAGCATTTTCACTTGAGTATGAAGCATACTAAACAAGTAGACCCTCACGGACATAAACACTCAACTCTCATGTGTTTAAAGGGTATGTATTTCACTCAAATTCATTCCAATGAAAATGATCTACCATAAGCTTGCATATCTTCTCATTCTCCACCACTAGAATCACATGCATAACACGAATCATAAGGACTTCAAAAGGTTGTAATGGGGTCTAGGATCAAGGTGGGAAATATTTGGAAATGTAGCTCAAAAGCCAATGGAACTAATGGAGCAAAAATACATCAATAAGACATGTACAACCAATCAACCAGGGTTTAATAATTGTTTGATCCCTCTAATCTGCGAAGCAACTAGGGTTTAATAATCTACTGCGTTTCAGAGATTGTTAGGTCTTAGGAAGAATATTCGACTAGACTAAATGCAACCGCTTGTACTTGTGTTGTTTAGCTTCATCGATCTCCCTATTCTTAAGGCTGCTACTAGATTAAATCTATAGCGCTTGTCTTAGGTTGTCTAGTAGTAGGGTTGATTAGATCGCTTGTTTCTAATTAACTATGATCGAGGAGAGATTCGAATTTAATTCGAACGGTGAATATTCATGGTATGAATTGATTGATACTTGCATCGATGATCAGTTGTTGGATTCCGATGGTGGATGTTGACTCAGACCAATGTTTGTTCTCTTGATTTAATTCAACTTGTTTATTCGCTTTAGATTATTTCTTTACTGTTTTCCTCACGTTTAAAACCCCCCATCTTTGTTCACTAAGCACAAAACTAGGCTAAACACTGTTCGTGGGATCGACTCGTACTCGCACTACTACATTTATCTTAAAAAGTATTGGTTTTATTTTTGAGTGCTCGCGACAGCACATTAAGTCCTAAAGCCAAAAACATGCATCTAGACAAATATTACATTGAAACAATCTATGAAGACAATAAATACATTACACGGTATTAAGCCATATATTTCTCGTCAACATGTAGCAATATAACAACGCACTACTAATCCACTAAAGTATCATCCATATATACATCTACCAAACATTACATTTAATGAGCTATGGCAAATAGTTGTTGTCATCCAAATATTGTCTAGATATTACTCATCTATTGCTAGTTGAGCCTCCGTGCCTCCATGACTGGGCGGTGGACAGGTGGATTCATATCTGTGCTAATAAACAAACATTAGAGCAACATTTTAACAAAAATGGTGCGAATGTAAAAGTTCTAATTCACGCAACTGAATTAAGAAAGTGCGATTATAAAATGTGCGCATCTAATGAGTCCAGATGAAGAAGTGCAAACAACATATGGTTCAAAGGCAACGTAAGGGTCACAAGTTGTCGTGCCCCGACCCGCGACAGCCCAACCGGGCCGGGGACGCGAACCGGAACCTAACCAACTGCGGAAAATATATCGAGGGTTCCCTCAAACCTATTGGTCTCCCTAAGCAATTCATTAAACACCCTCAATTAAAAATTCTATCAACAACAGAAACCTCAAGCTTAAAGATTACAGATCCAAAAGTACAATTTACAAAATCTCGAAGAGGGGAAGATCAAGTACAAACATTTCTACTTTCCCGTAGGAGGCTAACTATACAAGGGTTCAGGAACAGAAAGATCGCCGCCCCTCAAACTTCTCCAGGCGCCACCGCACAGCCGACCAACTTCCCGGTAGGGGCCACTGAAGAGGAGCTAACGCATGCACCTGTAAAACACAGCCCTGGTAGGTGTGAGCAACTAAGCTCAGCAGGGAAACTACACTACAACTCACAGAAGGAAGAGGGAAACGCAACAGTGTCGCCCTCTAGCAAGGTCTGGGTGTACACAGGGGTCCCATAACCCCACCGCGTGTCCCTGAATGCAGGAAACCAACACTGCAAACTCGCAAGCAGGAAACCAGCACTGCCGGCAGGAAATGGCACCGCTGAGTAGGCACACCCTCTACTCAAGAGTCGTAGATCACTGGACACCGGCTACACCTCAGCACCCGACTCGAGGCCGACACGACCTCTAAAATCATCAATCAACAGGTGTTCAAGTCATCTAGTTCTATCATCGAAATCGACTGAACACCACCATTCAAACCTGAACCAAGCTACTTAGCCCACGACCTATCCTTATGTAGCTAATGCACAACCAGATGCATGCTATGAAGACACACAGGAAAGCAGATAAGCATGCAACATATGTGACGATTAATTAAACAAGGTCTGGGCTCGGCACCTTGCCGACCCCGGGTGGTGAACAGGTAAAATAGGTCAAGGGACTGTTGTAGTGGTAACCCCACCAACTGCAGCCAGTCCACAAGAGACAACATGTTACGGGAAGCAACCCCCACAAACAAGACTAATAGTATAACATGCTATCTACACATCCCGGGAGTCGTCACTCTCCCGGTCCACCACTACCCCTCATTATGGAGCTAACATGCTCAAGGATATGTACCAGGTATAAAGCAGTAAAGAGAAAACGCATAAGCGAAGCCCCGCGGGCAAAAACCATTGAAAACACCTCCTTGTCACACAAAGGATCGATCATCACCAAGGGGGAGTGATCGATCATCCTCGTGATGGGAAGGTTTAGTCCCTGTCAAGGCACAAGGGCCCAGATCGATCACCAAGCCAAACGATCGATCCTTCCTCCAGGAAGATCGATCACTTTCGTAACCAAGGACCTCATCCATGCCGCCCAGCAAAAGATCGATCTTCTTCCACTAGAAGATTGATCATGCACGGGCCATGCATGACGCCCCAAGAATGATCGATCCTTCCTCAGAAAGGATCGATCCTGTTGGGTTCTCTGGTGATTGATCGGCGAGAAATATCATCAGAAAACTCCACCGAACCCCACAAAACCTTGGGGTCTGGTAGTATGAAGAACCACGAATCCAAAACCGGTACTTATACTAAAAACCAATGAGCATGCAAAGAGTTCTACTCAAATCAAACACAAACAAGCTCAAACACACCAAAAACCGAAAAAACAGTATGTAGGATCCCTACCTAGACTAGAGCAACTTCAATCCCAGCTGCCAAGCCAACGATCGCCCTCAACTTCTTCCAAATCCAACCAACTCTGAGCTCATGAACGGCGGATTTCAAAAGGATTCAAAGAAGAAGGTCACGCCCATTTTATAGACGGATGAACCGACTTATGAATGATTGATCATTCAGGAGGAATGATCGATCCTTTATGACGATAACAACTTCCTGGCACCAAATGATCGATCTTTCCAGCGAGGAATGATCGATCATCACTAAATGATCGATTATTCTAGTAACGAATGATCGATCATTTAGGTGCAAAAAACTAGACTTGGGTTAGAACACAAGCCCAAGCCTGGATCTTTCGATCCCGGGTCCACCTAACCGTTCTAAACAAACATTATCATAAATATGGTCAGTGTGTCCACGCGCGGGTGTGAAACAAATCGACAACGTGCAATTTATGAAATCAAAAGTGATCCACCGGATCACGCGCTTGACGCGAAACAAGCAAACGAGCCACGGGTCCGACCCAGCCAATCAACCCAGGAGTAGAGGGACATGTCCTCACACAAGTATTCGAGCTATGAGTTAAGTAGACAATACCCTTGCTAGGGCTTCCTGGCAACATGAGATCAAAAGATTCAAGGCATGGAAGTAATATAATACCAATTTGGCCAAGATAGAATAGTTCACTTTGTTCACAAATTGCTACCAATATGGACATTATTCTTCTTCCCCTAAATGCACCTGTTCTTACAAAGCTGTCACAACATGTTAAAAAAAAACCGTAGAAAGATCTCTATCATCAACTAATGACAAAAATCCACCACATTTGCCCCCTTGCATAGTTATTCATTTCATTTAAAACATAATAAATTTTAGATTGATCTTAGATGTAAAATCGAATAAAACATGGAAGGTCATGCGCTAAAATACCAAGCTATGTAAATCCCTTTCTATTGACACATGACTTGGATGAATTTTGCGTGTCATCTTTAAAGCTCTTGTTCAGAACATGTCTAATGAATCATGAGTTATTACTTACCTAAGGTTTCTTTCACCTTTTCTCTATCCTCCGCCGACACTTCCGGCCTCTCTTTGTCCGCATCTTCAGCACAGGCTTTGGTGATGGCTTGAGTACAAGATCAGCATCATCATCTTTGCTAATGCCACTACTTCTAGAGGTCATTTCAGAGGACATTGGGATACCCTTCTCACAAGAAAACACCACTTTTAATCTACATACAAAACACTAATAACAACAGAAACCCATGGAAAAGCCCACAAGATTGCAACTTTTCACCGCCGCTCTATTCTAGATGGCAAATAAGAAAGACCCAGATGCAAAATTTGCCTAAAAGCTATAAATTTTGATCAGAATCCAATCCAAATAAAGGGTTTTAAAAAGCATGGAAATACTAAACCAATGTCTCTATGTCCGGGGAGGAGCAGAAGCTACCAAATTCGATCAAAGGTAGCAAGATAAATGCTAGAGAGGCGAGGATATAACCTCCGAGAGGATTGAAGATGGATTGGGCTCCAGCTCTCCTGTGTGTGTGTGAGAGAGAGAGAGAGATTTATGGATTTTGGGTATATTTTTATTTAAATGAAGTGAACAATTTTCTGGTAGCGCATGAGGTGTCCTAATAGAGGCATATTTGGCTTCTTCTCCACTTGGAAATTTGTATGTGATAAGGTTTTTGATAGGAGGAGAAGCATTCATATGTTTTGAAAGCTACCTCTTCCGCTCGTTGTCATGTTCGGATCTCGACGAAGAGGCATGTTGGTGAGGCAGCGTCGGAGGAGGATGCAAGTCGGCGAGCTAGCACCGGAGGAGGTGGCATGCCAGTGAGGTAGAGCCGGACGAGGCACGCCAGTGAGGTAGAGCCGAAGGAGGAGCCGGAGGAGAGGGTTTAGCGAGATGTTTCTTAATTAAATGACAATAACGGGATATATCCAAAAGCATACGTGGTGCACTTAGCATTCGATGGTGCTTTAAAAGTCGCGTCATGTGCACTTAGTAAAACGGGTGCACATATAACGACCCAAAAAATTGTTGTTATTCGGGATGCCCATAGTAAGGGGTCTGAATACACTACATTTTATACCGTGTACACCCATAAGGCGTGTTTGTTTCATAGGATTGGGATAATAAGGGGGCATATGTTTTCCCAGGAGAACAAATTCTTGGAGATGTACTCCCAAATAAAGTTTATTCTCATGTGTTTGGTAACCTTAAGGATTAAATGATATTACATGACATAGATGTTGACAAAAGTGTGAAACTGGTATTAAATGGTATCAAGAAACAGTTTTTCCATTTTAAAAGTTATAAAAAGACCAAATCAAGCAATAATTAATATAGTTAATTGGTGTTTACACCAAATGTGTGAAACTTGTTAACCGGTGTGCCACCATCATTAGATTTAAGGTATAAACACCATTTTACGTCAGCTATGATTGGTTATATATTTTTTATGTATTTTTTGCCCCTATGACGTCACTGGTCCCTAATCCGGCCATTATATAATTGTATTCATGGGGTGGTTATATTTGATTCTTTTCTTTTTATTTTATCTAGCCAAATCACCTTCGTTGGTCGCAACATCGTCTCCTTCATCGCGTGTCGTCTCAAAAACCCTAGCTAGCGACTTGATTGGATGCAAATATTGTATCAAATTACTTGTTTTCGATACCCGATTTGTGCATTAAACGTTGTCAAATCTTGTTTAATATATATGATTTGTTAAAATCGGTGTTTTATACCCTTAGCAGTTGAAATGGGGTTGAAATGGTGTGTTTCACATGTTTTTGGAGTCTTTGTGGATTTTCAGAATATTGTCGCTCTAGTCAGATCACCCGGTTGGACGGCTCATCGATTGGAGAAGCATGTCGGCACCGGGCAATCACCTGGTTGGACGGTCCATCGATCGGAGAAGCATGTCGGCACTGGGCGATCACCTGGTTGGACGGGCCATCGACCGGAGAAGCATGTCGGCACCGGACGCATCGAATCGAGACCCTTAAAATTTTAAAACTTTCTAGAACTTTCTATGTTGCGCTCCGACCCGCGAAAGCCCAACCAGGCCGAGGATGCCAACCAAAACCTAACCAATTGCGGAAAATATGGCGAGAGTTCCCTCTAACCTATTGGTCTCCCTAAGAAATTCATTAAGCACCCTCAATTAACAATTCTAACATCAACAGAAACCTCAAACTTAAAGATTACAATTCCAAAGTACAAATCTATAAAACTTTAAAGAGGGGAAATCAGTTACAAACATTTATACACCCCCATAGGAGGTTAACTATACAAGGGTTCAGGAACAGAAAGAGCACCACTCCTCAAACTCTGTAGGGTGCTGCCGCACTGCCGACCAACTGTCCGGTAGGGGCCACCGAAGAGGAGCTAACGCCTATACCTGCAAAATGCAGCCCGGGTAGGAGAGAGCAACTAAGCTCAACAGGGAAACTACACTACGACTCACAGAAGGAAGAGGGAAACACAACAGTGTCGCCCTCTAGTAAGGTCTGTGTGAGGACCCGTACGTCCAACCTGGTCCAACCACGTTGGGTCGATGGTATGGTTTTGTTGTTTGGCTCGGTTGGCCTTGCTTTGCGATCGGTTGATCGCATCGCTATTTTTGGACCCCAAGGGTAAGTTGGTAAATTACACTTTGGTGGTCGGTTTCACACCCGCGTAGTGCACACACAACCTTGATTGATATACGTGATTGAATAGATCCGGTAGGAGCGTTCGTGATCGTCAGATTCGGATGAGATTACGATGAGATCGTAATTTGGAGTCAAATCGGATTCAGTCTGATCAGTTGGCTCGTCTGAATCGGCTAAGCCACTTAAGTGGCTTAACCCTCTTCTCTCTCTCTACCTCTTTCTTTATTTTCCTTTTTCTTTTCTTTTTTTCTTCTCTTTTCCTCTTCCTTCCCCTGCCTTCCCCGTGCCCGATCCCTCTTCTCCTCCCTTCCTTTTCTCTCTCCCGTGGCAGCCCCTCTCCCTTGCCCGGCGACCTGGAGGCGGCGGTGAGGGCCCCTCTTCCTTCTCCATCCTTCCCTTTCTCTCTCCCATGACAGCCCCTCTTCCTTCTACGGCAACGGCTGCGGTGTAACGCCCTGGCCCTCGACTGGCCCCCTGCCCACGGGCTCCCGGTCCGACCAGGATCCACCCGAGGGCCTCACCCGACACAATATTGTCCGCTTTTGGCTCACCGCCGAAAACCGGGCTACCCCTCCCAACTTCCCAGGAGGTCACCCATCGCTCCAACGCCAAGCACGCTTAACGTTGGAGTTTTCTGAATTTTGGATATGTTGATCCCGGCATATAGATCTATTGGATTCTAGGTTGGATCCCGAATCTGACGTCGGTTGGACGTCGGATCGTCGGGTCAACTAGCTGCTATGTAGAGAATGGTTTCTTTTTCTTGGGCTTTCTGAGTTCGATCGATCCAAGGACAAGTTGGATCGATCGGACTGCAAGTGGGATCGATCGGACTGCAAGTAGGATAGATCCATGGGTATGTTGGATCGATCTAGGTTGCACCCAAGATGGTCTGTTCACTGAGGGCAAGTCGGATCGATCCATGGGTATGTTTGGATCGATCTAGTGTTTCCTAGGAATAGTGTCTGAGGGTAGCAGAGAATGGCATGTTTAGTGATACTGCTATATACTGTTGTTTGTTATCGCTTTGTGGTTAACCGAGGGAGTCATGAAACTCGGAAATGTGTAGAATAAATGGGTTGGCTGTATGCCCTTTATCGCTTTGTGGGTAACCGAGGGAGTCATGAACCTCGGGAATGTTTAGTATAAACGGGCCGAAGGCATGCCCTTGAATTGTTGCCTGTTTATACTGTTGCATGCATTGTTGCTTGTGCATTAGAGGCCTAGGGTTTGATTGTAGTGCTGTTAGTCTAATGTTAGAGGTTGTGTTAGCTCTGTTGCTTGGAGTGCTAAGAGTTGGTTGTCATAACCATGGTTGTTCCGCCAAGTGTGGAGGTCCCGCTCAGAGAGGGGTGTCCTACATGTATCGTCATGTCCACCCTATGTCAGGGAATGTCGGAGAATGTCCACCCTTGAACAGTGGCTGTCGGAGGGACGTACTTTGGACAGGTACCCTTCAGGTTATTGACGGGATTTATGGGGTCCTTGGCAAGCCTCAGTACTTGGCACGGAGTTTGTTCTGTTGCAGTTTCCCCTTCCTTGTGTGTAGCGTAGAGTAGAATCCTACTGAGCTTAGTGCTCACTCCTACCCGGGTGGCGTTTGCAGGTGCAGGTACCAGCTCTCCTTCGGTGGGCCCCAGTTGCTCGTCCTGCAGTGGCGCGACGACATCAGGGCATGTTTGAGGGCCAAGATGGCTTCTGCTGTGCCTTCCAGGAAACCTCAGTTGATGTAACCCCTTTTGAGTTTTATACATCTTTTGTACATGAGGACTGGTTTATGTAAATCTTAATGTAACTCTGTTGTATGTACAATTTTGTAATAATGTTAGTTAGATTTACTTCCGTTCTCAGTTTCTTATATAACTGTTTCCGCCAGTTGTTGTTCGTAGATGTAGGAACCCCCCCCCCTCGTGTCCCGGTCCGAATGGGTTTTCTGGGCCGGGCGCGACAACATGGTATCAGAGCCGGTTCCCAGCCGAAAATTGTGCCAGCGAGGACGCTGGGCCCCCAAGGGGGGTGGATTGTGAGGCTCGCTGGGTCTACCGTGGGACAAGATGCCTTCGCCTGGAGGGCGGGGATGAGTCAGGTAGCCGGGTAAGCAATCCCACAACGCTTGGGTGTGGTCCGGGGTTCGGTATAAGTATATAGTAAGCTCTTAATATACACAACGCGTTTTAAAGCCGTGCTGGGAGTGATCCGTCAGAAAAACTTCATGGTTAAGCGTGCTCGACCTGGAGTAGTCACACGATGGGTGACATACTGGGATGTTTTCCCAGATTTCTGCGGTGAGCCAAAAGCGGACAATATTGTGTCGGCTGGGGCCCTCGGGTGGATCCTGGTCGGACCTGGAGCCCGGGGCCGGGGCCCAGTGGAGGGCCGGGGTGTTACATGCGGTTGTGGGAAGACTCCGGCGAGCTGGAGACGGCGACGAAGGACGACGGAGGACGGCGGATCACGGCGGACTAGCAAGGATTGAAGACTTGGATTTGCGTTTAAGGTAGGGTTTCTACCTTATCTTTGGGTTAAGCTAGATCTAGGGTTTGGTTTGATTGTTTGTTGATTTCTTTGTGCTAATTAGTTCCTCAGAGCATGCTTGGTAACTGATTCAAGCTTCATGCGATTTGATTTGGGTTTTATCCGGATTTTAGCAAGTTTTTCCCGGATTTTCGTGGATGCTCTGTTCTTCGATGAACAGTCGAATTAAAGCTCGATTTCTGAGCGTTGTGAGCATGAGCTCGTGTAACTTTCAAGATGAAAGTTGTCGATCATCGAATCTACTTTCCATTACCGCTGATTTCATAATTTTTAGATTTTCCTATGAGTTATTATGAATTGTTCCCTGATCTACGGCGAAACTGAATCTTTGATAAAGTTGGGTTTTTGGCTGAATTCTGGTTTTTATCTTGTTTTCTTTACTTTGATCTTTTCGCAGTGGATTAATAAGAATACTAGATAACATGTATGTTAATTCCAGTGGAATTTTGATGGATTTGTACATGCTTAGTTCTATGTCATGATTATGGAGGTTCTCTCCTTTTATGCAAATTGACATATCTTATGTGATGAATACTAGTATGCTAGTAGGCGACCTTTAGATGGATTTCTTGTGAATTTAACATGGATTTCTCAAGAGAATAGGCTTGGGTTCTCTATTTACAAAAATGCTATTTTAGATGAATTTCCTCGATTCCTCTTATCAATGTTATGTTAGCATTTTTCTTAGTATGTTATCTATATGTGTATATATCTATATATGTAGGCCCTATGTGTGGCCCAGCCCTATGTGAGGCTTGTGGTTGAACCAAGGGAGTCATGCCCCTTGGGATGTTTAGTTAATGTGTATTGTAACAGTTGTGTGTTGGTTGGCTGGGGTTGTATCCCCGTTGCAGGAGTTTTGAGAGACAACTATTTAAGCCGTCGTAATGCCGAAATTCCGATTGAAGTGTGTAGTTGCTTCTTAACGGCCCATGGGCGCCGTTATTGTCGCGCCCCGACCCGCGAAAGCCCAACCGGGTCGGGCGACTCGAACCGGAACCTACAAAACGCGGAAAAGAACGGCGAGGGTTCCCTCTAACCTATTGGTCTCCCTAACAATTCACCAAAAGCACCCCCAATTAAAAGATAATATAATAATGAAGCCTCGAACCACAGATTTAAAACTCAAAAAGGTTTAATATACATATCCTCGGAGAGGGGGGAGTTCAAACACAACATTGCTCCCGTAGGAGACTATCTAACATAAGGTATAAAAACTGTAAAGGATCACCACCTCTCAAAGCCCGCCTGGCGCCGCCGCACCGCCAACCAACTGCCCGGTAGGGGCCAAGGAAGAAGAACTGACGCCTGCACCTACAAAACGCAGCCCGGGTAGGAGTGAGCACTAAGCTCAGTAGGGATCTATACTACGACACACAGAAGGAAGACGGAAACGCAACAGTGTCGCCCTCAAGTAGGATCTGGGTGTATACAAGGGTCCCATAACCCCACCGCGTGTCCCTGAGGCCCCGATCATGATCTTCCAACCGGGCTGGTCACATGTCGGGTCACACTCAATAGCAGGAAACAACACTGCTGACTCTCAACAGCACACAGAACACTGTTTGGTGGGAAAAGATACCACTGAGTAGGCAACTCCTCTACTCAAGAGTTTAAGAACGCCGGACACCGGCTACACCTCAGATCCGACTCGAGGCCGACACGACCTCTACAATCATCAACCAACAAGTGCACCAGTCATCTAAGCCTATCATCAAGTTTGACTGGACACTACAATTCAAACCGGATCCAAACCACCCAACCCCGGTCCTAGGGCTAAGTCCGAGCTTCCAGCCTCGGGACGGCGACCCAAGTATCACCCACACCCTAACCAATGCAACTAATGCACAAATCAACAATGCATGCTATGACATACACAGATAAGAAGCAAAGCATGCAACAGTATGTCAAGTATCATATAAGTCTACTGGATCGCTGCAACGGTACTACCAACCGCTGCCAGCCGATCCGCAGTGGGTCCCGGCATTACGACGGTACCACGACCGTCAACCGCGAACTCCTGCAACGGGAAGCAACCCCGAAAACCGCTGATGAACAGTAAAGGATATAATATTATATTCCGAAATATAATATTATATTCAAACACCCAAAACCTCTACTTAAGGGCTATTTGATCTTGTCGATCTGACATCCAAACGACGTTGGATTCAAGATCCAACTTAACCACCAGTAGGTGTATATATCCTGATCAATATATCCAAAAATCATAATCATCCAACGGTTGGATTAACGGGAAACACTAATCAAAAGTCGTTGATCAAACCATCTTACCCATTAATTGCTGCAACGCAGCCCTCCAGCAAACAATTCATGAGAAATCGTACCAAAATCGGAAAATTACGAAACAAGATTGAATGGAAAGCTGACGAATAGATCTATAACTCTTATGTTTATGAAAAGCCAAGATCATGTACACACCGGCTGGAAAACACGCCGCAAGCCGGCTGTTCTTCAAGAACAGCAGAAAATCAGAAATCCGAGACTAATCATACAATAAACCTACTCAACTCTCAACTGATTAACATGAAACTTAAGTCAGTAATTCTAACAGGTATAAGGAATCTAACAAAACAAGGATCAACAAGATCCAACGGCTAGATCTCAAGAAAACCTGAAATAAACACAGTAGGTATAACCCTACCTAGCTGCGCTTTCCTCGGTTGATTCCCCGCGATTTGATCACCAACAAGCCTCCAAACCACTTCAGGGATCTTCCTCTTGTTGTCACGAATCCAACGAGCCTTAGAACGCCGAAAAAGATGGCCGGAGGAGGGAGAACGGAGGTGAGGAAGATGGCTGCCGGAAAACAGGGGAAAAACAGGGCTCTCGGGAGAAGAAAGAAAGAGGAAGAAGAAAGGAGGAGAAGGAGGAAGAGGAGGGGAAGAAAAGGAGGGAAAGGGGAAGGGGAAAGCCGGGGGAAGGGGGAGAAAGTGAGGGCAGGGGAGGGAAAGTCCTCCCCCCTCTGACAGAGGAGAGCGACGGCCAGCGGTGGCCGTCCTCGCGAAGCAGAAAAGGCACCGACGCGATTCCGATCGATCGCTCGCGCCCTGGCTCGACCCCACCACCGACTCGCTCACGAGTCCGACCGATTGCTACAAGGAGCGATCGATCGCTCGAGGGTCGTCAGCTGCCCAAAGGCAAGCTTTCGCGCGCCCGAGCTGGGATCTTCCGATCCCGGGTCCACCTAGCCAGTCTAAACAAGCATTAACACAAACAAGGCCGGTGTGTGCACACGCGGGTGTGAAACAAACCAACAAGGCGTAATTTACCAAATTGCCCTTGCGGTCCACAGCGAGCCACAGGGGTAGAGGGACAGGTCCTCACAGTTATAATATTGTATTGTTGTAGTTTAGACCTTTGTATGCTTTATGCATGTTTACCCTCTGGCAAGCTTGATGTTATGCCTAGCCCTGCATTGTGTATAACATACTGTTGCATGCCTTGATCTATTAAATGTGGGCGTGAGCATTGCATGCATTTGCTTACATTAGAAGCATTCAGGCTAGGTCGTAGGCGAAGGATTCGATCGTCGATCCAGGGTTCTCGGGTAGCCCTAGGACCGGGGTTGGGTAGTCGAGGATCAGGACGTGATTGTCATCAATGATTATGTTTGACATCATTCGAGAATTATTAGGTAGTCGGACGGGAATATTATATTATTTCAGGTGAAATTGTAAACTACACAGGGTTCAAATTGAGGAAATACATGGGAGATTCTCGCCGTTCGATTTTAGAAATAGGTTTAGTCGCCTCACGCCCCGGACCGGATGGATTTTCTGGGTCGGGGTGTGACAGTCTGGGTGTACATAGGGTCTCATAACCCCACCGCGTGTCCCTGAGGACTCCTGTCCAGGTCCCATCCTCAGGAAGATAGGAAACCAACCCTGTCGTCTCACCAGCAGGAAACCAAAACTGCTAGGCGGGAACCAACACCGCTGAGTAGGCACACCCTCTACTCAAGAGACATAAGAACAAGACACCGGCTACACCTCAAAACCCGGCTCGAGGCCGACACGACCTCTAAAATCATCGATCAACAGGTGTTCAAGTCATCTAGGCCTATCATCGAAATCGACTGAACACCACCGTTCAACCTGGACCAAGCTACCCAGCCCTAGTCTTAATGCTAAATTCGAGCTTCCAAGCCTCGGGATGGCGATATCATAGATCGCCCACACCCTAACCTTATGCAGCTAATGCACAACCTGATGCATGCTATGAACACACGTAGAAAAGCAGATAAGCATCTAACATATGTGACAATTAAATAAACAACGTCTGGGCTCGGCACCCTCCCGACCCCGGGTGGTGAACAGGTCAAACAGGCCAAGGGACTGTTGTAGTGGTAACCCCTACCAACTACAGCCAGTCCACAAAGAGACAGCATGTTATGGGAAGCAACCCTGACAAAGAAGACTAACAGTACAACATGCTATCTACACACCCGGGAGTCGTCACTCTCTCGGTTCACCACTACTCCTCATTATGGGGCTAACATGCTCAATGATATGTACAAGGTATAAAACAGTATAGAGAAACTACATAAACGAAGCCTCGCGGGCAAAAACCATTGAAAACACCTCCCTATCACACAAAGGATCAATCATCACCAGGGGGGAGTGATCGTTCATCCTCGTGAAGGGAAGGTTCAGTCCCTGTCAAGCCACAAGGGATCGATCTGGGAAAATCGATCACCAAGCCAAAGGATCGATCTTCTTCCACTAGAAGATCGATCATGCACAGGCCATGCATGACGCCCCAAGAATGATCGATCCTTCTTCAGAAAGGACCTCGTCCATGCCGCCAAGCAAAAGATTGATCTTCTTTCACTAGAAGATCGATCATGCACGGGCCATGCATGACGCCCCAAGAATGATAGATCCTTCTTCAGAAAGGATCGATCTTGTTGGGTTCTCCGGTGACCTACCGGTGAGAAATACCGTCGGAAAACTCTACCAAATCCCACAAAACCTTGGGGTCTGGTAGTACGAAGAACCACGAATCCAAAATCGATACTTATACTAAAAACCAATGAGCATGCAAAGAGTTCTACTCAAATCAAACACAAACAAGCTCAAACTCACAAAAAATCGGAAAAATAGTAGGTAGGATCCCTATCTCGACTAGAGCAGCTTCAATCCCAACTGTCAAGCCAAAGATCGCCCTCAATCTCTTCCAAATCCAGCTAGATCTGAGCTCAGGAACGACGGATTTCAAAAGTGATTCAAGAAGGGGTTTCCCTCCGTTTTATAGACGGACGGGGACCGCCTTATGAATGATCGATCATTTCCTCAAGAGACGATTGATCACCCATGACGAGCCACCTTACTTCCTGAAACTAAATGATCGATCCTTCCAGCGAGGAATGATCGATCATCACTAAATGATCGATCCTTCTAGCAATGAATGATCGATCATTTAGGTGCAGGAAGCTAGACTTGGGCTAGAACACAAGCCCAAGTCCAGATCTTTCGATCCCGGGTCCACCTAACCGTTCTAAACAAACATTATCACAAACACGGTCAGTGTGTGCACACACGGGTGTGAAACAAACTGACAAGGTGCAATTTACAAAATTACCCTTGCGGCTCAAGAAACAATGCGATCTACCGGATCGCATGCTCGACACAAAACAAACAAACGAGCTATGGGCCCGACCCAGCCAGTCGACCCAGGATTAGAGGGACAGGTCCTCACATTCTAGACATAAGATCCTTTGACCACTCAAAATTACCCATTTACCCCTGAGTGGATAAGATTTCTAATCAGTGGATAAGATCCTTTGACCACTCAAATTACCCGTTTTACCCCTGAGTGGATAAGATTTCTAATCAGTGGATAAGATCCTTTGACCACTCAAATTACCCGTTTTACCCCTGAGTGGATAAGACAACTTTGCCTATAAAATACACCCCTAGGGGTAAGGTTTATGATATCAATTCATTGAGGTATACCACAGGCATAGGAGAGAGAGAGGATGAGAAAACGTGAGTAGTCTTCTGCTGGGCTACAGGTTGATCCTCCTCTATTCCTGGTTTTTCTTCTCTTCCCTTATCTTTGTATCAGATTCTTTTTATTGAATACATGATCGATTTTGTTTCATTCCTCTCTACTATTATAAGCTTTCGATGCATGTTTTACCTGATTAGTCCACATATAGGTTCAGTCACGCTTTTCCTATATGGGGATGGTTATTTAATCCATGTTTAGATAATGATTTATATGCCATGTTCACTTATTTACTACATTTTGTCCACCGTGACAGCTGATACTTCATCGATTTAGAATGGATATATGCATAGGTCACTCGGTTCTTGGATCCCCTTTGCTGCGAAATGTCCGCCGTGATAGTTGACACATCATAATCTTAGACCCTTGTAAGAAAGGTTTCATTCTTAACTATCGAGGATAGATTCATTTAGATCATTACTTTATGATTGCATGATTTATATTTTTATACCTTGCGATCAAGGGATTGGGATGTAAATCCCTTGATTGTGCTATACAAGGATACTATGTGAGGAAAATACCCAGGTTAGAGAAGGTGATACCCAAGGCCTCGCCTCCTTTCAACCCTTTTTTATCCTTTGAATTTGATCAACAAACCTAGCATATCTTATTACATGCTTTATTCCGTTATTCTAATCTTGGTAACCCCTAGTTAGCTACATTGTATGCTTGTGTTTTCCTTTCTTTTCTGCCTCCCTGTGGAACGACTAGTTTTACTGCACTGCCGCGATCGCCGTTGTTGTGTGCATGTTTTGGGCATAACCACGACTTAACCAGTGTCTCTTTCATTGTTCGTTCGTTTTTGCCATCGATCTCGCCAGGTATTGGAATCTTCGTCGTATCTCTTTCTCTTTCTCTCGCTTTCTCTGTTGTATCACGCCATACTCCTGCGATCCCTTGTGTGTTCTTCTTTGTTCGTGAAATGATCACTATCACTGTCGAGGTCTTGGTGCTGACTATTATGTTCCTAGCAAACTTTGGTGTTTTATATTTCTTTAGTGATCCCATCTTTTTTTTCCTCGCCTTTTTCAGTATAGAATTGTTTGTAGATCCTTTTATTTGTAGACATCTAAACTTATTTTGTTAGTGTATGATCTGCTATAGATGGTCTGCTCAATTTGCTTTTCTCTTTTCTTTGTTCTCTTTTTTGTTCATGTGTCACCTACACTAATTACAGTATGCCGAGTCACAATAGTGTGCTTGAAGAAGGATAAGACTGGTTGTGCTTGGATGGTTCATGCTACTCGTGAACCCATTAATGACTGGTTTTTGTCACAAAGTTCATTAATTTTTATAGTTGTGGTACAACTTCTCGGACGGTGAAGCATAGGCGGATGAACTCTAATTTAGTTGCAAGTTTGATCAAACATAAGGTGCGTGGTAAGGCGACAATACGTCCGATTGATGTTTTGCGTCAGTTTCACTTCGATTACGGTCTTTAGATATCCTATGATCATGCATGGTACGGTGTTGAGAAGGCAAAGAAGGGGGTTTTCGCTGATCAAAATGAATCATTTTAAGATTTATCTTGGTATGTTTAGGCAGTGGCTTCTATTAATCCTGGATCTCATTTTGTTCTCGATGTTGATGAGTGTACATGCCGTTTTAGGAGGTTGTTTGTTTCTTTCAAAGCATGCATTGATGGCTTCAAATTTTGCCATCTATTATTTCTTGATAGCACTCATTTGAAGCCAAAGTTCAAAGGAAAATTGTTGGCTGCAACATGCAAGGATGGCAATAGAGGTATGACTATATATCTTGTTAGTAGTCATATCTCGAGCTTTCATTTTTTGATCACAGTAGATAATTTTCTTTGTTTTCTTTTTTCTTTTTTCTTTTCTGACTTTTACATATTCTGATGGTTTGATATAATGTTGCAGGTTTGTATCCGTTTGCATTTGCCATTATTGATTATGAGAATGAAGAGAATTGGGGATGGTTCTTGAAGTGTCTCAAAGCAATATTAACTCCGGAGCGTGAGATCACATTTGTTTCGGATAGGAACATTGGGCTTCTAAAGGCTATGCCTATTGTTTTTCCAAGTTTTCACTATGCTTATTGCTTCTATCATCTGAAAAATAATCCGAGGGATGCTTTCAGCTGTAAACGTTGTAGTCATAATTTTAAAGATAAATACTATACAAATTTGCCGAATGTGCATTTGCTCCTACTTAAACGTTGTAGTCATAATTTTAAAGATAAATACTATACAAATTTGCCGAATGTGCATTTGCTCCTACTCTTAAACTTTATGAGACAAAGGTTGCCGAATTCTTGGTGGAGGGCGGGCATGTTGTGGAGAGGTTCTTGCGGAACCTTCCATAGGAGAATTGGGCAAATGCATTTTTCAAGGGGAAACGATATGGTGAGATGAGCTCCGCTATTGCAGAATCTATTAATTCATGGATCATTGACGAATGACATCTTCGTATCACCAATATGGTGGACTTGATAAGGCTGAAGCTGATGCAACATTTGACTGGTGTGTGTACTTGTGTTGTGTTTTATGCTTTTAGTTTCAGTGTATACTTGGTGTTAATGTCATCGTGTTTGTACTTGCAGACAGAAGGGTAGCTTGCAAGAAATGGAATTCTGTCACATGTACAGAAATTGATCGGAGGATTACAACATCTATTGATGAAGCAAGGTCTTGGTTTGTCAAGAATTCCACTGCTACGCTGTTTGAGGTTGAATCAAATCCTTATGTTTCAATTGATTTGAGAAGTCAGACGTGTTCATGTTATTAGTGGCAGTTGAATGGGCTGTCATATTCCCATGTTGTTGCTTGTATACTGTACTCTGGAGGAGATATGAATTCATTTGTAGATGCTTATTTGCACACATCGATGTGCATAATTTGTTATTTATTTTCAATATACCCTATTCAAATGTTTGACAAGCTAGACAATGCATCTAAGGATGAAGCCATCCTCCGTCCATTATCTAGAAGGCCTCCAGGCAGGCCAAGGAAGAAAATGATCAAATCTAAGGTTTAGTTTGTCAGAAGCATTAGATGTACACAGTGTGGTTGCGAAGAGCGTTATAATAGGAGAACTTATATTGAAGCATTGCATTAACGATATTTGATTTCATTGTGTAATTAAAATTGTTGTTTTGATAAAATCAGAAGCATGTGCTATTATTGTTCCAAAGTTGGATGCACTTGAAGGCTTGAGTTTAATGGAAAATTTTATTGATTAACTAATATTCTCTTTTCTCTTTTCATGTACTGCATTCATTTTAACTGAGATTGATCAAATACTTAATGTGATTCGAGTGCACATTATATATTACTTGAGCATAATCAAACATATGCATCCTGTTTAGAAAATGGATGGTATGTATGTTTACAGCATGGTACATCCTGAATTATACACATATAGCCTACTGAAGCATTGATATATAGCAGTCAATTGTAAGTTTGGTATATGTTTTTTCTATTTTCTGGACAACAAAAGTATTACAACTTGTATCATCAAAATCACTACAACCATATCAATTTAATATGTACATCTTTGTCAGTGTATCTATATAGTTGCAATTTGGGATTGTAAGTTCAAGTACAACTTTGAGAATGACAATGTTTCAGTCACATAGTACAAAGCCTTCAATTAACTCTACTTTGAACCTCCTGATGTCCTGTGTGTTGAGCTCCTTGTGTATTTGTTGATGCAGTGCGAGTAGCCTCATGTAGTAGCAAATATACACTCCGTAGTTAGTCCTCTTTTTTTTTTTGGAAATTATGGAGTTAGATTCATCTACAAAATGCATTAGTGAGAGGTAAAAATGCAACTCTATTGCTTTTTTTGTACTTACCTATATTCACCCTGTTGGGGGATATCCTTTACGCTTATAATCGGAAGGTCAAAATCTTGAGTGGAGAAGGCAGGGTCATTTGGTCGGTCGTATGCATTTTAAATGTAATGCTTCTAAATTCATAGAATATTAGTAAACATTGAGACAAAGGTGCATTCATTATAGATATTTAGTATATGGAATTAAAATTTCAACTATTGAGCATTTTGACTTACCATTTGGATTACATCCCATAGGTAATCGTCTTGATGTCCATCTCAGGACTGCAAAGAGTTGTAGAAATTCCAAATTCCATCTCTTGTATCTAAAACCAGTAGTGTACAATGGTATGGATGCTTTCCTTGCATCCCTTTATTTGAACATATTGGGAAGAAAACTTGTTTCTCATTTCTACTAGCCTCTATGCATTCTTTGGCTAGCTGCTTCCTGTAATTATCATTATTACTACTTAATGCCAAGGTCTGCATAAGAACATATACAGTCAATTACAGTTGGCATATTCAAAAAAAAATCACAGTCTAATGGATTGAGGTTTTTGTACCCAGCAGGAGCTATGCATGAAGGAGCTCTTGTGATCAAACTCCTTTCTTTGGGATAATATGCTGGTGTATCCATCGATCACCTATTCAGTGAAATTTAAGTGAGCATTCAATAGACTCTTTTCCCTTTTCTCTTTTCTCTCTACCCCATTCCTTTGATAACAAACCATCCAGAAATTGAAATGTTGTGGCACTTACCGTGCTAGGTATGTACTCATAAGTCAAAATGGATAGTATGCATTCGACCATTACTATGTTGTTTGGCTTAAATTTGTCTCACCTTATTGTAGCGCTGCATTAGCAAATAATGTTAGTTAGTAACTTTTATGAGTAAGAAACCATCTAGTTCATATGCAATTGTGTATGATTACTTTGTGCCTTCGTTCTTCAGCATGGTTTTGATTTTTTCGTATGTGGCATTATTCAAGTACTGACCACATTTATATGTGTTCGTGAATAAAATGTCGATCTCGTTGGGACAAGATTTCTATTTTATTTCTGAGCAAATCATTTTTAATTTCATACAAGGAAATTGCAGGCACCACACCCCTGGACCACTAAGTCGGCAAATCCATCATTTACATCCCCGTGGGGAACACCTCCGATTCTAGATCCGATAAAATAAATGTCACGCCCCGACCCGCGAAAGCTCAACCGGCCCGTGTGACGCGAACCGGAACCTAACAACTGCGGAAAATTTGGCGAGGGTTCCCTCTATCCGTATTGGTCTCCCTAAGCAATTCATCAAACACCCCCAATTAGATAAAACTACAATTTACAGAAGCCTCAAACCACAGATTACAAACCCAAATTTAATATACAAATCCTCGAAGAGGGGAAGATTGAAATACAACATTATATACTATCGTAGGAGACTAGTTAACAAAGGGTTTAAAAACAGTAAAGGATCACCACTCCTCAGACTCCGCCAGGTACCGCCGCACCACCGACCAACTGCCCTGTAGGGGCCAGCAAAGAGGAGCTAACGCATGCACCTGCAAAACACAGCCCGGGTAGGAGTGAGCACTAAGCTCAGCAGGGAAACTACACTACAACGCACAGAAGGAAGAGGGAAACGCAACAGTGTCGCCCCCAAGCCAGACTCGGGTGTGCTGCAAGGGTCCCATAACCCTACACTAGTGTCCCTAGGCATATCCAGCCATGGTCACCCCAACGGACTGGGCCTATCCTGGATACACCTAGTATCGCAGGGTTCCAGCTGTGGTCACCCAAAACGGACTGGGCCCACACTGGTCATCACTGCTGCGGGGTTCCAGCTATGGTTACCCAAAACGGACTGGGCCCATACTGGTCGCCTTCGCGGGCAGGAACAGACACTGCCTGGGCCGGTACTAGCCCCCTCAGCCCCCAAGGAACACGAACCGACATCGGTTGCACCCTCAACACCTGGCTCGAGGCCGACATGACCTCTAACAATCATCAATCAACATGTGTACTAGTCATCTAAGCCTATCATCGAAAACGACTGTACACCACAATTCAAACCTGGTCCAAGCTACTCGACCCCGGTCCTAGGGCTAAATTCGAGCTTCAAAGCGTCGAGATGGCGACCCACCAATCGCCCACGCCCTAACCTTATGCAACTAATGCACAACCAGAATGCATGCAACGCGCACACGCAGATAGAACAGACATAGCATGCAGCAGAATGTGATGATAACACAAACAAGGTCTGGGCTCGGCACTCTGCCGGCCCGGGGTGGTAAACAAGTATTAAGGTTTAGAACTGCTGCAGTGGTACCACCACCAACTGACAGCCAGATCACCAGCAACTTGCATCGGGAAGCAGCCCAGCAAACAACAGAAGGCACACCACACAGATAAAGCCCCGGTGCACGCCGGCATGCAAGGCTATGGAAAGCAGTAGGGCTACTCACCCGCTTATTTTAAACATCCCAGTAGTCATCACTCTTCTGATTCACACCCCTAATATGGGATTAACATGCTTAAAGGTATGTACAAATTCATAAAGCAGTAAAGAAGAACTGCAGGAAAAGCCCCGCGGGTAAAACCCAATGAAAACTCCTCTCTGTCATCAAAGGATCGATCTTTTCCTAAAAAAAGATCGATCTTCCAAATGACAAAGAGCATCTCCCTTGTCGACCCAAAAAAGATCGATCATTCTCGCGACAGGGGGCATCCCATGCTACCCTAGAACACAGATCGATCCTCTCCACCAGAAGATCGATCCTCACTCGGGCTCAGCATGACCAACAAGAAGGATCGATCATTCATTACGAATGATCGATCTTGTTGGGTTCTCCGGTGAACCTCCGACAAGAAAATACCGTCGGAAAACTCCACCAAATCCCACAAAACCTTGGGATCTGGTAGTACGAAGGATCACGAGTCCAAAACCGGTAAGCAAGCTAAAAACAAACATGCAAAATGACAGATCTAAGCTTCAGAACACAAGGAAACTCGAAACTCTCAAAAACCAGAAAACAAAGTAGGTAGGATCCCTACCTAGGCAAGAGCTGCTTCAATCCCAGCTGCTAAGCCTTAGATCGTCCTCAATCTCTTCAAAATCCGGCCAGATCTCAGCTCAAGAACGGCGGATTTCAA
Organism: Narthecium ossifragum; assembly: GCA_963920575.1. Lineage (NCBI taxonomy): Eukaryota > Viridiplantae > Streptophyta > Magnoliopsida > Dioscoreales > Nartheciaceae > Narthecium > Narthecium ossifragum. The sequence goes on from OY986968.1 coordinate 11,889,339, forward strand.
AGGGATTCAAGGAAGAAGGTTGTGTTCGCTTTATAGGCAAACGAACCGACTTATGAATGATCGGTCTTTCCCAGAGGAAAGATCGATCCTTCGTGACGATCATGCCTTGACTTTCTGGCACTAAATGATCGATCTTCTAGCAAGGAAAGATCGATCTTTTAGGTGCAGAAAGCTAGACTTGGGCTAAAACACAAGCCCAAGCCCGGATCTTTCGATCCAGGATCCACCTAACCGTTCTAGTCAAACACTAACACAAACATGATCAGTGTGTGCACAAGCGGGTGTGAAACAAACCAACGAGGCGTAATTTACCAAATTGCCCTTGCGGTCCAAGAAACAATGTCCGGGACCACCACCTTCATCGCCGGGGTTTTGATGTCACTGAAGTTGGAGGGATGTTGTTTGAGTTTTTTTGTTGCCGGAGCTTCGAGACTGCCGGAGTTGAGGAAGACGTTATCTGAGTGTCGGAGCGTCACAACAGGTGTTTCGAGGCTATTGGAGTCGAAGAACACCGACCAAGAAGATCTTCAGATGCCTTCTGAACTTTATCGCAGGATCCTTAGGGCCACTGGAGTCCGGGGGATGTTGTCCGAGCGTCGAGGCCTTTGGAGTTAGGAGAGTGCCTGGATCATCACTGCCGGAGCTTTGGAGTTGAGAAAGCACCTGGATCCGATCTCCGTCGCGATAAAGCCGGCTGGAACTAGAGGAGCATAGGACAGATGGAAGCGCAGAGGAAGCCGCTGAAGAAGATCTCACCGGACCTTGGAATCGCGAGATCTACGGCGACGGATGGATGCCGCCACGAGCTTTAGGCTAAGCACGCCGGTGGGCGACAGATCCGATGGGGATGCGTCGGGTGCTGGAGATGAGGAGGCGTCCACTGGAGTGGAGGAGGCGACGAATAAAGTTGGGGAGGCACCATCCAAGCTTCAAGGCCGGTGAAAATAGGGGAGCCGCAGATAAAATAGGGGGAGCTCCTGGATCTGGACTTCGTCGCCGTGGAGGTGTCCGGAGCAGAGGAATGGGCAATCAAAAATAGGGGAGGCGTCGAAGCTTTAGGATACTCGGAAGTAGGGGAAGCCGCGTGGACCTTGCTGGAGGTGTGTTTCACGCTTTGCGGGTGGCTCGAGGACGGCGACGGCGACGGGTCCTCCCGCTAGATGACGGCGACGAGTTCCTACGACGAGTTCCTTGGGCTGGATCAAGGAGGAGGACGACGACAACCTTGGACTGGCTCAAGGCCGGCGACGTCGATGGGTTCCTTCCTCTCAGGCGTTTCCTTCTCTTCTTCTCTTTCTTTGATTTGTCTTTTTCGGCCAGCCCCCTCTTCATCCCTCTTCTCCTCTTCTTATAGGAACCGAGCTGTTTGTTGGGGATTTGGTGAGATACACACGAGAGCATAGGGATCCTGGGTGTTAAGATTTGATTTCCAACCATGTTTTTTTGGAGGGGCTGGGATGTTAAGATTTGGCATTTGTTGTGATACAAGGAGGTTAGGATTTCCTAACCATCCAGATTAGGGAGTTGAGATATGAGGTTTAAATTTCGAATGTCCGTTTAAATTTCAAGTTCATGTGTGAACTTGTTTAAATTTTGAATGCTCAATAAAATTTCAAATATTTATCTTGAATTTGAATAATTGTCTAGCCATCGAATATTTGTCTTAATTTTGAATGTCTTGTTTGGGTTTTGAATTTTAATATTACATATGGTGATAGGAGGATTTACTAAAATACCCCCGGGCAGACCGGGATGTAACCAAAACACCCTTTTTATCGGTCATGTGTATTTTGGACCGAAATGTCCCCGGGGTAGAGAAAACACTTTTATTTCAAATTTTCACACCCCTGAAGATGTGAAATGACCAAAATGCCTCTTGGGGTTAAATGACCAAAATACCCTTTCGGTCTGGTTGTTTATGCGCGACGCATGGCAGCACGACTTTTGTGCGTGTCATGGACACGTGCGCGGATTATGTGGCGCGCATATTTTAGACTCGATGTATACGAGTCATGTGCGCGCGCGCATGGCGCGCGCATCGCCTTGCCCGGGGTTTAGGCGAATTTGAAGTTGGGTATTTGTTTGGGTTTATTTTGAGTTTTCGGATTTTTCCTTTATTTATTTCAGGGAATTTTCTATAATGTCTCTGATGTTGTGGAAAATTACCAAAACACCCCTATATTTACACAACTTATTTATGATCCGTCAAAGCTATGTAAAAGCTATTTTGGAGTGTAGTGGGAGATTTAGACATATATTTTGGTCTAAATTCCCAAAATACCCTCGGGTGGGTAAAATTACCGAAATACCCTTTTTCCTCCGGTTTGTATAGGATGCCGTGAAAACCGGGAATAGGTAGGGGATTTGAATGGATTCGACTGTGTATGAGCCAGTTTGGATTTGGTGCATGTGGATTCAGTCGGAGGAATTCCGCAAATGTTGTCCACTTAGCCTTAGCTAAAATCGATGTCAACAATATGATTTCTTGAATTTCATTCTTTGTTTTTTTTGGCCTTTTCGAGGTGCTGTAAGTGTAGTCTGGATCCTTATTCTTCTTCCGCTTCTTTCCTTTAATGTCCTTCACCATTGAAGTCTCTCTTGGTTGCATTGCACTTTCCTTTTCAATCTTTTGCAATGCATTTTCAATTATGTCTTGGTTTTCCTTTTCTTGTGAGGTCATTTCATCCTCTAATGTTTTTATTCTAGATTCAAGTGTTGTGATCTTTGCAGACTTATCTCATCCTTCAAATTAAACGAGTAGATTGTTGTACTTGAGCTCAATAATCTCATTTTCCTTCTCTAACATTTGTTGTTTGGCAGCCCTCAAATTCTGCTCTGCTGACTTCAATTTTGCATCTCTATATCTGATAAATCTTGTTAGTTGATCTATTTATGATGTATGGGTCGAATTCTGTTTCGATATGCTGAGCAATTTGTGCATCATCATATGCCTCTCTCAGTTCCTCCGTATTCTTGATCACTAGTGTCAATGCAATCCTCTCTTTCTCAACCTGAATTAGTTTTGTTGCCAGTTCAACATTTCTGATCCTTGCTGACTCTGTCTCAGTGTTTGATGTTTGCATTTTTTTCCCTCATCTCATCATTCTCGGCATGCAATTTGGTCATGCTTTCATTTTCAGGGTCTTTTTGTGGATGCTCAGATGTTTGTACATCAATGGTATGCTGGTTGACCTACATTCCAGTTGTTATTGGAGGATTAGAAACCGTAGTTTGAGGACCTGCCCCACTACTCCTGGGTCGACCGCTTGGGTCGGGCCAGTGGCTCGTTGTAGACCGCAAAGGAAATTTGGTAAATTGCACATTGTTGGTTTGTTTCACACTCGCGGGTGCACACGTTGACCGTGTTTGTGTAAATGTTTGATTAGAATGGTTAGGTGGACCCGGGATCAAAGATCCTGGCTTGGGCTTGTGTTTTAGCCCAAGTCTAGCTTTCTGGGCAAAGGGGATTGATCTTCTCTTGCTAAGGAGATCGATCTCTTAGCGCCAGAAAGTTAAGTCGGTTCGTCATGAAAGATCGATCTCTTTTTGAGAAGAGATCGATCTCTCATAGGTCGGTTCGTCCGTCCATAGAATGAACGAAACCCTCTTCTTTCATTCTTTTTCAAATCCGCGTTCTTGAGCTGAGATCCGGCTGGATTTGAAGGAGTTTGAGGACGATCCAAGGCTTAGCAGCTGGGATTGAAGCAGCTCTAGTCTAGGTAGGGATCCTACCTACTTATTTTTTTTTCAGATTTGTGAGGTTTGAGTTTTGATTGATATTTGTTTTGCTTAGATCTGATTAAATACAAGTTTGCTTTCAATGAAATCTCCGGTTTCGGACTCGTGGTCCTTCATACTACCAGATCCTAAGGTTTTGTGGGATTTGGTGGATTTTTCGGCGGTATTTCTCGCCGGCGGTTCGCCGGTGAATCCATCCGAATCGATCTTTCTTGAGGAAAGATCGATCTCTTGTGGGGTGTCATGCCCAGCCCGAGCGGGATCAATCCTTCTGTTGGAGAAGATCGATCCTTGCTTGGCTGGCATGGGCGGGTTCCGAGTTACGAAGAAGATCAATTCTTCTTGTGGAGAAGATCGATCTCTTCCGGTTGACTGGGATGAGGCTTTTCTCAAGCACTAAGAAGATCGATCTTCTCTGGGAGAGAGATCATCTTAGTGGCTGAGAGGTATTTTCAGTGGATTTGCCCGCGGGGCTTCGTGTATGCAGTTTGCTTTACCGTTGTATCAACTTGTATATAATCTTGAGCATGTTAGCCCCATAATGAGGGGTAGTGGTGAACTGGGACAGTGATGACTCCGGGGATGTTTTGATAACATGTTGTACTGCTAATCTTCTTTGTCGGGGTTGCTTCCCGTAACATGCTGTCTTTTGGCGGACTGGCTGCAATTGGTGGGGCTACCACTGCAGCAACTCCTTGGCCTGTTTTACTGTTCACCACCAGGGCTGGTAGGGTGTCGAGCCCATACCTTGTTTATTTAATCGTCACATATGTTGCATGCTTATCTGCTTTTCCTGCGTATGTGCATAGCATGCATTCTGGTTGTGCATTAGATGCATAAGGATAGGGCGTGGGCGATCTGTGGGTCGCCGTCCCAAGGCTTGGAAGCTCGGATTTAGTCCTAGGATCGGGGTTGGGTAGCTTGGTCCAGGTTTGAATAGTGGTGTTCAGTCGATTTTGATGATAGGCCTAGATGGCTCGAACACCTATTGATTGATGATTGTAGAGGTCGTGTCGGCCTCTAGTCGGGTTCTGAGGTGTAGCCGGTGTCCAGTGATCTACGACTCTTGAGTAGAGGGTGTGCCTACTCAGCGGTGCCATTTCCTGCCGGTAGTCATGGTTTCCTGGTTGTGAGCCTTCAGTGTTGGTTGCCTGCATTTAGGGACACTCGGTGGGGTTATGGGACCCCTATATAGACCCAGGCCTTACTAGACGGCGACACTGTTGCGTTTCCCTCTTTCTTCTCTGTGTCGTAGTGTAGTTTCCCTGCTGAGCTTAGTTACTCACTCCTACTGGGGCTGTGTTTTGCAGGTGTAGACGTTAGCTCCTCTTCGGTGGCTCCTACCGGGCAGTTGGTCGGCGGTGTGGCGGCGTCAGGCGAAGTCTGAGGAGTGGTGATCTGTTTTCCCAGAACCTTTGTATAGTTAGCCTCATACGGGAGTATATACATGTTGTATTTGAATCCTTCCCTCCTCGAGGTTTTGTATATTACACTTTGGGATTTGTAATCTTCAGTTTGAGCTTTCTATAAATTATAGTTTTGTTAATTGATGGCTTTTGATGAATTGTTTAGGGAGACCTTCATGTTAGAGGGAACCCTTGCCAAAATTTTCCGCAGTTTGTTAGGTTCCGGTTCGCGTCGCCCGACCCGGTTGGGCTTTCGTGGGTCAGGGCGCGACACGTAGTCATACTTTGAATTGAGAATTAATGATGCAAAATGAAAAAAGAGAAAAGAGAGAACCGGTTGATAGCACTTACATCTGTTTCAATGTCCTAATGCTGTGATCTTGAAGTGCTTGGTTCTCCATCTCCATCATCATCATCATTATCTGAAGTTTTTGAAGTGGAGACATTCTCGTGGCCATCATCATGATCATCACCATATTCCTTCTCTTTTCCTTCGTCGTCTTGATCACCATTACCAACTTCATCCTCTCCCCCTTCTTCATTTTCATCATCCTCATCATCTTCCTCATCTTGATCCTCTTCCACCTCAGCTTCTTCATCTTCATCTTCATACTCATCTTCTTCTTTGCTATTTTCAAACAAGCTTTTATATAACTTTGACTCATTAATTGTGCCATGCAATTCTTCTTACATAACCTGTAAAGAGAAAAGAAAAAAGAAAAAAAGAGAAAAGAGAATTATTAGCCGAATGAGCATTGACAGGGTATTGAATATGTACAGTGAATTATAAATGTTGATATTGCATTTTCAATGTATTTATAACTCATAGTAAAGAGAAAATTTATATGTCCTCACCTTGGATGCAAGTATTTTCTCTGGCATTATATCTTTTCTCTCATTATTCAAGTCCCACTTTATGCACCTTGGCATTTTATGTTCTCTGCTGATTGGGTGGACCAGAGTGGTGTGTTCATAAAACCATTACGGCAGAAAATAGGAATATGATGTGTAAATTAGAAGCTATTCTTATCTTTATACTATATTAGTAGCATAAGCTTATGGGCTCAGTTAGCATATCAGAATGAGAACTATGCAGCCAGTTACTGTGGGGGGATTGTTGGCATTATTTTTCAAAGATTCAATGAGTCTATTAAGGATTGATTCAATCCAATCATACTTCATATCATTGAGGTCCTCAACAAATTCAGTAAACCCATATGTAACGTTTTGTCCAGTTGTACTGAAGAATAATGACCAAAATAGTATTAGGCACAAGATCCTAACACAATCCACTTTTGCAGTTCTTGACTTACAACTAATAAGTTTAAGAACTTTCCAACTCATCTTGCTTATTGTAATGTCATTCATCTTTGGGAAGACTCTGTCCTTGAATGCTGATTTCTTCTTCTTTCCTTTCGATATCTTTATCTTCTCTTTTCCATTCTTGATCCCAAATATGTACCGGACATCCGATTTGTATATCTCACAGTACTTTTTTCCAATTATAAACTTTCTCGTGTCTCTATTAAACATTTCAATCAATCTTGTAAGGTCCCCATCATGTTTACTGCATGTTGACTGATAAATCACAAAATGCGCATAATATAACCCTTCAACTTAACTTTGTTAGTATCAGAGCGGTGTATTACTAATAGATTGTTAGTACATTTAAGGTACAAGGAGTCCAAGAAGACCTACATCGATTTCATGGTGAAAAAGTGAAAAAGATGAAGAAAAAGTAGAAATAACCATATTTGGATCGATCCAGGCTTATTTTGTTGGATTGATCCAGACCTTCCTTCTAGAGAACCATATTGGGCTTTGCAAAGTGGATCGATCCAAATCCTTTATGGATCGATCCAAACACCCTTTCCAAAGAACAATTTTTAGCCTTCCACAATGTATCGATCCAGACTTGTTTGGATCGATCCAGATCCCTTTTGGATGGATCCAAACTTATCTGGATCGATCCAAAACCCCTTTTCAGAGTCTCTTTTGCAGTATTGCACAGTAGATCGATCAGAACTCAAAGTGGATCGATCCAATCCTTCAGAAACCCCAAGATCTATAGTTTGGATCGATCCAAGACCGACTGACGGGTAAAGATGGACGGTTTGGATCTAATTCCACCGTCCACGACTTGGGGCCTATAAATAGGGGTTTTGGCTCTTATTTTTGGATCTTTTTCTTAGCCTTCTTCCGTTCTTGAAGTTAGAGAGATTTAGGGCTCTAAAAGTAGATTTTGATGGAGAAGATTTATCAAACCTCTCCTTCCATAGATCTCCTACCCAAGATGAGTAGCTAAACCCCCTTCTCCTTGGGAATTCCTTGATGTCTTATGTTTTTTTCTTAGATTTTTCTTTTGATTCTTGATATAATGACTCTCTTGAGATGGTATTTGTATGAATTCATATGTAAATTCATATTTCTTTAATGAAATCCATTGTTGAATGGTTTGAATACCTCTTATTGCATGTAATTATATGGAAATTAGATGCTTGATAGGTGTTTGACTTAATTCCTTAAAGAATAGGTCATGCCAGAACCATGGCCATCTCACTTGGAGGGATCCTTGTTCTTAGGATAGGATCTTGAGGTGCTAGATCCACCCCAAGCCATCACTAACCTACCTACCATTCTTGCCTTAGATGAAAGATTGGATTGAGGTATTAAACCCATTTCAATCCAAAACTTTATTCATATATATCCTTGATTTCTTGCCAATGATATGACCTTAACCGACGATTGTTGAGCTATGATCGGATTAAAGCCTCGATCATGGATCTTAATCTTGTAATTCACGCGATGAGATGATCTTAACCCGACGTCTCATTAGCGGCGAGCGATACTTATCCTACGCTCATCGATCTCCAATTTCGACTATCTCATTGAGGTGTCATTTATCTTGATTCATAGAGAAGACATTTAGATCCTAATTCGGATTGGATTCTCTAGGATTTCTTTCTTGATAAATTTTTGCCTTAATTATTTTTAGAGTACTTTAGTTAGAATACTCAAAGAATCAATCCAATTGTTTCCAACCATTGTAGAGATTATATTGCATTTGTTAGTTCGAACATCCAATTCATTGAGGATTCGACCCGTGCTTCCACTAACTACGTTGTAGTTAATTAATAGTTCGGTAAATTATTTTGACCGCTTTTGATATAGATAACGACACATTTCAAGTTGCGTCATTGACTTTCTGATTTTGTTCTCATGTATTGCCATGAACAATGTGAAGAACGGAGTGTTGTGCATAATGTCAAAGTGCTCTTCTATGATATCATCGTGCATTTTTTACATTACACCTGTAATTGTGGCTGGTTTAGATCTGTATTGCTTAGCTTTCTACAATTGAAGGTTACAAAAGAGAATACAGTTAGCATGCAAATCATTCATGAACATAAAAGAGAATATTGCAAACCATGCAAGAACATAAATCCTCTTTGATATAGGAGAGAACACTAAATGCTATTTTTGGTATGTATTCTCTTTTTCCGAAGAGAATAATACAACCCAATCATGAACATTAACGAAAAAGGGAAAAGAGAATACTCCAGATCATTCATGAACATCATATCCTCTTTTTGCTATGTATTCTCTTTTTTCAAAGAGAATAATGCGATTCATTTATGAGCATTAACAAAAAAGGGAAAAGAGAATTTTCTAGATCATTCATGAACACCAAATACTCTTATTGCTATGCATTCTCTTTTTTCAGAGAGAATATTGCAATCAATTCATGAGCAAGAACAAAAAAGGGAAAAGAGAATACTACAGATCGGTTATGAACACGAGATCTTACTTTTGGTATGTATTCTCTTTTCCCAGAGAGAATACTGCAATCAATTCATGAGCATCAATGAAGAAGAGAACAGAACATACCGCAAATCATGAATATCGGAATTCTCTTTGATAGTTTTTCTATATTTATAAAGAAAAATACCGCAATCCATTATGAACATTAATGGAAAAGAGAAAAGAGGATATCAAAAACAATTGATGAACATAAATTGATTATTTATTAGTGTTTTGTTACATTTGATCAAATGTCGCAAAAACATGAACAGACAGAAAAAGAGAAAAGTATTAAACAAGTTTGAAAATCCTAGATTTCCAAAATCCTCTTTTCCCTTTTCATGGATCGTGGAACTATTAATCAAGGTACTGGGCAACTTATTCATCACATTTTGATCCTAAAACATAAGGAGAAGAAGCCGCAATCAAAATATACCTTCTCTTTTGCCATTCTTGACTGATGATTCAAGAAGAAACGATGAGGAAATGAGCAGGATGATACTTTAGGGTTTGTCGGAAGTCAGAATTTCTTCTATTTAGGCAAGAAAGAACATCATCCGGCTTTAGGGATCGCCGATAGTAACAATCGAACCCTAGTTTCTCTTTTTGGGAAGGTTTGCTCAAGATTTCTCTTGGAAATTTCAAATTTGGAATGGATTGGGATGGAGAGCGATGTCGGTTATGAAGTGAGGACATATGTGTCTATTGAAATGTTAAATGACGTTAACGTCCAAAATCTTATTGTTACTGTTTTATTAGCAAAATAAGTCCATTTTATGATGTTGGCGTCCTTCTCCCAAATTAATAAGGACATATTAAACCTTCAAACCAAATATGACCGTTCGTCTACCCCGGAGAAGTTACCAATTACATGTCAGGCAAGTTGGAGAGTGCGCACATCTTCCGAATCCACACACCAAATACTTCAATTCATCCTCTCGGATCAGTATAAACTTTTGGCATAATTTGTAGATCAGAGTTCGAGATTTCGAACTTTATCTCCAACAATCTGCTCTTTGCCTTAATAATTATATGCCCAATAATTAGTCATTACATATGTCATCAGAGACCAGGAACTATGTACTGCAAATGTTTGCACAACGAAATATACTTGATAATACAAAAGAAACCTTGGCAGTGCACAAAAGATTATTTCATTTAGTACGAAACAAATACAAACTTTCTTACAGTATACGAAAAATTCATGACTTCTTTTAACAATAATATCCTTCGAGATCTAAACAAATTGAAGCCAAATAGTCGTAGTTTCTTGCATCTGAAAATTAGATGGCCAAGAACCAAGTTCACACGAACACACTAACAAAATTTTCCTTATTGTTATCTGAAGATACTTGAAACAAAGAATCTCGTAGATCTTCAGATCCGGAAACAACGATTCCCCGGAGAAAAAATTATTACTTTAGATGACTGAATCCATTTACTAGTATCGCCCTTCAGGCTCATAGGGGACTCTTATCCTTCTTGTTTCTGGTCCAGCAACTATATCCTCCCAAAACAGAGCAGAGAGAGCCACTGTCAACTCACCTACTTGTCCTGCAATGAAGATGAACAATTCAAACACTCCAGCATGTATTTCTAACAGCAATATAACATCTAAAAGCTCTGTTCCTTACCATCTCCAATGAGTTGTTCATCCCATGCAGTAATTGGCAAGATAGGTAGCAAGCTGCTCAAATACATCATTTCAGCTGCATTCTTGGCCTCTTCCACTGTTATATGCCTAGTGCTAACACTGCTCAAAAGACCACTCTCAACTAATTTAGATGCCAGCATTCTAAGCCTCCTTGTAGTGCATCCACTAAGGATGTTATCAGATAATGGTAATATAAACTCTTTTCTCTTGCTAATGAATGCAACATTAGCATTAGGGCCCTCTGCAACATAGCCTTCATCATCCACCCAGATAGAGGAGAAGGCACCCTTTTCTTCAGCTTCCATTTTTGAGAACACATTAGGCAGATAGTTGACATTTTTCATCTTAGCAAAAAGAGGAGGTTTGATTGGCACATTGGATGTTATAATTTTCACTCCCTGTTTGAGTTTGGAAAAGTTCTGACTGCTGACTACTGCATAGAATGCAGGTTCCGAACAGCCTGTTGTCGATAACTGGAAATCACCTGGGCCAGCACTCAACCAGTATCTGATTGATCCTTTCTTGCAGTTGGAGGCTGCTGCTAGTTGAATGAGAATGGTTCGCAAGGTTTTACGAGATTGCGGAGAAGAGATCTTGGCTTGCGATGCGGAGTTTAGGAATCGGTCCAGATGAGCATCTAGATCGTACAAGTATCTGCAAGACATATTCTTTGTTATTATCAAGAATCTTAAAGAGAGGAAACGTTGAAGACAGACCTTGCTAAATCTTTCATAAGATGACTTCCAAACTAATTTTATTGCAGGTAATGAATATTGGTGATTCATCAACGCCACCGTGTGCATTAACGATGTACGAGTCTTAGAGCCACGCTAAAAATACAGGTAAAAATTGTACTTCTAAAACTTATTTGTACACTTAGAATGGTTTTACTTATTTTCATGCTACCTCCTTTATTCATGAAACACGCTTCTCAGTTTGTACAAGTTATCATAGTAAGCAGAATCAATTGTACTCTCTATATATGCGTGGCTTGAGCTCTACATAGTATCACAGTTTTTGTGATCTGCTAGATTGTAGCTAGAAAATTGAGTACATGATATGGAATCCTCTGCTTACCCATTCATGAGCATTGTTGTATCAAACACACCATGCCCTCTATGAACCATGTGATCATCAATTGGAACAACCATCAATGATGGATCCATTATGATTCCACCCAGCAAGCTAGAATACATTGCTCTATAGTCTTGCTTGTCCCTCGAACTCCACTTGCATTGTAGCATTTTCAGCACCTACAAAGTTAGACCATAACACAAGATCAAAGTTTGTAAAAAACATTCATCAAAGCAAGATCTAAAATACATAAAGTTCTGATAGAGATTGTAAATCAAGAACTGATTAAATTCAGAATTTAACTCCAAGTTTATTACGTTGCAGTCCTTGGGCATTTTAATCAGCAAGAAGTGAAGCACACAACCATCTCTTTGCGCATTTGGTTAATTTATGTAGTGAAGAGAGGCTTAAGTGTTCTTCTAGGCATGAAGCATGCTTTCAATTGGAAATGTGGTTATATATATATACAACATAGTTAGGATCTCCTCATCAGAAAATCAAAAAAATCCAATTATAAGAACAGTAAGGTATCCAAGAACCAATGCAATACAAAAAAGCAAATAAAATCTACTGATATGTAAACAAATAGCATCAATGCCAGATCCGAAAGTATGTTAATTTCAGTTTTGACTATTTTTTAACAATTGGATCCACATGTATGAACACTTCAGATTTAAATTTCGATGCAGAAATTTTAAACGGCATGAACTAGAAACAAGAACCATAGTACAATAAGCACTAAAGCATTTGCATAAAACGTTTTCTCGGATTCACCTCCAGTGATGAATAAACAGGCAGGCGAAACTCAACAATGCCATTTTCATCGACTGTTGAGGAGGGAAAAAATAACACAAAATCAACTTTCCATAAGACTAACTAATCAAAGAGCCACCAACAATTAGAACCAAGATGAAGCAGGTCCACCTACCTGGTCTTTGATCAGGGTCGACAATGACGTTGGAGTAGGCATTCATTGAATACCGAAGCCGAAACAAAGACGAAGGCGACACCGAGGGCCGAGGAGGGAGAAAGGGACGGAGGATTTGTTTGCAAGGGAGGGGCATCGCCATGTTTCACCACCCTATGGATCTCCAATTCGTTGCAGGAGATGAAAAAGGGTGGTGCCACTATGTATGGCCCATAAATCCGTTTGTGTGATAATTATTTGTCCGATGCAGGATAAGAAAGCAATGCTAGTTGCACCAACAGAAACATAAACTACTGATCCGGCATACTCAACGATATATGCATGGAAAGAGCAAATCAAGAGTATCATGCAGTTTTGTACATTGATGAATTTTTTTTAATTTTATTTGTTTTTGGGTTAATATCATGTTTCACTTTTATTTGTTTGGAAAGGGTGTAAGGGCCGCGAAATTTTACCCTAGTAAATTTAATCCTCCTTTACTTGTGTTTAAACAGCAATGTAAAATTTACCTTGGGTAAAACTTATCCTAATATGAGATTAAAGAAGGTGTATATCTTACCACCCATACGAGATGGGTAATGGGGTGTAAAAGATTTATTTATATTTATATATTTACCTTTTTTTTTTTTACTTTCTTTACGGAAAACCATCATTTAATTTATTTTAATAATTTAACTATTTTTTCTCTCTCCTAATATCTCTACTTCCTCTCTCTATTTTCTCACTCTACTTTCTCTCTTCTATTTTCTTTCTCTACTCATCTCTCCAATTTTCTCTTTCTAGTTCATCTCTCTAATTTTCTCTCTCTACTTCCTCACTACTATTTTCTTACTTTACTTCATCTCTCCTATTTTCTCACTCTACATCTCCTCTCCTCTTTTTTCTCTCTACTCCCTCTCTCATAGTTTCTCTCTCCTATTTTCTCTCTGATTTATCGCCCCCCTATCTCCTCTCTGACTTATCGCCCTCCTATCTCCCTCTCGACTTCCTCCCTCCTATTTTCTCTCTCTACTTCTCACTCCTATTTTCTCTATCTACTTTCTTCCTCCTGATAAGACTTGAAAAGGGCACAAAACACCCTTATAATTTGGCTTTGTTTGGCCCCAAGCAAGGTTGTACTGACTACTTTTCTTCCATTTCAGGTATAACAGGTCATGCTACGAGTTAGATCAACTTTTGAGCTAAAACAATGTATTTTGGCGATTTTTGGCAGGCCAGATCGATCGAACTCAACAGGAGCTATCGATCCAACTCAACCAGTGACGGGACAATGAATAACAGCCAGATCGATCGGACCCGGCATGACGGATCGATCCAGCACGAGACTTAACATAACAATATGTGCACGATCGATCCGACTCCAATGACCCGATCGATCCGGCTCGGGCGTTACTAGCAATTAAAAGAGCCAGATCGATCCAACTCCGAAGAGGGATCGATCCAGCTCGGGCGTCAACAGCAAATAAGGGAGTCAGATCGATCGAACTCGACTAGACGGATCGATCCGACTCGGCCAGCGTTAAAATTCAACGGCTTAGATCTAATCCGTGGGAGGTTGTCTCGGGGGCTATAAGTAGGCGTTTTTTAGGATTTTCCGGGGGCTTTTTCCAGACGTTTTTGGGGAGAGTTTTCCTATCTTTTCTACACTTTTTTCTTCGACGATTCTTTGGAGGAGATCCATGGCGGGAGGAGTTCATCAACTTCTATCGATGGATCGGCCCCTAAAGATGAGTAGCTAAAACCCTAGCCATGGGATTCTTATGATGTAACTAGAGTTTTTACTAGGGATTTCTTAGATCTAGGGTTTGTATACACGTTTATTTGGCTTTTATGGATTGATTCTGTTTTTCATATATCTTGGTGTGGATTTCTTGCTGGATGTATGGGTTGTTCTTGCTTGCACTTGATTCTAGAGCTTGTGTACGTTAGGACTTGGACTGGATTCATCCAAATAAGAGGATCATGCTAGTCCCATGATATCTCGGATGGAATCTTTTTCGTGATTAGGGATTGTATAGTACTAGTCCCACTATAGTAGTGCTAGTCCCACTACGTTCCATCCCTAATCCTTCGCACATCCTACTTTTGTAGATTTGGCCATCAAGATGCTAACCCATCTTGATCTTACACCTAGATCCATATCTATGTTATTCTTCGCGATGAATTCATCCTAGTAAGAGGGTTCATCAGCAGTGAACGTAACTAATCATTCGGTCACTGAACTTAATTAATTGTTCTCGCCAACAGGGAATCCTAAACATAACTTGTTGAGTGGTAAAGAGAACTAGCCATTCCCTTATCAACTTTTAGGAAGCCATTCATCGTGTTTGCATGCCTTGATCTTAGGAAGACTTGGTAAATTCTTAGTTACTGATTAAGAATCCTATGGTCCGTTCTCTAGTATTCATAAATCCTTTAGTATAAGTTTAGTTTAATTTCAACTTGCAATCTTTTCTCATTTCATTAGTAGGAAATTTGCTAAATGTTCGATTTCAATCCCTTAAATCCCTGTGGACTTGACTCGGACTCTCCACTATCTACTAGTTCTTAGTAGTTAAAGTAGAGCACCGGAATATATTGTAATTTTGGTCAGACTTGTTAAGCCACGATACTTTTCAAGTCGTATCACCTCCCTCCTCTTTTCTCACTCAGTTTCTTCTCTTCTATTGTCTCTCTCTACTTCTTACTCCTATTTTCGTCTACTTTTTCTCTACTTCCTTTTCTATTTTCTCTCTCTACTTCCTCTCTCCTATTTTCTACTCTCTCTCTACTTTATCAATCCTATGTTCTCTCTCTACTTTCTCACTCATATTTTATCTCCCTACTTCCTCTCTCTACTTTCTCTTTCCTATTTTCACTCTCTGAAAGTAGACGGAGGAAGTGGAGAGAAAATAGGAGAGAGAAAGTGGAGAGAGAAAAGGAGAGTAAGTAAATGGAGAAAGTAGAGAGAAATAAGGAGGAGGAGAAAGTAGGGATATAAAGTAGGAGAGAGAAAGTAGAGTGAAATAAATAGAGAGAGAAAGTACGAGAGAGAAAATAGAGAGACAATATGAGAGAGAAAGTAGGGAGAGAAATAAAGATAGTGAATATATTGAGTTTTATTAATACATTGAGCATTACAAGTTGAAATTTACCTTTTGCTATCCAAACATAAGTAACATGTAAATGTTACCCCTTTAATTGTTACTCACATAACATTTTGGGAGATTTGTCAATAAGTCTTTAAAACAAATACTGTATGGCTTAGAGTCTTTATTATCATTTGTTAAGTCATTTACTACCTTCCACGGCTCAAAAGACCGAAATATCCCTCTCTAAATATAAAAGCCCATGACCACCGCGATCCCCGCCCTAGTCCGTTTGTCTTCTGCAATCCAAAAAATTTCAAAGCATTTCTTCCCCGACGGCCGACGCCAGTCCGTCATCCCTTCCTCCAAGATCTCTGGTGAGATCCTTCTAAATCAACTCTTTACGTCAGTTCATCCTCCCTTCCTCTAAGATCTCCGATGCTAGTCCATCCTCCCTTCCTCTAAGATCTCCGGCGACATCCTTCTAAATCACGACATTTCGACGGACCTTGAGTAACGAAACTTCTTTACGAGTTACTTTCCAAGATTTATTTGTTCATTTGATTCATATCTTACTGAAAAATGGGGAAAGGGAAAATGGGGAAAGGGGATGCTTCACATTATGCTTCTTAATTCAATTTGTTACTGATGTGATGTCGTAGGCAGTCAAAAATAAAACCAATACTTGTTAAAATAAATGTAGTAGTGTGAGTACGAGTCAATCCCATGAAAAGTGTCTAGCCTAGGTTTTGTGCTTAGTGAACAAAGATGGGGGGTTTCAAGCGTGAGGAAAACAGTAAAGAAATAAACTAAATTGAAGAAACGAATTGAATCAAAAGAACAGATCTTGGTCTAAGTCAACATCCACCATCGGAATCATTATAACTGATCATTGATGCAAGTATATATCAATTCATACCATGAATATTCACCATTCGAATTAAATTCGAATCTCTCCTCGATCATAGTTAATTAGAAACAAGCGATCTAATCAACCATAAATACTAAACAATCTAAGACAAGCGCTGTAGATTTAATCTAGTAGTAGCCTTAAGAATTAGGAGATCGATGAAGCTAAACAACACAAGCACAAGCGGTTGCATTTAATTTAGTCGAACGTTCTTCCTAAGATCTAACAATCTCTGAAACGCAGTAGTTCATTAAACCCTAGTTGCTTCGTAGGTTAGATGGATCAAACAATTACGGATTTGATATCCAACCTAGCAGTAGATCGCAATGAATAATAAACTAGTAGGCCTCCTAGCAATTAGACAAGACAATCATGAACATCCAATCACAGAAGAACATTCAATACTCAAGTATAAACTGAACAATAAAAATAGATTAGATCTCACAGTTTCATTGATTCCGAGGTTTCAGTTTCTTTGACCAAGAATCAAGATTTAGCCACGCAGGGCCATCAAGAACAATCCTCAAAAGATTCCAATAAGTTAGAGAAAACCTAGGAAAAAATATAAAAGAGTAGAAAGTAGCAGCCAAAAGTATCCAGGAATCCCCCCTCAAACCCTAAAAAGAGTCTTATTTAGCCTTAAAGTGTCTCCATCCTCGGATTAGATCTGAGCCGTTAATTTTCTTCACTGCGAAGGTAAGATTGATACTTCCATAGGTGTAAGATCGATCCTTTGATATCAACATCTTCAATTTCTGGCTACGCCCGAGGAAGATCGATCCTTTGTAAAGCAAAGGATCGATCCTTCTCAGTAGGATGGATCCTTTGATAGAAGTGGGATGGATCCTTCTCAGTAGGATGGATCCTTCGATAGAGTAGGATGGATCCTTCTCAGTAGGATGGATCCTTCGATAGAGTAGGATGGATCCTTCGATAGGAGAAAGATCGATCCTTTGCATCGGCAATTTCCTCAATCTTCTCGAGTGAAAGGAGGATCGATCTTTTTGTGATCATCTGAAAAGTATGCGTTCTGTCAGGTCTGTCTTCATAAAAGGATCGATCCTTTTAGGTAAAATGATCGATCTTTCTTTCCTGAGTATTTACTGTTTTGCCACCCAGACTGCGCCATTGATACTAAAATTACCGTAACCTCCTCTAGGAAACTCAGAATCACGAACCGTAAAATTATCCAGAAACTAGACTTCAAGAGCTTTCCAACCATATATGGCACTTCATCTGGTTCTTCATCAGCAGGTACAGTTTAATCTTTAATGTTGGTCCATATATTCTTTTCAACTTCTTTTCGAACTTAAGGACTTCAATTGCATCCTAAATCAAAATATAAGAATAATGAGTGTATTTAGGTACCAAATAAACACAGGAGACTAAGTATTAAGGGATAAAAATATAACATTATGCATCATCATCAGTTACTTTCCACAATTGTCAATAGTTAGTTTCCAAATTATTCATTAGTTACTTTCCACCAATTACAAAATTTCATTGTCAAATTTTCTCATTTGTTACTTTCCATAATGCTGTTATTTACAATCATAGTCATCAATATCTCTAGTATTGTCATGTGGTGTTTATTCATCAGTTACTTTCCTTAATGTTGTTATTTCCACATCTCTTACATACTCAAAGTCATATCCAAACTCTGCTATCAGCTTAGCCAGACTTAGTCTAAATTCCTTAGCACCTCCTTTAAACATTTGTTCCACACTATGGATAGCCCTCTCCCAGCCAAATTTCAACCAGACCTTCTTGGGGCCCTGACAAAAGGATGGCAAAAAATCAATATCCTCATCACCAGAAAAACAAGGAACAATGCATGAAGAAGCATCACTAGCATGGCTACAATAAATGCTTTCATTCTTGCTCCAAACATCTACAATAATACACTGAATTTGAAATGATGATGCAATGGAAACCATACTCTCGAAATCAGCTTCAGATTCAAGAACAAACCTCGAGTGTTCAAGTATTGAATAAGATAGACACACACTATCCTTACCCAAGTTTGGCCACTTATCACAAACAGTTCTCATTGCTCCATCAAAGCATCCAACCCTTTCTATTCCACATATTAAAGATTGATCACCATATTTAAACAACAATATCAACCTCTCAGCCATCATCAACCCTACACAACACAAATCACATAAGCATCCTGATTTGTGGAAAGTAACTAATGGAAAGTAACTTATGAAAACTAAGTCACTAATGTGTATTTGGATGCAAGCACCGGAAACTAACATATGAAATCACTGCTGAATCATGTCAGTATTCAACTTGAATAATGGAAAGTAACTAGTAGAAAAATACGGAAAGTAACTAATAAGCTATTAGCAAATGCGGAAATTAACAAATGGAATTATGGAAAGTAACTGATAGAAAATCATTCCCAAACAACTGATATTATTCTCCAAGGTTTGTATGGAAAGCAACTAAATTACCTTGTCAGGATCACTACTGAAAATGAACCCATTCATTACAAATATGCAACTTGAAAAATATGGAAAGTAACTAAACAAACTAATGGAAAGTAACTAGTGGAAAGTAACTGATGAAATCTGTGAGGACCCGTTCCTCTAACCTAGCTTGACCGCATAGCCCGAGGGTCGTTTCCTATTGGTTTGGTTCCGTGTCGGGTACGATCGGGTGATTGCATCACTATTTTTGACCCTAGAGGCAATTTGGTAAAATTACTCCCTGCCGGTTGGTTTTACACCCGCGTTGCACACACTGCATGGGATTGATGTATGTGATTGATTAGAACCTTAGAGGTGCTTCCGATCGGAAGATCAGAGCTCGATCGAGAAAGATCGAATCGGACGGCCGAAATCGTTTCAGATCTCTATAAATAGCCCTTTCTTTTCTCTCTCTTCTCGCTCTTTCTCTTCTCTCCTCTCTCTCTCCTCGTGTGCTTCTGGCTGGAGCTTGGGCTGCGGTTTTTCGACGTGGATCCGCGTGGATCGGAGGCGAGGGATTCGTAGATCGCCTGCACGTCTCTACACGTAAGTGTTTCTACCCAATTCTGGTGAATTGGTAACGCTAGGATCACTTTTAATTGATTTTTGGCTGTTGTGTCTGTTGGAATGCTATGTTTTTTTTTGTATTCTAGCTCAATGGCATGTTTAGAAACTAGTAATGGTTGCATTTCTGTATTCTTTCGATCGAATTACGTATTTTTATCGGTTTTTCGACGGGGTTGGACTCAGATATGATATTTCACGATCTAAGTTTGGTTTTTAATGCGTGAATGAATTCCCCACCATCAAGTCCACCTTCCTGCAAAGTTTGAATGGATTCCATCACCATTTGATAGATCAAATCAAACAAATTCAGTTTTTCGTTGGTTTCGTCAGCTTTTAGGCAATTTGATTTAATCCCGAGGATTTGATCATCCAAATTTGGATTTCTTAGTGTCATGAGATTCCCCACATCCAATTGCATACCTCAGCCAAATTTGGTTTGATTTCGATACGTTTTAATAGATCAAATCCAAGAAATTGGATTTCAGGAACTATTCATCTTGGCTGCCGACATATGAAGGATCGATATTCCCTGGTAGGAGATCGATCTTTCATGTGTTTGTGTTCTGTCATCTCTGGGAAAGATCGATCTTCCCTTGACAGAGGGAGCACTTGGGGTAGATCGATCTTCATGGTACGAAGATCGATCTCTCATTTCCCAGACAGAACCCTAGTTTGGGAATGATCGATCTTCATCTCTTCGTTCCCAGACAGAGGACTTTCTTAAGGAAGATCGATCTTATCTTTGGTGAAGATCGATCTCCTCCTTAAGGAAGAGAGCACTCATGTAGAAGATTGATCTTCTTGGATCAGACGATCGATCTCTTATATGTTGATTGTTAATATTGATTCGAATTCAATGTTTTCGATTTCCATTCGACCCAGTATTCTCATGGTGCTTTCCCGATGATAGGTAGTGAGTATTATATCATTTTTATCGGGATTTTGATGGGTTTATCTCCAGATTATGCCGTAATTTGTATTTTGAATCGGTTTATCGATTTCTCGATAAGCATGCTATATATATATATAGTTTGTGATTGCTTCATCGTTTTATGGGTAACCGGGGGAGTGACGACTCCCGAGAATGTGTAGTATAAATGAGCTGAAGGTGTGCCCCTCATGCTTAGAATAGTTTTACTGCTTTGATTAATAGCCCCGCTGATAACCGGTGTGCTCCGGGGGCATAACCCGTTGTATTATTAATAGTAGTTGTTGATTGTTGGTTGGCCGGGGTTGTACTCTCGTTGTAGTAATTTTGGTTGACGGCCGTGGGCGCCATTGTAATGCTGAAATTTGATTTGGAACCTTAGTCAGTCAGGTGCCGGAGTGCACTGATGGCTATTGTATAATTGTTGTATTAGTTAGTTATTAATTGCTTTAGACCATTGCTATGCATAGGCGAACTCCACCAAGGGGACGTGCTCCTCCCAGCTGCCTCCTGCGTCGAGGACACATGCTCTCAGCATGTCCTCCAAGATCTGGATCGTCCGCTCTGACTGCCCGTCAGTCTGCGGATGAAACGCCATACTGAACGTCAGAAGTGTGCCAACTGCCTCCTAAAAGCCCCGCCAGAACCTGCTAGTGAACCTGGGGTCGCGGTCTGACACTATCGACACTGGAACCCCGTGCAGTCAGACTACCTCTCTGACGTACAAGCTGCCCAACCTGTCCGTCGAGTTCGTCGTCCGCATAGCCCGAAAGTGTGCCGATTTGGTCAATCGATCGATGATGACCCAAATCACGTCATTCTTCCTAGGAGATCTCGGTAGCCCGGTCACGAAGTCCATCGTGATGTGCTCCCACTTCCACTCAGCTAGTGGAAGCGGCTGAAGTAACCCCGGAGTCCGTTGGTGCTCTGCCTTAACCTTTTGACAGGTAAGACAGCTCGATATGAACTCCGTCACTGCCCTCTTCATCCCGCGCCACCAGAACTGTCGCCAAAGATCCCGGTACATCTTGGTGCCGTCGGGATGAAATGCAAAGCGAGAGTGGTGAAACTCTCATAGGACGTCGTCTCCAAGAACCGGATCTGCTGCAACCGCTACTCTGCCTCTGAACTGTAGCCCTCCGTCTGACGATACTGGCCAGTCTTCGTCGGCACCCTCTGTGCCCGCCGTTGTGCATAACTCACGGTCGATGTGACGATATGAATCACGGTCGATGTGACGATATGAATCACGGTCGATCGGGATATCGACCGTGAGACCAGTTAGGGAAAAACGATATGAATCATGGTCGATCGGGACATCGACCCTGGGAAGCCAAAAAGGAGATAGAGACTCACGGTCGATGTGACGATCGACCGTGAGACCAGTTAGGGGAAAAGATAAGGAATCACGGTTGATCGAGACATCTACCACGGGAAGCCAAAAAGGAGACAGAGACTCGCGGTCGAAGCGACGGTCAACCATGAGACTAATTAGGGAAAATGATAAGGAATTACGGTCGATTAGGATATCGACCCAGGGAAGCCAAAAAGGAGACAGAGACTCACGGTCGATGCCACGATCGACCATGAGACCAGTTAGGGAAAAAGATATGGAATCACGGTCGATCTGGACATCGACCCTGGGAAGCCAAAAAGGAGACAGAGACTCACGGTCAATGCGACGATCTACCGTGAGACCAGTTAGGGAAAAAGATACGGAATCACAGTCGATCGGGACATCGACCCTGGGAAACCCAAAAGGAGACAGAGACTCACAGTCTATGCGACGGTCCATCCGACGGTCGACCGTGAGACAAGTTAGGGAAAAAGATAAGGAATCACGATCGATCGGGACATCAACTCTGGGAAGCCAAAAAGGAAACAAAGACTTGCGGTCGATGCGACGGTCGGTCATGAGACCAGTTAGGGAAAAAGATAAGGAATCACGGTCAATCGGGACATCGACCCTAGGAAGCAAAAAAGGAGATAGAGACTCACGATCGATGCGACGGTGGATGCGACGGTCGACCGTGAGACCTGTTAGGGAAAAAGAAAAGGAATTACGATCGATCGTGATATCGGCTCAGGGAAGCCAAAAAGGAGACAGAGACTCACGGTCGATGCCACGATCGACCGTGAGACCAGTTAGGGAAAAACGATATGAATCATGGTCGATCGGGACATCGACCCTGGGAAGCCAAAAAGGAGATAGAGACTCACGGTCGATGTGACGATCGACCGTGAGACCACTTAGGGGAAAAGATAAGGAATAACGGTCGATCGGGACATCTACCATGGGAAGCCAAAAAGGAGACAGAGACTCGCGATCGATGCGACGGTCGATCCGACGGTCAACCGTGAGACCAATTCGGGAAAATGATAAGGAATTACGGTCAATCGGGATATCGACCCAGGGAAGCTAAAAACGAGACAGAGACTCACGGTCGATGCCACGATCGACCGTGAGACCAGTTAGGGAAAAAGATAAGGAATCACGGTCGATCGGGATATTGACCCTGGGAAACCAAAAAGGAGACAGAGACTCAAGGTGGATTCATCGGTCGACCGTGAGACCAGTTAGGGAAAAAGATAAGGAATCACGGTCGATCGGGACTTCGACCCTGGGAAGACAAAAAGGAGACAGAGACTCACGGTCGATGCGACGATCGACCGTGAGACCAGTTAGGGAAAAAGATAAGGAATCACGCTCGATCGGGACATCGACCCTGTGAAATCAAAAAGGAGACAGAGACTCACGGTCGATGCGACGGTCGATTCGATGGTCGACCGTGAGACCAGTTAGGGAAATAGGCAAAGTCGAAAAGATGAGAAATTCGGATGGAATAACCCTATTTATAGTAGAACTCCCGAAATTAGAGTTTTAGCTAAGTTGGACTTCAATTACAACTCGGATTTCCTTAATTTATCCGGGCAGTCTTATTCCGAGGGCAACTGGGTCCAATTAGTTTGGAATCTAAAACCTTACCCCAAATAGAAGATATAGATTAGGAAGTTCTCTATCACATCCTTAATATTTCATAATATTTCAAGTTAGCTGGAATATTTAGAGAATATTCTTCTGAACATCGACGAAACAGTCTTCGAGCATCTATATATCTGTATATTCTTCAAAACTGGTATCCATTGTTCAGGAATCTCACAAAGTGTCCAGCTTGAAAATTGTTTCTCTTGATGTCTTCTTTTACATACTAAAGTTTCAGAATATTTGAACTTATACATAATTTATTGAAAATATTCTCCTGACAGACGACGAAGTAGTTATTTTCACATAAATCCATGTTTTTAGCTGAATTTCTTCTATTTTTTCTCAAATCATGAGTAAACCTGAAATGAACTAATAAATTATTAAATACAACTAGTCTAGGCTTAACAAAGGTAAATTAAGGGGTTTAATTACAAATAATTCATGACTCATCACATAGCTCGGAGGACTAACACGACATCTAAACCTCAAACAACACAAACTGTAACCAAGTATACATTATCCTCGAGGAATCAGAGATTGAACATAATAATCGAATCCTAAACCTTGATACCCAGCCTCGGCCCTAAGGCTAGATCTGAGCTACCCGTGCCCTCGTATCAGCGAAACCCTTATTCGCCCATGTCCTATCCTTATGCCTCTAATTCAATTAAATGCATGCAATGTTCATGAGCACATAGATATGACTATAGGCATGCAACAGTATGTCAAATCAACTTACAAGGGCTAGGCATAGCATACTTCTAGCCCAAGAGGGGCGAATACGTTATAAAGCGTAATAAGGGTCTGACTAAATATAAAAAGGGCGCAACATGCCCATAATCCTTCACAAGGCTAAACTATAGGCAAACATGCCTCGAACACAGCATTTAACAACACATCAACAACGCATGCTGATAACAAACAAGTTACAAACGAAATTTCGGCATTACGATGGCATACACCAGCCGTCAACTGAAATCCCACAATGGGGCACACCTCCGGCTAATTAACAAGAAGAAATACACAAACATAATCATACATGTGGCACACTAGTCAGCCACTAATTACAATTTAAAGAACAGAGCACACTAGTCGGCTCGTTCAATTATCTAAATATTCCCAAGGGGCATGACTCCCTTGTTTCACCAACGAACCTCACATAGGGCTTATACACACACACACACAAACACACACACACACACACACACACACACATGTATACATGATTCATAAATGAAAAGCTAATCGAGAGGAAACATTAGTGACTACTAACATACTTGAAAACATGAAATTAGCCCTCGAAACTTTTATGCAACCAAGCATGCAAGTTCTAGAAGATGCTATGAACACTAATTTCATAATTCCCGAAGAAGTAAACCTAAGAAAAGTTCCACAAAATTACTCACTTTCGGATTGCTACAATGACTTTAAATTAGAGAAGGTGAAATCTTCATAATTCGACGTCCAAACGACGTCAAATTTTAAATTTTAAAGGAACAAATATAGAAAGGCATGCTACAAACATCATTTCCAAGATTTGGATCAATTTGATGTCTGATTTCCATGGAATTTACTAATATTTTCCCTAAGTTCTGTTTTGACACAGTTTCAAAGAAAATTCACCACCATATATAGGAAATTTTAAAACTATGAAATTAGTTGGGTTTGGAAGTAGACGCAAGGATCTACAACTTTCATGTTGAAGATTTCCCGATATCAAGTACGCATGAGTCCGAATTCAAGCTAGAACATGGCAGTTTCAACATAACAGAAAATCTAGAAAAATCCGGGAGAAAAGATGCATAAATCAGTAGTAAATTAAAATAAAATACTATGAGACTTAATCAGCAATTAAGGAAGCCTAGAGGAACAATCTAATAAAGAGAAATCAACAAACCAACTGTTAAATAACCTTACTTCACCTAAATGGATGTTTAGGTCAAGAACCCTACCTTAATCTCTTTAAACCGTCGCTAACTCGCCGCTAATCTAGCCAAGGATGCCTCCTCCCTCGTCGTTGCCGCCTCAAGGCCGTCTGAGAACCACCGAAGTTCCCCCTCTCTCTCGCACACATGTGTGAAACTCTTGGACGGGGAAAGGAAGGGTCGAGGGGAAAGCAGGGGAAGAAGAAGAAAGAGAAAGGAAAGAAAGGAGTTGGGGTATTCATATTAAGTTAATTCGATCTGGGCCGTCCGTTTCGATCTTTCTCGATTGAGCTCCAATCTTCCGATCGAGAGCACCCCTGAGGGCCTAATCAATCACATACATCAATCTAAGGCCGTATGTGCACTATGCGGGTATGAAACTGGCCAATAATGAGTAATTTTACCAATTTTCCATTGGGGTCCAAAATCAACAATGCGATCACCCAATCGCCCCAGACGCGAAACAAAGCCAACCAGACTCATGGGTTCGACCTACACGGTCGAATCAGGTATAGAGGTGCAAGTCCTCACACACCTGCTCCTCTCGGCTGTGATATACAGCCTAAATTCGTCCACCACTACCAGGGTAACTTGGTGGTGTGCCCAGGGGGCTTCACCTAACTGGAGGCATGTCTTGGAAGTTTAGTCCGCTGTCCGCCGAACTGGCAGATGAGGTTGTGCCCTTCAAGTCCCTCTGCGCATGTTGAAGTCTCGATCAAACATCTCGAAGCTTCGAGCAGAGGTCATGATCACCTTCGGATGAGGCCAGGAGGACATCGGCCCTAAGTTGCATTGGATCAGTCATCTCGAAGCTTCAAGCGGGAGTCACGATCGCCTTCGGATGAGGCAAGGAGGACATCAGCGCGGAGATGACCATAATAATCTAGGGGCTTCGCGGAAAGCCTCCAGTGCTACTCAAGATCTTCTAGGGGGTTCAGGAATATTTGAAGTTCGCCGAGCAATGCCGTCGAGTTCATGCACTTTAGTTGTGAGGCCTTGATTGCTCGCAAACGTCATCGTTAAACATTGCTACCCTCAATCAAATCTTAAATTTATATCCTTATTCAATCACTAATACTAATGAGTAGAGTAGCGGTAAATTATCAGGAGAAATCAAAATAAGTTCTCAAAACTCTAGATCTAAGCTAACAAATTCAATAATAGATTGATCTAACTAAAACTATCTAAGAAAGAAAAAGACAATATTAAGGTTTTAATCAAATGGAAAAGATGTCTTAGGAAATACACAATCCACCCTAGTTTCACCCTTAATATTCCCTAGTTATCATCTTGATCACTTCTCTTAGCATTATGGATCGTATGGCTACAAGCTCACACGAATCCCTAAAGAAAGTTTTATGTTTCCTACGGCATAATCTATCTTTGTTTGGCATAAATCATCTTTAGTCCTACAATTACCTTAAGTTATTCTACTCCTAATGACCTTAGTATGACTTAGCTTCACGTAACATAGATTATCTCAAAGGCAAATCACAAACCACATGAAAACTATCTCATGAATCTCTACAATCAAGTAAAACCATCATGTGGGACTAAAAATACGTAAACGGAAGTCTGTTCCTTCAACTCTATAATCATTAAAATCATATTCATGACATCATACATAGAGAAGTTCACAAAAATCCAACTAAGTAAGATCAAAAGTTACACTAGGGTTTCATGGTATTCCTAAGAACAATAAATCTAGCCACTCATATCTTGGAGATCATCAATCGGTGTAGAAGATGAAGCCATTGATCCCCGTGGAATGATCGCCGTCTTCAAAAACCCTAGCCTTCTCCTCCAAAAGTGGTCCAAAAGATGATAATTTTCTGCTGGAATAATCCCTTTATGGAATAGAAACCCTTATTCCCAGAATTAGGAGTTATAATTGAACTTAAACTCTAATTTCCCTAAATTCCATGCTGCTGATGTCAGCCAAGCGACCGATCGGACTAAAAACCAATCCATCGCTCTAGTCGGTTTGACTGAGTCTTCACTGCCACGTCATTAATTAATTTCAGCCTTTCTCAAATTTCAGCTTTCATAGATCCAACTTTGTTTCAAAACTGCCGCCAATCTATAGAGAATCTCATAAAGTGTTTAACATGAAAGTTGTAGAACTTGAAGTCTTCTTTCATATCCCAAATTGTCAGAATATGTGAAGTTCTATAGAATTTCTGGTGATTTATGTCCAAACAGTCGACGACAAAGTCTTTTTGCATAATTTAATGATTTTTGGGTGAATTTCTTGTATTTCTTCTCAAATCCTACTTAAACCTGAAATCAAACAATAAGATATCAAATACACCTACTCTAAGCCTAAAAAAGGTAATTTAAGGGGTTTAATTATGAATAATTAGTGACTCATTACACCCCCCAACATACACTCTTCTAGTCCTCGAGCAAAGAAAAGATAAAAAGAAAGCAATAAATCTAACTAGTCACTTTCGTAGGTCTCACGATTGCACTTAGCATGTGTAACAAGCCTTTAAACCTTTGAGTTACCCCAGTGGAAGAGTTATTATGAGGACCTGCCCCTCCACTCCTTGGTCGACCGTTTAGGTCGGGTCCGTGGCTCGTTGTAGACCGCAAGGGCAATTTGGTAAATTGTACCTTGTTGGTTTGTTTCACACTCACGTGTGCACACACTTACTGTGTTTGTGTAAATTTTTTATTAGAATGGTTGGGTGGACCCGGGATCGGAAGATCCGAGCTTGGGCTTATGTTTTAGCCCAAGTTTGATTTTCTGGGTGAAAGAGATCGATCTTTCCTTGGGAAGGAGATCGATCTCCTTAGCAATCTTCCTTGCTAAGGAGATAGATCTTCCTTGCTAGGGAGATCAATCTTCCTTGCTAAGGACAACGATCTTCTTGTGTCAGAAAGTTGAGTCGATGGATCATCTTGGTTAGGTTAATTACTATTTTAAGTTTCACAAGATTTGATTGGGATTTTAGTAGGGTTTTAGCATGTTTAAACTCGGATTTTTCGGTTTCTTTGTTCTTGAAGAACATCCGGTTTACGACGTGTTTTCCGGTCTGTTCATGCATAATCTTGATTTATGATGAACATGTGTGTTGTAGATCTTTGAGTCTACGCTCAGACCCAACTGGTTTCATAATTTGTTGATTTTCCTATGAATTTTTATGAATTTCCTACGAATGGGATGCGTTGCAACAATTAGAGGTAATTAGTGAGATTAATGGTTTTGATTAGTGTTTTCCCGGTAATCGAGCCGTCGGATGTTTCCCGGTTTTGGATATGTTGATCCCAACATGTTTATCTGCGGGTTTCTAAGTTGGATCTCGAATCCAACGTCGTTTGGATGTCGGATCGACGACGCCACTTAGCCTCTAATTAGAGGATCTTGATGATTTAAATAATATTATATGTTTAAAACATATAATATTATATTATATGTTCATCTGAGTTTTCGGGGTTGCTTCCCATTGCAGGGGTACGCGGTTGACGGTCAAGGAACCGTCGTAATGCCGGGACCCACTGCGGATTGGCTGGTAGCGGTCGGTAGTATCGCTGCATCGATCCAGTTGGACTTGTGTGTTATTTTTATCATACTGTTGCATGTTTATCTCTTACCTGCGTATGATCATAGCATGCATTCTGTTGTGCATTAGATGCATAAGGTTAGGGCGTGGGCGATGGGTTGATCGTCAATCCGAGGCTTTCGGGTAGCTCGAATTTAGCTCTAGTACCGTGATGGGTAGGAAGGTCCAGGTTGGATTATAGTATTCAGTCGATATCGATGATAGGCTTAGATGACTTGAATACATATTGATTTAGAAGTCGTGTCGGCCTCGAGCCAGGTGTTGAGGGTGCAGCCGGTGTCGGTCCCTCACCTAGCAGTGTCGGGTTCCTGCTAGTGGGACAACAGTGTTGGTTTCCTGCTTTACTGAGGGTGGGACCTGGAAAGGAGCTCTCAATGACGCGCAGTGGGGTTGTGGGGCCCCGTAGCACACCTAGGCCTAGTTTGGGGGTGACACTGTTGTGTTCCCTCCCTTCTATGTGTCGTAGTGTAGAACACTACTGAGCTTAGTGCTCACTCCTACCAGGGTTGCATTTTGTATGTGCAGGCGTTAGCTCCTCTTTAGTGGCCCCTACCGGGCAGCTGTTTGGTGGCACGGCGGCGTCTGGCGGTGCTTGAGGAGCGGTGATCGTCTTCGACACCCTTGTTGTTTAGATAGTCTCCTACGGGAGTATGTTGTATAAATGTAAACCCTTTTGAGGATTTGAATATTATATTATATCTTTTGAGGTTTGGAATTATTGTTAATAAGGGTGCTTATGAAATGTTTAGGGAAACCAGTAAGCTAGAGGGAACCATCGCCAAAATTATTCCGCAATTAGTTAGATTCCGGTTCGCGTCGCCCAGTCCGGTTGGGCCTTCGTGGGTCAGGGCGCGACAGTTATAGTCTCCTGACGGTTTTCAGGGATGACACCCACAAATATCTATATATTCCCTTGAATATACCATTAGAAATCAATTATAATATTCATTAACTCCAATGCATGAAATATAAATAGTATCCATGAATACACCTTTCAACTCATAGTCGCATAAAAACATAGTCAATGAAAACATATCATAACATGTTTCCAACACTTTAACATATTTAATTATGACTAAAAATAACTTTAACGCTCCTGTGTGTGAGTAGGATTCCACATGCTTTAGAGCATCAATTATATCTAAACACTTCAACTATTCAAAATCACAATCATAGCCAAGCACATATCTTCCACTTATCACATAGTAATCTCTGCTTCTTCTTTTTTTTTCTTTTCCTTTTTTTTCTGCAAGAATTTCAACTGTTTACGCGAACAACGCACATTGTTAGGCACCTTAGCCAGTAACTAAGTATGAAACCCTTCTTTTTTTTCTTTTTTTTTTATTCTAGGAAATTCAACCGTTTTACGCAAACACCATGCTGGCCAGGCACACTGCCCGGTTACTAAGTTGAAAGTCCTTTTTTTTTCACATACTCAGATAATTGAATATGTTCATGTATTTTCTATATCATGACATAGAACTGTAAATCTATTCTAGTATCATGCTTAGAATCTAATATCAACCCCTTAACATGTGAAAGTGAACATGTGCATTAGGATATGTCAAGTTATCCTTAAACCATGATAAAAGTGTTAAGTTATAGAAACAATATCATGCATAGTAAAAATTTACTATTTCTTATATGACATACAAGTCTCAGAATAATTCATAACATAAATTTTTAAAACATGCACATTTGTCAAATCATATCATAATTTCATTCTTTTGACATAATTCAAAGGATGTACAATATTTGGTTACCATAAAATATATATATGAGCATGAAATTTATGAATACTACCCCGAACTTAAATGTAATTGTCCCCAATTACACTAAGTCATAAAAATAAAGCAAAGAATAAATGGTAGTGATAACCATAATTAACTCCCCAAAAATAGATTTCTCTCTGTTCCAATTTAGGTTTAGGCAACGCCATCACTGAATAAATACTTCCTTCCCATAACCTGTCACAGAAAAGTATATACCGTTCCAAAAAGATCAAATATAACAAATAAAAGTTCAAAAGGGTATTAGAATCATAGAAAATTTCGGCACTGTCTCATTTGTATTTTCCTGATATATTGATCTGTACAAACATTCATCACACAAAATAACTAATGCACAGGAGACTGGAAAGGAGATTACAGTAGCATCATAGATCATCATCTAGACATCACAGACAAAGAAATAATGAACTAACAGCATCCAAGCAAAGCACCAAATTATTCGTAATCCGCAATAAGGTCCTTCTCATCCACGGTCTGCAGCCTACGGCGAGATCGAATTCAAAATTAACGGAGATAGAGAAAAGTGAACACCCGTGAATGCTTGTGATGGTTTAAGGATACTTGTGATGGTCTCGATCGAATATCTAGACTGTCCGATCGGAAATTGGAACACTATAGCACCTGGATCGTGTCCAGCAACAATTGGACGGTTGAGAGCTCGTCGGCGGTGGACTGTCGGTGAAACGTCGTCACCGGAGGATGTGGAAGGTATAGGAAGAATCATGGAAGCTCAAGGAGTCTATGTACGGTGTCTGATCGATGGATTGGTGGCTCCCGGCGATGGATTGGAGATGGCCGCAGCGCGGTTTAGATCGTCGGAGATGAATTCCGGTGATCCATGCTCTAATTGAGGTAAGTAATGGTGGAGGAAGGTTCGTGGATGTGTGGGGAACTGTCCAATGGTGGCGGATGGATGAATTGAGCTTCCAGTCGGCGAATTGAAGGTGGTCGGATAGGTGGTTTCGTCAGAGTTTGAAGCCGATGATCCCGGCGGCAAGGAAAGGATTTGATGCTAGCAGAAGCTTCGTGGTGGTCGGAGGAAGGTTCTGGAGATATTAATGGGTGATTGGAGGCACGGGAAGAGGAGATCAGAGATGGCCGGTGGAAGCGTGGGGGCTCACTAGCGTCGGAGGAGGAGAAATTGGGGGAATAGGAGGCCGTGAGGAGGTAGAGGAGCGGAAGGCGGTGATGTAGGTGGTGGTTTGGACGGACGGGGATGGCCAGAGAAGTGGCGACGGTGGACGGCTCAGGGTGAGGCGCTGGAAGTCAGGTGGAGCCGGGACAATAAGGAAAGAGAAAAATTGGGGAAAAAGAAGAAAATTTGGGGAAAAAAAGAAAAATAAGAAAACAAATCATGGGAAAATCCTAAAAATTAAGGAAAATCCTAAAAACTAAAAAGAACTCCTAAAAACTGGATTGCCTCCCAGCAAGCGCGTAATTTTACCTCTTTCACTAGACGTCATTAGAAACTCAGTTATCGCCTGGATCCGTCAAGATAACAGACTCAATATTGTCTCCGTGTTGAATGTCCTCCACATAAGGTTTTAATCTATGCCCATTAACTTTAGTAATTTCATTTGTGCTTGGGTCCTAAATTTCTACTGCACCATGTGACAATACTTGCGTGATAATATAGGGTCCAGTCCACCTTCATCGTAATTTACCCGAGAAAAGCCACAATTTTTCAT
The DNA here is from genome assembly GCA_963920575.1 of Narthecium ossifragum. Lineage (NCBI taxonomy): Eukaryota > Viridiplantae > Streptophyta > Magnoliopsida > Dioscoreales > Nartheciaceae > Narthecium > Narthecium ossifragum. Next base: position 11,921,842 of record OY986968.1, read on the forward strand.
TAAACAACCAAACTTTCTGTCCAACGACAAGGGTTTTCTATTAAATGTGTTTTTCATGGAAAGCCTTTGTCCTATCTTTGTAAATTTTGGAGTTTATATAAGCATCATAGCGAATTTCCTCGAGCTCAACTATGCTCAACGTTCTATGTGTGGTTAGCTCATTTGAATCAAAGTTTAATTTCTTGATAGCCCACAAAGCACGATGTTCCCACTCCACCGGTAGATGGCAAGCTTTACCAAACACTAATCGATACGGTGGCATACCAATCGGTGTTTTATAAGCCGTTTTATATGCCCAGAGTGCATCATCAAGCTTGTTTGCCCAATCCTTTCGGTCTAGATGGACAATCGTTTCCAGAATACGCTTAATTTCCCTATTAAAAAGCTCTACCTGGCCATTAGTTTGATGATGATATGGGGCAGCTACCTTATGAGTGATAGAGTACTTTTTAATAAGGGACTTAAAGTGTTGATTTAAGAAATGAGAGCCGCCATCACTTATGATCGCACGAGGAAAACTAAATCGAAAAAAAATGTTACGTTGAAGGAATTGAATCACAACCTTATGATCATTCGATTTTGTTGCTATGGCTTCAACCCATTTTGAAACATAGTCAACAACAACTAAAATGTATTGAAACCCAAATGAAGTTGGAAAGGGAACCATGAAGTCAATACCCCATAACTCAAAAATTTCTACAACTAAAATCGGAGTTTGTGGTATTTGACTACGGTGTGATAGGTTTTCAGTTTGTTGGCATCGAAGACAGGATTTACAGAAGGCATAGGAATTTTTGAATATAGAAGGCCAATCAAAGCCGCATTGCAAAACTTTTGCAGCAGTTTTCCTTGTAGAGAAGTGACCACCACAAGCGAGTGTGTGACAAAACGTTAAAATGTCATGGATTTCAGATTCTAGCATACATAGTCGAAAAATCTGATCTGAATAATATTGAAAGATCTGAACAATATTGAAAGAGCTCAGGGTCTTCCCAAATATAGTATCAAATCTGAGAAAAGAATAGATCTTTATTGTGTTTAGACCAAGAGTCTGGAATTTTACCAGAAACAAAATAATTGACTGTGTGCGTACCAGGGCTCCGAGATGCGAGTTATCAGAAAAAGATCCTCGTCTGGAAAAGAAACACTAACAGGGATCCTATCTGTGATGTGTTCCAAAGGAAGGCGTGAAAGGTGATCAACAACAACATTCTCAGAACCCTTTAATAACTGTTCTAAGTTTCATTGGATTTCGTTTTGAATTATACCGAATTTAAACATCTTTTTCCTATCTAATTTCTAGATTTCTGTTTTTAATTAGAACAGCTATGTTCTAGCTTATTTCCCTTGTACGTGCATGATCTCAGTTGATCTTAAACATTGAAGTTGTAGATCCCTGAGTTAGCTTTCAAGTACAACTGGTGTCATTAGTTTTGAATTTATGTACAATTGTTGGTGGATTAAATGGCCTGGCTGTGCTAGAACAGGACAGTCATCTTAATCTGTGAAATTAAGTAAAATTTCGTTTTCCAGTTTTTTGGAGGAGATGATCTTAAGGACCTTTAGGTTTGATCTGCCAATTTTGGTTTTAATCCAAGGTAATTTCAAAGGGATTTTGATTTGTTTATCGAATCTGAGATTTAACCAAAATTGTAGGTTTTCATTAATTTTCTTTTATCCGATTGATCCGATTTTTGGATATGTGATTCGAGATATCCCATTGAGTCAGCATATCAAGTTTCATATCAATCGGACAGCTAGATTGAAAGTTAGTAGTTTTTCGAAGATAGTAGTCTGTTTGCTTAATTTCGATAATTCGAGCTTTTCAGACTTCTTATATATATATGGTGTTATATGTGTAAGCCATGTTTGTGGCTTGTGGTTGAACCAAGGGAGTCTTTCCCTTGGGATGTGTAGAATAGTGGGCCGAGGGTGGGCCCTGGTATTTATGTTTATTATAATTGCTTATTGTTAATTGTTGTTAACTGTTAGCCGGGGTTGTATCCCGTTAGTAGTCATACGTGATTATTTATCCGCTTTCCTTAGATCTTTGCCATGTATACCCTTTTCGTGAGCTGTATGCTACGCCCAGCCTTATAAATTGTTGTGCCATCTTATTGAATGCTTATAATGTAATCTATATGCGTATGAGCATTGCATGGATTTGATTGCATTAGAAGCATTAGGCTAGGTCGTGTGTGATGGGTTGATCGCCGATCTGAGGCTCTCGGACAGCTTAGATCTAACCGTAGGACCGAGGCTAGGTAACAAGGTTTAGGATGTGATTTATTATATTAATATGTTATTATCGAGGATTTCTGTTTAGTTGGCTACAATCACTCTAATTGAGGTTTAGAGGTCGTGTCGTTTCTCCAAGGCCATGTGCTCAGGATGGTTGTCGATGCGTTCCCGATGTGGTCCCCAATTGTTGTGATCCCACATGGTACCTTTTCCCTTGCTGGTTCGTAGGGTGGTCTTGGTAACATGTTCAAGAGAGAGGTTCATGACGGGAGCCCTTGGGACATCGATAGGTTATGGGACCCTTGGCATACCTTAGACTTGGCGGGGCAACGACATAGTTGTTGTTTTCCTCATTTTAGTGTGACGTAGAATAGAATCATACTGATCTTATTGCTCACTCCTACCCGGGCTGCGTTTGCTAGTGCATGCGTCGACTATTCTTCCATAGTACCAGCTAGACATGCTTTTGGTGGCGCATAGACTTCAAGAGGCTCTCGAGGATCTTGAGGTGTTGGCAGCTTCAGCAGTTCTTTTGTTATCGATTAGTTTTGATAGATGTATTAAATGTATAATTTCCCTCTTCGAGGATTAAATGTTTATGAATCTGTATTCGAGGAGAAAATTGCATAACTCTGAGGGTTGTATAATTAAGTAATCTTATTTACTCTGATGTTAATCTGGAACTGTTGTAGATAAGAGTTTATTAGAAATTACTATGCTGCCCCTCTGATAGAATTGTTTAAATTAGCTGTGATAATAATATCGATCCGTCACTTAATATGCAACCTTGAGGGCCTCCACCCGATCACGCCATCTAGGTCTCCGAGCCTTAGCTCAATCTCATCATCAAACCTTCTGAGCCACTGCATCGATCACATACGTCGAACCCCTCGATGCCTCCATCCCGAACACGCACGTCGAGTCCCTCAACACCCCTTCAAGCTTCATGCGAGAGGTGCATGCTTGTGTATGACAGAAGAGGCGGTAACAATGTGAAATAGAGGACAACTGATGTGGTCGACTAGGGGCTTCCATGGCCTGAGCTCGACGGTGGTAGAACCACGATTTCTTTGAAGCTCACGTTCAAAACGTGGCCAACTCCTCATCGCTTATTATTACTCATACCTTTTAACCGCTCAACATGTGGTCCCATCACCTCTCTTTATTATTACTTTCTCACCTCCCTGAATCTATGATTCATGCCTCCTATGTTAGATCACATGACCTCATAAAAGATCAAGCTTTGGGGTGGTGTAGATATAATGACCATCATTTGATACACGACATCAAAGTTTAGAGCGCTTCCCTCGCTCGATTAGGACATCGATCATATCAAGATTCAAATATGCTCTTCTGTCAAAAACCTATCATCACATGGCCCTGAGCTCGATGACATTATTTTTCCATGCGAGTTTTTTGACTCACACCGAAAAGGGGGCATTGTGTTACAGCAAAAAATTAGCATATTTCAAGAGTAAAAAAAGAGTGTCAAAATTGACACATTGTGGGATACAACCATCGCTGATCATGGAGGACAACCGTCATAAGTCATAGGACAACCATATGAGATCATGGGGAATAACATGAACTGCAACCGTCAGAGGTCATGAGGGAAACTGTATAGGATAATGGCAGAAGTTATTCTCTTAAAGAGTTATAAAATATCTTGTTGAAGAAGAGAATCAACACACGGGCATGATCAATGAAATCTCTTTCATTCCTATCATACTGTTCCTTCTAACTAGGAGTAGCATAGCCATTACTCTTTCTACTTATGAGTAGCATAGCCATTACTATTTATATTTAGGAGTAGCGTAGCCATTACTATTTATATTTAGGAGTAGCATAGCCTTACTCTAAATAGGAGTAGGATTAGCCATTAATCTATCTAAGAATAGAAGTAGCAGTCAATCGGCCGGAGTAGCCGCAACCATAGTTTAGACTTAGTTTTAGAACAACAAAGTACTCTTAATTGAGACACGATAGAACTCATCATCCTTTTGATTACACTGCATTACGGTTGACACATCTCACATGTCTGGCGTCCATCTCGGACGTATCTGTTTTTGTTCTCTTTTTTCAGAGAACACTGGTATATAGTACGGTTACTTTTTTACATTAGTTAAATTAAAACAACTATAAAATGACATGGTCGATGATATATATTATGAATTTGGTGACGTATAAGTAAATATGAAAAATACACGAGCATACATGTAAATTATTTTTTTTTCATTGTTTGCAGAAAAATGAATTTTTTGTCAAGTAGGACCCATGATATTCACTTTTTACACTTTAGGACCCCTCTCATGTTTTTTTACATAATAGGACCCCATACACACCTATAAACTAATACACGTATAATTTTTTATTATACACGTATCATGAGTAGGTGTATAATTATTATTTATACGTGTATTAGTTTAAATACGTATTTCTTACGTGTATGTGATCTTATTATGTAAAAAAATATAAAATGAATTCTAAAATGCAAAACATGAATAGTAAGGGTTGTATTTAGCGACAAATTCCAGAAAAAACTATAATGTACCTTACTATATTCCACTTTTAAATCCATGATATTTTTTAAATATAGGACTCGATATGTGATTAAAAAGAAATATTTGTCTCACCCGCGGACTATTTGATACGGCATGCATGCAACTTCCATAGGATAAAATAATGTAATTCATAATCCCACAGATCGAAAGTCTCTCCTTTTCTCCTTCTGCGGCAATCCAATCCTCTCGCCTGCCTGCATGCATGTGTCCTCTCCGACGTGACCACATGTGGTCGTACATCTGACTAAACCTTCACACGTGTCGTTTATACGTACATATATCTACCATTAGATGCATCTATCCTAAGGATCCAAAGCCTTGCCCATCATAATATAGGTTCTTTAGGCCCGGTTGTCTTCTAGTGTGGGTCCGGCCTGTGTTATTTGAAGGCGAAGACAAGACCAGACGTTGTTTGGATCCAGTCCATTTCAATCTAATCAATCAAGTCCAGAATTCAAATCAACTGAGATGACCCTGGACAACTCAAAGCACAGCAGCGAAAAGTGCTAGAAAAGGATTTTGAAATCAAATGATTCCATCGTCACCTCTAAACTCTCAAGACATCATCATCTCGTCTCGTGTTGTCTTATCCAAGTCAGGGACTTTGCTATACATCATCACCTCTGCTGCTAACTAAAGACCCTATTAATATAATATATACGTTTTTATGTGTGGAACTGGACAGTGTACTCTCTTCTCTCTAATCATGGGAATTATTTTCTTGGGAACTGGTAAGTACATTTGGTGGGTGTGGTGGCGTAGATGCTTTCATGCGCTGTGACCATACATGCAGAGGTCTGGGCGCGCAGCGGAGTAGTCCAATCGGTCCGTCGATCGGCATGAGTCGAATTCATTCTGATCAGATCCAATTTGTTTGAAACATGGATAATTTTAATTTGAAAGTTATTCTGAGTCAACCAAATCCTTATAAAATAAAATTAAGGCCGGTGATGGACAAGTGGTCTGATCCGACTGTCAGGTTGTGACTTTTTTTTTTTTTTTTTTTTTTTGCATTAGAGGCTGTTTGTTTTGTTGGGATTTTTTTGAAATGTGACTGGAATGGAATGTGATTCCAGTGGAATGGAATGGAATGGAATGTCACTTTTGTTGTTTGTTTGATGGTGGTGGAATAGAATGGAATGTCATTTTTGTTATTTGTTTGGTGTTTGAATGGAAACAGAATCCAGTGACTTTTTCAGTTTTTGTGTTTATTTCGCGATGGAATGGGGGATATGGTCACCCCTGAATGCTAGTGGTGAGAATACCACAATGTATTCCAATTTTAATATTTATTAAACTTTTTATGACATTAATAATATGATATGATTGTGATATTTGGATATCTATGTTGATGAAAATATAATCACTTCAGAATTTCTTTGTTTTTTAATTTTTTTGTTTTTTTAATCATATTTGATGTTGGAGAAGGAAATTTATTGGCCAAGTTATTTTTCATTCGATGATGATAATCAATTTTATTGACGGAATATTTAAGTTCTGAATATGTAAGATGATGTTAATCAAAATTATAACACCCATGTACAAAAAAAAAAAATCATGTATAATATTTGAAACCTCATCATGAACAATCCAAATTAACAATTCAGATGATAACATTCAATTACATGCCAATTACTTGCAAAAATCTCATATCAATTACAAGTAGAGTGGGGGGCAAGTGGGTGCAGTCGCCCCCACTCAGCCCTAAAAAAGAAAAAAAAAATTCATACGTGGCAAAAAAATTGACCAACTCCCGCCTCAAATCGATCTGCAACTAAACCAAGAGAGAGAGATGGGATGGCATCCCATCCGTCTCATCTCCCTCTCTGTTCTCTCATCTCCCTCTTCTCTGTTCTCTCATTTCTCATTTCTCATTTCCCTCTCTTCTCTGTTCTCTCATCCCCGACGGCCGACGGCGACGCTATCACCCATTGCCATTGGCCACGCCCCCCTCTACCGATTACCGGCTTCGTCGCCACGCCCACACGGCCCTCTACCGGCTGGTCCGGATCCGTTGTTCGTCAGCCACGCCCACACGTGACACGGCCCCTCCGCCTCCTCTACCGGTTGGTCCGGCTCCGTCGTCCATCGACCACGCCCACACGCCCCCTCCTCTACCGGCTGGTCCGACTCCGTCGTCTGTCGGCCACGCCCGCACGCCCCCTCTACCGGCTCCGTCGGCCACGGCCCACGTCCCACCCTACGACGCCTTCCAAGCTTCATACCGACGAGTGACGACGCCGCCTCCTTCAGCCCTTGTCCTCGTTCCCTCTCCATTGCCGACGCCGCCCTTCCTCCTTCGTGCTTCAACGTCTGCCCTTCCAGTCACCGGCAACATCCCCCATTGCCGACGCTGCCCTTCCAGACTTCCAGTCAACGTCCGCCGGCAATGGCGTGGTGGCGTTCTTCTTCCTTACGGATCTCCGCGCGGATGGAAAAGGATGAAAAGCCGATGGAAAATTCGGCTGGAAAATGTTTCTGGCCAATATTTGGCCAGAAACATTTGGCTGGAATGAGGGGGTTTAGAATGCTTTTGGAATGTGGCTGGAATGGAATGGAGGCCATTCCAGTGAAACAAACAGCATGGTGGCTGGAATACCATTCCATTCCAGGCATTCCAGCCCCATTCCAGCCAAACAAATAGCCCCTTAGTCGAGCCCACGTCCCAGTTACAATAGGTTTAGGTTAAGATGTAGGGGACAAGCCCCCCAGCAGCCCCACTCTATCAAAAACTAACTCTAGCTCCCTAGCCTGCTCTTTCATTGCACTCCCAGGGAATGAAGCTTACTCCGAAGTGTTCAAAGACTCTGCTCTCCCCACCAAATATCGCTCAACAAGGATCTACATGTGTCGTCGGAAGGAAGACATCCTTCTACCATCCGGACGCCAAATAGGGAATCACTTTCACCAAACACCGGCAAAAAATGCCTCTGAGACGCCTTGCGGATCGCATAGAGTATGGCCTCGAGTTCTCCCATAACGACTGAGGTTACTTGGTTGTAGACGCTGACCAGCGTATCACCTCATCATCTTCATCAGTGCACACAATCCCAATACCTACAATGCCTCTGTCCAGATCAACAGAGGCATCTACTCGCACTCGGCATCCCTCTAAGACTACCCTTCCAACCCTCTTCTTCTTGCTACAGTTGCACGCCAAGTATTCCTTTACCTGCCATTTAACAGATCTCGGTAGGGCACTCTCTTTGTAGCTATCTTCTCCATGCGTGACCTTGCATCTATCTTTCCAAATGCTTGAGAGCCCATAAGCAATCAACGATTTCGTCTTGATATCCTCATCAAACCTCCTAGGCAGGGCCAGAAGATCAAAGCAATCCTGTAAAGTTCGTGGCCTCTGCCCTTCCAATATCTCCATCCACACGCCCCTGGCAAATCGGCAACCAACAAGAAGGTGCTCCAGTGATTCCTCTTCCAGCCTACACTGTGGGCATTCTTTCTCAGAGGATAGAGCCCAATGCCATAGAACAGGCTTCATAGGTATATTTCCGTGTAGGATCATTAAAAGAAATAATTTGATTCTTAGGCCGGCAGGTGCTTTCCAAACGCTCTTGCATGCAGCGTAGTTTTCTTCATCTCGATCGTTTAGGTGCAGGCTACCAATAAATTAGTAACAAGAGGAGGTGGAGATCTTACCAGAGCAAGCAACTATCCATGTTGGTTCCTCCTTGGATTGCCCTTGCAAAGGGATGTTAAGTATCTGTACCACCATCTCTGGGTGAAACATAGAATATAGAATCTAAAGGTCCCAGCTCCCATCCTCCATGAATAGGCTGCCAACTGTGAGTGAGTTCAATCCTTCATCTGCCATCATCAAGCATGGTGAACTAGCTAAGGGACCAACACTTATCCACAAGTCATGTATGATATCTGCACTACATGATGGACCTGGATCCCAGCGTAGCCCTCTGCGTACATTCACAGCTTTGCATAGAGACCTCCAGAGCACAGAGACCTTAACCGGATTCCTACACATAGGCAAATGATCCTGGAAGTCATATTTAGCCCAGCAGATTGCAGTCCAAACAGAGTCCCCTGTCTCCATGAATATCGCCGCTCTTTTCATAAGGAGTGCCATTTGCATCTTGGCTAGATCTTTGAAACCCAGGCCACCCACCCATCTGTGTTGGCAGACCTTGTCCCATGCAACCGTGGACAGCCCTCCCCGCCTACGTTGCCAAAGGAACTGCCCTGCGATGTAATTTATCTTCTTTAGGACCATAGCCGAAGTGGGTATAGACAAACACAGGGAGATCCTGGACTACTGCATGTATGAGGACCGCTCGCCCAGCCGCTGCCTTGATAGGTGCCTGCCATTCAACTAGTCAATATTGCACCGCATCAATCACAAAGTTGAAATCTTGGACAAGTAATTTTTTTACCTCCAAGGGAACACCAAGGTAGAACCCAAGGATCTCCATCAATGCCTGCTTCTGTTGTGGCAAGATCGAAGGAGAAAGCTTCATACTTGACTTCTTAGGACTGACCTCCAAGCCAGATAAGAGACGGTATCTCCGGAGCACATTGACCAGTTTCTTTGCCTTCGTCCTACGAGCTATGGTGACAAACAGGCAATCATCCGCGTATAGGAGGTGGATAATCCTTAGCGGTGACTTTGGAAACTCTACTCCTTCAAGGCAATGAGTGGCACCTGCAAAAGCCTCGAAAGTACATCTTGTGCAATGATAAAGAGATACGGGGGAATTGGATCACCTTGACAGAGGCCTCGTGACGTCGGGAAGAAGCCAAAGACTCTGCCATTGATGAGAAGGGAGAAGCGGGCAGAGGATAGACATTCCATGATCCATCTAACCCAATGATCCGGAAAGCTCATGCTAAGAAGAACCCTTATGAGGAAAGACAAACTGCTTGAGTCATAAGCCGCACGAATGTCCAATTTGATAGCTATGAGGGGCGACGCTCTTGGTGCATTCCTAAGCGAGTGTAAAAGTTCATGAGCTGATCCAATATTATCTTGTATAGAGCGCCCCTTAATGAATCCTGATTGTTCCAAGATGATGAGATTGGGAAGCAATGGCTTTAGACGATTTGCAAGGATGGAGGAGATTAGCTTATAACTAACATTACACAGGCTTATAGGCCTAAAGTCTTTGATCCTTCTTGGGTTCTTGCACTTTGGAATGAAGGAAATGAATGTGTCGTTCCAGGCATTGTGCATCTTCCCAGAGTCAAGGAAAGCTTTCACCAGCTTGATCACGTCCTCTCCAACCGTGTCCTAGTAATGGAGGAAAAATTCGGCTGGCAGGCCATCAGGGCCTGGGCACTTGGATTTGACCATGTCATACAGGACCTGCACAACCTCAGCATCAGAAACCTATGCTAACAACTACTGATGGGCATGACCTGGTATCTGCGGCAGTGGGAGAAGACTAATATTTGTCCGACCAGTATCCTTAGCCCATAGCCTTCTATAGTGATCTACAAATTCTCCAGTGACCTCTTCATGTGACGAAAGCATAGCACCACCCTCTTGTATGATCTCCTTCACCCTGGAGCACATCCGGCCAGTCTTCGCCAAATAGGTGTCATACCTTGCTTCCAAGGCCGCCACCTGCTTCTCCAAGCTACGCATGCGTTGTTCATCTTGGAGGGAGAGGGCGACCTCCTCCTCCAGGAGATAGAGAGTGTGGAGATGGTGCAAGACGCTTTGCTTAGAGTTTAAAATATCAAAACCACCTTCCTTTTTCCACCTTTTCACCATGCCTTTGATCTCCTTAATCCGGCCTTTGAAAATATACTGAGCAGAGCCATGCCTTCTTCTTCTTCGCCAAGCCCTAGATCTCTACCCCATGCTTGAATTGTGGATGATTGAGCCACGTCTGTTGCAGACGAAACGCTGACGGGCCAGGCTGAATAGGATCTGACTCCAAGCTTAGGAGAATAGGCCTATGGTCAGACCCATATATGTGGAGGTGAGATAGTTTAGTGTTTGAGAACCATTCCTGCCAAGCACTGTTGCAGAGCACTCTATCCAACCGTTGATGTATGCGCGCTGCTCCATACTTCTTGTTTGTCCACGTAAATGATGGGCCACCCAAGTCAGTAAAATCATCACTGGTAATGAAAGAAAGAAACTCCTTGACACTCCTATTGTAGCTGAATGGCTTACCACCTCGCTTCTCTTTCGAGTTTGTTATTACATTAAAGTCGCACAAGATGAGGTGAGGCCATCCCCGATTGTTAAGTTTCCTCAGTGTATCCCACGGTTCCATGCGATCCTTCCTGCAACGTGCTGCATAGACTACTGAAAGAAACCACTGGCCTCTTTCCATGGAAGTGACACCCGAGGAATGGCTTGCTCTGTGAAGTGGTTAAAAGTGAGCTTAATCTCCACTCTGGATATGGCTAAGATCCCACCATGTCGACCCTATGAAGGCATAAGATAGACCTTCCAACGATGTCCCAGCTTCCTTTTCAAATATTCAATGTAAGACTCAAAGATCACTGTCTCTAGCAGGAGTAGCATGTCCAACTTCTATTCTTTCAACATAAGGCGGCTCTTCTTCACCGCTTTTATTGGCCCAAGGCCGTGGCAATTCCAGGCAATCATTCTAACCATGGCCAACTACAGGGAGAGGATGCTCGTCCCCTATTGCAGCAATTTTGCAGCGCTTCGCCTGACTGGTTGGAGATTGTATCTCGTCGCTAACCACTTGTCGTCGAGGAGTGAAGCCAGGTGGGATGAGCCGAGTTACATCAACATCCATACCTTGGGTTTCCTCTGCATCTTCACTACTTTCCACCACAGCCACTTCCATCGCCTGCGCCGGTAAGTCGCACAACAGAGTCTGGTTGAGTTGCTTGATACCTTCCTGGTGGTAATCCTCCAAGGTTTCCTCATCCACCCTCTTCTGGCTCCTTGAAGCTCTAAGAGGGGGGTTTATCTTAGGCTTTAAACAATAAAATCAATTAAGGAAATCTGAGTAGGAGGAGTCTAATCAAGTAATATGCTTGTAATGATAAGAGCAGAAAATCTATGTTAAAACAAGGATAAGAGATGAGAGAAAGAGAGATTGCACCAGATTTATAGTGGTTCGGCAAACCTTGCCTACGTCCACTCTCTCAAGGCACTCCTTGAGGTTCTACTACTTGCAAGACCTCTTACAAGTTGTCCACCAAGCTTCTGGGTGCTTGGCAACCTATCCACCAAGCTTACGGGTGCTTGGCAACCTTACAATCTCTCCAAGCTCTCTCTTGGATATTTCTCTCTAAGTGTACTTCACACTTGAAGTAGTTTTACAAAGGTTTAGCTCACTAATAAGGGATAGAAACTTGCTAGAATATGATTACAATAATCCCTTAGCTCCCTCTAAGTCCCAGCTAAGTTTGCTACAACTTCCCTTTTATAGCTGAGCTTCAAAGTCCTCCAAATAGCCTCCCAATGGCTAGTTTTTGTTCCTGCAACGACTGTTTAACGGCTTTTTTCTGGGCTCACGGTCGATCGTCGCATCGTCCGTGACATCGTCCGCCAGGCTTTCCTTGAGCCACGGTCGATCCACCTATCGACCATCACGCCTCACGATCGATCCACCTATCGACCGTCACGCCTCACGGTCGACCGTCCCATCGACCGTGACATTGTTGCGAAAACCGCTTCCCAGGGTCGATGCACCGATCGACCGTCGCTCCTTTGAGCCAAGTCACATAGGCCACGGTCGATCGGTCCATCGACCGTCACATCGACCGTCGCCTATTTTCCCATGTTTAGCTTCCGCGATCGATCCTTCCATCAACCGCCATATCCCACGGTCGATCCATGCATCATCCGTCGCATCGACCGTCAGTACAAAAAACACTTTAAATATGATTTTAATGCTTCCCAAATTAAGGGATAATAATATTAAACCAGTATTTTATCATCAAATATATATTGACATCATCAAAACAATATCTGGGCTAACAATCTCCCTCTTTTTGATGATGGCAATTTTTTAAATTGTGATGATAAAACCTTGAAAGCTCCCTCTTAATTTGTGCATCCATTTATCTCATAAAATATGTTCTAAAGTGAATTGCATTGAGGCATGTAAGTCATATGTCACGAACCAGATATATCAGGCTTGAGTTTAGGTCAAAAGATGTGAAAGTGTAAAATATGACATATGTACCTCTTTGTATAGAAACATGAGACATGATATTTGAGCATGAATTATATTCTCATGAAATTACCAGTAAATCCTTTAAACATCAAAAGATTTTAAGTATTTAGAATATAAGGTTTTAAGAGCTTTAAAAAACTGATATCACAATATTTCTCCCTCTTTGACATTATCAAAAAGATTTGATAGAGGGGGAAGAAGAATCAAGTTAAAACAACAAAAACATTTCTTTAAGAGAAACAAATAGAAAGTTTTAAAAACATCTCAAAACAATATACCAAATGAAGATATATAATCAAAACGGTCATTTGTAAAAAGTAATCAACTCTTCACACAAAAGACTTTCTTAAACCATTTTTAAACATGAAATTAAAAAAAAATTGGAATAAGAAGATTTAATGGAGGAGACATATATCGAAAATTTAGACATACCTCCATTACCTTTTAAACCAAATTGTTATCCTCCTTTAAATACCTTGTACCTCCACTTGTCAATTTTATCTTCTTTTACTCCGAATGCAGTTAAACAAAGATTTGCAGTTTCTTCTTCTTCTTCTTCTTCTTCTTCTTCGGAGGTGGAGCTCGAGTCACTTTCTTCCTTGGCCTTTTTCTTCTTCTTTGTAGATTTCTTGACCTTTGGACAATCCGACATGTAATGTCCGGGCTTCCTACACTCATAACAAGTAATTTTATTTAAGTAAAAAGAGGATTTTCCTTTTTCACCTTTGGGGTTTTTCTTTCTTTGATTCTTGATGATTCGTTGGATTCTTCTTGTGATCTTTTGCATCTCCTCATCATCATCTTCATTGCTTGAGTCAGATGATTCCTTGTATGTTTTTCTTTTTCTTCCTTTCTCCATCATTACTTTTTTCCATGTTCATCTCATATGTCATGAGAGAACCCATTAGCTCATCAAGGGACAGCTTGGTTAAATCTTTAGCTTCTTCGATTGCTGTCACCTTGGGATCCCATGTCTTAGGTAGACATCTCAGGATCTTTCTTACCATCTCATCATTAGTATAGCTTTTACCAAGAGAATCAAGAACATTTATGATATTGGTAAAGCGAATAAACATTTCATTTATATTCTCATCATCCTTCATGGAAAATAACTCATAGTCATTAACAAGTATGCTAATCTTAGACTCCCTGACACAGCTTGTTCCCTCATAGGTAACTTCAAGTTTTTCCCAATTTTCCTTAGCCGTTTTACATGCAGAAATTCTATTAAATTCATCAGGGCTAAGGGCACAAAATAGAAATTTTTTTGCTTTGGCATTTACTTGAAGTTTCCTAAAATCAGCTGGAGTAATATCTTTCTTAGATTTTGGAACTTCTTTTCCGTCAATGATATTTGAGGGGATAGAATCTCCATCTTCTATTATCAACCATGCATCATAATCCATGGATTGAATGAAGATTTCCATTTTGGTTTTCCAATAGGTGTAATTAAATCCATTAAAGTAGGGTGGCTTATTGGTAGATTGTCCCTCTATGATTTTCATATTGATTTAGGATCCTCTAAGGGTTGTTATACCACAAAATTAGAGACCTTGCTCTGATACCAATTGAAGCTCTCAGAGGGGGGTTTATCTTAGGCTTTAAACAATAAAATCAATTAAGGAAATATGAGTAGGAGGAGTCTAATCAAGTAATATGCTTGCAATGATAAGAACAGAAAATCTATGTTAAAACAAGGATAAGAGATGGGAGATAGAGAGATTGCACCAGATTTATAGTGGTTCGGCAAACCTTGCCTACGTCCACTCTCTCAAGGCACTCCTTGAGGTTCCACTACTTGCAAGACCTCTTACAAGTTATCCACCAAGCTTCCGGGTGCTTGGCAACCTATCCACCAAGCTTACGGGTGCTTGGCAACCTTACAATCTCTCCAAGCTCTCTCTTGGATATTTCTCTCTAAGTCTACTTCACACTTGAAGTAGTTTTATAAAGGTTTAGCTCACTAATAAGGGATAGAAACTTGCTAGAATATGATTACAATAATCCCTTAGCTCCCTCTAAGTCTCAGCCAAGTTTGCTACAACTTCCCTTTTATAGCTGAGCTTCAAAGTCCTCTAAATAGCCTCCCAACGGCTAGTTTCTGTTCCTGCAACGGCTCTTTAACGGCTCTTTTCTGGGCTCACGGTCGACCGTCGCATCGTCCGTGACATCGTCCGCCAGGCTTTCCTTGAGCCACGGTCGATCCACCTATCGACCGTCACGCCTCACGGTCGACCGTCCCATCGACCGTGACATCGTTCGTCAGGCTCTGTTGTGAAAACCGCTTCCCAGGGTCGATGCACCGATCGACCGTCGCTCCTTTGAACCAAGTCATATAGGCCACGGTCGATCGGTCCATCGACCGTCGCCTATTTTCCCATGTTTAGCTTCCGTGGTCGATCCTTCCATCAACCACCATATCCCACGGTCGATCCACGCATCATCCGTCGCATCGACCGTCAGTACAAAAACACTTTAAATATGATTTTAATGCTTCCCAAATTAAGGGATAATAATATTAAACGAGTGTTTTATCATCAAATATATATTGACATCATCAAAAAAATATCTGGGCTAACACCTGGCCTCAACATCTATAGCTTCACAGTATTGATAGCTTCGCAGTATAACAAGAGGACCGAGCCGGTTGCCACAGTTTCTTTCACGGCCATACCAACCAACTTCATGGAGCGACATGTCTCCTAGGTCGTTTTCGTCCAGGTCCACGTAGTTGGTCGCCAACGGCTTGAACCGGTTGGCATCGGGCCGGCCTTCTTTTCTATCCCTTGGATACGCAGTAGTGACCTCAACCCAACTTAGCCTCGCCCCACTCTCTTTAGGCCCACTAATACTGCCTGATGAGTGCATGAAAGTGCACTCTGAATAGTCTTATAACCATCTCAATTACTAGATTATTATCCTTAATCAACATCTTTATTACTATTTTTATATCTATATGTTGCTTCACATAGTTGTTTGGAAAATGCAGGAAAAAGGAGCAAAGAAGCTGAAAAGATTACATGGATCAACTTGAAAGATTAAACTGTACCTGCTCATGAAGAATCAAACGATGGGCCATATATGGTTGGAAAGCTCTTGAAGTCTAGTTACTGGAGAATTTTACGGTTCATGATTCCGAGTTTCCTAGAGGTAGTTACGGCAATTTTAGTACCAATGGCGCAGTCTGGATGGCAAAACAGTAAATACTCAGGGAGTCAGATCGATCGCACAGCTGGAGTGGGATCGATCGGACTCGGGAATTAAATCCTAACAGAACGTATGCTTTTCAGATGATCATAGTCAGATCGATCCTACTATCCATCCTATTGAGGGATCGATCCCACACCCCTGGTGGGATCGATCCGACTCGGGCGTAGCCAGAAATTGAGGATTTTGATGCAACGGATCGATCCCACACCCCTAGAAGGATCGATCCTACTTTCCCAGTGAAGAAAATCAACGGTTTAGATCTAATCCGTGGATGGAGACACTTAAGGCTATAAATAGGACTCTTTCTAGGGTTTGAGGGGGGCTTTTTGGCAGCGTTTGGAGGAGAGGAGACTGGTTCAAGGCTTGGTTTTCTTTTCTTATTTCTTCTTTATTTCTTCATTAGTTTTGTTGCCCTCATGATGAACATGAGTGGCTAGTTCTTCTCTAAGGTACCGATGTAGCCTAACTGAATCATTCTATGTTATTGGATCATATTTATTTAATCAGTTTATATTTCTTGTTTCATTCATTATTATAAATGAGATCTTAAATACCTTTATCTGGCCAATAGAAGTATTATAAATTGTGAGATTGGGCGACGGTTCATTCCCTAATCTTGTAGGATCTATGAATGAATGAGATTTAGTTGAAGCCGGGTTCAAGCTAAGACACTTCTTGGTTCATAATTGTTCTTCAGAGCTTAATGGATTCTTGGTTAACACTTAGTTTTGGGTTCATTAGCTAGGGTTAATTGGGGGTACTTGGTGAAGACCGCGAACGAACGGATCATCATACCGGAAGAGCGAGCCCTTGGAATTAAACTGAGATCTTGATTGCTTCAATGCATAGAATGAGGAGGTTGTAGTGAAATCGAAACCTTAGTATTCATTTATCATATTTCCATCGTTTTCTTATTTCGTTATTAAATCATCTATTTTCGGGACTTCATATTTCTTATTTTCCCTTCCTTATTTTCTTTCTTTTCTGTTCTTTAGCGTTTTACTCTAATAATCTCTACAAATCTCTGTGGTTACGATACTCGTCTTGCTACTTTACTGATTGCACCGATTCGTATACTTGCGAGATATAAAATTTATTCATCACTGCCCTTATAAGGCTCCATCACCCCACTCACTCCATCCTGTGCCCTAGGGATCGCACCGCCACTGACTCCCTTCGGACACCTCCTCGGGTCCCTATCCCGATCCCTCGTTGGCATAGCATCTCGACCTAAGGCAACATCCTCTGTCCATTTCTGGGTGCTCTTCAGAGGCCTCTATCCCAGGTACGCGTTGCGCGGTGTCAGATCTTGTCTCTTGTTGCTGAGCTGGTTAATGAGATGGTTTCCGTACATCGTCCCCAACCGCGCCTCGCGCATTCTCGGGCACCAGAAATCGTGGCTTCCACTCCTTTGTTAGTGCCGCCATATGTGCTCTGCAATGCCGGTTCTGCACGGTATGCCACTCACTAGGTACGGTATGCGATGGACGACGCATGGATCGACCGTGGGGTATGGCGGTTGATGCAAGGATCGACCGCGGAAGCAGTTTATGGGAAAATAGGCGACGGTCGATTGACTGATCGACCGTGGGCTATGTGAATATGTTTTGAAGGTGTCACGGTCGAACGAGGTATTGATCTCGAGAAGGCGTTTTCACAACAGAGCCTGACGGTCGATGTCACGGTCGACCGTGAAGGTTGACAGCGATGGGTGGATCGATCGTGGCTCAAGAAAAGCCTGGCAGACGATGTCATCGACGATGCGACGGTTGACCGCCAGCCAGGAAAAGAATCGTTGCAGGAGCACAAAATAGCCATTGGGAGGCTATTTGGAGGGAATTGGAGCTCAACTATAAAAGAGAAGTTACAGCAAACTTGGCCATCACTTAGGGGGAGCTAAGGGATTATTGTAATAATATTCTAACAAGTTTCTATCTCTTTATTAGTCAGCTAAACCTTTGTAAAACTACTTCAAGTGTGAAGTAGACTTTGAGAGAAATATCCAAAAGAGAGTTTGGAGGGATTGTGTCGTGCCCCGACCCGCGAAAGCCCAACCGGGCTGGGCGACGCGAACTGGAACCTAATGAAACGCGGAAAATTTGGCGAGGGTTCCCTCTAACCTATTGGTCTCCCTAAACATTTCACCAAAAACACCCTCAATTTAAAAGATAATAATTTAAACAACCTCGAACCCATGATTACAAATCCAAAAGAGTTTAATATACATATCCTCAGAGAGGGGAAGATCCAAATACAACATTTACTCCCATAGGAGACTAACTAACAAGGTTTAAAGCAGTAAAAGATTGCCACCTCTAAGACTCCGCATGTGATCGCTCGCAAACGTTGTCGTTAAAACGTTGCTAACTTCAATCAAATCTTAAATTTATATCCTTATTCAATCACTAATACTACTACGCAGGCTAGCGGTGAAATCCGGAGTCGAACCACAGGGAAAACGTTGGAAACTGAAAATCAATTCTCGAAACTGATTTCTAAACGGAGTAATCAAAAGGTGGGTTGAATTATCTAAAAAACTATCTAAGAAAGCAAGTAAAGTGATCGGGATTGGAACCAAGTGATGAATTACCTAGGGATTACTCAATCCACCCTAGCTTCACCTTTAATCTTCTCTAGTTATCCTCTTGTTCCCTTCTCTCAACATTATGGATCATATGGCTACAAGCTAACATGAATCCCTAAAATAAGATTTATGTTCCTAACGGCATAGCCTATCTTTCTTGGCATAGGTTGTCTTCGATTCTACGATTACTTTAAGTTATACTACTCCTAATGACCTTGGCACAACCTATCCTAGCATAGCATAGCCTATCTCAAAAGCAAACCATAAATCACATGAAAACCATCTCATAAATCTGTATAAACAATCACAGAAAACTTATACGACTGAAAATACTTCAAAGGAACTCTGTTCCCTCAAATCTCTAATCATTAAAATCATATTTATAAGATCATGTTGAGAAGAAGTTTACAAGAATCAAACCAAAGAAAATCAAAAGCTACACTAGGGTTTCATGATATCCCTAAGTTTAGAATTAGTTACTCATCTTCTGGGAAAGATCCATAGGTGTTGGGAAGGAAGCCGTCGATCCCCGCAGAAAGATCTCCATCTTCAAAACCCTAGTCTTCTCCTCCAAAAGTGGTCCAAAATATCCAATTTTCGGCTGAAATAACCCCCTTATGTATTAGAAACCCTTGATCCCGGAATTAGGAGTTATAGTTGAACCTAAACTCTAATTTCCCTAAATTCTGGGTTGCTGACGTCATCGGAGCGATCCATCGGACTCAAATCCAATCCATTGCTGTAGTGGGTATGACTGGGTCATTAACTGTCACGTCATCAATTAAATTCAGCCTTTCTCAAATTTCAGCTTTCATAGATCCAACTTTGCTTCAATACTGGCGCCAATCTATAAGGAATCTCACAAAGTCTTCAACATAAAAGTTTTAGATTTTAAAGTTTTCTTTCATCTCCCAGAATTGCAGAATAAATGGAGTTTTTCAGAATTTCTACTGATTTATTTCCAAACAGTCAACGAAGCAGTCTTTTTAAACAATTTAGTCATTTTTGGCCGAATTTCTTGTATTTCTTCTCAAATCCTACTTAAACCTGAAATTAAGCAATATGATATCAAATACACCTTCTCTAGGCCTAACAAAGGTAATTTAAGGGGTTTAATTAGGAATAATTAGTGACTCATCACACCCCCCAACTTACACTTTGCTAGTCCTCGAGCAAAGAAAATATAAACAGAAAGCAATAAATCTAACTAGCCACTTTCGTAGGTCTCACGATTGCACTTAGCATGTGCAACAAGCCTTTAAACCCCTGGGTTACCCCAGTGGAGGAGTTATAGTCTCCTGAGGGTTTTCAGGGATGACACCCACAAACATCTATACACTCCCTTGAATATATCATTAGAAATCCATCATAATATTCATCAACTCTAATGCATGAAATAGAAATAATATCCATAAATATACCCTTCAACTCATATTCACATAAAAATATAGTAAATCAAAACATGTCATAACATATTTTCAACACTTCAACATATCTAATCATGATTAAAAATAACTTTAACACTCCTGTGTGTGAATGTGGTTCCACATGCTTCAGAGTATCAATTATATCTAAACACTTCAACTATTCAAGATCATAATCCTATCCAAGCACATATCTTCCACTTATCACATCGCAATATCTGTTTTTTTTTTCTTTTTCTTTTCGTAGGAATTTCAACTGTTTTACGCGAACACCACGCTGGCTAGGCACACTGCCCGGTTACTAAGTTGAAAATCCTCCTTTTTTTTCTTTCTTCTTTTTTTTCAGGAAATTCAACCGTTTTACGCGAACACCACGCTGGCTAGGCACACTACCCGGTTACTAAATTGAAAATCCTTTTTTTTTCTTTTTTTATCCACATACTCAGATAATTGCATGTGTTCATGTATTTTCTGTGTCATGATATAAAATTGTTAATCTATCCCAGTATCCTGCTTAGAATCTAATATCAACCCCTTAACATGTGGAAGTGAACATGTGCATTAGGATATGTCAAGCTATCCTTAGATCATGGTAAAAGTGATAAAGTATAGAAATAAGATCATGCATAGCAAAAATTTACTATTTCTTATATGATATACAAGTCTCAGAATAATTCATAAAATAAATTTCTAAAACATGCACCTTTGTCAAATCATATCATAATTTCATTCTTTTGACATAATTCAAGGGATGTATAATATTTGGTTACCAGAAAAAAAATATATGAGCATGAAATTTATGAATGCTACCCCCAACTTAAATGTAATTGTCCCCAATTACACTAAGTTATAAAAATAAATCAAGTATAAAGGGTAGAGATAACCATAATGAATGCTTCAGAAATAGATTTATCTCTCTTCCAATTTTAGTTTAGGCACCGCCATCATTGAATAAATACTTCCTTCCCCACCATAACCTGTCACAGAAATATATACCTTTCCAAAAAAATCAAATATAACAAATAAAAGCCCAAAAAGGTATTAGAATCATAGAAAATTTCGGCAGAATCTCCTTTGTATTTTCATGATATATTAATCTGTACAAACATTTATCACACAAAATAGCTAATGCACAGGAAACTGGAAAGGAGATGACAGTAGCATCATAGATCATGATCTAGACATCACAGACAAAGAACTAACGAACCAACAACATCCAGGCATAGCACAAAATTATTTGTAATTCGTAGTATGGTCCTTCTCATCCATGGTCTGCAGCCTAAGGTGAGATCAAATTTGAAATTAGCGGAGATAGAGAAAAGTGAACACCCGTGAATGCTTGTGATGGTCTAAGGATGCTTGTGATGGTCCCGATCGAATATCTAGACCGTCCAATCGGAAATCAAAAACACTGTAGCGCCTGGATCGTGTCAAGCAGCCATCGGAAGGCTGAAAGTTCACCAACGATGGATCGACGGTGAAACCTCGTCGCCGGAGGATGGGACTGGTGGGGATAGAATCGTGAAAGGTCAAGGAATGTGTTGGTAAGGTCTGATCGAAGATTCGTGGCCTCCAGGCGGCGGAACGGCGGTGAACGGCGCGGAGGATGATGGCGGCCGGAAGTGGGTTCCGATGATCGGAGCGCCAATCAAGGACGGGGACGATAGAGAAAGGATCGTTGAAGGCAAAGGAACTGTCCTATGGTGTCCGATTGAAGAATTGGCCTTTCAGGTGGCGGACTTAAGGTGGTCGGAGAGGTAGAGACCGTCGGAGTTTGAATCTGATGATCCAGGCGGTAAGGAATGGTTTTGATGGTGGAGGAAGGTTCGTGGTGACCTGAGGAAGGTTTTGGGGGGTGTTTTCGGGCACTGGGAGGCCGTAGATGAAGGTGTTGACGACGGCCAATGGGCTCACCGGCGTCGGAGGAGAGAGTTTCGAGAGGAAATTAGACCGTGGATGAAGGGCTGGAATGATGGCGGACGTTTTTGTGGTGGAATGGAGGGATGAGGATGGCCGGAGCAGTGGCGACGGGCGGCAATGGGTAACGGCTCGTGGACGAGCCGGGACGATGAGGAACAGTGGGGGAGGAGAGAGAAAATCCAGCGGAAAATAAAGAAAAAATAGGAAGAAGGTGGAGAAAAATTCCAGGAAAATGTGGGAAAAATCCTAAAAATCAGAGGAAAATCATAAAAATAAAATGAAATTCTAATAAGCTAAGGAAAAATCCTAAAAACTGGGTTGCCTCCCAGAAAGCGCATAAGTTTACGTCTTTCGCTAGACGTTCCGGATACAAGATTTAGGAGGCCGATGGTTCCATGTGAAGAAATACATGGCCCGGATCATGGTGAAGGTATGCAGACATGCTTGATCAAAGAATAAACAAAAGTCCTTAGCAAACATATAATTGGAAATTTTGATACAATCTTTGATGAAAGGACGATAAGAATTGGCATAGTCTTCACTCATAACAAGGTTCTCCTCCTCACAAAGTTCAACTAGTGGGGATGATATTAAAGGTAGAATCTCAAACTGAGGTTTTAGACAAGGAATATTGCTAACACCCTCATCCTCATTATGTTTATCACTAATATGCACATCATCATCATTCAACTCATCATGTAGAAGTTCAACTTGAGGTTCCTGACAGAGGGTCTCACTAATATGCTCATCGTCATTATGATTATTGGAAATAGACATATTATCATCATTCAACTCATCATGAACAATCGACAATTTAGCATAACAACCCTCATCATCACTATCATCAAAAAAACTTGCTTCATAAGAATGACTGAAATACATATAAGGCTCAGAATGTACAACCAGATAGCATTTATCAACATCATCAACTGTATCAACTGTATCATCAAAAGTTGGGAAAACAGTATTTTCAGCAGCTTCCAAAACATTATCAATAACATCATGAACTGGCAAAACATCACGAGCATTATAGCATGCATCAACATCATTAAAAAGATAAGCATCACAAGCATTGTCATCATTAACAAGAGGAATAGAATCATTCGCATAATCCTCATTCTCATAATACGAATCAACCATGTGGGCTAGTTGTTCTATTTGTGTCTCTATTTTGGATATAGATTGAGCATAGGAGGCTCGATCTCTTCCAAGTTTAGCTATACTGGCATCTATGTTCTCAAATTTCACATTCATGGTTGTAAGTGTGCTCATGAGCATGTCAAACTGTGTGTCAGAGATCACTTGAGGGGCAGGAGGTGATGCATGTGAAGGATATTGTTGTCCAAAACCAGGTTCAAAATTTTGGGCCGGTGTTTCTATGTTCCATGGTTGAACGTTAGGAGGTTGATAACCTTCGAATTGCCAATTAGGGTATGTATGATTTCTAAAATTCGGATTATAAGTGTATGAATGTGAATTATATGCCGGATTTGAGAAATCATATGTGTCATTATTGTAAGCGGGTCCATAACCAAAAGGCAAATCATCATTCAACATGGCACCCGGTGGCATATAAAAATTGGCCATGCATGAAAAATCATATATCAAAAAGAGAAAAAGAAAACAAAAGATTCGGAGGAGAGATGAAAATCCGAAAAACAATGATCGAAACCAAAAATTTTGAATTTAGAAAACTTACCTGACTGCGCAGTTCAGATCGGACGGTATGGGGTCCGACCGATCGCTCCAAGCCGTAGGGGAGGTCCTTCCTTCAAAACAATCCGTTCCAATGCTGCAAAAATTCCAAAATATTGTAAGAAAAATCCTAAAAAAAATGTAAAATAAAGAAAAGGAAAAATAAGAAAGATGAAAACCTAACTAAGCAAAGAAAATCAGTTAAGAGAAAATCAATTAGTTAACCGTCGAAATCCCCGGCAATGGTGTCAAAAATTGATGGCTCGCAAACGTTGTCGTTAAAACATTGCTAACTTCAATCAAATCTTAAATTTATATCCTTATTCAATCACTAATACTACTACGCAGGCTAGCGGTGAAATCCGGAGTCGAACCACAGGGAAAACGTTGGAAACTGAAAATCAATTCTCGAAACTGATTTCTAAACCGAGTAATCAAAAGGTGGGTTGAATTATCTAAAAAAACTATCTAAGAAAGCAAGTAAAGTGATCGGGATTGGAACCAAGTGATGAATTACCTAGGGATTACTCAATCCACCCTAACTTCACCTTTAATCTTCTCTAGTTATCCTCTTGTTCCCTTCTCTCAACATTATGGATCATATGGCTACAAGCTAACATGAATCCCTAAAATAAGATTTATGTTCCTAACGGCATAGCCTATCTTTCTTGGCATAGGTTGTCTTCGATTCTACGATTACTTTAAGTTATACTACTCCTAATGACCTTGGCACAACCTATCCTAGCATAGCATAGCCTATCTCAAAAGCAAACCATAAATCACATGAAAACCATCTCATAAATCTGTATAAACAATCACAGAAAGCTTATATGACTGAAAATACTTCAAAGGAACTCTGTTCCCTCAAATCTCTAATCATTAAAATCATATTTATAAGATCATGTTGAGAAGAAGTTTATAAGAATCAAACCAAAGAAAATCAAAAGCTACACTAAGGTTTAATGATATCCCTAAGTTTAGAATTAGTTACTCATCTTCTAGGAAAGATCCCTAGGTGTTGGGAAGGAAGCTGTCGATCCCCGCGGAAAGATCTCCATCTTCAAAACCCTAGCCTTCTCCTCCAAAAGTGGTCCAAAAGATCCAATTTTCGGCTAGAATAACCTCCTTATGTATTAGAAACCCTTGATCCCGGAATTAGGAGTTATAGTTGAACTTAAAATCTATTTTCCCTAAATTCCGGGTTGCTGACATCATCGGAGCGATCCATCGGACTCAAATCCATTCCATTGTGGTAGTCGGTATGACTGGGTCATTAACTGCCATGTCATCAAATAATTTCAGCCTTTCTCAAATTTCAGCTTTCATAGATCCAACTTTGCTTCAATACTGGCACCAATCTATAAGGAATCTCACAAAGTCTTCAACATGAAAGTTGTAGATCTTAATGTTTTCTTTCATCTCCCAAAATTGCAGAATAAATGGAGTTTTTCAGAATTTCTACTGATTTATTTCCAAACAGTTAATGAAGCAGTCTTTTTGCACAATTTAGTGATTTTTGGCCGAATTTCTTGTATTTCTTCTCAAATCCTACTTAAACCTGAAATTAAGCAATATGATATCAAATAAACCTACTCTAGGCCTAACAAAGGTAATTTAAGGGGTTTAATTAGGAATAATTAGTGACTCATCAGCATGGCGCCGCCGCACCGCCGACCAACAGCCTGGTAGGGGCCACCGAAGAGGAGCTAGCGCCTACACCTGCAAAACGTAGCCTGGGTAGAAGTGAGCAACTAAGCTCAGCAGGGAAACTACACTACGACACTCAGAAGAAAGAGGGAAACACAACAGTGTCACTCTCAAGTAAGACAAGGGTGTATACAGAGGCCCTATAACCACACCGCGTGTCCCTGAGACCCACGATCATGGTCTTCAAGGAGAACTGGTCACATGACGGGTCACACTCAAAAAACAGGAACTAACACTGCTAGCCCACAAGCAGGGAACGTCACTGCAGGCGAAAAATGGCACCGCTGAGTAGGCGACCCCTCTACTCAAGGGTCAACACAGTGGGACACCGCCTACACCTCAGCATCCGACTTGAGGCCGACACGATCTCTACAATCATCAAGGAACAGCTATATCAGTCATCTAGACCTATCATCGAATTTGACCGTACACTACAATTCAAACCGGGTCCAAACTACCCAACCCCGGTCCTAGGGCTAAATCCGAGCTTCCAGCCTCGGGACGGCGACCCACTGATCGCCCACGCCCTAACCATGCAACTAACGCACAATAGAGATGCATGCGATGAACAAACGCATAGAAAAACAGTTAAAGCATGCAGTAGTATGTGATGATAGCATTAAACGGTCTGGGCACGGCACACTGCCGGCCCGGGGTGGTGAACGGATATTTAAGGTCTGGAACTGCTGCAGTGGTATACCATCAACTGGCAGCCAGTTCACCAGCAACCTGCATCGGGAAGTAGCCCCGCAAACAACAGAGAAAAACCACGCAGGTAAAAGCCCTCGGGGCACACCGGCATGCAAGGCTATGGAAAGCAATAGGGCTACTCGCCCACTTATTCTTATTGACATTGATTTTAGCTAAGGCTAAATCGACTACATTTGCAGAAGTCCCCGAGTTGAATCCGGACGCACCAAACCCAAATTGGCTCACACACAGTCGAGTCCATCCAAATCTCCTACATATCCCCGGTTTTGACGGCATCCTATACAAACCGGAGGAATAAGGGTATTTTGGTAATTTTACCCATCCAAGGGTATTTTGGGAATTTAGACCAAAATGAATGTCTAAATTTCCCACTATACTCCAAAAATAGCCCTTACATAGCTTTGATGGAATTCTAAATAAGCTGTGTAAATATAGGGGCGTTTTGGTAATTTTCCACCACACCTGGGAAATTACAGAAAATTCCCTGAAATAAATAAGGGAAAAATCCGAATATTCAAATAAACCCAAACAAATACCCGACTTTAAATTCGCTTAAGTCCCGGCAAAAATATACGCGCACCACATATTGCGCGCACGTGTCCACGACAAGCATAGAAATTGCGTCGCCATGTGTCGCGCTTAAATAACCAAACAGAAAGGGTATTTTGGTCGTTTAACCCCAAGGGGCATTTTAGTCATTTCACACCTTCAGGGGTGTGAAAATCCGGAACAGAGATATTTCTTCCGCGCCGGAGACATTTCGGTCCAAGATATATGGCCGATAAAAAGGATATTTTGGTAATTTACACCCGGCTTGTCCGGGGATATTTCAGTAAATTTTCCAAAGTATTATATGAAATATTAAAATTAAAATTTAAATAAGACATTTCAAATATCTGAATAATTCGACAAATATTCAGATAATTCAAATCTGAACATTTGAATTTCAAATTCGAATCTCAAAACAAAATGTCTACTCATATAAAATCAACCAAATCAAATATATATCATACCATATGAGAAATCAGCATCTTCAATTATGGTTGGATTAATTGCATTCTCATACCATATAAAAAAATAAAAAAAATAAAATTAGCATCTCTAAATATGGTAGGATTATGTGAGCTATCCTTATATAAAAGGGTTAGCATCAATTAGTATCCCTTAATCAGCATATTCCATTCATATTAAGATCACCTCTTGTGGCTATAAAAGGTGTGTGAAGGCTGAATGGGGGGCTGGAAAATTAAAAGAGAAGGCCGACGGGGAGAGAAGAAAGGAAGAGAGGAGGAGCGTCGCCATCGCCGTCGCCAACCTTGCTCAAGCCCAAGGAGCAGCTCGCCGTTGCCATCCGGCCCGAGGATCTCCGCTCCAAACCCAAAGGTGTCTCCGTCACCGCTGCCCAACCAGAGAAACCCATCCCCGCCATCATCCTTGATCCAGCCGACGACCTCTGTTCGAAGAAGATGGTGAAGGCTGGTGGAAGAAGACATTGAAGCTTGGCTGAAGACTGGCGGAAGAAGCTGAAGAAGAAGTTGGTTGAAGAAATTGACGAAGAAGCTGAAGAAGAAACTGAAGAAGAAACTGAAGAAGAAACTAAAGAAGAGGCTTGAAGACGAAGAGGTTCTGGTGACGCTCCAACGTTGCGCACCACCGGACGACGTAGATCCAGCCAACGCAGCCGGAACCCATTGAGACGCTAGCGTCTCTGGGTCGACGCTGTAAGAGGCTCATCGATCCCGCGGCTCAAGCTCCATTCTGCTGCTCGCCCGGCGTCCCAGACCTCCAGCAAGGTGCTCCAACCCGCTTCCTCGATGTTCACGGAGATCGAGCCTAGACACTCTCTCTCGTCGCCGGTGGCTTCGAAGGGTGACGCGTCCCCTGCTTCCCCTGTTCTGGGCGGTACCTCCCCTGTTTTATCCGCGGCTTCCTCTGATCCCAAAGCTCACACACCTCCCTTGTTCTAGCCAGCTTCCTCGACAGAGACCCTCTCCAGAGCTTGGCGAACGGCGCTCCTCGACAGCCCGGCTAGATCTTCATCAAGCCGTCCGTCGCTATCCTCGATCTCAAGCTCGCGGCGTTAAGCCTACATCAGGCGAGATCTTCTCCAGCGATGTCTCTGTCTCCAGCAACCCGCGTGATCAACACTTGGTGAACAGTGTCTTCCGACGGTCCGACGACGCAGCCTATGCCCCTTGGCTCCAGCTGCCATTCTCCTACAGCGACGGAGATCGGATCCAGACTTTGAAGCTCGGGTGACACTCCTTGACTCCACCAACTTCGACGCTCGGACGACGCTTTCCCTGTTCCAGCTGGTACATCTTCACGACAACAACTGGACCTTGGACGGCTCTTCCCAAACTCCGGCGGACTTGAAGCCCCGGCGACAAAGATATCCTGCATGGCGATGAACGTGGTGGTCCAAGACCTCACGTCATTTCATTTTCCTTTTATTATTATTATTATAGGAAAATAGTTATTTTTATTGGATCTAGAATCAAAGGTGTTCCCTACGGCGATGTAAATGATGGATCTGCCGACTTGACGATCGGCAAATCCAGGGGTGTGGTGCCTGCAATTTCCTGAAATGAAATTAAAATATGATTTGCTCGGAAATAAAATAGAGATCTCGTCCCAACGAGATCGACGTTTTATCCATGAACAAAATCTGGCACGCCCAGTGGGACCACACCTTACCTCCCATCGCTAGATACAAAAAAAAAAAAAAAGATGACGATGAAAAAAAAAATCGTCATCAAAATCAAAATACATAAATACACCTACATCATGACAGGCGACTTTGAAAGCGTTTGTCACTATTCGTTTCGGCGACTTCTCGTTTGACATCTCGATTGGAAGCGACGGCCTTTCGATGCCGACAACGCCATCAAAAGTTTCCTTCACCACTTCAGGAGCAGCTACCTCCGATGCACAAGTGAAGACTATCGTAGGACCTCATGCAGAGATGATGACTCGCTAAGATGAACTCCCGGCTCATCGAAGGAAGCATAATGATGAAGCTCCCTCAGTTGGACCTGGCGAAAGCAAGATGGTCGCAAATGGATCTCGTGTTTACCCAGGAGCAACTGAAGATGTCAAACCAAAGATGTCGGCGCCGTCAAATGGTTCGAGCCACCAAGTGAAGTTGAAGACTCCTGATTAAGCCCAAAACGTGCATACAGCAACGGCGGTCGCAGCAGTGCAGTAAAAACGGTCAGTCCACAGGGAGGCAGAAAAACAAGATGAAAACACAAGCATACAAGCTAGCTAACTAGGGGTTATCAGGATTAGAATAACAGAACAAAGCATGCAATAAGATATGGTTGGTTTGTTGAATAAATTCAGAGGGGGAACCAAGGGATAAGAGGAGGCAAGGCCTGGGGAATCACCTTCCTAACATGGCAGCTATCCTTGTAACACAATCGAGGGATTCACATCCCAATCCCTCGACCGGAACATATGGAACTACAAGTCAATCTTGCTAAATGTGATGATCCAAATGGCCTAATCCTCAACAATTAAGAGCTAAATCATGTTCACTAGGGTCTAAGACAGTGATGTATCAACTGTCACTAGTGGACACACCGTAGCAGAGGGCTCCTTGGAACAAGTGACCTAAGCATACCCCTACTCTAAGGTTATGAATTATCTAATGTCACTTTAGACAAATCATAGCAAAGAGATAGAAATGATAGTAGATCAACATCCAAGCATGTATGAATAACAACACCCACATAGGAAGAACATGGCTAAACCTATATGTATATTGACCATTTAAAACATACATTGAATGCATTTATAGATACAACAAGGATGAAGACAAAAGAGCTCATCTATTCATTTAAAACCATTCAATACAAGGGTAAAAGATGAGGATTACAACCCATGCTGGAGGAGGATCATCCTCTAGCCTAACCAAGGACTACTCCATGGATGAAGACATGGCCATCTCCTCCACGTGCTCTTCTTCTTCTCTTTTCTGTTTCTTCTCTGCTCTATTCTGCCCTCTTCCGTCTCTGCTGGTTCTTTTTTCTCCTCTCCCCCGATTCTGCTCTGTTTTTCCTCTATTGTCTGCTATCTACTCATATCTGAATGGGTCCCCCCTCTTTCTCTGCTATCCTGGCATATCTGAATGGGTTTTTCTCCTAAAAACCTCTGTCGGTTGTGTTTCTAGGCCCAGGTTTTTATCCACTCCAGGGTAGATGGGTAAGTTGGATTGGTCAAAAAGCTTTCATCCACCGACTAGGAAGATGTGGACTAAAACCAGCACAAACAACAGCTGGATTCATTCATTGCAAGTGCTCTCATCAAGGGGTAGCCAACTAAATGCAGCAATCAATGAGGCTTTTTCATCAGCAGACAATGCAGTAGGAAGCAAGAAAAAGTAGCAGCCAATGAGCAGCAGTGAGGGGAGTTCCATCGGCAGAAAATGCAGCAGAAAAAAGAAAAGAAAATGCAGAAGCCATTCAGCAGCCAGCAACAGCCAATGCATTCTGAAATTTGCAGAGCATTCCAGCCAATATGATGTACTCTAAGACCATTACATGAATCAAATCTTCTCACCACACCAGGTATAAGGCCAAGATCTTTAGCTGCAAGGAATAACTAAAAACTGTCAACATAGATTTAGAAGCAATAGTACAGCTGCAGCTTCTATGATTTTTCTGTCTTTATACAGACAGAATCTCACAAAATTCAAAACATGAAAACTGTAGAGCTCTTTCTTGTCTTTCCACAGCATCCTGGATCATCCCAATCGGAGCTTGGATGAGAAAGTTATCCTCAATTTACTAATAGCTGTCTAGAGACTCTTTAATCTGGAAATCCATAAAGACTCCGAAAACATGTGAAACACACCATTTTAAACCTATTTCAACTCTTAAGGGTATAAAACACCGATGATAACAAATCATACATATTAAACAAGATTTAACAACATTTAATGCATAAATCGGGTATCGAAAGCTAATAATTGGATGCAATATTTGCATCCAATCAACTCCCCAAAATCACCCAGGTGTCGGGGGCTCCCCAGCCGGATCTCGCACCCATCAAGCCAAGAATGCCAAAGTTCCAACTAGCAAGCAGCTCACTGTGGCAGCCAGACAATCAAAGACGTTTGTTCCGCAGAGGCATCGGGGGGCAGTCAATCGTGTCGAACCTGTTCCGACCGATGACGACGGCTTTACTCTTCTTACTTCTAAGAGAAGACCCATGGTGGCCAAGACAACTCCTGCAATCCAGACGATCTCTGCACCATGTGCCGAAGATCCGAAAAGAGGATCCGAGGGCAGTCATTCGCGTCAAACCCGTTCCGACCGATGAAGACGACTTTACTCTCGTTACTTCCAAGAGAAGACCCATGATGGCCAAGAAAACTTCTGCAATCCAGACGATCTCGGCACCATGTGCCGAAGATCCGAAAGGAGGATCCGGGGGGCAGTCATTCGCGTCGAACCCATTCCGACCGATGAAGACAACTTTACTCTCGTTACTTCCAAGCGAAGACCCATGGTGGCCAAGAAAACTTCTGCAATCCAGACGATCTCTGCACCATGTGCCGAAGATCCGAAAGGAGGATCCGGGGGCAGTCATTCGCGTCGAACCCGTTCCAACCGATGAAGACGACTTTACTCTCGTTAATTCCAAGTGAAGACCCATGGTGGCCAAGAAAATTTCTGCAATCCAGACGATCTCTGCACCATGTATCGAAGATCCGAAAGGAGGATCCGGGGGCAGTCATTCGCGTCGAACCCGTTCCGACCGATGAAGACAACTTTACTCTCGTTACTTCCAAGAGAAGACCCATGGTGGCCGAGAAAACTTCTGCAATCCAGACGATCTCTGCACTATGTGCCGAAGATCCGAAAGGTAAAACCAAAATAATTTACCCATCTGTTGCGAAAATGCAGGTAGCCCCTAAGGTTGACTATGAAGCCCATTACGAGGTGTACCGCGACAAACCATGGATTGGCCTCCACATGACAGGAAATGATAAGGCGTCGCTCCACGTTCGGTACTGCTATGTTCAGTTACTCCGAGCGGAGTATGAAAGCCAACGGAGGAATGCGGAGCCCAAACACCCGACTCATCAGAGTTATGTCGATGATATGGCACAAGTAACTTTTGGAAGTGTTCGTGACTATCTGTTTCGAAGGCCTTGGTTCGACATTCCGATGGGAAGACCCCTTGGACCCCTTGGACCGGATCCTCTGCCCGTCAGAATAAGTCGACTTTAGCTAAGGCTAAGTCGACTACATTTGCAGAAGTCTCCGGACCGAATCTGAATGCACCAAACCCAAATTGGCTCACACACAGTCGAGTCCATCCAAATCTCCTACATATCCCCGGTTTTGACGGCATCCTATACAAACGGAGGAATAAGGGTA
Source organism: Narthecium ossifragum (assembly GCA_963920575.1). NCBI lineage: Eukaryota > Viridiplantae > Streptophyta > Magnoliopsida > Dioscoreales > Nartheciaceae > Narthecium > Narthecium ossifragum. Next base: position 11,954,422 of record OY986968.1, read on the forward strand.
TTTTGGTAATTTTACCCATCCAAGGGTATTTTGGGAATTTAGACCAAAATGCAAGTCTAAATTTCCCACTATACTCCAAAAATAGCCCTTACATAGCTTTGATGGCATTCTAAATAAGCTGTGTAAATAAAGGGGTGTTTTGGTAATTTTCCACCACACCTGGGAAATTACAGAAAATTCCCTGAAATAAATAAGGGGAAAATCCAAAAATTCAAATAACCCAAACAAATACCCGACTTTAAATTCGCCTAAGTCCCAGCAAAAATATACGCGCACCACATAATGAGCGCACGTGTCCACGACACGCACAGAAATCGCGTCGCCATGCGTCGCGCTTAAATAACCAAACCGAAAGGGTATTTTGGTCGTTTAACCCCAAGGGGCATTTTAGTCATTTCACACCTTCAGGGGTGTGAAAATCCGGAACAGAGATATTTCATCTGCGTCGGAGACATTTCGGTCCAAGATATATGGCCGATAAAAAGGATATTTTGGTAATTTACACCCGGCTTGTCCGGGGATATTTCAGTAAATTTTTCAAAGTATTATATGAAATATCAAAATTTAAATTTAAATAAGACATTTCAAATATCTGAATAATTCGACAAATATTCAGATAATTCAAATCTGAACATTTGAATTTCAAATTCAAATCTCAAAACAAAATGTCTACCCATATAAAATCAACCAAATCAAATATATATCATACCATATGAGAAATCAGCATCTTCAATTATGGTTGGATTGAATTCGCATACCATATAAAAAAATGATAAAAATAAAATCAGCATCTCTAAATATGGTGGGATTATATGAGCTATCCTTATATAAAAGGATTAGCATCAATTAGTATCCCTTAATCAGCATATTCCATCCATATTAAGATCACCTCTCGTGGCTATAAAAGAAGGTGTGTGAAGGCTGAATGGGGGGCTGGAAAATTAAAAGAGAAGGCCGACGGGGAGAGAAGAAAGGAAGCGAGGAGGAGCGTCGCCATCGCCGTCGCCCACCTTGCTCAAGCCCAAGGAGCACCTCGCCGTCGCCGTCCGGGCCGAGGATCTCCGCTCCAAACCCAAAGGCGTCTCCGTCGCCACTGCCCAACCAGAGAAACCCATCCCCGCCCTCATCCTTGATCCAGCCGACGACCTCTGTTCGAAGAAGATGGTGAAGGCTGGTGGAAGAAGACGTTGAAGCTTGGCTGAAGACTGGCGAAAGAAGCTGAAGAAGAAGCTGGTTGAAGAAATTGAAGAAGAAACTAAAGAAGAAACTGAAGAAGAGGCTTGAAGACGAAGAGGTTCTGGTGACGCTCCAACGTTGCGCACCACCGGACGACGTAGATCCAGCCAACGCAGCCGGAACCCATCGAGACGCTCGCGTCTCTGGGTCGACGCTGTAAGAGGCTCGTCGATCCCGCGGCTCAAGCTCCATTCTCCTACTCGCCCCGCGTCCCAGACCTCCAGCAAGGTGTCTAACCCGCTTCCTCGACGTTCACGGAGATCGAGCCTAGACACTCTCTCTCGTCGCCGGCGGCTTCGAAGGGCGACGCGTCCCCTGCTTCCCCTGTTCTGGGCGTTACCTCCCCTGTTTTATCCGCGGCTTCCTCTGATCCCAAAGCTCACACACCTCCCTTGTTCTAGCCAGCTTCCTCGACAGAGACCCTCTCCAGAGCTTGGCGAACGGCGCTCCTCGACAGCCAGGCTAGATCTTCATCAAGTCGTCCGTCGCTATCCTTGATCTCAAGCTTGCGGCGTTAAGCCTACATCAGGCGAGATCTTCTCCCGCGACGTCTCTGTCTCCAGCAACCCGCGTGATCAACACTTGGTGAACGGTATCTTGCGACGGTCCGACGACGAAGCCGTTTTTTCCTTTGGCTCCAGCTGCCATTCTCCTACAGCGACGGAGATCGGATCCAGACTTCGAAGCTCGGGTGACACTCCTTGACTCCACCAACTTCGACGCTCGGACGACGCTTTCCCTGTTCCAGCTGGTACATCTTCACGACAACAACTGGACCTTGGACGGCTCTTCCCAAACTCCGGCGGACTTGAAGCCCCGGCGACAAAGATATCCTGCATAGCGATGAACGTGGTGGTCTAAGACCTCACGTCATTTCATTTTCCTTTTATTATTATTATTAAAGGAAAATATTTATTTTTATTGGATCTAGAATCGGAGGTGTTCCCTACGGGGATGTAAATGATGGATCTGTCGACTTGGCGATCGGCAAATCCAGGGGTGTGGTGCCTGCAATTTCCTGAAATTAAATTAAAATATGATTTGCTCGGAAATAAAATAGAGATCTCGTCCCAACGAGATCGACGTTTTATCCACGAACAATTCTAAACATCCCAGTAGTCATCACTCTCCTGGTTCACCACTGCCCCTAATATAGGGCTAGCATGTTTAAGAGTATGTACAAGGTATAAAACTGTAGGAAATCTGTACATACAAAGCCCCGCGGGCAAAACCAATGAAAACTCTTCTCTGCCACCAAAGGATCAATCTTTCCTCAGAGAGCTTTCCCTTCCTGTTGAGCCAAAGAAGATCGATCCTTCCTCCCTGGAAGATCGATCATCCTCGCGAGTGAGGGCACTCTCTTGCTGCGCCATGGAAGATCGATCCTTCCTCCCAGGAAGATCGATCAGCCTCGCGACAAGGGGGATCCCATGCTACCCAAGGCATAAGGATTGATCATCCTCACCAGATGATCGATCATGCTCGGGTTTAGCATTACCAACAATGAAGGATCGATCTTTCACCCAGAAAGATCGATGTTGTTGGGTTCTCCGGCGAACCTCCAGCGAGAAATACCGTCGAAAAACTCTACTAAATCCCACAAAACCTTGGGATCTAGTAGTACGAAGGACCACGAGTCCAAAACCGGTAGAAATACTACAAACTAACAAGTATGCAATGAGATATAAGCAAAAGAAGACACAATCAACTCAAAACTCACAAAACCGGAAAACAAACGTAGGTAGAATCCCTACCTAGGCAATAACTGCTTCAATCCCAGCTGCTAAGCCTTGGATCGTCCCAAATCTCCTCAAAATCCGGCAGCTCTGAGCTCAAGAAAGCAGATTTCAAAAGGGATTCAAGGAAGAGGGTTACGTCCGTTTTATAGACAAACGAACCGACCTATGAATGATCGATCTTTCCTTAGGGAAAGATCGATCCTTCATGACGATCGCGCCTTGACTTTCTAGGATTAAAATATCGATCTTCTATCAAGAAAAGATCGATCCTTTAGTTGCAGAAAGCTAGACTTGGGATAAAACTCAAGCCCAAGCCCGGATCTTTTGATCCCGGGTCCACCTAACCTTTCTAATCAAACACTAACACAAATATGATCAGTGTATGCACACGCGGGTGTGAAACATACCAACAAGGCGCAATTTACCAAATTGCCCTTGCGGTCTACAACGAGCCATAGGGGTAGAGGGACAGGTCCTTACATCCTATTACCCTTAAAGGAAATCTCATCCCGAGATTCGATAAAGGTAGGGTTCGGAAACAACAAAACAGCTACACTAGAAGACATGACAAAAGGTACCTCGAGAAGAAAACAACTGCGGAAACTCCTGTTGTATGCGTGCCTCGCGCTCCCAGGTCATCTCCTCGGTGCCTCTATGCCTCCACAGTACCTTGACCACGAGAATCGTCTTGCCCCGCAAGACCTGATCCCTCCGATCAAGTACTCGAACCGACTGCTCAACGAAGCTCACATCTTTCTCAAGCTCAATGTCATCTACCCTGATGACATGAGACGGATTTGGGTGATACTTCCTCAGCATCGACACGTGGAAAGTCGGGTGCACAGCTGACATGTGCTGAAGAAGACCCAGGCAGTAAGCTACCTCTCCAACCCTCTCTAGGATCTCAAACGGTCGGATGAACCTCGGTGCCAACTTGCCACCTCTGCCAAACCTGATGGACCCTCTGTACGGCGAAGCTCGCTGGAACACCATGTCGTCAACTGCAAAGTCTAACGGTCGTCGCCTCTGATCTGCATAACTCTTCTGCCGGCTCTGAGCCGTCAGAAGTCTCTGCCTAATCTGCACTAACCTCTCTGACAACCGCCTGATGAGGTCTGGACCGGTGAGTGAAGCCTCTCCAACCTCTGTCCAGCACACTGGGGAACGACACGCCCTACCATACAACGCCTCGAAAGGTGCTACTTGATGAGTGCATGAAAGTGCACTCTGAACAGTCTTATAACTATCTCAATTGTTAGATTATTATCCTTAATCAACATCTTTATTACTATTTTTATATCTATATGTTGCTTCACATAGTTGTTTGGAAAATGCAGGAAAAAGGAGCAAAGAAGCTGAAAAGATTACATGGATCAACTTGAAAGATTAAACTGTACCTGCTCATGAAGAACCAGATGATGGGCCATATATGGTTGGAAAGCTCTTGAAGTCTAGTTTCTGGAGAATTTTACAGTTCGTGATTCCGAGTTTCCTAGAGGAAGTTACGACAATTTTAGTTCCAATAGCGCAGTCTGGATGGCAAAACAGTAAATACTCAGGGAGTCCGATCGATCGCACACCTGGAGTGGGATCGATCGGACTCGGGAATTAAATCCTGACAGAACGTATGCTTTTTAGATGATCACAGTCAGATCGATCCTACTATCCATCCTACTGAGGGATCGATCCCACACCCCTGGAGGGATCGATCCGACTCAGGCGTAGCCAGAAATTGAGGATTTTGATGAGTCGAATCGATCCGACACCCCTGGAGGGATCGATCCTACTGTCCCAGTGAAGAAAATCAACAGTTTAGATCTAATCCGTTGATGGAGACACTTAAGGCTATAAATAGGACTCTTTCTAGGGTTTGAGGGGGGCTTTTTAGCAGCGTTTGGAGGAGAGGAGACTGGTTCCAGGCTTGGTTTTCTTTTCTTTTTCTCATCTGATTTCTTCATTAGTTTTGTTGCCCTCATGATGAACATGAGTGGCTAGTTCTTCTCTAAGGTACCGATGTAGCCTAACTGAATCATTCTATGTTATTGGATCATATCTATTTAATCAGTTTATATTTCTTGTTTCATTCATTATTATAACTGAGATCTTAAATACCTTTATCTGGCCAATAGAAGTATTATAGATTGTTTTATGTGAGATTGAGCGAGGGTTCATTCCCTAATCTTGCAGGATCTATGAATGAATGAGATTTAGTCGAAGCCCGGTTCAAGCTAAGACACTTCTTGGTTCATAATTGTTTTTCAGAGCTTAATGGATTCTTGGTTAACACTTAGTTATGGGTTCATTAGCTAGGGTTAATTGGGGGTACTTGGTGAAGACCATGGTCGAACGGATCATCATACCGGAAGAGCGAGCCCTTGGAATTAAACTGAGATCTTGATTGCTTCAATGCATAGAATGAGGAGGTTATGGTGAAATCGGAACCTTAGTATTCATCCATCATATTTCCATCGTTTACTTATTTCGTTATTAGATCATCTATTTTCGAGACTTCATATTTCTTATTTTCCCTTTCTTATTTTCTTTCTTTTCTGTTCTTTAGCGTTTTACTCTAATAATCTCTACAAATCTCTGTGGGTATGATACTCGTCTTGCTATTATACTGATTGCACCGATTTGTATACTTGCGAGATATAAAATTTTTTCATCACTACTCCAAGACTGGACTGGTAGTTGTTGTTGTAGGCGAACTCCACCAAGGGAACATGCTCCTCCCAGCTGCCTCCGGCGTCGAGGACACACGCTCTCAGCATGTCCTCCAAGATCTGGATCGTCCGCTTTGACTGCCCATCTGTCTACGGGTGGAACGCCGTACTGAAAGTCAGGAGTGTGCCAACTGCCTCCTGAAAATCTCGCCAGAACCTGCTGGTGAACCTGGGGTCACGGTCTGACACGATAGAAACTGGAACTCCGTGTTGTCTGACCACCTCTTTGACGTACAAACTGCCCAACCTGTCTGTCGAGTCTGTCGTCTGCATAGGCAGGAAGTGCGCCGATTTGGTCAATCGATCAACGACGACCCAAATCACGTCATTCCCCCTAGGAGATCTCGCTAGCCTGGTCACCAAGTCCATCGTGATGTGCTCCCACTTCCACTTAGCTAGTGGAAGCGGCTGAAGTAACTCCAGAGTCCGCTGGTGCTCTGCCTTGACCTTCTGACAGGTAAGGCAGCGTGATACGAACTCCGTCACTGCCCTCTTCATCCCGCACCACCAGAACTGCCGCCGTAGGTCCTGGTACATCTTGATGCCCCCGGAATGAACTGCAAAACAAGAGTGGTGGAACTCTCGTAGGGCGTCGTTTCGTAGAACTGGATTTGCTGGAACTGCTACTCTGCCTCTGAATCGTAGTCCTCCGTCTAACGATACTGTCCAGTCCCCGTCGACGCCCTCCGTGCCTGCCGATGTGCGCAACTCCTCGAGCTCCGCTTCACTGCGCTGCGCCTCTAACACTCTGGCTAGAACCGCTGGCATACTCTGCACTGTGTAGAGAAAGCTGTTGGATCCCTGATCCTCAAACTCGAGCCCCAACTGGCCCGCTATCTCTAGAGCCTGCCACTGCCGCGCTGACAACCCTGCAACTGCTGCTCTGGTGTCCGTCACCTGCCTGCTCAGCGCGTCTGCTATGACATTTGCCTTAACAGGATGGTAATGCAACTAAAAGTCGTAGTCCTCCAGTAGCTCCACCAGCGTCGCTGCCTCAGGTTGAGGTCATGTTGGGTGAAAACGTGCCTCAAACTCTTATGGTCCGAGAAGACAGAGAACTTCTCGCCATAGAGGTAATGCCGCCAGGTCTTCAAAGTGAAGACCACCGCTGCTAGCTCCAAGTCGTGGGTCGGGTAGTTCCTCTCATGGTTCTTCAACTGACGTGAACCATAGGAAACTACGTATCCCTCCTGCATAGGGACACACCCCAGACCCTCACCGTTGGCGCCGCAGTAGACACTGCCACCAATGCCTCGCTCAGAGACCATCAACAACGGCGCACTGGTCAACCTCCTCCTCAGCTCCACGAAGCCTCGCTCACAAGCATCATTCCACACGAACGGGACGGCCTTCTGTGTCAGTCTGGTCAACGTTCCGGCAACTCTGAAGAAGTCCCGCACGAACCGCATGTAGTAACCCGCCAGGCCCAGGAAACTGCGGATCTCGAACACTGTTCTCGGTCTCTGCCACTGTACCACTGCCTCGACCGTGGCCAGGTCAACTGAGATCCCTGCTGCCGACACCACGTGTCCTAGGAATCCCACTTGTGCAAGCCAGAACTCGCACTTGGAAGCCTTGGCATAAAGCCGATGCTCCCGAAGTAGCTGCAACACTGTCGCCAAGTGTCGCTCGTGCTCCGCCTCTGACCGAGAGTAGATCAGAATGTCATAGTACCGATGCAGGCCGGAAGGAGTTTGCTTAGGTCAACCTTCACGCACACTTAAGCAAACTTACAGCGATCAGTGTGAGGACCTGTCCCTCTACTCCTAAGTTGACCGCCTGGGTCGAGCACGTGGCTCATTGTGGACCGCAAGGCTTGCGTCTTGTCGGTTTGTTTCACACCCGTGTGGTACACACACAACCCCTTTTGTTTCGTTTCCATGTTTGCTAGAACCCTAGGCAAGCTGTGGATCGAAAGATCCAAGCTCAGGCGCGTGAAAGCTTGTTTTTAGGACAGCTAGCGGCCTCGTGTGCGATCGATCGGACCTGTGTCGGTTGTCCGGATAAGGGCGCGGTCGATGTGTCCGGATAAGAACGCGAACCGACTTAACTCGGCCCAGTCCGACCGATCGGTCCTGGGACGGATCGTTCGGACTCGAGCCTATAAGTAGCCCGAGACCTCCTCTGTTTTTCCGGTTTTTCTCTTCTTCTTCTTCCCTTCCGTTCTCCCTCCTCCGGCCATCGTTTTCAGTGCTTGAGGGCTCGTTGGATTCGTGGCAGTGTGAGGACGATATGTGGCTTGGTTTGAAGCCAGTTTTGTGCTCGTATAGCAGGGATTCAGTCAAGGTTTGCTTAGTTTGGTAGGTTTCTTTCTACATGGGTTTTTCTCTTAATCTAGCCATTTGATTTGGGTGTTTTTTGTGTTGCTGTGTACATCTTGGTTAGCTTAATTTCTCTTTTGAGTTTCATACGATTTGAATGAGATTTTAGTAAGATTTTAGCATGTTTAATCTCGGATTTTCCGATTTTACTGTTATTGAAGAACAGCCGGCTTACGGCGTGTTTTACGGTCTGCACATGCATGAGCTTGATTTAGAATGAACATGAGAGTTGTAGATCTTTGGGTCATATCTCAGGTCCAATCAGTTTCTTGATTTTCTGAGTTTCTTATGAATTACTATGAATTTCCTACCGATGGGCTGCGTTGCAACAATTAGAGGTAATTAGTGAAGTTAATGGTTTTGATTAGCGTTTTCCCGGTAATCGAGCCGTTGGATGTTTCCCATTTATGGATATGTCGATCCCAGCATGTCTACCTATGTTTTTTCTTGGTTGGATCTCGAATCCGACGTTGCTTGGACATCGGATCGACGAGGTCACTTAGCTTCTAATTAGGGGAACTTGGTGATTAAATAATATTATATGTTCATCTATGTTTTCAGGGTTGCTTCCCGTTCCACGCATTCGTAGTTGACAATCGCAGTACCATCATAATGCCGGGACCCAATTGTTATCTTATCATATTGTTGCATGTTTACTTCTTACCTGCGCATAATCATAGCATACATTTTGATTGTGCATTAGATGAATAAGGATAGGGTGTGGGTGAAGGGTTGATAGCCGAGCCGAGGCTTTTCGGGTAGATCGGATCTAGCTCTAGGACTGTGGCAGGTAGCGTGGTCCAGGATCAAATGGTAGTATTCAGTCGATATCGATGATAGGCTGAGATGACTTGAATATATGTTGATCGATGATTTAGAGGTCGTGTCGGCCTCGAGCCGGGTGCTGAGGTGCAGCCGGTGTCCAGTGATCCATATCTCTTGAGTAGAGGGTGTTCCTACTAAGCGGGTTGGACTCCCGCCAGCAGTGCCCGTTTCTGACTTGTAAGACAGCAGTGTTGGTTTCCTGCTCACAGGGACACGCGGTGGGGTTATAGGACCCCTGTGTTCACCCAGGCCTTACTTGATGACAACACTGTTGTGTTCCCTCCTTTTTTGTGTGTCGTAGTGTAGAACCCTACTGAGCTTAGTGCTCACTTCTACCCCGGCTGCATTTTGCAAGTGCAGGCGTTAGCTCTTCTTCGGTAGCCCCTACCGGGCAGGTGTTTGGTGACGCGGTGGCATCTAGCGGTGCTTGAGGAGCGGTGATCATCATCTACACCCTTTCTGTTTAGATAGTCTCCTACGGGAGTGTGATGTATATGAATGTACCCTTTGAGGTTTTGTATTATATTATATCTTTTGAGGTTGTTAATTATTTTTAATTTCGAATACTTATAAAATGTTTACGGAGACCAATAAGCTAGAAGGAACCCTTACCAAAATTATTCCGTATTTATTTAGGTTCCGGTTCACGTCACCCGGCCCGGTTGGGCCTTCGCGGGTCGGGGCGCGACAATCAGTGACCTTTGTCACCATATCAAGGAGGAGTGGAGTACCAGCATCAGAGACCTTATCAAAGATCGGCTCTCTATTGTAGAACTGTAGTGGCAAGTGTTGATCCTAACCTTGTTTTGATGATGCCAATATACATTAAATGATAAAATATATGTTTAATATTTATTATCCCTTTAATTGGAAGCTTTAAATTAAATATTTGATAAATTAATGTACTGACGGTCGATGCATGGATCGACTGTGGGAATGCGACGGTAGCGGGGTTGCAGCGTGGATGCACCAAACTTGGCTTTATGAAATGTTGGCTCGCGGGCGATCGGTGCATCAACCCTGGGAAGCCATTTTTTTGACAGAGCCTCACGGTCGATGGACCGGTCGACCGTGGAGCATGGTTATTTTGGTTTTCAATGTTGTAGGCTCACGGACGATGCGATGGTCGATCGTGGATTATGATGATGGAAAGTGAAGAAGCGATGGTCGGTCGGAGGATCGACCCTGGGAAGCATTTGTCACAACAGAGCCTCATGGTCGATACGGCGGTCGATGGGCGGATCGACCGCGGCTCAAGAAGGCTGAGTTTTTGTACATGACATGCGGACGATGCATGGATCGACCGCCAGCAATGCGCAGAGTAAAAAACTAGTTGTTGAAGAGTTGCAGGGAGCCGTTGGAGCTGGTTCTTGAGCTGGTTGAAGGCCAAATATAAGTAGTCTTCTATTTTAAACTTGCCACAAGATTAACTATTATTTTTGAGAGCATTTGTGCAAGTTTTAGTAAAGTCTTCTACTCTTTCCCTTTGAGCTACAATCTTTGTAAAGCTTCCTCAAGTGTGAAGAAGCAACTTGTGAAGATCCCAATAGTTGGTTGGTGACGTTGTAAGGTTCCCAAGCTCCCGGAAGCTTGGTGGAAAGGTTGTAATCGATTTTGCAAGTAGTGGAACCTCAAGGAGTGCCTTGAGTGAAGTGGATGTAGACCAAGGTTGGGTCGAACCGCTATAAAACAACGGTACAATCTCTCTAACTTCTTCCTATTAATTGATTGCATTATTTTGTTCTTATTCACAAGCATACTACTGTCTTGAACTCCCCTACCTAGGTTTTTCATTTATCAAATTTTCAGACATAGTCCAATTCACCCCCCATCTTGGACTTTCAGCAAGTCTGGTATGTGGATCCAGAGTGGGGCTTTGGTGAAGGCAGCTGCCGTCGCCCAGAAGAAATTCCTCCATCTGATTAGCGACAAAGTTAGTCCATCAAGCATCCATGGGCCGACGGTGAGAATGCGCAGTAGGTCTTCATCAGAGGCGAACTTGAAGGCAAAGATGCCTTGAACCATCTCAGCTACAAGGAATGGAGCATCCGTTTGCTAGAGGTTGGTAAACCACCGTCGCAAGAATTCAAGCCCAACCCTCCCTTCGACGAAGCGGCCAAAGAGGGTATGATTCCATTTACTTCTCAGCCGCTGGAGTAGTTCTGGTGCCATCTCCGTCTTCCCCAGCCAAAACTTCCCAACACGTTTCACATGAATGTGCTCTGCCAGTTCACTACCGCTCATCGCCGCCGATGTGCTAAGGTAAGCAGCCACAACTCCTTTAGTCCCTGGTATTGTTCTTGTTCCTCCAGAGCGGAAGCCGGATGGCCTTGGGAGTTCTTCCCCAAGGTCCAGCGGGAGTGGTTCTGGGCTCTCATTTTTCTATTCGTGTGATCTTGCCACTATAGGCTGTGACTGAATGACTGACTTAATTGGTCAGCTGGCTCAGAAAATGGCTAGTCATGTTAACTTGGCTCCGACTGATTAGTCATGCTAACTCGAATGTTATTCAAGCACATGATGCAACCATATGTATTGCAAAATGGATTTTTCGTGATACAATTAACTTGAATGTATGGAGGCATGTCGTTTGAAGCAGTTATTGTTGACGTTTCGTTCCCTCTATGGCCTTGAGTTGAATGTCACAAAATCAAGTGTTCGTTTCTCTCCAACTGTTGCGAACATGCGAAAAGATACCATCTGCCATATTCTTGGGTTGCAGGAGGCAACATGTGTTTGGACTTATCTCAGGAAGCCAATTGGAGGTGGTGCGGCTAAGACTCCGGAGTTCTCTAGTATGCTCGATGACATGGTTGGCCGTATCATGGCTTGGCAGGGGAGATTGATCTCAGACCCGACTCGACTTGTGCTTCTCAAATCTGTTCTCCAGTCGAACCCAGCTTTCATTATGGCTACTACTCACATCCTTGCTTCTATTATCAAGAAAATGGAGAAGGTGTGTAGGGATTTCCTTTGGCGGGAAAGGAGATCAGGGCTCCATAGAGTGGCGTGGAGAAATGTATGGTAAGTGACATGGGGGTGAGGGATCTTAGCTTCTGGCAAAAGGTTGTTCAGATGAGGCATGTTGCACAGATTATTGATGAGGAAGTTAGGGGGCATTTGGTTGTTGGAATCTTCTTATGCATGGGATCGTAAGATGCGTGCATCAAGTAGTGCATGCATCGGACAGTAGATGCACTTGTTTGGTTGTCTTTTGGATCAGCCGATGCACTTTGATATAAATATATATAATGTTCACAACATTATACGAATAAATATTAAAATTTAACTTTATTACATCATTATGTGAACATTATATAAATAATATATATTATATATATTAAAATATATTCAATAAGGTTATGTAAACATTAAAATGATGTGAACATTATTTTAATATCAATAAAGTCATTATATTATTTTAATCTCAATAATATATATATTATTCATATATTTTTAACATCATGGTGCAATAAAGTTAATTTTTAATATATATTAAAATTATATATATATATATTATTCATATAAAGTTATATATATATATATAATTCATATATTGTTCACATAATGATACAATAAAGTTAAAATATCTCCTTTGGCCTTCCTGGTATCAGAGTCATAAAGTGTGAGTAGAGTATAGTGTACATTTAATCTTTGAAAGATGTAGACTCTAGAAGATTAGTTTTATTTATGTTCTTTCTTCTTCATAAATCTACATGATATAGTCATGTATCCTTGTTTTGTTCCTTATTCTTATTACCAATGAACTGATTCTGTGGATCGTCACCCAAGCCGTGTGTGGCACCGATTAGCCAAGGTTAGGCATTAGGGTAAGTCCTAGAAATCGTTGGCAGACGAGCAGAAGATGGTTCAGGAAGTAATCAAGAATTTAAAACAAAATCAAAGTTGATATAAGTCGCTGACTATATGTAGAAGTATAAACTAAAAAGAAAAGTTTAAAACTAATCTCCTTAAGCATACATCTTTCCAAAAGATTAAGTCTGCATATCTCTAGAATCATGACATCTACGTCTGTTAGAAGAATTAATTCTTAAAAAGATCAAAAATTAAAAAATACTCAATTAGCAGAATTCCCTTCTGAATTAGAAGCCTTTAATCACTAGGCAATCCCAAATGTTCCTAACAAGGACATCTATAAGATTGGATTTTTAGATCTTAAATCACTGATAGCGATTAAAACTGTCGAGCGGACAGTAACTGTCGATCAAGGGGATCAGACGATTAAACTTTTATCCAAAGAAGATCTCAATCCTTACTTGGATAAGTACAATTATATACATATTGGTTTAATTCAAGTGGCTTATAAACCACTTACCTTACAAGGGTTAAATGCATCTATACTCTCATGTTTAAGAGATGCTAGATGCTTGAATTGGCCAGAGTCCCTAATGGGTATCATGGAAACTAGCCTTAGCCATGAGCCGGTTTACTTTAATGTGTATCCAAATTTAAGCTTGTCTTTAACAGACCTTGAAGCCACAAGTCTTAATATAAAAACACATGGTTACGAATTCTTACCTCAATATGAAACGATTGCTATTGTGTATCGAATATATTATAAGGTTCTCAGCACTTTAGCTCCTCGAGCAAGGCAGCTTACTCCTCCGGGAAAAACTGTGCTCATAGAAACAAATCTATTGTCTTCAAGAATTGCTACTAACAGACAAATCAAATGGGATGAAGTAAACTTCCCAGAAAGCTGGGTTATTACTAATGTTGTCCCACCCATACCTATTGTCAACCAACAAATTGACTAAATATCCCAAACTGATGTCGGAGAAGTTACTATAACTTTTCATCATAATAGGATTATAAGATTTATTGATATAACTACTCCTTCTAGGAAATATGTTTCAATTCCTAGAACTCCGGTTCAAGCTATTTGTATTTCCGAATCTCAGATTTCTCATGGGATATATGAAAAAGAGTCAAATGCAGACTCAGAAATGAGTGTCCATTTGTAAATGGATTTTAGATATGGAAGTCATGTCAGGAGATTCCTTAATAAGGAATTTCAAGAACTTTATAATAAGCAATTTAGAGATTGGTTCTTTTCAACTTTTGATAAAGAACAACAAAATCGATATAAAAGAATATACTACCAAGAACTTGAATCTAAAAACCAGATTCAATTCTTTACACCATGGTTTTTAAATCATTATGTTAATGAACAAGAACCACAAATTAATACTAGTATTAATGTGCTTGAAGAACATTATAAGTTTTGGAAAACAAGCACCGGTTTTCAAAAGATATCTCTATATCCTCCTACTGAGCCTCTTATATTAGAAGGAATTTCTACCTCTAATTTAGAGGCAACAACTTTCATAAAGCCTATTGAAACAACGAATGAAATTCTTAAAGAAATTAATGAGCTCTTTAAACAGAATAATTACTCTAATATTTATTCATAAGTCCTTGGACAAAAGTTAACCCGTGTCGAGCAAACGGTTGACAAGCTTGTGCATAAATTAGGAGAACTTATTTCAAATTCCCACATGGCTAAAGATAAAGCCATAAAACTAAATACAAAACCTTCTATTAAGCCAAGTTCAAAAATTTCTGACTTTAAATTAGAAAAAGAATTAAAAGAAGAGATAATAGAATCTCTCAGTAAGCAATTTATTCAAACCCGAATTCAAGTCCTTCATAGTGAGGATTCAGAAATTCATACTGAACCTGAATCATCAAAGAATATCTCTGACATAGAATCTCTTACCGAGATACTTAAAACAGAAGCACAGTTTCAACATATAAATAAAATCGAGAATAGTCCTCGTAATATCGAAAAAATTATTATAAACGACCATCCTCTTTGGATGTCTTGTTCGAAGAAAATCATACTTTGTTACAACAAGATCATTCGGGAAAAACTATCTATGAATGGAACATAGATGGGATGAGTGATCATCAAATTTATAATATGCCACATCGCATGTTGATGTATTCTACAATGTATAAGAATAATAGAAATTCATACAAGGTAATTGCAGCTTTTCTTACTTGTAGTTTTATCGGTAGTTTGGAAGGCTGGTGGGATAATTATCTTACACCAAATCAAAAAACTGAGATTCTTTCGGCAGTTAAAGTTGAAAATAGTCAACAATATGATGATGTTGTTTATACACTAGTTTTAACTATCATTGGCCATTTTACCGGCAATCTTACTGGTCAGGGGGAGAGGACACGAACATTATTACAAAATTTAAGATGTCCAAGTCTTACCCATTTTCGCTGATATAAAGATACATTTATCAGCCGAGTAACGCAACTTAACGATGCTAATAGCATTCATTGGAAGTCAAAATTCATAGCTGGATTAGCTAACCTATTTGCAGAAAGGGTTAGAAACTATATGCGAGAGCAAAACGGGGGAATTATCCTGTATGCCTCTTATACTTATGGATCATTAATCAATCCTTGTATTCATGAAGGTTTAAGCTTATGTAATGACATAAAGCTTAAAAACCAATTGAAGTCTCATAGACTTATAGAAAGAAAACAACTGGAAGAATTTTCCGAACAATTTTCTTTTCATGAACTAATAAAGCAAAATAAACCTAGAGAAATAAAAGAAAGGAAAAAACCTTTCTATAAGAAAACAAAAAGGAAATATGATCCTCAAAAGAGTAATACTCAAAGAAAACCCAAAATAGATAAATCTAAGGTTAAATGCTTTAAATGTGGTAAGATTGGCCATTATGCTAATCGGTGTTATACCAAGAATAAGATCAATGAGATCGACGATGAAGGGTTAAAGAAATCCTTATATAAAGTGATGATCAGTAATACTGACTCAAATACGGAAGAGAGTTCTTCTTCAGAATCATCTGAAGAGAACGAATGTTCTTGTACAATTAATAATTGTACTCGAAAAGATAACTCAAACTATTGGTAAGTCATAGTTCAAATGAATGGATTATCCATTAACATGATATCTTTAGATAAAATTTTCTTAGCAAAATTGCACACAGAAGAAAATATATCTTCTGAACTAAAATCACAATTGATTGAAATTTGTTTAAAAGGAGACCAAAAAGTTGACGCTCCAAAAACAGATAATATATATAGACTTGCCGAAGTTTTAAGAAGAAGGCAATAAAAGACTGTTAAGAACCTGTCATTAGCAAAGCTTAACAGAGAGGTTAATAACCTAAAAGAAGAATTTAAACTTCTTAATGAAGAAAATAAATATATATTTTACTTAATAGAAGAGAAAGATAAATTATCCTCCATAGGAGAAGAATTACCTTCTATTCCAGGAAGGGGTAAACAAAAAATAGAGCTAGGATAATGTTCTAGTTCTCAAAATGAATTTTTACAAGAAACTTGTATACCGGCTCCTTTGTGTTGATAAAATATCTTTCACAACACATTATTCTAGGCACGCCATTCTTGCATAATATTATGCCTATAGAAAGGGTAGACTCCTCCGGCATAAATGCTAGATACAAAGGAGAACAAATTAAGCTAAAATTTATTACTGAACCTCATACGAAAATTCTAAATGAGACAAAAGATATTCTTTTAAAAGAAAATCAAATAAATTTTCTTAGAGAAGAGATTTCTTATGTTCAAATTGAGGAACAACTAAAGAAACCTGCTACTAAAGATCTGATAGATCATATTAACAAGTAGTTCCAATCTTCTATGCGTGGGACGGTCTCTAATGCTTTTTTGGACCGCAAGTAGTACATAGTAGATTTGCCTTATGAAGATTTCTTTGAAGAAAGGAATATTCTGACAAGAGCACGACCGTGCCAAATGAATCAAGAATACCTTGATCTGTGTAAAAAAGAGATTACTTCTCTTGTATAGAAGAAATTGATTAGAAAATCTTACTCCCTATGGAGTTGTACAACATTCTATGTAAATAATGCTATAGAACGAGAGCGAGGAGTTCATCGCTTAGTAATAAACTATAAGCCCCTTAATAAGGTGCTTAAGTTGATAAGATATCCAATTCCTAATAAAAGGGATTTTCTTAATAGAATTTATAAAGCAAAGATATTTTCTAAATTTGACATTAAATCTGGATATTGGCAAATCCAAATTGCTGAAAAAGATCGTTATAAAACGGCCTTCACAGTTCCATTTGGCCATTATGAATGGAATATAATGCCTTTTGGTCTGAAGAATGCTCCTTCAGAATTCCAAAATATTATGAATGAAATTTTTATTCCCTATACAAATTTCATAATATCTGACATAGATGGCATACTCATCTTCTCTGATAACATTGATCAGCATGTCAAACACCTAGATGTGTTTAGACATTTAGTAATTAAAAATAGGTTAGTAATATCTGCCCAAAAATTAAGTTATTTCAAACAGAAATAAGATTCTTAGGCCATAATATTAGCAAGGGAACAATAGTTCCTATAGATAGAAGTATAGAATTTCCTTCTAAATTTCCTGATATTATCACTGATACAAATCAATTACAAAGGTTTTTAGGAGTCTTAAATTATGTGTCAGATTATTACAAAGATTGAGCCAAATATACAACACTTCTGTATGAAAGGCTGAAGAAAAATCCTTCACCTTGGACTGAAGCACATACTAGTGCAGTTAGACTAATAAAGTCTAAAGTTATAAATCTCCCTTATACTCATCTGACTAATCCAGAATACAAGAAAATAGTAGAGATTGATGCCAGTAATATTGGTTATGGTGGCATCTTGAAGCAAATATGCCCTAACTCTAATAAAGAAGAGTTAGTTAGATATGCATCTGAGAAATGGAATCCCACCCAATTTAATTATTCCACGATCAAGAAAGAAATGTTATCCATTATTAAATGCCTTTACAAATTCCAAGATGACCTCCTTAATCAACCATTCGTTCTTCGCATTGATTGTAGTTCTGTCAAAAGTGTCATCGAAAAGGATGCTAAAAATTTATCATCAAAGCATATTTTTGCTCGTTGGCAGGCTGAATCAGTAGTGTTCGATTTCACAATCGAATTTCTTAAAGGAAAACACAATGTTCTTACTGATTTTTTTACCCATGAATTTTTGCAGGGGTAATACCTTACAAAATTATGAAAATAGCTGGCGAACAATTCGCAAAGATAGAGGAAGTAATACTTCCCAAGAATTGAAAAATAATGAGGAAATCACTAGAGGAAAAATCTATGTTGAAGAAACAGAAAAAATCTTTTGCTGAAATAACAACGGATAATGATCCTGTGATATTTACAAAGACGGCTTATGAAGTAATTGTCTACATAGAGCCAGAAGATATGTGCTACTTCGACAATCCAGAGAAGTTGAGGCAAAAATATTTGGATAATCTCCATTACCCCACTTCGGTATATAGACCGAGGAAATGGATGGAATCTCTTTTATCACAAAGAGAAGTATGTTTTGAACATTTTTACAAACACTCAGATGAGAGAAGACCACCTACTTATAGTAAGTGTACCATCAAGAATATCTTGACGCCAAAAGAATGGGGGTTCAGGTCTCATAGACGACTACCGTTCAAAATTGAAAAGGAAAATTATAATTTCAATTATTGGGATTACAAGGATGCTTTTTAACTTGCTTTCCTATGTGAAAACGAGAACTTAAAGCATACTTGGTTTATTAAATTATGCCCTAAAGTCCTTCAAAAGGATATGCCCACATGGATATATGATTGGTGGTACAAATATGGTGCCGTGCTGGATATCTTACCAGAACCAATTGCTGCTCTTTACGATAAATGGCTATCTACCCATCCACTTCTCTCCTTAAAAAAGGAAAATGAAATCCTTGAAGGAATGTGTCCTTTATACTTCTTCGTTCAAGTAGAAATCCCATGGATATCGAAATGGTTCCGTGCAGCCGGAGTGGATGAGTTATACTTACCATGCCTCAAAAGAAAATACCAAATTAAATGGTGGAAAGGCCTGGGTGTAGACACCAAAGTTTCCGAATTAAAGGAAATTATCCAAAGAAACGAAAGTGTTTTGAATCATAATATGGTTCATGAAATTCCCACTGAAAACCATATGACTCGAATTAAACGAGCCTTTGAGAGAAAATTCTCTCAAGCCACTATAGATCAGATTATCCAGAAGTGCTATGAGTATATGAAAAATGAGTTTCCTAGCACTTTTGCCGGTTCTGATAAAATATCTATTAGATCTGATGGTCCTATGCAGGACGCACAAGATCCATATGAAGAGTATCGTGAGGCGCTGTGGACCCAAATTCTATCCCAGTAGATGCCAGGAAAAAGGAGATCTGTAAGAAAAACTAGTGGAGCACCAACCACTAGTGCAGCCTCCACTAGTTAAAGATCAGCACTAGACAAGGAGAATCTCTCCTTTAACAACCATCAGCAAGGAATAAAGGTCACTCATCCGACTGCAAACCAACAAGCACATGAAGTGGCGGGCCTAATAGCAGATGGCGTAAAGAAAAGTGGTTATCCACTGGCCGACATGATGTAAAGGAAAATATTCATTCTGAATTATTGTACAGATGCCATCATAGAGCATCTTTAGCTATCCTATATGAGGAGGAGAACTTCTCTGAGTTCAGCACGTTGGAACTCACCCTTCTTCTCACTTGTAACCCTTCTTCCTTCCCACCTTGTAAGCCTCTTCCAGTGGATTAAAAAAAACCTTGGATTTCTGGTACATCCCTTTCTAGTAAATCTTTATATTTTGTCTTAGTTTAGAGATATTTTTTAGATAAAATATCTAAAGACTAGAACGTTAATCGTTCAGTTCCACCTTTCGATCTTTCTTAGAACGTTAGCATCGAGCGACAATTCTTTAGATATTGATATCTAATCAATATCTCCCCCGATTCGCTTTCCTAGAAATTTTAATGTTTACATAATTTTATTGAATATATTTTAATATGTTCACGTGGTGTATAGGAGATGCACCGCAGATGAGTGTGTCGCGTGAAACATCCATTTTGGGTGTTTCATACGATGCATGATTTGGCCTCAAGAATACATCGCACGATGCATGCATTAGTTGATGCATGGTGAACCAAACACATGATCATGAATCAGGATGCATCACGATGCACCCTCATGCATGCCAACCAAACAGGCCCTTAAAGTTTGGAAGGAACAGGCTAAGGCTAAGTATCACTGGTGTGGAGCTCCTCCCTCCATTACTGGGTCTAAGGTGATCTCTTCAAATTGGCGTCACATACGCTTTGCGGCCAAGGAAGTGAGAAAGGGCTTCGAGTGGACAATTGGGGACGGTAAGAAGGAATGTGTTGGTAAGGATTTCTAGTTCTCGAAGATTCCACTTGCAAGGTGGCTGACCTATCTTGATATAAATGCTGGCCTGTTCTCCATACAACTAGGGGATTTGTTACAATGAGGCTCATGCGATGTGACGAAAATCCGAAGTTGTCTTCACCCAGCACCTGTGAATCAGGTATTGGCAATTCAGCTGGGAAGAAGAGGAGATATATGCTCTTAATCGAGGAGCTCATTGGTGCTTGAGCTCTTGGGTATGATGAATGTTGGAGTAATTTCTGGAGGCTAAGAGTTGCCCTAAGAATTAAGCACTTTCTATGGTGGATCCTCAAAAGTAAACTGGCTGTATGGGACTCCATGTGGCGGCTTTGCCTATCCTCTGATTGGGATTATCCAAGATGCGGAACGGAACATCAGACTTTACTTCATGCCCTGTTTGGATTCAAATTTTTCCGACAGGTATTCGAATTAATATTTGGTAGGGAAGGAGTTGAAGTACCTTCTTGGGACCCAGGCTCTCTTTTGAGGTTCTTAGTTGGGGCTTCTGGTGGTGAAACTGGCAAGGAACAAAGGTATTATCTTACGGTGGGTATTTGGATGATATGGAATGATAGAAATGCATTGATCTTTGAAGGTCTCGGCGAATCAACATGGGCGGTGGCGTGCAAAATTATCAGGTTGGCTAAGGAGCAACTTCATAAGAGCCCACGAGCGGAGACCCAGGTTGAACAGAGGGCCAATGTTCAGGTGGTGTAAGCGGATGCCTCCGTTGATCCCGAATCTGGCTTGCGCGGTTGACGGGTCACCGAAATGGACAGTGGGTTGGCCAATTGGCGTTGGGACGGTGCTTCAGGGATAGATGGTGGTGATCCTTTTTTCCTTGAAAGAGGCATCGGCTAAAGGAGTTGTGTGTCTTGTTGCGGAGTTAAACTCATTAGATGTTGTCCATGTGCTAAATGGTTCGAGGCTAAATTGGAGGGACTAATCAAAGAGGTGTGGTCTGAGGCACTTAACTTTGAGTCTCTTATTCCTTCGCATATAATATAGAGCACCAAAACAACCTGTCGGTCGTCCTCCCACTAATTGGTCATGTACCAGTTCATTAGTCATAAGTGAGTGCATTTTAAGTGGAGTCTGGGCTTGTATTGACTCGATCCAATCTAAAAATATTTCAAACCCAATTAGCCGAGAACAGCCATAGTTGGATCAATGTTTAAAGCAGCTCCGAGATGCATGATAATTAAGAAGGCCATTTGGCATTAAATAAGCTACACTGTGAGTTATAGAAATGCACGTACCGGAGCACCATTATGGAAGGTGGCGGGTGACGCAATCGGATCTCTCTCGGTTCTCCCCCTGCTCTTTATCTCTTCTCTACCTTCCTCTCTCTAGAATAATATCCCCATCTTTAATGAGGCCATGCTAAAAGATATCGCGAGCTTGTTGCTGTTTAGGACACCAGTAGATTACTTGTTGCATAACAAGACTACCCTTGTTTTCTTGTAAAATAAGGTCTCAGACTATAAAAATTCTAACTTTGTCCATGCCTTTTTTCACATCTCATGTCATGCCATACCCATAACCCATGTCTATCCAACCATGTTTAAAAAATCAATAAAAAAACATATCGAATTAAATACGATGGGATTTAATGGCGGCGAGTTGGTTTGACAAGTCGGTGAGTCTGTTCGCGACCACGTGGGATGATGCCATTCATCGATGATACTGCGCATAGTAACACTGTACTACTCGTTTATTTATTCGCAACTATTTATACGTGAAGGTTTTTATACACACATGCTTGATCACGTTAAAAATTTATATGCGGTTTATTTGTATACAAACTCAGTTGCTTGTTTACTCTTTATAATCGCCTCCTTTTTATGTATTTGTTATTATATGTGCATGTAATTATGTGTTAACTGATTTATGTGCGTGTTTGTAAATTTTTGTGCCCGTGTTTAAAAGGTTCAACTCAGTGCCCAAGTGGACGACACTATCTTTGACAACATCTTCAGTGGCCCTTGCCCCTTTATCAACGTCCTCTTCACTAATTGCGGCCATCTGCTTCGCCTTGCCTTAATTTTTAGTGAACACAATGTTCACGGCCGTGGCTACCATGTCCATGACTTTCTGTTCATTCTCTGTCAACGGGCCATCATGATGCTTATCAACAAGTTTTAGAGACACTTGTTGAATGGCTGACGAGCCCCTTCATTCTCAGTCAATGGGCCACCACGGCGCTACCGCGTCCACTTGCCTGGCTTGATAGTTGGCCAGCCCCTTCCTTATTTTGTTCCGTTTTGATGGATTTCCCCACGGCGCTTCTCTTCCGCTTTGTGATTATGGGATACAAAAATGATAGGGGCACGTTGTCACACCCCGACCCAGAAAACCCATCCAGGACGGGGCGTGAGGGTTCCTATCACTATTCATCTTCAATTGGCGCGATACGAATGCGAAAAGACGGATAAATTTAAACAATTCATAATCCAGAGACAAACAGATATTTAATTCATTTAACATCAAGTTGTACTGTTCAATATTTGATTAAAAAATCCTCCAAGGTACAGATATGATACAAGATCTCCAAAAATCCTCAAAGGTTTACAACATATATATATATATATATATATATATATATATATATATATATATATATATATATATATATATATATATATATATATATATAAAAGGTACAACAGTCATATCCTCCAACAAAACCTCAGACGCCCCTGGATGTGCTCGCGCCGCCAAAGGCAGATCCCGCCGGCTCCAAGGACAAAGAGCTGCCGCCTGCACCTACAAACACAGTCCGGGTTGGAATAAGCGATAAGCTCAGTAGGGTTCTACTCTACGGCACACTGAAAGGAGGAAAACAACAACAGTGTTGTCTCCCAGCCTAAGTCTAACGGATGCCACGGGTCCCATAACCCTGTTGATGTCCCAAGCGCTCTTGACATGAAACCTCTCTCCTGAACAAGTTACCAGGAGGCCAAGGAACAGTAACATGCAAGATCACCCCCACCCAAGCTGGAATACCAAGCCTTGGGGAACCACGTCGGGAACTCATCAACATCCATCCTTAGCACTTGGCTTTGGAGGACAACACGACCTCTAAACCTTAAACACTGATCAGAGTCAACTATCGCATAATCCTCAATGCCAGAGATCCAGATCAACAATCACACTCTAATCCTGTCTACCCAGCCACGGCCCTAAGGCTAGATCCGAGCTACCCGAGAGCCTCGGATCGGCGACCCAAACCATCGCCCGCCTAACCTCAAATGCTTCTAATGCATACAATGCATGAGCCTAGGAAAACATCTATCCTAGATGTCTCTATATGCCACATCATCAGTTACAAGTTCCGTAGATATACAATAGCCCTCGGCACTCGCCGGCAAGAGGCTAAGGTTCCACAATTCCTCATTAACTAGCACTCATGGCTAGTTAATGGTTAAGCAATCAACTAAGCACTTAACTACAATCACACATGTATTAAATGCAAGTAAAGCCATAGATTTTTACCCAAAAAGAGAGTTACTCGAATCGATTCTCAACCCGATGAAAATCCTTTGAAAACCTCATCAAATCCCCCTACATGCTTCCCAACATGTTTAGATACTAATCCCAAATCAA
Organism: Narthecium ossifragum; assembly: GCA_963920575.1. Taxonomy (NCBI): domain Eukaryota; kingdom Viridiplantae; phylum Streptophyta; class Magnoliopsida; order Dioscoreales; family Nartheciaceae; genus Narthecium; species Narthecium ossifragum. The sequence continues at coordinate 11,978,146 of OY986968.1, forward strand.
ATCCATCCAAGAAAGACCAGAAGACCAAGTTCAAAAGGCCACGGACGATTCGATCCGGAGATCGACCGTGAGACCACGGACGATGCCACGGTCGATCCGCCGATCGACCGTGGGACCAAAGCGAAGAAGGCCAAGGGCGACGGTCGATCCACCCATCGACCGTCGGAAGCCCAAAATGAGACAGAGCCTCACGGACGATGCGACGGTCGATCCGACGGTCGACTATGAGACGGGATGAAAAATAGGTGAGTCCCACGGTCGATCGATCCATCGACCGTGGGAGGCCAAAACCCCGACAGAGCCTGACGGACGATACGACGGTCGATCCGACGGTCGACCGTCAGGCCCAGAGTAAGCATATTAAAGCCCGACGGTCGATACACCGATCGACCGTCGAGCTCACGACGCAATATGCCAGCAATCCTATTTCTAGGATTTCAAGGATCAAAACATATTTGAAAACAATGAAACTTTGTAGGCAAGTGTATCTAACTATGGGGAATCCAATGATGTAAAGAAATCCCGTTTTTGACGGTTAAATCTCGAAATCTCCTATCTAGGTGGAAAATGGACAAAAACCGACAGAGTTTCGACAATACGGAAAACGACCGGCAAAAACCCGGATCCACAGTGTAAGAATACAAGGGAAAGAAGCACACCACATAAGCAAAGAGCTACAAGCATCCTACGAGGTATTCCACAGCAAAATCACATACAACCTAACCTAGTAGAACCCGATCGCGAGATCGGGGTAGAAACACCTACCTGGGCAAGCAGTGAAGCTCCTCCACGCGTCCAGCCAGTCGTGCCGTGAAGATCCGCTCTGCAATGCTCAACCCTCCAAGCTCTAGCCCAGCCGGAGGAGAAGGGGAGAAGAGAGAAGAAGGGACGTTGGCAGGAGGAGAAGAGAAGGGAGCAGGAGAAAGAAAGGAGAAGAAGGGGGAAAAAGGTGAGGTGGAGCCAACTGCTCCAACTGCCCCCAACTAATCAGGCCACTAACGGGCCGGACCAATCCGACGGGTCAAAAGCCCACCGACTCGCTCACGAGTCTGATCGGTCGCTCAAGGGCCGCAAGCTGCCCAAAAGCAAGCTTCAGTGCGCCCGAGCTGGGATCTTTCGATCCCGGGTCCACCTAACCACTCTAAACAACCACATATATCAATCCAAGGCCGTGGGTGCAACGCGGGTGTGAAACCGACCACAGGCATATTTACCAAAATGCCCCTGGGGCCCAAGCCACCATACGATCGCCCGATCGTGCCCGACGCGGAACCAGACCAAAAGGAAACCGGCTCTCGACCCACGCGGTCGAGCCAGGTCTGAGGGACGGGCCCTCACACACGTCCTCTTCGAAACTCTGATGGGCGGCTACAGTCTTGTCACATGTTGGCGTCTTCATTTTCCTATGCAGCTTTGCAACTTCCTTTTCAGCCACGACGCGCTTAGACTTTATTATGGTCAATTCAACCATGAACATGTTCATTTGGACTTTCAAGGCCCGTATCTCCTCCATTCTTTGAAGGTCAAGCTAAGTGAGTTTTTGCAACTCTACTTGAACCTGTTAAACACGGGCATGAAAAATTATAAACACGCGCAGAAACCAGTTAACACGTAATTACATGCGCATATAAAAAAAACATAGAAACAAGCGAGTATAAAAATTAAACAAGCAACTGGAGTTTCTATACAAATAAACTGCATATAAATTTATGCATCGGTGAAAGGCATCATGCCACGTGGACGGCAACAGCCTCACCGACCTGTCAAACCAACTCGTCGTCATCACATTCCATCGCATTTAATGCGACATGTTTTTGTTTTTTAAACATGATTGGATAGACATGGGTATGGCATGGCAAGGGATGTGAGGAAACGCATCGGCTATGAGGACCCAGTCCTCTAACCTGGCTCGACCGCGTAGGTCGAGGGCCGTTTCTTGTTGGTTTGGTTCTGCGTCGGGAATGATCGGATGATCGTATGGTTGTTTTTGACCTAGAGGTAATTTGGTAAAATTGCTCCCCGACGGTCGGTTTTGCACCCGTGTTGCACACACTGCATTGGATTGATGTATGTGGTTGATAATGACCTTAGAGGTGCTTCTGATCGGAAGATCGAATCTCGATCGAGAGAGATCAAATCGGATGGGCGAGATCGGTTTTGATCTCTATAAATAGCCCTTTCTTCTCTCCCTTCTCTTTCTTTCTCTTCTCTCCTTTCTCTCTCTCGTTGGTTGCCGGCTGAAGCTTGGGCTGTAGTTTTTTGGTGCGGATCCGTGTGGATCGGAGGCGAGGGATTCGTAGATCGCCTACTTGTGGCTACATGTAGGTGTTTCTACCCAATTCTGGTGAATTGGTAACCCTAGGATAACTTTTTAATTGATTTATGGATGTTGTCTGTCACACCCCGACCCAGAAAACCCATCCAGGACGGGGCGTGAGGGTTCCTATCACTATTCATCTTCAAGTCGGCGCGATACAAAGCGGAAAAGACGGATAAATTAAACAATTGTATTCTAGAGGCGAAACAGATTCAATTCATATAACATCAAGTTGTACAGTTACAAAATTCCATTCTAATACTCCCAAGGTAAAGACATATATACATGATCCAAAATCCTCAGAATGTTTACAACAACATATATATAAATATCCAAAATGTACAACAGATCATCCTCCAGTAACCTCAAGCGCCCCTGGATGTACTCGCGCCGCCAAACGCTGATCCTGCCGGCTCCACCGAAGAAGAACTGCCGCCTGCACCTGCAAACGCAGCCCGGGTAGGAGTGAGCGATAAGCTCAGTAGGGTTCTACTCTAAGGCACACAGAAGGGAGGAAAACAACAACAGTGTTGTCTCCCGGCTCAAGTCTAACGGATGCCACGGGGTCCCATAACCCCTATCAACTCCCCACGGGATCCTACTCTTCTCAACCGACCACGCTGGGAACATCAACCAACACGCTGGGAGGAAAAGGACCAGAACCAGTAGGATCACCATTACCCAGCAGGAAACCACTACCTGAGGACCATGTCAGGGACGTCGACATCCATCCTTAGCACTTGGCCTTGGAAGACAACACGACCTCTAAACCTCAAACACTGATTCAAGCCAACTATCGCAATCCTCAATCACAAGAGATTCAAATGATACAAGATCACACCCTATTCCTCACTACCCAGCCGCGGCCCTAAGGCTAGATCCGAGCTACCCGAGAGCCTCGGATCGGCGACCCAAACCATCGCCCGCCTAACCTCAAATGCCTCTAATGCACACAATGCATGGGCCTAGGCAAACATCTACCCTAGATGTCTCTACATGTCACATCAGCAGTTACAAGTCCAACAGATATACAATAGCCCTCGGCACTCGCCGGGAAGAGGATAAGGTTCCACAATTCCTCATTAACTAGCACTCATCGCTGGTTAATGGCTAAGCAAACAACTAAGCACTTAACTACAATCAAACATGTATCAAATGCAAGTAAAGCCATAGGTTTTCTCAAAAGGAAAGAACACTCGAATTGATCCTCAAAACCGATGGAAAACCCTTGAAAACCCCATAAAATCCACATGCACACCTCCCAACACGTTTAGATGTTAAACACCAATCAAATCCACCCAAGAAAATCCAGAAAATCAAGTCCAAAGGGTCACGGACGATGTCACGGTCGATCCGGGGATCGACCGTGAGGCCACGGACGATGCCACGGTCGATCCGGCGATCGATCGTGAGACCCAAGCGAAGAAGACCAAGGGCGACGGTCGATCCACCCATTGACCCTGAGAAGCCCAAAACCAAACAGCGCCAGACCGTCGATGCGATGGTCGATCCGACGATCGACCGTCAGGTAAAAGGCAAAAAGGAGAAGATCCCGCAGTCGATCGATCCATCGACCGTGGGAACCCAAAATCCCGACAGAGCCCGACGGTCGATCCAACGGTCGACCGTCAGGCCCAGAAAGGGTAAAACAACACTTGACAGTCGATGCACCGATCGGCCGTCGAGCCTTGGCACAGTTCATCAGAACAGTGCCGAAAATCCATTTCTTTGGATTTCAAGTATCAAATCACGTTGGAATTAAATGAGATTTTGCAAGCAAGTGTATTTAACAATGGGAAAGCTATTGGAATGAAGAAATCTAGATTTTGACGGTTAAATCTCCTATCTAGGTCCAAATGGACGAAAACCGATAAAACGGCGATAATACGGAAACCAACCGTTCAAATACTGAAATCTCAACGTAGGAATACTGGAGATGAGTTACAGTACCCATACACAGAGTTACAAAACATTCTAACATGTATTCCTACAGCGAAAGTACATAAAACCCTATCCTAGGGGAACCCAATCCAAGGATCGAGGTAGAAACACCTACTTGAGCAAGTAGGATAGCTCCTCCACGTGTCCCGCTGGTCAAGCAGGCAAGATCCGCGATCCGAAGCCCAAGTCTCCAAACCCTAACTCAGCCGAAGGAGAGAGAGAGGAGAAAACGACAGGAGAAGAAGAGAAGGAAAGAGAAGAAAGAGACAGGCCTTATATAGAAATTCCAAATCTATCTCAGCCGTCCAAATCGATCTTTCCCGATCGAGCTCCGATCCTCCGATCGGATGCACCCTAGGGATTCTAATCAAACACATACATCAATCAAAGTCAGTGTGTGGAACGTCAGTGTGAAACCGACCACCAGAGGGCATATTTACCAAAATGCCCCCGGGTCCAAATCGCCACACGATCGTCCGATCGTGCCCGACGCGGAACCAAACCAACAGGAAACCGGCTCTCGACCGACGCGGTCGAGCCAGGTCAGAGGGACGGGCCCTCACATTGTCTTTGTTGGAATGCTTTTCTTTTCTGTATTCCAGTTCCGTACTATGATGTGAGGACCTGCCCCTCTACCCCTGTGGCTCGTTGTAGACTGAAAGGGCAATTTGGCAAATTACGCCTTGTTGGTTTGTTTCACACCCGCGTGAGCATACACTGACCTTGTTTGTGTTAGTGTTTGATTATAAAGGTTAGGCGGACCCGGGATCGAAAGATCTGGGCTTAGGCTTGAGTTTTAGCCCAAGTCTAGCTTTCTGCACCTAAAGGATCGATCTTTCCTTGCTAGAAGATCGATCTTTTAATGCCAGAAAGTCAAGGCGCGATCTTCATGAAGGATCGATCATTCATAGGTCGGTTCGTTTGTCTATAAAACGGACGTAACCCTCTTCCTTGAATCCTTTTTGAAATCCGCGTTCTTAAGCTAAGAGCCGCAGGATTTCGGAAAGATTTGGGACGATCCAAGGCCTAGCAGCTGGGACTGAAGCAGCTATTGCTTAGGTAGGGATCCTACCTACGTTTGGTTTCCGGTTTTGTGAGTTTTGAATTGATTGTGATTTGTTTCGCTTAGATCTCACTGAATACATGTTAGTTTGTAGTATTTCCATCGGTTTTGGACTCGTGGTCCTTCGTGCTACCAGATCCCAGGGTCTTGTGGGATTTGATGGAGTTTTTCGATGGTGTTTCTCTCCGGAGGTTTGCCGGAGAAGCCAACAAGATCGATCTTTCTGGGAGAAAGATCGATCCTTCATTGTTGGTCATGATGAACCCGAGCATGATCGATCATCGGGTGAGGATGATCAATCCTTATGCCTTGGGTAGCATGGGATCCTCTTTGTCGCGAGAAGGATCGATCTTCCTCGGCGCGGCAAGGAGGATATTCTCCATCGCGAGGATAATCGATCTTCCTGGGAGGAAGGATCGATCATCCTTGGCATGTTTTGGAGAGGATGCTCTCTGTCGCTTGGAAGATCGATCTTCCCATGGGAGAAGGATCGATCCTTCGACGGCAGAGAGGGATTTTTTCTTGGTTTTGCCCACAGGGCTTCGTATGTGTAGATTTTTTTATAGCTTTATACCTTGTACATACTCTTAAGCATATTAGCCCCATATTAGGGGCATTGGTGAACCAGGAGAGTGATGACTCTTGGGATGTTTAGAATAAGCGGGCGAGTGGCCCTATCGCTTTCCATAGCCTTGCATGCCGGCGCCAAGGAAGATCGATCTTCACTTGGGGGAAGGATCGATGATGAGAATGCATAATGTTATATTTTTATCCCTTAATACTTAGTCTCCTGTGCTTATTTAGTTCCTAAATACACTCATTATTCTTATATTTTGATTTAGGATGCAATTGAAGTCCTTAAGTCGAAAAGAAGCTGAAAAGAGTGCATGGATCAACTTCAAAGATTTATCTGTACCTGCTCATGAAGAACCAGAGAATGTACCATACATGGTTGGAAAGCTCTTGAAGTGTAGATTCTGGAGAATTTTACGGTTCGTGATTCCGAATTTCCTAGAGGAAGTTACGGCAATTTCAGTACCGATGCGCAGTCTGAATGGCAGAAAGGAAAATAAGCTGGAAGTCCGAGCGATCCGCCGATCGATCGGACCAAGCAAAAACGTGACAGAACATGCGTTTTTCAGCCACAACGCATCCAATCGATCTGACACCAATGGTCCGATCGATCGGACTCGGAAAAAGTCAAAAACAGCGGATTTTTACTCAACCGATCGATCCAACACTCATAATTCGATCGATCGGACTTGGGAATTAAAGGGCGACAGAACATATGTTTTTTAGAGGAACACAGTTCGATCGATCGGACCATCGATCGAACTCGGGAAGAGCCAGAGACGAAGGATTTTTACAAAATCGATCGATCCGACTCCCTTAGTCCGATCGATCGGACTCGGGCGTGACTAGAAATTGATGGTTTTTAATGAGACCGATCGATCCAGCACCCCGAGAAGGATCGATCGGACTTTCCCAGTGAATTAAATCAACGATTGTGATCTAATCCGAGGGTGGATACACTTGAGGCTATAAATAGGACTCTTTCTAGGGTTTGAGGGGGGGATTCTTGGACACTTTTGGCTGCTCTTTCTTCTCCTTTATATTTTTTCTAGGTTTTATCTTGTTTATTGGAATCTTTTGAGGATTGTTCTCGATGGCCCTGTGTGGCTAAATCTTGATCCTTGGTCGAGGAGACTGAAACCTCGGAATCAATGAAACTGTGAGATCTAATTTATTTTTATTGTTCAGTTTATAGATGAGTATTGAATGTTCTTCTGTGTTTATCTTCATGATTGTCTTGTCTAATTGCTAGGAGCGCTACTAGTTTATTATTCATGGCGATCTACTGCTAGGTTGGATATCAAATCCGGAATTGTTTGATCCCTCTAATCTGCGAAGCAACTAGGATCTAATAATTTACTGCTGATCAGATCTTGTTAGATCTTAGGAAGAATATTCAACTAGATTAAATGCAACCGCTTGTGCTTGTGTTGTTTAGCTTCATCGATCTCCCTATTCTTAGTCCTGCTACTAGATTAAATCTACAGCGCTTGTCTTAGGTTGTCTAGTAGTTAGGGTTGATTAGATCGCTTGTTTCTAATTAACTATGATCGAGGAGAGATTCGAATTTAATTCGGACGGTGAATATTCATGGTATGAATTGATTGATACTTGCATCTATGATCAGTTGTTGGATTCCGATGGTGGATGTTGACTCAGACCAAGGTTTGTTCTCTTGATTCAACTTGTTTCTTTTATTTAGATTATTTCTTTATTGTTTTTCCTCACGTTTAAAACCCCCCTATCTTTGTTCACTAAACACAAAACTAGACTGAACACTCTTCGTGGGATCGACTCGTACTCGCACTACTACATTTATTTTAACGAGTATTGGATTTATTTTTGAGTGCCTGCGACAGCACATCAATCGATCCTTGTGCCCTAGGTAGCATGGGATTCCATATGTCACGAGGAGGATCGATCTTCCTGGGAGGAAGGATCAATCTTCCTTGGCGCGGCAAAGAGGATGTCCTCTATCGCGAAGATGATCGATATTCCTGGGAGGATGGATCGATCATCCTTGGCACGATATGGAAGGATGCTCTCTGTCGCACCGATGATCGATCTTCCTGGGAGGAAAGATCGATCATCTTTGGCTCGACAGGGAAGGAAGCCCTCCATTACTAGGAAGATCGATCCTTCCTTAAGGAGAGGATCGATCCTTTGAGGACAGAGACGGATTTTTCTTGGTTTTGCCCACGGGGCTTTGTATGTACAGTTTCCTTATAGCTTTATATCTTGTACATACTCTTAAGCATGCTAGCCCCATATTAGGGGTAGTGGTTTTGATTCCGATGGTGGATGTTGACTCATGGGGTGTTTAGAATAAGCGGGCGAGTGGCCCTACAACGTTCCTTAGCCTTGCATACCGGCGTGCGCCAAGGGCTTTTACCTGCGTAGTTTGTCTCTGTTGTTTGCGGGGCTGCTTCCCGATGCAGGTTGCTGGTGGACTGACTGGCAGTTGGTAGTGTACCACTGCAGCAATCCCAGACCTTAAATAACTGTTCACCACCCCGAGCCGGTAGTGTGCCGAACCCAGACCGTGTTATGCTATCATCACATATTACTGCATACCTTAACTGTTTATATGTGTATGTTCATCGCATGCATCTCTGTTGTGCATTAGTTGCATGGTTAGGGCATGGGCAATCTGTGGGTCGCCGTCCCGAGGCTGGAAGCTCGGATTTAGCCCTAGGATCAGGGTTGGGGAGTTTGGACCCGGTTTGAATTGTGGTGTCCAGTCAAATTCAATGATAGGCCTAGACGACTGGTACACCTTATGCTTAATGATTGTAGAGGTCGTGTCGGCCTCGAGTCGGATGCTGAGGTGTAGCCGGTGTCACACTGTGTTGACCCTTGAGTAGAGGGGTTGCCTACTCAGCGGTGCCATTTCCCGCTTGCAGTGTCGTTCCCTGCTTGTGGGCCAACAGTGTTAGTTCCTACTTAATGAGTGTGACCTGACAAGTGACTAGTTCTTCTAGAAGACCATGATCGTGGGCCTCAAGGACACGCGGTGGGGTTATGGGACCTCTGTATACACCCAGGTCTTACTTGAGGGCAGCACTATTGCATTTCCCTCTTCCTTCTGTGTGTCGTAGTGTAGTTTCCCTACTGAGCTTAGTTGCTCACTCCTACCCGGACAGCGTTTTGCAGGTGCAGGTGTTAGCTCCTCTTTGGTGGCCCCTGCCAGGCAGTTGGTTGGTTTTGCGGCGACGCCAGGCGGAGTCTGAGAGGTGGCGATCTTTACAGCTTTAAACCCTTTGCTAGTTAGCCTCCTACGCGAGTAAATGTTGTATTTGGATCTTCCCCTCTCCGAGGATATGTATATTAAACTCTTTTTGGATTTGTAAATCTTGGGTTCGAGGCTGGTAAATTTATTGTTGTTTTAAATTTAGAGTGTTTTGGTGAATTGCTAGGGAGACCAATAGGTTAGAGGGAACCCTCGCCAAAATTTTCCGCGGTTTGTTAGGTTCCGGTTCGCGTCTCCCGGCCCGGTTGGGTTTTCGCGGGTCGGGGCGCGACAATGCTTGGAAGATTTCTATCAAATCATTCCTGTATTCCTTTGGTCGAATTCCGTATTTTTGTTGGTTTTTTGATGGGGTCAGACTTCGATCTGATATTTCACGATATGAGTTTGGTTTTTAATGCAAGAATGAATCCCCCATCATCAAATAGACCTTCCTGCAAAGTTTGAATGGATTCCATCGCCGGTTGATAAATCAAATCCAACAAGAATGAAGATCGATCTCTTCTTTCCCAAATAGAGGACTCTCTTAGGGAAGATTGATTTTCGCTTGGTGGAAGATCGATCTTTGCTTGGGGGAAGATCGATCTTCGCTTGGGGGAAGATCGATCTTCGCTTGGGGGAAGATCGATCTTCGCTTGGGGGAAGATCGATCTTTTCCTTAAGACAGAGAACACTCGTATAGAATATCGATCTTCTTGGGTAAGAAGATCGATCTCTTATATGTTGATTGTTAATATTGATTCGAATTCGATGTTTTCGATTTTCTTTCGACCCGGCATTCTCGTGGGGCTTTTCTGATGATAAGTAGTGAGTATTAAATTATTTTTATTGGGATTTTGATGGGTTTACCTCCGTATTACGCAGTAAGTCGTACTTCGAATCGGTTATCAATTTCTACCGATTTTCAAGCAGTTTCCCGATAAAGCATGTTATACATATATAGGTATAGTTTGTGGTTGCCTTAATGCTTTGTGGCTACCCGGGGGAGTGACGACCCCCGGGAATTTTTTGTATAAATGGGCCGACGGTGTGCCCTTTACTACTTTGAATATAGCCCAATAGATTGTCGGTGTGCGTCTAGGGCAGTAGTGTAGAATGAATGATTGTATTGATAGAATCTATTTTTGTGTATTGGTTGGCCGAGGTTGTATTCCTATTGTATCAAATTCCGGTTGACGACTGTGGACGTTGTTGTAATGCCGAAATTTGATGGGTGTTTGTTGTAATTGCTTTGTTATATAGACCTTCTTTGCTTTAGACCCTTGCTATGCTTACCCTTTGGCTAGCTTCAGGCTATGCCCAACCCTGTATAATTGATGTCATCCTGTTGCATGCTTATATCTCTTTATCTATGCCTGAACATTGCATGCATCTTGTTTGTATTAGAGCATAAGGTTAGGGCGTGGGTGAATAGGGTCTTCGTCGATCCGAAACTTTTGGGTAGCTCGGATCTAGCTCTAGGACCATGGCTGGGTAGCTAGGCCTAGGGCGATTGTTATGCCAAATCTATGTATTCTCGAGGATGAGTTTAGTTGGCTACTATCTGTTGTTTGAGGTGTAGAGGTCACCCAGAGTTCTCGTCTCATGCTCAGTATCCGTGTTAATGGATGTTACGTGCTGCCCTGGGTCCTACCCCTTTATTGTTCAGCACTAGGCGCTTGGTTGTTGGGAGGGACGGCTATTGACAGTTGAGGTCACAGAGCGCTTGTCTTGGGGTAGGCGGTGGACGTAACGTGAGTTTCCCTTAGATATGAGACAGAACCCAGGACTTTGTGATTTCCCTTTCTTCCTGAGGACCTGCCCCTCTACCCCTATGGCTCGTTGTAGACCGCAAGGGCAATTTGGTAAATTGCGTCTTGTCGGTTTGTTTCACACCCGCGTGTGCACACACAGCCTCTGATTGATATTTGTGTTTGATTAGATCCATTAAGGGGTTTTTTTGACCTGTTTGGATCGATCCAAATGTTTTGGATCGATCCAGCCCGTCTTGGATCGATCCGACTTGGTGCTGGATCGATCCGGACTGTAGCAGGTTGGTGACTTCCTTTGCGAGGACGGCCGCCGTTGGCCGTCGCTCTCCTCTGTCAGAAGGAGAAGACTTTCCCTCCTCTCCTTCCCCTTTTCCCCTCCTTCCCCGGCTTTCCCCTTCCCTTTTCCTTCCTCTTCTCCATCCCCTTCTTCTTCCTTCTTCTTTCTTCTTCCCACTGTTCTGTTTTTCCTCTGTTCTTCCCGGCAGCGAGCTTCTTCTCCTCCGTTCTCCCTCCTCCGGCCACCGTTTTGTGTGTTTTAAAGCTCGTTGGATCCCTGGCGACGAGAGGAAGATCCCTCAAGTGGTTTGGAACCTTGTTGGTGACTGACTTGCGGGGAATCAGCCGAGGATTAGCGCAGTTCGGTAGGTTTTCTACCTACGAGAGTTGTTTAATGGGTTTCTCTTAATCTACCCGTTTGATCTTGCTGATCTTTGTCTTGTTGGATGCATCTTACTAAGTAGAATTTATGTTATAAGTTTCATGATCTTTGGTTGAGATTTTAGCACGATTTATGCATGATTAATCTCGGATTTTCCGGTTTCTGCTGTTCTTGAAGAACAGTTGGCTTGCGGCGAGTTTTTCGGCCAGTACGTGCATGACCTTTGGTTGTGATGAACATAAGAGTTGTAGATCTTTGAATCTACTCTCAAACTCAACTGATTTCATATATGTTCGAGTTTCCTACGAATTGTTATGATTTTCGTACTGGTGGGCTGCGTTGCAGCAAAGAGCTAGTAAGTTAGTTTGATTAGCGGTTTTGATTAGTGTTTTCCCGTTACTCTAACCGTTGGATGTTTATGGATTTTGGATATGTTAATCCCGGCATGTAGATATACTGGTGTCTAAATTGGATCTCGAATCCGACGTCGTTTAGACGTCGGATCGACGGGGTCAATTAGCCTCTAGTAGAGAACTTTTGGTGTTTTAAATATAATATTATATGTCAGATTATAATATTTTATTTTTTTACTGTTCATCATCGTTTTCGGGGTTGTTTCCCGTTGCAGGAGTCCGCGGTTGACGGTCGTGGTACCGTCGTAATGCCGGGACCCGCTGCGGATTGGCTGGCAGCGGTCGGTAGTACCGTTGCAGCGATCCGTTTGACTTATATGATGCCTTATCATACTGTTGCATGTCTATCTCCTGTTTGTGTATGTTCATAGCTTGCATTGTTGATTTGTGCATTAGTTGCATGGTTAGGGCGTAGGTGATCTGTGGGTCGCCGTCCCGAGGCTGGAAGCTCGGACTTAGCCCTAGGACCGGGGTTGGGTAGTTTGGACCCGGTTCGAATTGTGGTGTCCAGTCGATTCGATGATAGGCATAGATGACTGACACACTTGTTGCTTGATGATTGTCGAGGTCGTGTCGGCCTCGAGTCGGATGCTGAGGTGTAGCCGGTGTTCCACTGTGTTGACTCTTGAGTAGGGGAGTTGCCCACTCAGCGGTGCCTCTTCCCCCTGCAGTGTCGGGTTCCTGCATGTGAGTCAGCAGTGTTTGTTTTTGCTTACTGAGCGCTGCTCCTGGGCCTCAGGGACACGCGGTGGGGTTAGGGACCCCTGTATACACCCAGGTCTTACTTGAGGGCGACACTGTTGCGTTTCCCTCTTCCTTCTGTGTGTCGTAGTGTAGAACCCTACTGAGCTTAGTGCTCACTCTTACCCGGGCTGTGTTTTACAGGCGCAGGAGTCAGTTCTTCTTCTGTGGCCCCTACCGGGCAGTTGGTCGGCGGTGCGGCGGCGCCTGGTGGAGTTTGAGAGGTGGCGATCTTTACAGCTTTTTACCCTTTTGTTACTTATCCTCCTACGGAAGTAAAAATGTTGTATTTGGATCTTCCCCTCTCCGAAGATATGTATATTAAATCTTTTTGGGTTTGTAATCTGTGATCGAGGTTTCATTAAATTAATGTCTTGTAATTGAGGGTGCTTTTGGTGAATTGTTAGGGAGACCAATAGGTTAGAGGGAACCCTCGCCAGATTTTTCCGCGTTTCATTAGGTTCCGGTTCGCGTCGCCCGGCCCGGTTGGGCTTTCGCGGGTAGGGGCGCGATAGCTTGGTATCATAGCATAGGTTGTAGATCCCAGGGATAGGATCAGGATTCGGTTGAGATTGAGCGTGAAATGGGTTAGTTCTATGTCTAGAACATCCGTGCATGCTCCTTTTGATGTGTTGTGCTTTCTCCGCTTTCTGTTTGTGTTGCCTTGTTTTGCGGCTTCTGACGAGTGAACGCTCGTTTGTCGTTGGTGATTGTGCAGATGGCGGGAGCTCGAGACCGACCTTTGGTTATCGGTCAGGGTGGGGCACGACCCGGTCGGCCCGCGCGACCGAGCAGGGAGGTTCCCGCTAGGGCGGTACGACCTCGACGGACTGGGCCATCACCAGCGACGGTTTCGGTCACACGGGAGGAGACCCTTCTCATTGAGGAGAGGGTTCTCGCTCCGGTCCACGGGCGGGCCGCGGCGGCGGTCATGATGGATTTCCAGCGGCTGAACCCGCCTAGGTTCAGCGGTGAGACTGGAGATCCAACCACGGCAGACGGCTGGCTCCGAGGAGTCACGCGCGTTCTCGACGCTCTCTTCGTCGGGGATGACCGGGTCCGGGTCACCCTCGCGGCGTTCCAGCTCGATGGTGACGCCCTTGACTGGTGGTGCACCGCCCAGCACACCAGTGGCGGAGAGGAGCCGACGTGAGAGGAGTTCAGAGCGTTGTTCTTGGACTCGTACTTCCCGGAGAGTACGCATGAAGCCTTGTCTCGCGAGTACCAGTCCCTTTTGGAGGGTACTCGCTCCGTTCAACAGTATGCCACTCGGTTCACTCACTTGGTCCGTTTCGCGGGGGCAGTGGCAGCAAATCCAGTGGCCAGGGCACGGCAGTTCGAGTGGGGACTTCGTCCAGAGATCAGGGGCCAGACGTGTTCCCACCGCTTTCAGACGCACTCAGCAGTCCTGAATTGCGCCTTGGTAGTGGAGGCGCAGTTGCAAGACGAGAGGTGCCGGGCAGTTCCACCGGCATCCACTACCAGCACACCGCAGAGACCCCAGTTCAGAGAGGGATTTGGCGGAGGGCACCAGCGACATCAGCGACGCTTTCAGCAGCGATCGCAGCGCCCGCAGCAGTTCCAGGCACAATTGCCGAGTCCGCCAGGCCAGTTTCTCCTAACGGCCGGGCTGTCTGGGCAGGCTCCGTCAGGGGGAGGCCAGGGTCAGCAGCCTGGTGGCGCGTCAGCCACGTGTTTCCAGTGCGGGGACTGTCCCATGCGAGGAGCGCGGGGCGCTGTGCCGCAGGGCAGTAGAGGCGGGGGGTCCGGTGCCTAGCAGGGGAGCGGTGGTGGACGCGGGTCAGGGGCTGGACCGGGCCGCTCCAGAGGTGGAGGCGGCCAGTGGGGGCGTGTGTTTGCTCTTCCAGGGCGTGAGTAGCCGGACACCGTTCAGCTTTACCAGCCGTACCAGCAGCCGCAGCAGTACCAGCAGGCAGCGGCAGAGCCATCCGTCCTCAGAAGTATCTTTCAGCTTTCTAGTTCTTTAGTAGATGTGCTCATAGACTCTAGGGCGTCTCATTCCTATGTTGCTAGCATGTGTGTGGCATCGCTAGGATTAAAGACAAGTTGGCTAGAGGTGGCATAGTCTGTAGACTCACCGATCGGCGGCACAGTCAGGGTAGACCGGGTCTGCCGATCTTGTTCCTTGGAGGTTGGAGGCCTCCGTGTCTGTCTAGACCTGCGGGTGCTAGACATGACAGGCTTCGATGTGATACTCGGTATGGACTAGTTAGCAGCATACCAAGCTATCATCGACTGTGGTCGCCGGAGGTTGGTCGTTTGGACACCCGATGGAACACAGTTTGTGTTGTTGGGGGATCAGTTCTCAGCCGATTCCTTTGCTTGTGGTGTGGGGAGGCGTGGCAGCGAGCTCTCAGCCTTGTTGGCCAATCTGTCCTTGTTAGGTTCTGAGAGAGTGCAGCAAAGCAGTTTTCCCAGGATCGTGTGCGACTACACCGACGTGTTTCCCGAGGTGTTACCAGGGCTTCCGCCGCCCAGAGAGGTCGATTTTGAGATTGACCTAGTACCTGGTACCGCACTGACCTCTCTCCCAGCTTTCAGGATGGCACCAACAGAGCAAAGTGAGTTGACGATCCAGCTAAACGAGCTTACCAGCAGAGGTTTCATCCGTCCCAGCATGTCTCCCTGGGGGGCGCCAGTGTTGTTCGTAAAGAAAAAGGATGGTACCCTTCGACTTTGCATAGACTACAGGCGGCTCAACAGGGTGACGGTGAAGAACAGGTATCCGATGCCGAGGATCAACGACTTGTTTGACCAGCTGCGAGGATCTTCAGTGTTCTCGAAGATCGACCTCCGCACCGGCTACCACCAGTTGAGGGTTCGGGATTGCGACATCCCGAAGACGGCTTTTCAGACTCGGTACGGCCTGTACGAGTTCGTGGTGATGCCGTTTGGGCTGATGAACACACCAATGGAGTTCATGGATCTCATGCAGAGGATCTTCCGGCCTTTCCTAGACGAGTTCGTGGTGGTGTTCGTCGATGACATCCTTATCTACTCCCGGTCAGAGGCGGAGCACGAACGACACTTGGCGGCAGTGTTGCAGGTACTTCGGGAGCATCGGCTTTATGCCAAGGCTTCCAAGTGCGAGTTCTGGCTTGCACAGATAGGATTCCTTGGATACGTGGTATTGGCAGCAGGGATCTCAGTTGACCCGACCAAGGTCGAGGCATTGGTACAGTGGCAAAGACAGAGGACAGTGTTCGAGGTCCGTAGTTTCTTAGGCCTGGCGGGTTACTACAGGCGGTTCGTGCGGGACTTCTCCAGAGTTGCCGGACCGTTGACCAGACTGACACAGAAGGCCGTCCCGTTCATGTGGGATGATGCTTGTGAGCGAGCCTTCGTAGAGCTGAGGACCAGGTTGACCAATGCGCCGGTGCTGATCGTCCCCGAGCGAGGTGTTGGTTATAGTGTCTATTGTGACGCCAGCGGTGAGGGTTTGGAGTGTGTCCTCATGCAGGAGGGCCACGTAGTGTCCTATGGTTCTCGTCAGCTGAAGAACCATGAGAGGAACTACCCGACTCACGACTTAGAGCTAGCAGCGGTGGTTTTCGCCCTGAAGACCTTGCGTCACTACCTCTATGGCGCGAAGTTCTTTATTTTCTCAGACCATAAGAGCTTGAGGCACGTTTTCACCCAACGTAACCTCAACTTGAGGCAGCGACGCTGGATGGAGCTACTGGAGGACTACGACTTTGAGTTGCATTACCATCCTGGTAAGGCAAACGTCGTAGCAGACGAACTGAGCAGACAGGTGAGAGACACCAGAGCAGCAGTTGCAGGGTTGTCAGCGCGACAGTGGCAGGCTCTAGAGACGGCGGGCCAGTTGGGGCTCGAGTTTGAGGAACGAGGATCCAGCAGCTTTCTCTACGCAGTGCAGAGTATACCAGCAGTTCTTTCCAGAGTGTTAGAGACACAACACGGTGACCCAGAGCTCAAGGAGTTACGCACATCGGCGGGCACGGAGGGCGCAGACGGGGACTGGACAGTATCGTCAGACGGATGGCTACGGTTCAGAGGCAGAGTAGCGGTTCCAGCAGATCCAGTTCTACGAGACGATGTCCTACGAGAGTTCCACCACTCTCGTTTTGCAGTTCATCCTGGCGGCACCAAGATGTACCAGGATCTTCGGTGACAGTTCTGGTGGCACGGGATGAAGAGGGCAGTGACGGAGTTCGTATCGCGCTGCCTTACCTGTCAGAAGGTCAAGGCAGAGCACCAGCTGACTCCGGGGTTACTTCAGCCGCTTCCACTAGCTGAGTGGAAGTGGGAGCACATCACGATGGACTTCGTGACCGGGCTACCGAGATCTCCTAGGGGGAATGACGCGATTTGGATCATCTTTGATCGATTGACCAAATCGGCGCACTTCCTGCCTATGCGGACTACAGACTCGACGGACAGGTTGGGCAGCTTGTACGTCAGAGAGGTGGTCAGACTACAAGGGGTTCCAGTTTCTATAGTGTCAGACTGTGACCCCAGGTTCACCAGCAGGTTCTGACGAGGCTTTCTGGAGGCTGTTGGCACACTCCTGACCTTCAGTACGGCGTTTCATCCGCAGAGAGACGGGCCGTCAAAGCAGACGATCCAGATCTTGGAGGACATGCTGAGAGCATGTGTCCTCGACGCACGAGGCAGCTGGGAGGAGCACGTTCCCTTAGTGGAGTTTGCCTACAACAACAGCTACCAGTCCAGTCTTGGAGTAGCACCTTTCGAAGCGTTGTACGGTAGGCCGTGTCGTTCCCTAGTGTGCTGGACAGAGGTTGGACAGGCTTCACTCACCGGTCCAGACATCGTCTGGTGATCGTCAGAGAGGTTAGTGCAGATCAGGCAGAGGCTTCTGACGGTTCAGAGCCGGCAGAAGAGTTATGCAGATCGGAGGCGACGATCGTTGGAGTTTGCAGTCGGCGAACGAGTGTTCTTGCGAGTATCGCCGTACAGAGGTTCTGTCAGGTTTGGCAGAGGTGGCAAGTTGGCGGCGAGGTTTGTCGGGCCGTTTGAGATCGTAGAGAGGGTCGGCGAGGTGGCTTATCGCCTGGATCTTCCTCAGCACATGTCAGCTGTGGACCCGACTTTCCATGTGTCAATGCTGAGGAAGTACCACCCAGACCCGTCTCATGTCATCAGGGTGGATGACATTGAGCTTGAGGTAGACGCGAGCTTTGTTGAGCAGCTAGTTCGGGTACTTGACCGGAGGGATCAGGTCTTGTGGGGCAAGACGATTCCCTTGGTCAAGGTACTGTGGAGGCACAGAGGCACCGAGGAGATGACCTGGGAGCGCGAGGCGCGCATGCGGCAGGAGTTTCCGCAGCTGTTTTCTTCTCGAGGTACTTCTTGTCTTGTCTTCTAGTGTTGTTGTTTTGTTGTTTCTGAGCCCTACCTTTATCGAATCTCGGGCCGAGATTTCCTTTAAGGGTATTAGGATGTGAGGACCTGCCCCTCTACCCCTATGGCTCGTTATAGACCGCAAGAGCAATTTGGTAAATTGCGCCTTTTCGGTTTGTTTTACACCCGCGTGTGCACACACAACCTCTGATTGATATTTGTGTTTGATTAGATCCATTAAGGGGTTTTTTTGACCTGTTCGGATCAATCCAAATGTTTTGGATCGATCCAGCCCGTCTTGGATCGATCCGACTTGGTGTTGGATCGATCCGGACTGTAGCAGGTCGGTGACTTCCTTTGCGAGGACGGCCGCCGTTGGCCGTCGTTCTCCTCTGTCAGAAGGGGAGGACTTTCCCTCCCCTCCTTCCCCTTTTCCCCTCCTTCCCCGGCTTTCCCCTTCCCTTTTCCTTCCTCTTCTCCTTCCCCTTCTTCTTCCTTCTTCTTTCTTCTTCCCGCTGTTCTGTTTTTCCTCTGTTCTTCCCGGCAGCGAGCTTCTTCTACTCCGTTCTCCCTCCTCCGGCCACCGTTTTGTACGTTTTAAAGCTCGTTGGATCCGTGGCGACGAGAGGAAGATCCCTGAAGTGGTTTGGAACCTTGTTGGTGACTGACTAGCGTGGAATCAGCCGAGGATTAGCGCAGTTCGGTAGGTTTTCTACCTACGAGAGTTGTTAAATGGGATTCTCTTAATCTAGCCGTTTGATCTTGCTGATCTTTGTCTTGTTGGATGCATCTTACTTAGTGTAATTTCTGTTATAAGTTTCATAAACTTTGATTGAGATTTTATTAGGATTTATGCATTATTAATCTCGGATTTTCCGGTTTCTGCTGTTCTTGAAGAACAGTCGGCTTGCGGCGAGTTTTTCGGCCAATACGTGCATGATCTTTGGTTGTGATGAACATAAGAGTTGTAGATCTTTGAATCTACTCTCAAACCCAATTGATTGCATATTTTTACAATTTGCAAAGAGGTGGTAAGTTAGTTTGATTAGCGGTTTTGATTAGTGTGTTCCTGTTAATCTAACCGTTGGATGTTTATGGATTTTGGATATATTGATCCCGGCATGTAGATCTACTGATGGCTAAGTTGGATCTCGAATCCGACGTCGTTTGGACGTCGGATCGACGGGGTCAATTAGCCTCTAGTAGAGAACTTTTTGTGTTTTAAATATAATATTATATGTCGGATTATAATATTATATTTTTTTACTGTTCATCATCGTTTTCGGGGTTGTTTCCCGTTGCAGTAGTCCGCGGTTGACGGTCATAGTACCGTCGTAATGCCGGGACCCGCTGCGGATCGGCTGGCAGCGGTCGGTAGTACCGTTGCAGCGATCTGGTTGACTTATATGATGCCTTATCATACTGTTGCATGCCTATCTCCTGTTTGTGTATGTTCATAGCATGCATTGTTGATTTGTGCATTAGTTGCATGGTTAGGGCGTGGGTGATCTGTGGGTCGCCGTCCCGAGGCTGGAAGCTCGGACTTAGCCCTAGGACTGGGGTTGGGTAGTTTGGACCCAGTTCGAATTGTGGTGTTCAGTCGATTCGATGATAGGCTTAGATGATACGAGTTGATCCGACTCGACCAACTGGACCCGAACCAAGAAGAGGAACCAAGCTGGTTCAACCTCTTTCCTAGTTTGACTTGGACTTCCCTAGTTCAAACTAGAGTATTTAATTAGTATTTATCATTAGTCTTTTATTGAGTCCTAGTTGATTGTTAGGAATTAATTAAGAGTCCCTTTGAGTTAGAAAGTTGAGTTGAGTCAGAAACCTTATTACTTGCTAATTAAGCAAGGGGGTTTTTCTAGTGGATTAGGACTCTGTCAGGTCTCTATAAAAGGACCTTAGTAGTTTGTATTAGATAATGATGAATGATGAATGAAGAGTTATGAATTATTAGGAGTAGTTGATAAATTATCATAGAAGTAGAGATAATATAGCTTCCACCCGATATCTACCATAAATCCATCTTCTTATTCGTCGGTCATCTTCCCCGCAGCCGGCATCGCCTTCACCTTCAATTTCCTTCTCCCCGTCACTTTCTATCTCCGCCACGTCAGCGACCCCACCGCCACGTCACCCAGCACTGTTCATCTTCTTCCCCATCTTCTCTCCCGTGCCCAAACCCTAGCTCACCGCCGTTCTCCCCTCTCCGGCCACCCCCGTCGCCATCTAAACCCGCCATACTCTTCCCTGAGCCACCACGACTCCGTCCAGCCCCTCCTCCGGCTCCATCGTCCTCTCCGGCGTCTTCCTCGGCAACCTCCACTTCACAGCTCCGCCGCCCCTTCCGTGTCTGACCCCGATCTCACTTCCAGATCCCGCCAAAGTACGCCGCAGACATCCCTAGAGCAGATCCCGGTCTTCTACGACGTTCCAAAGCCCGCAGAACCCTCCCCGTCGTCCCCGACGCCGGTGAACCCAACTCCGCCGCCCACGACCTCTAGATCCCGCCGATCTAGCCCACCTCCGACCAATCCACTCCGGTAGATCTCATCCCCACCTCCAGGCGACCCTTCCTGGAAGTATCCTGACCGCCGCCGCCGTCCCTACGCCGGCGATCTACTCCGGCGAACCACAGCCCTTGGATCAACTCCGGTTCAGCCCAACCAAGTTGGCTCAGCCAACTCTAACTTGGTTCAGCCAGCCAGTTGATTCAGACTCAGCCCACTCTGATTTGGCTCAGCCACTTAACCCACTCCTAGCCGTTTCAGCCAAGCCACTTAGCCCAATCTGAGCCAGATCTGAACCAGATTCGATTCAGATTCAGTCAATTGGACTCAAATCAAGTCCGATCAGGGCGATTCTGATCGATTGGAGCAGTAGAGACCCATTACGAGAGGATCATGAGTAGACCGCTCGTAACATTAGATGACTGGTACACTTGTTGCTTGATGATTGTAGAGGTCGTGTCGGCCTTGAGTCGGATGCTGAGGTGTAGCCGGTGTTCCACTGTGTTGACTCTTGAGTAGGGGAGTTGCCCACTCAGCGGTGCCTCTTCCCGCCTGCAGTGTCGGGTTCCTGCATGTGAGTCAGCAGTGTTTGTTCTTGCTTACTGAGCGCTGCTCTTGGGCCTCAGGGACACGCGGTGGGGTTATGGGACCCCTGTATACACCCAGGTCTTACTTGGGGGCGACACTGTTGCATTTCCCTCTTCCTTCTGTGTGTCATAGTGTAGAACCCTACTGAGCTTAGTGCTCACTCCTACCCGGGCTGCGTTTTGCAGGTGCAGGCGTCAGTTCTTCTTCTGTGGCCCCTACCGGGCAGTTGGTCGGCGGTGCGGCGGCGCCTGGTGGAGTTTGAGAAGTGGCGATCTTTACAGCTTTTTACCCTTGTGTTACTTAGCCTCCTACGGGAGTATAAATGTTGTATTTTGATCTTCCCCTCTCCGAGGATATGTTTATTAAATCTTTTTGAGTTTGTAATCTGTGATCGAGGTTTCATTAAATTAATGTCTTGTAATTGAGGGTGCTTTAGGTGAATTGTTAGGGAGACCAATAGGTCAGAGGTAACCCTTGCCAGCTTTTTTCGCGTTTCGTTAGGTTCCGGTTCGCGTCGCCCGGCCCGGTTGAGCTTTCGCGAGTCTGGGCGCGACACTTGTTCCCTCTTTTGATTGAGTTTTATTCCGCAATATTAATCTCAAGTTTGTTAGATTTACTATAATGCCCTTTGAAGTCAGAAAGTTCAATTTTTTCCGCTTTGTACTATATCACGCCGTATCGGATGTAAATAGTGTAGGTTCAACCCTCACACCCCGGACCAAATGGGTTTTCTGGGTCGGGGTGTGACAACTTGGTATCGGAGCAAGCTATAGCTCTCATGGATAGGATTAGGCTTACGGTTAAGGTTTTGAGTGTGGGTTGGGATAGTTCTAAGAGTAGAGCATCCCTGTGTGCTTGTTCTTGCTCGTATGTGACTTGTTTTCTCTTTATTGTTTGTAGTTCTATTTTGGTCTCTTACGAGTGTACACTTGTCATCTCTGGCAAATGTGCAAATGACAGGGAGTCGGGCTAGCTGTCCAGTTATGGTTCGTGATAGTGCACGCGATGAGCGCGCCGTCCGACAGGTCGTAGGGGCCAAGGCAGCCCTACCTGGACACTTGCATCAGAGCCAGGGCCGAGGTTTGAAGTCATGGTGGAGGATGATGCTTCTTTTATCGCCGAGGAGGTCTCTGCCCCACTCGACCAGCTTGATGTTGCGACAGTGGTGATTGACTTCCAAAGGCTGAACCCGCCTAGGTTCAGTGGTGTTGGGGGTAATCCAGCAATCATGGATGACTAGTAGGAGGGAGTCAGTCACGTCCTTGACACTCTTTTCGTCCTGGATGATCGGATTTGGGTTAAACTTGTCGTGTTCCTGCTCCACAAGGATGCTTTGGACTGGTGGCACTCAGCTCAGGCCGCCAAGGATGGGAGTAACCCATCGTGGGCCGTGTTCCGATCGTCTTTCCTCGACGTGTACTTTCCCCGTAGTGCGTGTTCGGCCCTTGTCCGTGAGTACCTGACCCTATCTCAGGGTACTCAATTCGTGGTGCAGTATGTGGCTAGGTTCCCCATACTAGCCAGGTTCGCCGGAGCAATATCGAGTGACCCTCTTTCCAGAGCCGAGCAGTTCCAGTGGGGGCTTAGGCCCGAGCTCAAGACGTTGATTGCGGCGTAGTGCTCCAGCACGTATGCAGAGGTTCTGGACTGAGCCTTAGCAGTGGAGGCTCAGTTGCACGAGTCGGGGCCCAGGGTAGTCCAGTTGGTGCCATCTGCAGGTGCTAGTGTTAAAGGCCACTCGCAAAGAGCAGCCGAGGGCAGAGGATTTCCGTGGAGACCACAAGGGTATCCACGACTCCAGCAGCCATACCAGAGTCACCCACCCCAGTACCAGCAGTAGCCCAGACAGGGAGGCCAGCCTCTTCTCTTAGATGGGCCATAGGGGCTGACGTCTACAAGAGGAGGCCAAGCTCAGCAGCTTGGGCCTCCCGTGTGTTTTGAGTGCCAACAGCCAGGGCACTTTCATCGGGTATGTCCGACGCTAGGAGCGCAGACTGCTCGATGCGGAGGTGGGCAGAGACCAGGAGCCGGGCGAGGCAGAGGTCACGGCATAGGACGAGGCAGTTCCAGAGGGGGAGTCTACACACTTCCAAACCGTCAGTACCCCGACAGAGTCCAGCCACCCTTCCAGCCTTACTACCAGCCACCTTACCTGCAGGCAGTACCACCCGCACAAACTCCAGCTGAGCCCCCAGTTCTCAGAAGTACCTGTCAGTTTTTTAGTTCATTCGTAGATGTTCTGATAGATTCTGGGGCGTCACATTCTTTTGTTTCTAGCTAGTGTGTGGCATCGCTAGGACTAGACACACCAGTCAGCGAAGGGGCTCGTGTTGAGCAGATTTGTCGATCTTGCGAGTTGGAGGTTGGGGGCTTCGTGTTCTTCTAAACCTTCGGGTGCTAGACATGGTCGGGTTTGACATGATTCTCAGTATGGATTGGCTGACTTCATACCTAGTTGTCATCGATTGTGGCCGTCGTAGGGTGACTGCTAGGACACCTGATGGCGTTCGGATTGTTTTGTTAGAGGATCGTCAGTCGGCCGATTCCCTTGCTTGTTATTGTTTTCCTAGGCACGAGAGCCAGCTGTCATCTCTATTGGCGTGCCTTTTCTTATTCGCTGTAGAGGGTAGTAAAGAGAGTAGTTTGCCTATAGTAGTTTGCAAGTTTGCAGACGTGTTCCCAAACGAGCTACCATGCCTTCCTCCTTCCAATGCAGTCGACTTAAGGATAGACATCGTACCGGACACCAGGCCGATTTCTTTACCAGCTTTCAGGATGGCACCATCAGAGCAGAGGGAGTTGAGGATCCAGCTAGATGTATTGATTGGCAGAAGCTTCATCTGTCCTAGCACATCACCTTGGGCAGCTCTGGTGTTGTTTGCGAAGAAGAAGGATTCTACGCTTCATCTCTACATCGACTACAGGAAGTTGAATAGGGTGACAGTGAAGAACAAGTACTCGATGTTAAGGATCGATGACTTGTTCGACCAGCTCCGAGGTTCTTCGGTCTTTTCGAAAAATGACCTCCGTATCGGCTACCACCAGTTGAGGATTCAAGATAGTGACATCCCGGAGACAGCCTTCCGGACGAGGTATGGCCTGTACGAGTTCACGGTAATATAGTTCGGCCTGTCGAACGCACCAGCAGCATTCATGGATCTGATGCAGAGGGTCTTCCGACCGTACCTGGATCAGTTCGTGGTGGTATTCATCGAGGACATCCTAGTCTACTCACGCATAGAGGAGGAGCACGAGCAGTATCTGAGGATAGTATTGCAGTTGTTGATGGGGCATAGGCTATACGCCAAAGCCTCCAAGTGTTAGTTCTGGCTTCCTGAGGTACAGTTTCTGGGGCACGTGGTGTCAACGGTAGGTATTTTAGTTGATCCGGCCAAGCTCGAGGCAGCACTATAGTGGCAGAGGCCGACGATAGTGTTCGAGGTCCGCAGTTTCCTCAGCTTGGCGGGATACTACAGGAGGTTCGTGCGGGACTTCTCCAGGGTTGCAGAGCCATTGACCATATTTACTCAGAAGGCGGTCCGTTTTGTTTGGGACAATGCTTGCGAGTAGGCCTTCGTGGAGTCACAGACCAGACTGACTAGTGCACTTTTCCTGATCGTTCCAGAGCGGGACGCCGGCTACAGTGTCTACTGCGACGCCAGTGGAGAGGGTCTAGGTTGTGTGTTGATGTAGGAGGGCCATGTGGTAGCCTACTATTCCAGACAGCTGAAGACCCATGAGAGAAGCTACCCAATCCACGACTTGGACCTTGCAGCGGTCATTTTTGTTCTGAAGACTTGGCGGCATTACCTCTACAATGAGCAGTTCCAGGTGTATTCGGATCATAAGAGTTTGAGGCATGTGTTCACCCAACGTGACCTCAACCTCAGACAGCGACGGTGGATGGAGCTCTTAGAGGTCTATGACTTTGAGTGCATTACCACCCTGGTAAAGCAAACATCGTAGCAGATGCTCTTAGCAGGCAGACCAGAGACGGTAGAGTGACCTTGGCAGCGATGTCAACTCGACAATGACAGATGATAGAGACAATTGGTCAGTTCAGGCTTGACTTAGAGGACCAGGTGACGGGCGGTTTCCTGTATGCTGTTTGCAGCATCTCAGTTCTTTTGGCCAGAGTAATCGAGGCACGGGGTGGAGAGCCAGAGCTCATGGAGACCCATGTTACGGTCTGCACCGAGCACGCGGTTGAGGGCGGGATAGTGTCAGCAGATAGTGGCGGTCTATACTTCAAATGCAGAGTTACAGTTCCAGCAGACCCTGCACTGCGAGAGGAGATCCTTCACGAGTTCCACCACTCGTATTTCGTAGTTCATCCCGGGAGCATCAAGATGTACCACGACCTACGGCGACAGTTCTGATATTACCGGATGAAGAGAGCGGTTGTTGAGTTCGTCTCCAGATGCCTCACCTGCCAGAAGGTGAAGGCAGAGCACAGGTGGACACCAGGTTTACTATAGCCACTTCCAGTGCCAGAGTGGAAGTGGGAGCACATCGCGATGGACTTCGTCACTACCCTACCGAGGACACCTAGGGGGGATGATGCTGTTTGGGTCATCGTCGATCGACTGACCAAATCGGCTCATTTCCTCTCCATGAGAACGACAAATCCAGTTGCCAGATTGAGCCAGAGATACATCGATGAGGTGGTTAGACTGCACGACATCCCAATGTCAGTAGTGTCAGACAGAGATCCCAGATTCACCGGCAGATTCTGGAGCAGCTTCCAGGATTCCTTGGGGACAGCGTTGACATTCAGCACAGCATTCCATCCTCAGATGGACGGGCAGTCAGAGCGGACGATCCAGATCTTGGAGGACATGCTCAGAGCATATGTGTTAGATGCTGGAGGTACTTGGGAGTAGCACGTGAAATTTGTGGAGTTTGCCTACAACAACAGGTTTCGCACCCTTCGAGGAGTTGTACGGCAGACCGTGTCGGTCACAAGTGTGCTGGACAGAAGTTGGCGAGGCGTCTCTTACTTGTCCAGATATCATCAGGAAGTCATCAGAGATGTTAGCTCATATCAAACAGAGACTCCTCACAGCACAAAGTAGACAGAAGAGTTACGGAAATCGCAGGCGACGACCCCTAGAGTTCGCAGTTGGCGACAGAGTGTTACTAAAAGTGTCTCCGCTCAGAGGATCGATCAGATTTGGCAGCAAGGGCAAGTTGTTAGAACCAAGGTTCACGGGCCCTTTCGAGATCGTCAGTCACGTTGGAGCAGTCGACTACCAGTAAGCTCTACCCCCACACATGTCAGCAGTCCACCCTACCTTCCACGTGTCGATGCTGAGGAAGTACATTCCAAATCCGTCCCACATGATCAGACACGACGACATCGCAGTTGAGGAGGACGCTACCTGTCACACCCCGACCCAGAAAACCTATCCAGGACGAGGCGTGAGGGTTCCTATCACTATTCATCATCAACCGGCGCGGTACAAAGCGAAAAAGATAAATAATTTAAACAATTGTATTCCAGAGGGTAAACAGATTCAATTGTAATATATCATCAAGTTGTACAATGTCTAAGTTCCAATATACAGATTTATACAGAATCACAAAGGTTCTCCAAAATGTTTACAACATATACATATATATCAAAAAGTGTACAACAGATCATCCTCCAGCAACCTCCAGCAACCTCAAGCCTAGGCAAACATCTATCCTAGATGTCTCTACATGCCACATCAACAGTTATAAGTTCCACAGATATACAATAGCCCTCGGGACTGACCGGCAAGGGGCTAAGGTTCCACAATTCCTCATTAGCTAGCACTCATAGCAAGCTAATGGCTAAGCAATCAACTAAGCACTTAACTACAATCAATCATGTATTTATTGCAAGTAGAACCATAGGTTTTCTAAAAAGGAAAGAACATTTAAATCAACCTCAAACCAAATGAAAATCCTTTGAAAACCTCATCAAATCCCTCTACATGCTTCCCAACATGTTTAGATACTAATCCCCCATCAAAACCACCCAAGAAATACCTGAAAACCAAGTTCAACGGGTCACGGACGATGTCACGGTCGATCCGGGGATCGACCGTGAGGTCACGGACGATGCCACGGTCGATCCGGCGATCGACCGTGAGACCCATGCGAAGAAAACCAAGGGCGACGGTCGATCCACCCATCGACCCTGAGAAGCCCAAAACCAAACAGCGCCTGACGGTCGATGCGACGGTCGACCGATCGATCGATCCATCGATCATGGGAGTCCAAAATCCCGACAGAGCCCGACGGTCGATCCAACGGTCGATGCGACGGTCGATCCGACGGTCGATGCGACGGTCGATCCGACGGTCGATGCGACGGTCGATCCGACGGTCGATGCGACGGTCGATCCGACGGTCGATGCGACGGTCGATCCGACGGTCGACCGCCAGGCCCAGAAAGGGTAAAACAACACTTTACGGTCGATGTACCGATCGACCGTCGAGCCTTGGCACAGTTCATCAGAAAAGTGCTGGAAATCCATTTCTTTGGATTTCAAGTATCAAAACACGTTGGAATAAGATGAAATCTTGCAAGCAAGTATAATTAGCAAAGGGGAAGCTAATGGAGTGAAGAAATCCAGTTTTCGACGGTTAAATCTCTTATTTAGGTCCAAATGAACAAAAACTGACAAAACGGTGATAATACGGAAACTAACCGTTCAAATACTGAAATCTCAACGTAGGAATACAGGAAATGAGTTATACTACACATAGAAAGAGTTACAAACCATTCTAACATGTATTCCTACAGCGAAAGTGCAATAATCCTATCCTAGGAGAACCCGATCCAAGGATCGAGGTAGAAACACCTACTTGAGCAAGTAGGGTAGCTCCTCCACGCGTGCCACCAGCCAAGCCGCCAAGATCCAAGCTCCGAGAGCCGAAGTCTCCAACCCTAGCTCAGCCGAAGGAGAGAGAGAGAGGAGAAAACGACAGGAGAAGAAGGAGAGAAGGAAAGAGAAGAAAGAGACAGGCCATATATAGAAATTCCAAATCTATCTCAGCCGTCCAAATCGATCTTTCCCGATCGAGCTCCGATCCTCCGATCGGACGCACCCTAGGGATTCTAATCAAACACATACATCAATCAAACTCAGTGTGTGGAACGCGGGTGTGAAACAAACCACAAGAGGGCATATTTACCAAAATGCCCCCGGGGTCCAAAACCGCCACACGATCGCCCGATCGTGCCCGACGCGGAACCAAACCAACAGGAAACCGGCTGTTGACCCACGTGGTCGAGTCAGGTCTGAGGGACGGGCCCTCACACTACCTGTAGAGCAGCCAGTGCAGATTATGGACAGACGGGATCAGGTGCTGAGAGGCAGATCGATACCGTTGGTGATGATCAGATGGAGGCATAGTAGTACAGAGAGTTTGACGTGAGAGCGAGAGGATCGCATGCACTGGGAGTTCCCCCGACAGTTTGACCCAGCAGATAATATCCTTTGTTGTGGGCGTTCGTGCCACTAGGACTGGTTGGTTAATTTTCTTCCGGCCTACCCCCTTATTTGAATTTCAGGACGAAATTCTTTTAAGGATGTTAGCATGTGAGATTCTGTTCCTCTAACCTGGCTCAACCGTGTACGTCGAGGGCCGTTTACAGTTGGTTTGGTTCCTCGTCAAGTACGATCAGATGATCGTATGGTTGTTTTTGACCCAGGGGTAATTTAGTAAAATTTCTCCCTGACGGTTGGTTTTGCACCTACATTGCACACACTGCCTTGGATTGATGTATGTGATTGATTAGAACCTTAGGAGTGCTTCCGATTGGAAGATCGGAGCTCGATCGGGAGAGATCGAATCAGACGGCCGAGATAAATAGCCCTTTCTATTCTCTCACTTCTCTTTCTTTCTCTTCTCTCCCTTCTCTCTCCCCTTGGTTGCCGGCTGGAGCTTGGGTGGTGGCTTTTCGGCATGGATCCGCGTGGATCGGAGGCGAGGGATTCGTAGATCGCCTGTTTGTTGCTACATGTAGGTGTTTCTCTCAAATTCTGGTAAATTGGTAACCCTAGGATCGCTTTTAATTGATTTGTAGCTGTTGTGTTTTGATACGAGCGGTCTACTCGCAATCCTCTCGTATCGGGTCTCTACTAATCCAATTGATCAGAATTGAGTCTGATCGGACTTGATTGGCTGAATTTGGCTTGCTGGATCAAATCTGACTTGAGTTGGTTCAAATCTGGCTGGACCTAATAGGGATAGGACTTGACTCGGTCAAGTCTGAGTTGATTTGGATCAGTTTGACTGAGTTCAATTGACTAGATGGGATCAGGTTGACCAAGCCAACTGGTCAAAGCTACCAAGGAAGTTCCGACGGCTAAGGATCGCTGAAAGTGAATCGCCGGTGGGGAGACGTTTTCGGCAGTCAAGACTTTGGCAGAAGGGTCGCGGATCGATGGGGGAGAGATCCACCGGAGTGGATTGGTCGGAGGGATGCTGGATCGACGGGATCTGGAGGTTGACGGCGATGGGTTTAGAGCTGATCGGCGTCGGGGACGACGGCGAGCTCAGCAAGGGTTCTTGGGACCTCGGGAAGGGTCGTGAGGAGGGAATAGGAGGTCGGGGAAGGTTTTAGGTTGGTTTAGGAGTTTGGAGTGAGGTCGGGGTCGGACGCGGGTACGAGCAGCAGCTGTGAAGTTGGATGACGGCGTAGTGATCATCGGAGACGGTGAAGGGCGACGGGAAAGAGATGGCCGGGGTTGTGGGGCTCGGGGGAAGTGGATGGAGGTCTTGGGAGATCAGCGAGGCGCCCGGAGAGGAGAGAATAGCGGTGGTCGACGGTGAGGTAGATGGGTTTCGCGCACGGGAGAGTAGATAGGAAGGTGGAAGGTGGTGACATGGCATGGGGTCACTGACGTGGTGGAGAGAGAAAGTGCATGGAGAGAGAGAAGATGAAGATGGGGTCGAGGGGAGTACCGATAGGATGGAGGCGGTGCCGGCTGCGGAGAAGATGACTAGCGAGGAAGGAGGATCGGTGGTGGATTTCTGGTGGAAAGTATATTACTTCTACTCCTATGATATCCTACTTAACTACTCTACTTTATTCATAAACTTACATCATAATTCTCTTTCATACATCATACCTACCTATTGAGATCCTTTGATACGAGTCGATCCGACTCGACTAACTAGACCCGCGCCCGGAAGAGGACCCAAACTGGTTTAGCCTCTTTCCTAATTTGACTTGTACTTCCCTGGTTCAAACTAGAGTATTTAATTAGGATTTATTATTAGTTTTTTATATTTAATTGAGTCCTAGTTGATATGTGAGGCCCGCTGGGTCTACCGTGGGACAAGATGCCTGCGCCTGGAGGGCGGGGTTGAGTCGGGTAGCCGGGTAAGCAATCCCACAACGCCTAGGTATGGTCCGGGGTTGGATATAAGTATATAGTAAGCCCTTAATAGATACAACGCGTTTTAAAGCCATGGTGGCAGTGATCCGTCAGAAAACTCCAAGGTTAAGCGTGCTTGCCTTGGAGCGGTCCCGGGATGGGTGACCTACTGGGAAGTTTTCCCAGATTTCTGCGGTGAGCCAAAAGCGGACAATATTGTGTCGGGTGGGGCCCTCGGGTGGATTCTGGTCGGACCGGGAGCCCGAGGCTGGGGCTCAGTGGAGGGCCGGGGCGTTACATGATATTTGCTTGTTAGGAATTAATTAAGAGTCGTATTTGAGTTAGGAAGTTATTGTCAGAAGTTGAGTTTGAATATGAAAGCCTTATTACTTGTTAATTAAGCAATGGGGTTTTTTAGTTGAATTAGAACTCAGTCGAGGCCTCTATAAAAGGACTTCAGTAGGTATGATGTATCTATGGATTATCAATGATGAGTTGAGTAGATGAATAAAGTAGAGAGTAGTTCAGGAGTAACTTCTAGTAGATTAATGGGTTAATCCTCTAGCTAGGATTAGCCAAGGGTTAGTTCTCCATCAAGAACTATCCAGAGGCTGAGTTCTCTTCCCCAAGAGTTCTCTTCAACTGACGTTCACCGATTCACCTTCTCCCCCGCTGACCTTCTCCGCAACAGGCAACACCTCCACAAGTATTTCTCTCTCCCTGACACATTCTCTCTCCGCCACGTCAGCGACCCCATGCCACGTCATCATCTCCTTCCTCTCTTCCGCGTACCCGAACCCTAGCATCACCGACGACCTCCGTCCAGCCTCTCCGGCCATCCCCATCGCCAACCAAGGCCTCCATCCTCCTCCCCGAGCCCTCACGACTCCGTCCAACCCCGCCATGTCATCCGTTCCCTCCTCTCCGACGGTATCCCCATCCTCCCCAAGCTTCACCATCATCAACCCCTTCCAGGTCCGTCGCCTCTAGCCATTCATCGGAAGATCGGATCCATTAGATCCGTTCCTCTTCTCCCCATGACCCTTCCCCTCTACTTCCCGACGTCCCCAGAGCC
Organism: Narthecium ossifragum; assembly: GCA_963920575.1. NCBI lineage: Eukaryota > Viridiplantae > Streptophyta > Magnoliopsida > Dioscoreales > Nartheciaceae > Narthecium > Narthecium ossifragum. Next base: position 12,009,733 of record OY986968.1, read on the forward strand.
CTCGTCGTCGTCCCCGACGCCGATCCCCCTCTAACCCACCACCGATCCCCCTCTAACCCACCGCCGGCCACCTCCTAGATCCGACCGATCCATCACCTATCTTCCAGATCTGAGCCGTTGGATCTCTTCCCCACCGTCCGACGACCCTTCTTGCCAAGTTCCCGACCGCCGCCGACGCCCCTACGCCGGCGATCCACTCCAGCGAACCTCAGCCATCATATCCAGTCTGGTTCAGCCAGCCACTTGATCTAGACTCAGCCACTTAATCCAGATCCAAACCAATCCAACCCGATCAACTCAGACTTGACCCGGTCAAGTCCTATCCTATCAGACTCAGCCAGATCTGAACCAGCTCAAGCCAGATTTGATCCAGCTAGCCAAATTCAGCCAATCAAGCCGGATCAGACTCAATTCTGATCAATTGGAGCAGTAGAGACCCGATACGAGAGGATTGCGAGTAGACCACTCGTAGCATCCTTTTATTGAGGCCTCGACTGAGTCCTAAGCCAAGTAGAAAACCCCCTTGCTTAATTAGCAAGTAATAAGGCTTCCATACTCAAACTCAACTTCTAACGATAACTTCTTAACTCAAATAGGACTCTTAATTAATTCCTAATAAGAAAATATCAACTAGGACTCAATTAAATATAAAAGACTAATAATAAATCATAATTAAATACTCTATTTTGAAATAAGAAAGTTCAAGTCAAACTAGAAAAGAGGGTAAACCAGTTTAGGTCCTCTTCTGGGCACGGGTCCAATTGGTCGAGTTCAATTGACTCGTATCATGTTTGTTGGAATACTTTTATTTTCTGTATTCAAGTTCCTTGCTATGCTTAGAAGCTTTTTTTCGAATCATTTCTGTATTCTTTCGATCAAATTCCATACTTTTGTCGGTTTTTCGACAAGGTCGAACTCAGATATGATATTTCATGATCTGAGTTTGGTTTTTAATGCATGAATGAATCCCCCACCATCAAATAGACCTTCCTGCAAAGTTTGAATGGATTCCATCGCCGTTTGATAGATCAAATCCCACAAATTTAGTTTTTGTCGGTTTTGTCGACTTTCGGGCAATTTGTTTGATTTCCGTGAATTTGATCATCAGAATTTTTTTTTCTTAGTGTCATTAGATTGCCCACATCCAATTGCATACCTCAGCAAAGTTTGGTTTGAGTTCGATACGTTTTGATAAATCGAATCCAAGAAATTGGATTTCAGTCACTATTCATATATGCGGTCGGCACAAGATGGATCGATCTTCTTGTCGCCACGTCGGTTACCAACTTTGGAGGATCTATCTTCTCTTGTGGAAAGATTGATCTCTTCCTTTGACAGAGGGAGCACTTAAGGAAGATCGATCTTCATGGTCTGAAGATCGATCTCTTCTTTCCTAGACAAAACCTTGATTTGGGAAGGATCGATTTTCATGGCATGAAGATCGATCTATTCTTTCCTAGATAGAGGACTCTCTTAGGGAAGATTGATCTTCGCTTGGGTGAAGATCGATCTCTTCCTTAAAGCAGAGAACACTCGTATAAAAGATCGATCTTCTAGGGTAAGAAGATCGATCTCTTATATGATGATTATTAATATTGTTTCGAATTCGATGTTTTTGATTTCCTTTCGACCCGGTATTCTCGTGGGGCTTTTCCGATGATAAGTTGTGAGTATTATATTATTTTTATCGGGATTTAGACGGGTTTACCTCTGGATTACATCGTAAGTCGTATTTCGAATTGGTTATCGATTTCTACCGATTTTCAAGCAGTTTCTCGATAAAGCATGTTATACCTATATAGATATAGTTTGTGGTTGCTTTAATATTGTGTGGTTAACCGGGGGAGTGATGACGGTGTGCCCTTTACTTCTTTGAATATAGCCCGATTGATTGCCCACGTACACCGGGGGCAATAGTGTAGAATGAATGATTCTATTGATAGAGTATGTTGTTGTGTGTTGGTTGGCCTAGGTTGTATTCCCGTTGCATCCAATTCCAGTTGACGGCTGTGGACGCCGTTGTAATGCCAAAATTTGATCTGTTGGGAGTTTGTTGTAATTGCTTTGTTAGATAGACCTTCTTTGCTTTAGACCCTTGCTATGCTCACCCTTTGGCTAGCTTCAGGCTATGCCCAACCTTGTATAATTGATGTCATCCTGTTGCATGCTTATATCTCTTTATATGTGCCTGAGCATTGGATGCATCTTGTTTGCATTAGAGCATAAAGGTTAGGGTGTGGTTGAATAGGGTTTTCGCCGTTCCGAGGCTATCAAGTAACTCAGATCTAGCTCTAGGACCGTGGCTGGGTAGCTAGGCCTAAGGCAATTATTATGCCAAATCTCTATATTCCAAAGAATGGGTTTAGTTGGCTACTATCTGTTGTTTGAGGTGTAGTAGTCACCAAGAGTTCACATCTCATGCTCAGTATTCGTGTTAATAGAAGTTACGTGCTGCCCTGGTCCTACCCCTTTGTTGTTCAGCGCTGGGCGCTTGGTTGTTGGGAGGGACGGCTGTTGACAGTTGAAATCACAGAGAGCGTGCCCTGGGATAGGCGGTGGACGTAACGTGAGTTTTCCTTATAGATGAGACAGAACCTGAGACTTTGTGGTTTCCCTTTCTTCTTGTGCGACGTAGAGTAAACTAGAACCCTACTAAACTTTGTTGCTCACTCCTATCTGGGATGCGTTTGCAGGTGCAGGCGTCAGCTCATCCTCGGTGGTTCCAGCTGGATCAGGTCTTGGCGGTGCGTCGACTTTCGGAGGCGTTTGAGCTCTTAGAGGGACATATGTATATTTTGACAACTTTTGTTTATAGTTGCCTTTTTTAGGATGATGTACTTAATGTTTAATATATGAAATCTTGTTCCCTCTTTTGATTGAGTTTTATTCCGTAATATTTATTCTCTAGTTTGTTAGATTTACTATTATGCCCTTGGAAGTCAGAAAGTTCAATTTTTCCGCTTTGTACTGTATTGCGCCATATCAGATGTAAATAGTGCAGGTTCAACCCTCATGCCCTAGATCGGATGGGTTTTCTGGGTCGGGGTGTGACATCGTCAAAGTTGAAATTTTTATAGTTTGGGGCCTTATTTTGCAAGAAAACATGGGGTGTGGTCTTGTTATGCAAAAAGCAATCTACTGGGGTCCTAAACAACAACAAGCTCTAGATACCCCACCTTTATTTCCCACACCAATCTAGTCTGGATTCAATCCAAACTTTTGATTTATCGGGCAGCCAGATTTAGCCCTAACTAAAATATTTTTGGTTAGGTGTGAATTAAGAGTAATGACCTTGACTTTGGCTGAGCTCTACCCCATTAAGATGTCGATTTGTGAAAGTGCATTTGGCGCGTGGTACCCGCAGGACAGTATCCGCGGGTATTCAGGGGAGCGGATACCGCACACTGCTTGAAATCAAAACAAAAGAACGCACGGATCCGGAATCCACAAATATTCCTCATCTCATGAATTTGCCCTATTCGCCGGATTCACCATCATCCAAACGTACCCTGAGTGGATAGGCTAATCCGAGTTAAGAGATTTTGGGTTAGATATGTTGAAATAATGGGTGAGTGGGGATAAAGTTATTTTACTTGTGTATTAGGATGAAAAACATGGATACATCAGTAATGATTGCTTGGAATAAAGAAATTATGGTTGGATGTAAAAAGGTGGAATAAGGGTAGGAATTGTGCTTTTTGATGACCAAGTACCGAATATGCTCTTGTATAGGATATATTGAGAATTGAAAATGTATATGAGTAGTGTTCAAGCCGTGTGAGGATCCAACATCTGGACTTTCGAGACGTTTACGAATATAATGGGTGAGATAGTGAAAGAAGCTACACCACAACGCTTGGGTGTGAATCGGAGATATATCTATATGTATGTTAATTGTCTTATATAAGACAATACGTTTTAAAACTGTGATGATAGTGATTTTGTAAGAAAACTTCAGCTTAAGCGTACTTGCCTTAGAGCGGGTCCGGGGATGGGTGACCTATCGGAGTGGCCTACCGGAAGTTTTCCTGGTTTCTACGACGTTACAAGCCGAGTTTTAATCGAATAGTTCGAACTCGAGCTTGATTAAGCTCGGCTCAAATACGATTAAGCTAGAGCTCGAACTCGAGCTTCTTTGTATTGAATACAACACTAGATCAAGCTCGTGATCATTATGCGGGCCTTTCTCAACCTACTCTAGATCTGACTTGGGTGATGGTCGGAAATAAGCTTACTGGTTTGGACCTGATCTTGATCTAACTGGGCCTAGACTCATTTTCTTCGGATCTACAACATTAAAATTGCAACCGGGCCGAGTTGGCTCAAACCAGAACCATAGACACCCCGGGAACAACTTCATTCAAATTTATGTAAGCTAGATTTGAAATGTGGAAGTTGGGTCCAATTAGACTTCTATGGTGCAGATTTAAAATATGATGTCACTTGAGTGTGCATGTGCGTGTGTGCGCGTGTGTGTGTGTGAGAGAGAGAGAGGGTGAGAGACAGAGACAGAGACAGAGAGGGAGAACAGACAAAAGCATAGATTTTTTTTTACTGTTTAGGGCCCTATAGTTTGTTTTTGGCATATCCGGACCCTCCTTATTTTCTTGCAATACAAGGCCCAAAGTCTGAAAATGCCATCCTTTTTCATACTTTTTCACATGGATGAAGACATGTCATGCCATGGATAATAAAACAATTGGGTTTTTATCCACTTCTGTATGTACTATCATATCTCTCTCACTCACCCCGCCTCTCTCTCTCTCTCACTCACTCTCTCACTCTCTAGCACCCACTCACTCGCTCGATTCAATGGCGTACTAAGGCGTGCTCCTTGGGATGGGGAACTCCCTACTCGACATTTTCGTGGTGGCTGACGAGAAGAGGTCCTCAACAAGTAAGTGATGGGGACCCCTCCTCTGCCACCGCTCCAGGCGAACATGCGGATGCTCACCTTGATGTCACAAGCCGTGATGCCCGCGTCGTAGATGGCGTCATTGTTTTCGGCTGCAGCAGAGGATGCAGAGGTGGCGAAGTGAAACCGCATCATCTCATTCCCGTCAGCGGTGAGGTGGGCGTCGTAGGATAGGATGCGCAATAGAGCCAAAATGTGAGGACATGTTCTTCCGACCCGGTCCAACTGCGTTAAGTCGAGGGTCTGGCTTGGATGGTTTGGCTTGGTTGGCCTTGGGTTGCGATCGGTTGATCGCATCGCTGCTTTTGGACCCCAAGGACAATTTGATAAATTGCGCATTGTCGGTCGGTTTCACACCCGCGTAGTGCACACGCAGCCTTGATTGATGTACGTGATTGAATAAATCCAGTAGGAGCGTTCGCGATCGTCAGATCCGGACTAGATTGCGATGAGATCGTAATTTTGAGTCAATTCGGATTCAGTCCGATCAGTTGGCTCGTCTTAACCGGCTAAGCCACTTAAGTAGCTTAACCCTATTCTATCTCTCTGTCTCACTCTCTCTTCCCTTTCTTCTTCATGTGCCCGCACATGACCCACCTTTCCTCTCCCTTACCCACGATCGCATCGGCTTCTCCCTCTTCTCCGGAGCTCCTTCGCCACCGTCGCCGGCCGCCGCTCCTCCCCGAGCTCCCCCTCACCTCTCTCGGGTTCCCCAGCTTCCTCTATGCTAAGATCCGACCCTTCACTTCTCCCTTACCTCTCTCCCGAGCTCACTGGAAGCCACTGTCGTCGATCGATGAGATCCGCCGGCGCTCCCTTGGAGTTCCTTCGCCGATGCCGAGCTTCAGCACCCGAGACATCGTCAGGGACGAAGATCAAGCCCAGATCTCCTCTTCCCCGAGCTCTCAGGTAGGGTTTCCTACCTGAATCTTTGATTCAGTCTTAGGCTAGGATCTACTTGTTATTGTGGATTGTTTCCTTCATTGTATTCGTGTTATTCATGCTTGATTGTTGATTGGTTCTGTTCCTTGCTTTGGGTTTGATCGTGAGGGTTTCAATCAGACTAATGTTTGGTAATTCCTCTTCTATCTTGCTTCCCTATGCTTAGATCTTACCTGACCAAGGTTTAATCGATTATTTATGGGGTTTTGATAGGGTTTAATGAAGCTTTGATCCCGGATTTGTTTTCAGCCCTGTGTTATCTCTGTCCAGCTTATTTCCATTGTGTTCTAGTGCTATTTCATGAGGAATCTCACGAAGCCTTCATCGTGAAGGTTGTAGATCTTTGGATCTATTTTCAATTGCCGCTGATTTCATAATTTTCGGATTTTCCTATGATTTATGATGAATTGTTCCCTGATCTGTGACGAAACTGAATCTTTGACAAAGTTTGGGTTTTTGGCCGAATTCTGAGTTTATCTTGATTTCTTGCTTTGATCTTTCTCGGTAGATTCATAAGAATGCTAGATAACATGTATATATTAATCCCAGTGGGATTTTGATGGATTTGTGCATGCTTAGTTCTATGTCATGTTTATGGAGATTCTATCCTTTTATGCAAATTGATATATTTTATGTGATGAATACTAGTATGCAAGTAAGCAACTTTCATATGGATTTCCTGTGAATTTAACGTGGATTTCTCGAGAGAATAGGCTTGGGTTTTCTATTTACGAAAATGATATCTTGGATGAATTTCCTCGATTCCTCTTATCAATGTTATGTTAGCATTTCTTATCATGTTATGTATATGGGTGTTTGTAACTCGGATCATGCTAGTATATTTAAATGCCAAGTCATGCTAATGGATTGGGTTTTACTTATGGTTATGCCACGTGTATTCCTTCGTCGATCTCATGTACTTAGAAGCCTACTTCAAATTGAAGTATGTTATCTATATGAATATATATATATATATATATATATATATATATATATATATATATATATATATATATATATATAGGCCCTATGTGTGGCATAGCCCTACGTGAGGCTTGTGGTTGAACCAAGGGATTCATGCCCCTTTGAATGTTTAGATAATTAAATGTGCCGAGGGTGTGCCATAGGTAGTGTGTATTGTAACTATTGTGTGTTGGTTGGCCGGGGTTGTATCCCCGTTGTACCAAATTGTGGTTGACGGCTGTGGACGCCGTTGTAATGTCAAATTTGATATGTTGGGTGTTTGTTACATTTGCTTTGCTAGATAGATCCTTATTGCTTTGGACCATTGCTATGTTTACCCTCTTGCAAGCTTAAGGCTATGCCTAGCTCTGTATGATGTATAACATACTGTTGCATGTCCTGATTTATTAAATGTGTGTATGAGCATTGCATGCATTTATTTGCATTAGAAGTATTAAGGCTAGGTGGTAGGCAATGGGTTCGATCGCCGATCCAGGGTTCTCGAGTAGCCCGAATCTAGCCCTAGGACCGGGGTTTTGGTAGTCGAGGATTAGGACGTGATTGTCATCAATGATTATGTTTGATATCATTTGAGGTTATTGTTATAGTCGACTATATACAGTATATCATTATATTTGAGGTGTAGAGGTCGTGTCAGGTCTCCAAGGCCAAGTGCTAAGAATAGATATCGATGTCCCTGACTTGTGTGTCTCCGCGAGAGATGGTACGACTTGGCAGAGTGGTACCTGGATAGGAGCCCGCGGTCTTTGTTTCCTCTCATTTGTTCTAGGATGAGGGTGGGACCTGGACAGGAGCCCTCGGGAATCGATGGGGTTATGGAGCCCTTGGCATATCTTAGAGTTTGGCGGAGAACGACACAGTTGCAGTTTCCCTTCCTTTTTTTGTGACGTAGAGTAGAACCCTACTGGGCATTGTTGCTCACCCTACCTGGGCTGCATCAGCGATGCAGGCTGATGCAGTGCTTCTTTCAGGTGTTCTTCTAGAAGATGCCGCGACATATCGAGGTGATCGAGGACATGGAGCTTCGAGGAGTTTTACACAGTTTTATTATAGTTTTATATTATGATGTATAAATCGAGGTGTAACATGATGTATTCGAGGATATAATTGTATGATCATTAATTCAGTTATATTTTAGAAATGTTGTAATATTCTTTAATGTAGACATTTGATAAATGTAATAATTAGGTATTTATAGTGGTGCCATTGTTCAAGTTGAAATTGTAAAATGAACATGTTTCTTGTGATGTAATTATAAAGGAGACTATGTCGATTTTTTTATGACCTGGAGGATCAAATTGTTCAAATTAGATGTGAAAATCATTATATAAATGCACAATAGATGATTGAATAGGTTTAGGTCTCTCATGTCCCGGCGCGGATAGGTTTTCTGGGTCGGGGTGTGACACGAAAATAATCCCCACCATGCGGCGTGATGAGTGTCCTAGCGGAAACGCTACTAGGATCGGGGTGGAGCCGCTGGGAGCGGTGGACGGATGAGCTTGGGTGGTTTCGCATTGGCAGCAGATTTGGTGGTCGGTTTAGGTTGGAATTGAGACGCTGGACGGGTTTTGGATGAAGGTTTCTCTTTGGAAATAACCGTAATGTTCTCGGGTCTCAATTTTACGGGCATATAATATTTTACAAGTTTATACGCACTTTTTACTCCTAACTTTTACACGCGCTTGTATATCAATTTAAAGCGCATATTATACTTTACGCACATATTTTTGATTTTAGTGTTAGCTTACTAATATATGCATCGATGATATGTTTATACTCGCATTTGAATATGTGCACACCTTTCGTGTTTGTATTGCATTACGCGCGTTTATTGTGATAAATTTCTCACATGATGTTTATACTCGCTGTTACGCTGCGTATGGCGTTTATACTTGTAGTAACGTCACTTATAACCTTTACTCTCGTGTTTGCATACTTATATATGCTCTGCGTATAACTTATACTCATGGTTATGCCACACGGATTGTTAGTACTCATAAAATAAACAAGCGAACAAACATGTATATTTGCATGAAATAATAGGTCACTTGTGAACCCTATAACTTCCACTAATTTTTTTTTCTAAAAAATTGTAACCTAGCCTTAGTGTCACACCCTGACCCAGAAAACCCATCCGGGCCGAGGCATAAGGGGAAATATACACTATTCACATCCGATACAGCACGACAGATACACAAAACGGAATAAATTTCAACTTAAAGACTTCCAAGGGCATAAAGGTAAAACTAAATATTACATTACGGAATAAAACTCAATCAAAAGAGGGAACATGATTTCATATATTAAACGTTAAATACATCATCCTCAAAAGACACTTTAAACAAAGCTGCCAAAAATGTACAATTGTCCCTCTGAAAACTCAAACGCCTCCCGAAGTCGACGCGCCGCCATGACCTGATCCAGCTGGAACCACCGAGGAAGAGCCGACGCCTGCACCTACAAACGCAGCCCGGATAGAAGTGAGCAATAAGCTCAGTAGGGTTCTACTCTACTATCCGTCGCACAGGAAAGAGGGGGAAACTACAAAGTCTCAGGTTCTGTCTCATCTCTAAGGGAAACTCACGTTACGTCCACCGCCTACCCCAGGGCACGCGCTCTGTGACCTCAACTGTCAACATCCGTCCCTCTCAACCACCAAGAGCCCAGCGCTGAACAATAAAGGGGTACGACCCAGGGCAGCACGTAACTTCCCTTAACACGGATACTGAGCATGAGACGAGAACTCTGGGCGACCTCAACACATCAAACAACAGATGATAGCCAACTAGACCCATCCTTGAGAATACAGAGATTCGGCAATACAATCGCCCTAGACCTAGCTACCCAGCCACGGTCCTAGAGCTGGATCCCAGCTACCCGAGAGCCTCGGATCGGCGAAGACCCTATTCACCCGCACCCTAGCCTTATGCTCTAATGGAAACAAGATGCATACAATGCTCAGGTAGATATAGAGAGATATAAGCATGCAACAAGATGACATCAATTATACAAGGCTAGGCATAGCCTATAGCTAGCCAAAGGGGTGAGCATAGCAAGGGTCTCAAATATATATAAGCTATGCTAACAATACAATGATTAGAGCAAAGCGATAAACACAGATATACAATAGTCTTTAGTGCTCTCTTGCACCTCACAGATTAAGGTTCCATAGTTACCCCGCTGGTAACTGGCCAACAACCAAGCGACAATAGCAATGGAGCCAATTTTGGGATTACAACAGCGTCCACAGCCGTCAATTGAAATTGCTACAAGGGGATACAACCCCCGCCAAGCCAACAAGCCACATATACAAGATATGTATAATCTATCAGTACAACGGGTTATGCCCCCGGCGCACGCCGATAATCAGCGGGGCTATTAATCAAAGCAGTAAATCTATACTAAGCATGCAGGGCACACCTCCGACCCATTTATACTAAATATTCCCGGGGGTCGTCACTCCCCCGGTTACCTATAAAGCGATAAAGCATTCACAAACTACATATATATACACATATATAGATAAAACATGCTTATTGGGAAACTGCTTGAAAATCGGTAGAAATCGATAAACCGATTTGAAAAACAACTTACGGCGTAATCCAGAGATAAACTGGTCAAAATCCCGATTAAAATATTATAATAATCACTACTTATCATCGGGAAAAGCACACAAGAAATCCGGGTCGAAAGGAAACCAAAAACATCAAATTCAGATCCATTAGACAAATCAACATATAAAGGATCGATCATCTTACCCAAGATGATCGATCCCTTACATGGGTGATTGCTGCCTGGGAAGGAAGGATCAATCTTCTTTCATAAGAAGATCGATCTTCCTTAAGATGGTGTTCTGTCTTGGAAAGAATGATCGATCTTTTGGCACCAGAAGATCGATCTTCTTCAATCACACCCTCTGTCAAGAAGAGGATCGATCTTCTTGTCCTGACAAGAAGATCGATCTTCTTCAGACGGAGCAGAACGTTAATAAACAAAAGATCGATCTTCTTCCCAAAGAAGATCGATCCTTTATACTCGGTAGAGAAGAGTGAATAGTGACGGAAATCAAATTTCTTAGATTTAATCTATCAAAACATATCGAAATCAAACCAAACTTGGTAGGCATGTGTAATTGGATGTGGGGAATCTAATGACACTAAGAAATCCAACTTTGGATGATCAAATCCTCCGAATTAAATCAAATGGCTCAGAAGCCGACGAAACCGACGAAAAACTGAATTTGTTGGATTTGATCTATCAAACAGCGATGGAATCGATTCAAACTTTGCATGAAGGACTATTTGATGGTGGGGAATTCATTTATGCAATAAAAATCAAACTCAGATCGTGAAATATCAGATCTGAGTTCAACCCCGTCGAAAAACAGACAAAAATACGGAATTCATCCGAAAGAATACAGAACTAAAACCATAGCTAGCGTCTAAACATGCTAAGGACTGAGAATACAGAAAATCATAGCATTCTAACAAAACCAACAACCACAATCACAAAAAGGTAATCCTAGGGTTACCAACTCATAGGAATTGGGTAGAAACACCTACATGTATGGACGTGCAGGCGATCTACGAGATCCTCAACTCCGATCGCCGCGGATCCACGCCGAAAATCCGCAGCCCCAAGCTCCAAGAACCAGCTGGCAGCCCAAGGGAGGAGAGAGGAAGAGAGAAAGAGAAAATAAAGAGAAGAGAGAGAAAAGAGAAGAGCTTAAATAGAAAGCTGGAATCGATCGCAGCCATCCAATTCGATCTCTCCCGATCGAGCTCCGATCTTCCGATCGGAAGCGCCCTTAAGGTTCTAATCAATCACATACATCAATCAAATGCAGTGTATGCAACGCGGGTGTAAAATTGACCACCAGGGAGCATATTTACCAAAATGCCACTGGAGTCAAAAACAGTGATGCGATCAACCGATCGCATCCCAAGGCCAACCGAACCAAACCACAAAACCGGACCCTCAACCTAATGCGGTCGGGCCGGGTTGGAGGTACGGGTCCTCACACTTAGCTTATCTGATATAAAAATATATATATTGAACTCATCCCACACGTGACGAGCAGAGATTTTCCTCAAAACCAACCACACATGTTTACGTCACACTAGTCAGGCTACCCAAAAAATTAGCGAAAGAAATAAGAGAGTAGAAGCTTCTCTTAGCTCTTATCCCCACCGTCCAAACGTGAATTCTAAAAAAAGAACGAGACTCAAAACCAAAGAAGCCTATTATTGGGATGGAGGACCCCCACCTGTATCGCAATGTGGCGAGAATGGTGACCCTAGAGGGGAAGCACGAGTCAGAGTTAGAGACGGAGCTGGTGGTGCAATAGGCGAATGATTCGTTAGCCGCAAAGGCGGAGGCGGCGGACTTTCGGGATATCCCAATAGTTAAGACGGCTGGGAGGTGTTTGTGGGGGAGACAAAGAAGCTCTGGTGCATAGCGGGACTGGTAGAGCACAACATTCTCTGTCTATCAGATCGTGGGACACCTCAACAACCTCCAATTTTTCGCCGTCGCCATTGGCCTCTCGATCATCTCTAATTTTTTCTTTTGGTGAGCATGAGAGAACAAATGAGCGTGAGGGAGAGATAGGTGAGTAAAAGAGATTCGGGAGTATAGAAAGAAGTAAATAAAAATTTAATTTTTTATTATCCATGACACGACGTGGTTTCATCCATGTGAAAATGTTTGGGTAAAGATGTAATTTTGAGACTTTAGGGTCTTATTTGGTTCCGTAAGAAAACAAGGGAGCGGTTCGGATCTGTCAAAACCAAACTATAGCCCTGAGCCGCAAAAATTTCCAAAAGCATATGTAGATTTTGGAGAGGGTACATACTGATCTGATTTAAAGCTGTGGGATACTCCTATTTTTAGCATCTCAAAATCCGAGCATTAGGCGCCAACAAAGATTTCATCGGCACATGAAGCGATGTAACCTTCCAAAAACTTGTCACCATGATGTTGATCACCATGATGTTGATGAATGGATGGATGGATGGATGGATGGATGGATGGATGCCATGGAGTGGAAAGAAACCATAATCTGACGTCAAAAGACGGAGAACTCCTAAACAAGTTTTGAATGTGGGCTTTTCAAGAGAGATCACATGTACACTCTTCAGGCACTTTTTATTTGTTGGGAAATGATTTCCGTCTCACTCGGTATCTTCACATCCTAACGTGGTCAGGTGGATTGTTTGTCACGTTAGGAGATTGAGTAATGATGAGGGGTTATTTCAGGTAAATTTGTATTTTATGAGGGTCAGGTAATTTTATGTTTTATGAGATTGTTTTGGAGGTTTTTATACTTTAAATCCGATTTACTTTCGATTTTACAATAAACGTCCGATTTGGTTTTCAGTTGCAATTTCGACCAAATTTTAATATTTAATATGGTTTTACCCTTATGTTAAATGCTCTCTCTGCCTCAACCGGTCTTTGGGGGTGACGATATTGGCGTGACGGTAAACGGCGAGAAACAACGGCAAGATGTCCTCGTTGTAAGCATGGGGGCGCGAGTCGCGATGCAAGCAGCGAGCGCGGGCGCGGGCATCGGAGTGCTCATCATCATCACCGTCCTCCACGACGTCGTTCTCGTTCAAGCAGCGCACAGGGGAGAAGGAGGAGGGCGGCGGCGGCTAATACTCTCTGTCCACGATTTAGGCGTCGCCAGCACCTAAACCCATCGTCTCCAGCCCCGCAGATATAGTCCAAGGCCATATCCAGCATCCCCGCCACCATGCGACCCTTCCTCTAAGCACGTCATGACCCGGACTCGGACCCGGCCCGGTCTCATGATCCACAGCTGCCTATCTCACTGTGGTGACATTTCCATCTCCGTAGGCGAGTAACCAGTCCACGGCGGTGAGCTCGTCCCGAAACCTGGGCCGGAGGAGTACCGACTCACTCACAGACTTGCCCACACAGAGCAGCACGCTCTCGTTCCCGAGGTGGACCAGGTTGAGGTGGACCGCCGCTCTGGCCCTATCAGCATGTGCCAGTTGGTGGTAGTCAATCTGTGTGTGAGGACATGTCCCTCTACTCCTAGGTCGACCGGCTGGGTCGGGCCCGTGGCTCGTTAGCTTGTTTCACGTCGAGCGCGCGATCCGGTGGATTACATTGTTGGACTACAAGGGTAATTTGGTAAATTACGCATTGTCGGTTTGTTTCACACCCGCGTGTGCACACACTGACCGTGTTTGTGATAATGGTTGTTTAGAACGATTAGGTGAACCCGGGATTAAAAGATCGGGACTTGGGCTTGTGTTTTAGCCCAAGTCTAGCTTTCTGCACAAAAGGATTGATCTTCTCTTGCTAATAAGATCGATCATTAGGTGCGATAAAGTCTGTGGATCGTCAAGAAGGATCGATCTTCTCTTGGGAAGAGATCGATCATTCTTAAGTCGGTTCGTCTGTCTATAAAACGGACGTGACCTTCTTCTTTAATCTCTTTTGAAATCCGTCATTCCTGAGCTCAGATCCGGCTGGATTTGGAAGTGGTTGAGGGCGATCTTTTGCTTGGCAGCTGGGATTGATGTTGCTTTTGTCTAGGTAGGGATGCTACCTACTTGTTTTCCGATTTTTGTGAGTTTTGAGCTTGGTTGTGTTTGATATGAGTAGATCTCTTTATATGCTCGTTGGTTTTTTATATAAGTACCAGTTTTGGACTCGTGGTCTTTCATACTACAAGATCCCAAGGTTTTGTGAGATTTGGTAGAGTTTTTTTTATGGTATTTCTCGCCTATTGATCACCGGAGAACCCAACGGAATCGATCCTCTTTGAGGAAGGATCGATCATTCTTGGGGTGTCATGCCCAGCCCGTGCATGATTGATCTTCTAGTAGAAGAAGATCGATCTTTTGCTTGGCGGCATGGACAACGTCCTTGGTCACGAAGGTGATCAATCTTCCCGAAAGGAAGATCGATCCTTTTTGGCTTGATAGGGATGGAACTCCCTGTTTGCGAAGAAGATCGATCCTTTCTTGGAAAGGATCGATCCTTTTGGTCGCAGGGAGGTGTTTTCGTCAGATTTTGCCCGCGGAGCTTTGTATGTGCGGTTTTCTTTATCACTTTATAACTTGTGCATATCATTGAGTATGTTAGCCCCATAATGAGGGGTAGTGGTGAACCGAAGGAGTGGCGACTCCCGGGATGTGTAGATAGCATGTTGTACTCTTAGTCTTGTTTGTCGGGGTTGCTTCCTGTAACATGCTGTCTTTTTATGGACTGGTTGTAGTTGGTGGGGTTACCACTGCAGCAGTCCCTTGGCCTATTTTATCTGTTCACCACCCCGGGCCGGCACTGTGCCGAGCCCTGACCTTGCTTATTTATCGTCACATATGTTACATGCTTATCTGTCTCCCCTGCGTGTGTTCATACCAGGCATATGGTTGTACATTAGCTGCATAAGGTTAGGGCATGGGCGATCTCTGTATCGCTGTCCCGAGGCTTGGAAGTTCGGATTTAGCCTTAGGACCGGAGCTGGGTAGCTTGGTCCAAGTTTAAATGGTGGTGTTTAGTTGTTTTTGATGATAGGGCTAGATGACTTGAACACATGTTGATTGATGATTTAGAAGTTGTGTCGGCCTCGAGTCTGGTTCTGGGGTGTAGCCGGTGTCGTCGTCTCATCTTTGGGCAGAGGGAGTGCCTGCCCTGCAGTGTTTTCTTCCAGTTGTACTAGGTGTTTCCGGGATAGGCCAAGTTCGTTAGGGTGACCATGGTTGGATACCTAGAGACACCGGTGGGGTTATGGACCTCTGTGTACACCCTGACCTTGCTAGAGGGCAACATTGTTGCGGTTCCCTCTTTCTTCTATGAGTTGTAGTGTAGTTTTCTTGCCGAGCTTAGTTGCTCATTCCTACCCGGGCTGTGTTTTACAGGTGTAGACGTTAGCTCCTCTTCGGTGGCCCCTACCGGGCAGTTGATTAGTGGTGTGGTGGCCCCTGGCGAAGTTTGAGAAGCGATGATCTTCTGTCTTCACAACCGTTGTATAGTTAGCCTCCTATGGGAGTGTGTAAATATTTGTACCTGATTTCCCCTCTTCGAGGTCTTGTAGAATTGTACTTTGGATTTGTAATCTTTCCGTTGAGGTTTCTATTAATGTTAGAATTGTTAATTGAGGGTGTTTTATTGAATGCTTAGGAAAACCAGTAGACTAGATGGAACCCTCGCCAAACTTTCTGCAGTTAGTTAAGTTCCGGTTCCCATCCCTGACCCCGTTGGGGTTTCGCCGGTCGGGGCGCGACATTGTGACTGCCAAGACAGCTAGGTGCCGGTATCAGAGCAGTACTCGAATAAGAAAGCACGGCCCTGATGGAGCTCGACAAAGTAGAAGCGGAATCGGCCTGGGTCGGCGATGAGGGTGAGGTCGGACCGATGCCATGACGATCTGCCACAGGGGCCGAGGGGGCTCGGGGGGATCATGTGCACAAATCTCAAGGCAAGATCGAGCGTTAGGAGCTCGAGGCATGCGTTGGAAGCGAAGACGAGGTACTTAGACGACGTGACGAGGAGGTAGCGATCCTCGCCGAGGGGGAGGGCGGCGACGGAGTGGCGGAGGGGGAACGAGCGGCCAGAGCGGTGGTGGAAGCCTCGGAGTACGGCCCTGTGGGGAGGACACTTGTGGAAGACGAAGAGCCAAGCGCCGTCATTTCCACCGGTGTGAAGGTCGTAGATGCGACGGAAATCATCACCGGAGACGAGGAAGGAGAGGTGGGGCGAGACGAACCGGAGGCGGAGGAGCTCCGGCCAAGCTAGGCGGACGAAGATCTCTTGGAGGAGTTCCGATGGGAGCAGGCACAGCCCCACGGAAGTGGTCAGAGGTGGGCCGCGGTGGTGTCTGTCGTCCATACGAGGGACGAGTCTCGCCCATCATGCAGGGAGAGAGATGGGAGATCGGGAGAGAAAGAGAGAGAGAGAGAAGAGATATAGAGATGGCAGTACGGAGAGAGAGAAGAGATATAGAGAAAAGATGAAGAGAGAGAGTCGCGAGATCTGGAGGGAGAGACGGTGACTGCGCTGTCAGCCGTGAGACAGAGAGCATTTAACATAGGGGTAAAACCGTCTCAAATATTAAGATTTGGTCGAAATTGTAACTGAAAACCAAATCAGACCTGCATTGTAAAATCGAAAGTAAATCAGATTTAAAATATAAAAAACTTGGGTGTTTTGCGTGGATAACTATATGGGTTATATATACACACACACACTAGTAGGAACCCATGCCCCTCGCACCGTTAGACACATCTCTCTCTCTCACACCTCCCCCAACCCTTTCCTATTAATAAAACTAATCTATTTAACGTAAATATCTAATTAAAATTTGTAGTCAAAGATAAACAACAATGCCACGCTGAAAAATTAATAAACGTATATGTACAATGCAATCAATGATGACTGAAAATTTATCGCCAGCATGAGAACGTACACTTTGCTATCCCTCTTCTTCTTTCCTAGCAAGTTGCAGTAACTTTTCAACCTCTCCATTCCCATTCAAAGTGTTGCAAACAACAACACCAATTATAATGATTTGGTTAAGAAAATTGTCAAATATCATTGAATATTAACAGCACCAAACATCAATAGCCAACAGTGTCCTTCGCTTTATTTCAGCAACAGTTTTGATAAGTGTGGAGGGTTCATAGATAAGGGAAGCACATAATTTTCAAATAAATTGTTAGCCCAATAGTGTTTTTACAACATGCTAGGCTGACAATACATTACTTCGCTCTATCCTTCCAGGACGTAACCACCATGGCATCCCTAACATTTGGCCGATAACACGTCTGTGAGTGTAGACCTCTATCACGATGGAGAAGCTCGTCCGTGGCACATGAAATATAACCTGTAACAAAATATTGAGAATGAAACGATTAAAAAATAGTTACACGACGTGGTATATAAAAGGTAATTTATGGTACTTATATTGTTCGAGGTCCAATTGATCATAATTATTCTGATATTGTACGCAATGTTTCGAGCATAACTATCCCAATCCTGCGTTAGAAGAAAACATTAAATTCAGGCGATCACAAAAATGGGTGCGGCAATCACCCTAAACAACTGCTTATTACATCAGGCTAATTTTGGTGGCAACAGCAAGTATATTGTAAAAAAGAGAGAACCATGATAAGCATTCTACTGTCAACTTTCTTTGTACCACCTTATCATAGAGTATCATTTCAAATGGCTAAAATACATGATTTTTAATCTGTTATATCAATCGGTTCCAACTGTCATTTCATTTGGCTAAAATACATGATAAGCATCCTGCTCTTTTGTGCCTAGTTTGGTTCCAACTGTCATTTCATTTCGGTTTATATCAATCGGTTGAAAAATATTCTAGTCTTGAAAACCAACTCAATAGAGATCCAATATATACAACATCGACCCAATTGAATCAAGCTGGAGATTTCATTCCTACTGAGCTTTGGCTTTCAAAGAAAACATCATGTTTTGAGGATATAAAGCTTCTGCACTGAAGGTTGCACCGATTGAAATAATAGTAAGAATAGGAGCAAAGTTTGGGAGAGGAAACAATGAGTGTGAATGAAAATGCAAGATTTAAATTCACAATTGATTCTCTCCTCCAACACTATACAATATAAGTGCAGCAATCACCCTAAAGAACTGCTTATTTTGGTAAGAACAACATGATGCTTTGAGCAAACATCATGTTTTGAGCATATATGGTTTCTGCACTGGAGGTTGAACCGATTGAAATAAGAATAAGACGAAAGTTTGGGAGAGGAAACAACAAATGTGAAGGAAATTGCAAGACTTTTAGTAAGAGAATAGCAGATATATCTATTTAAATAGGAATTAAAAGAAAAGGAAAAAAGAATAGAAATGCAACATTCAAGGAGATTTAGCAAGAACGTGCTATAGGGTTGAAAAGAAACTCTCTGAGGAACAACTGCAGCACACTTCCTTAATCTATGTCCTTTGATCAATAAGATCATTCTAAACTATTGCAAAAAGAGAGATTCATTATCAAAACCTTCAAACAGAGCATAATGAAAGCTAGTTCCTAAGATCAAGGTTTGAAACTCATAATAAATGCCATCACCCTAAACTATTGCAAAAGGAGAAATTGATTATAAAAACCTATTAAGAACCTAGAAGCTGGAAGATAATTCAAAACAAAGTCTGCCCTCGCTTCTCCATTCAAAAGCGATCGAAAGCTGCAAGGGGCGTTGCAAACTCCGGTCTCTCTGGACTGCTTGCAGAACCTCTCCCCAAAATGGTTGGTCATGGCAGCATGGGCGTTTCGCTGCGACGTCTACGATGGAAGAAAAGCTTGATCGAGAGAAGCTTCTTTCGTTGTGTCGCAGTAACTCGTAGGCATATAACTTTTCGAGACCATGTTCATCCCCATGGCATCCCCTGTGTCACAGTTAAATCTCATGTAGAGATTCTTCCCTGCGAGGGAGCATTGGATCACTTGGAGCTTGGCAAATCTGCTTGAGCTGCAAAATTTACCAAAGAATTTCCAACGTCAGAAAAATATCAATCCTTTACATGCCTACGAATCTTGAACAATAAAATCACAACATCATGAGTGTCAAGAACACAAAGTACACCATCAAGAAGGCAACAACACAGGATCTTAGTGAAAGAAATTACTGGGTCAAAGGAAAATGCAAGACTTTTAGCAAGAGAATAGCAGATATATCTATTTAAACAGGAATCAAAAGAAAAGAAAAAAAGAATAGAAATGCAACATTCAAGGAGATTTAGCAAGAACGTGCTATAGGGTTGAAAAGAAACTCACTGAGGAACAATTGCAGCACAATTCATTAATCTGTGTCCTTTGATCAATCCAATCACTAAACTATTGCAAGAAGAGAAATTCATTATCAAAACCTTGAAACCGAGCATAATGAAAGCTAGTTCCTAAGATCAATATAAAAGCTTTCTTCTAAATATATAATCAACGCATCATTAGCAAGCCAAAATAGAAGAAGGTTAAACCACATAAAATAAATATCCAAATCCCTCAAAAAACTCATCTTTTCTATGGTTACATCAGCAGCTATGAAGCAAAGGTGAAATCCGAAGTGATGTGGACATTGTAATAAAAGATAAGACGCCCATAGAGAACTCATCAAGATCGAGCTTTTTCTCATGATCCAAAGGCAGGAAACCAAGGCAATACTTGTCCAATGCAAATCCAAAAACCAGATTGTCGTTCAATGCCTAAATATAGATGTCTTCATCCTTGACTAAGATCATAAACTACATTTCAATGCCTTGCTGGTCAGTTTAATGTAAAGGCTATGTTGAGCAGGACAGCCACGCTCTACAAAACCAACTAATATTTCTACTGCTATCATTTTCAAATTACAAATTGAGAAAAGAATAATTGATATGGCGGCTACAGTCGTGACGGGGGTGCATGCAACTGACCTATTTAAAACGATGAGATAAAAAAATAAATCAAAGAAACACCAAATAAAATCAAACAACCGAGCTAGATGACTTTACTGCTACCGTCCCTGTCACGCCCTGACCCAGAAAACCCATCCGGATCGAGGCGTGAGCCACCTAAACCTATTTACATCACCAATTGGCGCAACAAGCCTATAAATAAACAATTTGATCTCCAATTCATAAAAATTTTGACAGCATCTCATTTATAATCATAACACAAGAAACCTGTACATTTCATAATATTATAATATTTCCCAAATAGAACTGAGTTAATCATCATACAATCATGTCCTCGAATACATCATGTTATACATCGATTTATACATCAATTTGTACATCATAAATTAAAGCTGGAAAGTATCTATTGACGAACTCCTCAACGCTCCAAGTCCTCGATCTACTCGAAATACCGCGCCATCTTCTAGAAGGACACCTGAAAGAAGGAACTGCATCGACCTGCATCGCCGATGCAGCCCAGGTAGGGTGAGCAACAATGCCCAGTAGGGTTCTACTCTACGGCGCACTCAAGGAAAAGGAATTACAACTGTGTCGTCTCTGTCCAATCCTAAGGCAACAAGGAACAGGTCTGGACAAGGGTCACGCATCACCAAACGCCCCTCTACAGATCAGGGAAGGACAAGGGGCAAGTGCATCTCCCGTGCACTCCCACCTCTACAACCCTTACAGGATAGCACCCACTGCTCTTAGCGATTGACTCAGAGAACGACAACACCTCTACACCTCAATACCACAATTCAAATGGGCATATCGATATAACAATCTCAATCAACAATGATCATCAACACACAATCTCGCCCTAGTCCTCCTACCCATTCTCGGTCCTAAAGCTAGATCCGAGCTACCCGAGATCCTCGGATCGGCGATCGAACCCATCGTCCGCACCTAGCCTGAATGCTTCTAATGCATACAACATGCATTAGCCTAATCAAACAACTAGGCCTAGGTGTCTCTACATGACAAGTCATCGGTCAATTGTCCAGGAGTTTATAACAAAGCTAAACATATAACAGAGCTAAATATATAATCCAACCATGACATTTATACATCCAAAAATCATGACCCACAGGGCACACCTTCGGCCCTAGGCTCAAGCATGATATAAGAGTACAGAATTTGCAC
Source organism: Narthecium ossifragum (assembly GCA_963920575.1). Classification (NCBI taxonomy): domain Eukaryota; kingdom Viridiplantae; phylum Streptophyta; class Magnoliopsida; order Dioscoreales; family Nartheciaceae; genus Narthecium; species Narthecium ossifragum. The sequence goes on from OY986968.1 coordinate 12,031,166, forward strand.
AATTAACATGATATTAAATGACTGATTAAGGGGAGGAAACCAATGGCATTAGAGGATAGCAATTAGCGTTAAGTACGATAAACGGCGGAATTTGGTATAGAACTAAATCGAGGGGGGCATCCAAGCCAAACCCTTAAACAAGATCAATTGGATCACTCAAACATCCATCCAAATAATTAGAAGAACGATGGTAACTCAATCGAAACTGACAGATAACCACACAACGCGGCTCAGCCAAAACCCACAGCAGTAAGAAAGCAATCCCAGCCAAACACCTTGCATGCATACCCAACGCTAACTAGTTCATGGAAGGAAGAACACCAGCAAGTGCCATTTACCCAACGACCATCCCATTGGCAGATCCAGATCCAAAACAGAGGGAAGCAGCTATCCATCCACAACCCAACCATAGTCCCAGCAACCAACCCAAAATAGAGGAAGGGGGAGCAACCTCAATTCAGCAAACCACCAAATATATACACTAACTACGAAAACAGAGCATAGCAGTGAGGGAAAAATGACGCGTCGCATAGCATGGCAGCAATGAGAGAAAAACAGAACATCGCAAGAGGGCCAGGAGATCAAGGAGGAAATCCCAAGCTCCAAATCAAACACCATGAGATTCGAGGGGAATCGAAACAGGTAGTTGGAAGAAGACCTCATGTGCTCAGCAGCTAAGAACAGGGGAGAGCCCCAGCTGCCGATGCACACACAGCGATGGCTATGGAGGAAAACCTCGATGAAACCCGATGTCGGCCAACAAACCCAAACCCAACACAAAGAACCTCGAAGCCAATCAGCGAGGGAGGAGTTAGAGGAGCTCAAACCTCCGGCAAACCCCAAACAGGGAGAAGAATCTAAGAGAGAACCGTCGCACCCACCATGGCAGAGGGGAGGAAGAAGAAAGCATGGCCACGAGATCACAGAGGGAAAACTAAAACTCCAAGGAAAACAGGGAATCCGATCACAAGCCCGTCGATCAACAAAACCAACGAAGAACAGGAGAAACCTCATCGGAAATCCATCAGCATCCAAAGAACTAGAAAACGACAGCGAAGAAGAAAGAAGAACATCACCAGGTCCTAAACCACGAAAGCAACAAGAAAGAAAAATCCAGAAACCCATGCTATCAAGCATCCAAGCAATCCTATTATAGACTAGTAGAGCCTAATCAAGAGATTAGATCAGAAATCCTACCTCTAGCGTCGAGTCCGCCTTCTCCTTCCTCTTCTCCGGCTGTGTGTCGCCCCCGCGCTCGAGGTCTCCGCTGCTCGCACGTCGCCGCCGATCGCCTTTGAGAGAAACCCATCCACCGCCGTCCTCGAGCTCCTCTCCGGCCGTCGCCGCGTTCCTCTCCGTCGCGGTCGTTGGTCGCCTCCGATCACGGTCGCCGAGCTCTCCTCCCCCCTTCGGTTCGACGCCGCCGCTCCCTCTCGATCTCCCTCTCTCAATCGCGGGTTAATCCCTAACGGGAGAGTTAAGTGGAGCTTAAGTATAATGACTTAAGATTAGATCTCGGCCGTCCGATCGGCCAGATCTGCTCCCATGAGCTCAAACCTTGATCTAATCCAGATCTTCCGATCTAGGATTCTCCTGATAATCTAATCAAGCACATACATCACCACATGGCCGTGTGTGCACAACGCGTGTGTGAAACCAACTCCGCCAAGGGTAATTTATCAAATTACCCCCGGAGCCGCAACGATTAAGGAAGATCGCGAAGCAAGGCCAACCAAGCCCAAAACCAACGGAACCAGACCCTCGACCCAAGCGGCCAGACCGGGTTGGAGGTACAGGTCCTCACAGTCCCACTGTCTATAAAATCTTTATTTCAGCCATAAAATCGAAATAGCAGTAACAAACACATGACAAAATATACATTGAAGCCATCTTCAACTCTAGCAACAGTACCTTGCTAAGAATCATCTTTTAAGCACATGGCATTCATATGCTAGATGACTTTACAAAACAAAATCTACAAACTATCCATGAACAGGAGAAATTGAAAAAAATACCTAAAAACAACATGTGTGTTGCAAGCATGAAATTGGGAATAAGATAAATTGATATGGTGGCCACAGCTGCGACGGAGGTGATGTAACAAACACATGACAAAAAATACATTGATGCCATCTTCTACTCTAGCAATAGTACCTTACTGAGAGTCATCTTTAAGCACATGGCATTCATATGCTAGATGACTTTACAAAACAAAAACTGCAAACTATCCATGAATAGGAGAAATTGAAAAAAAATACCTGAAAACAACATGTGTCCTTCAAGCATCATTGGGAATAAGATCAATTGATATGGTGGCTACAGCCACGGTGGAGGTACAGGGTGCTATAACAAACAGATTACATAAATTAATGTCTTTACTCTTCTCTTTCTTCAACTCTAGCAACAATACTCCATAAAATTGAATTAGCAGTAACAAACACATGACATAAGCAACACTGATGTCATCTTCAACTCTAGCAAGAGTACCTTGCTGAGAGTCATCTTTAAGCATATGGCATTCATATGCTAGACTTATGAGAGGGCTCATTATTGAACTTCAAGCTCTCAGTACATGTTTAGAATGGATTAGACATATTGGCAGGATAACACATTTATGGCAACAATATAAATCACATAGAAGATGCCATTAGCCCTTTATGGCTAAACATGTTAGGAATCAGAATTTCTACTCATGATTAAACCAATCATCTAATTTAAGACAGACTAAAAAAACATATTCAAGAGCATAAACTTTTGATGCTTGGCCAATCTCATGTCAAACTTAGAGGTGCTCGTTTATGGCTAAACATGTTAGGAATCAGAATTTCTGCTCATGACTGAACCAATCATCTAATTTAAAACGGACTAAAAAACATATTCACGAGCATAAACTTTTGATGCTTGGCCAATCTCAAGTCAAACGTAGAGGTGCTCGTGTAACGGCCCCCGCCGTCTGGGGCCGCCCAGGGCCTGCAGGCTCCGTCTAGGATCCACCCGAGGGCCCCACTCAATACAATATTGTCCGCTTTTGGCTTAACGTAAAAATCTAGAAAAACTTCACAGTAGGTCACCCATCCCGGGACCGCTCCAAGGCAATTGATGTGAGGACCTGCCCCTCTATTCCTGGGTCAACCGGCTGGGTCGGGCCCGTGACTCGTTCACTTGTTTCGCAACGAGCGCGCGATCCGGTGGATTTCATTAATTCTTAGACCGCAAGGGCAATTTGGAAAATTACGCACTGTCGGTTTGTTTCACACCCGCATGTGCACACACTGACCGTGTTTGTGATAATGTCTGTTTAGAACGGTTAGGTGGACCCAGGATCAAAAGATCTGGGCTTGGGCTTGTGTTTTAGCCCAAGTCTAACTTTCTGCACCTAGATGATCGATCATTCCTTGCTAGAAGGATCCATCATTAGTGATGATCGATCATCCCTCGCTGGAAGGATCGATCATTTGGTGTCAAAAAGTCTTGCATCGTCATGAAGGATCGATAGAATGATTGATCATTCATAAGTCGGTTCATCCGTCTATGAAACGGACGCGACCTTGTTCTTCAATCCTTTTGAAATCCGCCATCCCTAAGCTCAGAGTTGGCTGGATTTGGAAGAGGTTGAGGGCGATCTTTGGTGTGGCAGCTGGGATTGAAGCGGCGCTAGTCTAGGTAGGGATCCTAGACTAAGTATGAAACCCTTTTTGCATATAAAGCACTTTTTTTCAATTGCATACTTTTCATGTAACATAGCATAAGATCATAAATCTATCAAAATATCATACTTAGAATCTAATCTCAACTCATCAACATATGGAAGTGAACATGTGCATTAGGATATGTCAAGTTATCCTTAATTCATGGCAAAAGTGTTGAAGTATAGATCAATGTCATGCATAGCAAAAATTTAGTTATTTCTTATATCATATATAAGTTTCAGAATAATTCATAAAATAAATTTCTAAAACAAGCATCTTTGTCAAATCATATCATAATTTCATTCTTTTGACATAATTCAAGAGATATATAATATTTGGTTTTCTAAAAATAATAAGAATTAAATTCCTAGAATCTACCCCCCAACTTAAATGTAATTGTTCCCAATTACACTAAGTTATAAAAATAAAGCAAGAAATAACGGGTAGAGATCATCATAATATCGTGTCAGAAATAGTCACTGCACGCATTACAATCACCACACCGCCCACACAACAGAAACGTCGCCGCTTTGAAGAAATTCATGTCTTTAAAAGATACTAAAATAATAAAACAATAAAAATTGCCATCAAACATAAGAGACATATAAAAACCAAAAATAATATTCACTGATTAGTGTACGGATTAATCGCCCACTACTGGGTTCCACAGGAAAACTTGCCATAAAAGGACCTTTTCCAAAAGATCAAATATAACTGTATTTATTGAATATAGAAACTTTGAGAATCAGTCATCTACAAGATTCAAAAGATGCACTAAATTCCAAAAAGAAAAAGAAAGACTCACTGCACGCACATCCCTACTGCAGACCATATCACCACGATAAAATAAAACCTAGATAAGCATTCATCTAATAAAATAGTCCTAAAGAAACAAATTCAGCTTGACGCCTCAGTCACCATAGATCTTGTCCTCGCTGTCGTCTTCCTCAGAATCATTATCGCATCCCAACCCGCGAAGGCCCAACCGGACCGGGCGACGCGAACCGGAACCCAACTAAGTGCGGAAAAGTTTTAGCGAGGGTTCCCTCTAATCTATTGGGTCTCACTAAACAATTCAAAAGCACCCTTATTAAAACGACTATCACAAAGCTCAAAAAATCCTATCTTTCAATCTTGCCATCTGATCGACATGAAACTTGATATGCCCACCAAATGACATACCCCGAATCACCAAATGCTGGGACATGCTGGGACGGATGAAGCCTCTACTGGATCCTGTACAAGCTCTGCTCTGATGGTGCCATCCTAAAAGCTGAAAGAGAGATCGGTGCGGTACATGGTACTAGATCGATCTCAAAATCAACCTCTCTAGACGGTGGAAGCCCTGGCAACACCTCTGGGAACACGTCTGCAAAGTCGCACACGATCCTAGGAAAACTGCTCTGTGGCACTCCCTCAGAACCAAACAGGAACAGGATGTCCAACAAGGCTGAAATCTTACCACCATGCCTTCCCACACAACAAGCAAAGGAATCGGCTAAGAACCGATCCCCCAACAGCACAAACCATGTCCCGTCGGGTGTCCAAGCGACCACCCTCTGGTGACCACAATCTATGATAGCTCGGTATGCTGCTAACCAGTCCATACCAAGTATCACGTCAAAGCCAGTCATGTGTAGCACCCATAGGTCTAGACAGACACGGAGGCCTCCAACCTCGAAGGACCAAGATCGGCAGACCCGGTCTACCCTAACTATCCCGCCGATTGGTGAGTCTACTGACTGTGCCACCTCTAGCCAAGTCGTCTCTAATCCTAACGATGCCACACACAAGCTAGTAACATAGGAATGAGACGCCCCTGAATCTATCAGCATGTTTACTAAAGAACTAGAAAGCTGAAAAATACCTCTGAGCACGGATGGCTCTGTTGCTGCCTGCTACTACTACTAGTACTTCGGTGACGGCTAGTACAGCTGAACGGTGTCCGGCTGCTCATACGCTGGGAGGGCAAACACACGCCCTTGCTAGCCGCCTCCACCTCTGGGGCGACTCGGTCCAGCACCTGATCCGCACCCACCACTACTCCCATACCAAGCACTGGACCCTCCGCCTCTACTGCCATTCAGCATGGCGCCACGCGCTCCTCTGATCGCTCACAAATGTATCATTAAAACATTGCAAACTCAATCAAATATAAATTTATAATCCTTATTCAATCACTACACTACTAGGTAGAAATAACGATGAAGTCGGGAGTCGATCCACAAGGAAAACATTGGAAACTGAAATCAATTCTTGAAACCCTAAAACTAAAGAAAAGAATCAAAAATAGAATAGAGTTATCTAAACTAATAAAGAAAAGAAATAAAAGATTGATCAATTTGAATCAATGGAGTAGTTACTTAGGAATTACTCAATCCGCCCTAGTTTCGTTCTCAATCTTCTCTAGCTATCCTCTTGATCTCTTCTCTCAACATTATGGATCATATGGCTACAAGCTCACATGAATCCCTAAAATAAAGTTAATATTCCCAATGGCATAACCTATCTTTGCTTAGCATAGATTGTCTTTGGTCCTACGATTACCTTAAATTATACTACTCCTAATGACGTGGCACAACCTATCTTCGCGTAGCATAGCTTATCTCAAAGGCAAATCAATAACTTTATGAAAACCATCTCATAAATCTCTACAATCAATCACAAAAATCATGTAGGACTGAAAGTACATCAACGGAACTCTGTTCCTTCAACTCTATTAACAATAAAACCATATTCATGAGATCATGCATCGAGAAGTTCACAAGAATCCAACTAAAGAAAGATCCAAACTATACTAGGTTTCATGAATAATCCTAAGTACAATAATTAGCAACTCATCTTTTGGATGAAAGCCATCGGGTTGGAATAAGAAGCTGTCACCATCCGCATCCTCACCATCTTCTCCTTCCTTCTTCGAAGATTGTCAAAAAGATGAGAAACTCGGCTAGAACAACCCCTTTATATAATAGAAACCCTTAATCCCGGAATTCGGAGTTATAATTGAACTTAAACTCTAATTTCTTTAAATTCCGTGTTGATGACGTCATTGGCGCGACCGATCGGATTCAAATCCGATCCCTCGCTCCAGTCAGTCTGACTGGGTCTTGACTGCCATGTCATTAATTAATTTCAGCCTTTATCAAATTTCAGCTTTAATAAATCCAACTTTGCTTCAAACCTGGCGTCAATCTATAGAGAATCCCAAAACGTCGTCAACATGAAAGTTGTAGATCTTGAAGTCTTATTTAATCTCCCAAAATTTCAGAATATTTGGAATTGTGTAGAGTTTCTGGTGATTTATTTCCAAACAGTCAACGAAGCAGTCTTTTTGCAAAATTTAGTGATTTTTAGCCGAATGTCTTGTATTTCTTCTCAAATCCTACTTTAACCTGAAATCAAATAATAGGATATCAAATACACCTACTCTAGGCCTAACAAAGGTAATTTAAGAGGTTTAATTATATATAATTAGTGACTCGTCATCCTCGCATTTGAAAGTCTCTACGGAAGTGTCCTAGCTGCCCTTACTAGAAGCACGTGACTGACGCGCCATCAGGCTGCTGACCCTAGTCTCCCCTTGACGGAGCCTACCCAGACGGCCCGATCGTCAGGAGAAACTAGCATGCTGGTCTCGGCAACTGCGGCTGAAATTGCTGAGGGTGCCGCGACTGCTGCTTGAAGTATCGCGGACGCTGCTGCTGGTCTCTGCCGAATCCCCCTCTGACCTGGGGTCTCTGCGGTGTGATGGTAGAGAATGCCGGAGGAACTGCCCGGCACCTCTTGTCCCGCAACTGTGCCTCTACTGCTAAGGCACAGTTCAAAACTGCTGAGTATGTCTGGAAGTGGTGGGAGCTGGTCTACCGCTTAAGCTCTGGTCGAAGTCCCCACTCGAACTGTCGTGCCATGGCTGTCGGATCTGCTACCACTACCCTCGCAAAGCGGACCCGATGTGTAAATCGGATGGCATACTACTGAATGAAGCGAGTACCCTGCAGAAGGGACTGTTACTCGCAGGTCAGAGCATCACGTGTACTCTCCAAAAAGTGCACGTCCAAGAACATTACCCTGAACTCCTCCCACAGCGACCCCTCTCCGTCACTGGTGTGGTGGGCGGTGCACCACCAGTCAAGACCGTCTCCGTCGAACTGAGACACCGCGAGGGTGACCCAAATCCGATCCTCCTCGATGAAGAGACCGTCCAGGACGCGCGTGACTCCTCTGAGCCAGCCGTCCGCTGTAGTCGGATCTCCAGTCTCACCACTGAACCTAGGTAAGTTTAGCCGTTGAAAATTCATCATAACCACCACAGCGGTCCTCCCATCGACAGGAACGAGGATCCTCTTCTCGACGAGAAAGGCCTCCTCCTGTGCGACCGAAACAGTCACTGATGATGGCATAGCCCGCCTAGCTCAGACCTCCCTGACCGGTACCACCCTGTCTGGCCGGGCGGGTCAACCAGGTCATGCCCCACCCGGACCAACAATCGAAGGCCGACCTCGAGCTCCCGGCATCTGCGCAATCACCAACGTCAAACGAATGTCCACTCTTCAGAAACCGCAAAACAAACAACACAACACTAAAGTGAAAAAACACAACACATCATAAAAGAGCAAGCACGTTGTTCTAGACATAGAACTATCCCATCCCACGCTCAATCTCAACCGAATCATGATCCTATCCCTGGGACCTACAACCTATGCTCTGATACCAAGTTGTCGCTCCCCAACCCATGAAGGCCCAACCTGGCTAGGCGACGTGAATCGGAACCTAAATAAGTGCGGAAAAGTTTTGGCGACGGTTCCCTCTAATATATTGGTCTCCCTAAAAAATTCATAAGCACCCTCATTAAAACGATTATCACAAACCTCAAAAAATTCTATCTTTCAATCTATCCATCCGATTGACATGAAACTTGATATGCCCACCAAACGACATACCCCGAATCACATAACCAAAAATCGGATTGACACTTAAATATCACTAAGATCATCCCCTCCAAAAAGCAGATCTATTTAGCAATGAAAAACCACTTAATTACATTAATTAAAATGACTGCCCTGTTTCAGCACAAACATCCCATTTAAGTCACTAGACAATGTATGTAAATTCAAAATCATGAGACCGGTTGGAAATCAAAGAACTCTGTTCCCTCAACTCTATTAACAATAAATCCATATCTATGAGATTATGTTTCGAAAAGAATACAAGTATCAAACTAGAAAATACAAAGAAGCTACACTAAAGCTTCATGAGATCCCTAAGTAAAGAAGTTAGCCACTCATCTTGGTGATGGAAGTTATAGATTTGATGAAGAACAATCGGGATCAACGCATTAACTCCTCCATCTTCAGAAACCCTAATCCTCTATTTTCTCTCTTTTGGGACCTCTAATTTTCGGCCATCAAACACCCTTTTAAAAGCTAACTCCTGGAATTAAAGTTTTGGATTAACTTGGACTCTATTGCAACTCAGATTCTCTAGATTAATTCCTGGCAGCCTATTCCAGTCGCAACTGGCTCCAATCAAGCCATAATTTGAAAACGAGTCCAACACAAAAGATGTAGATGATGAAGTCTTCTGTCAGATCCCGAAGATTTGATAATATTCGAACTTATCAGGAATATTTTCCGAATATTCTCCTGAATATCGACGGACCAGTTTTCTAGATTTGAATATCTTCATAGTATTCAAAATTGGTATTAAGAAAGTTGTACGTCTTGATGTCTCGTAAAGTGTCCAATATGAAAGTTGTATGACTTGATGTCTTCTAGAAGTCCTCCAAATTTCAAGAATTTAAGATTTATTTGGAGAATTTGATGAATTCTTTTTAATCCACTCATACCTGCGGTTTGGAAAAGGTAGGGGTTGTTGACATATGGACTTCTCCTGGGCCACTAGGTTTTGGGTTAGGGGAGAGTGGGCTACCCTCAGGGGTGGCGCATTCACCTACTGGTTCGAGTCGTGAGCCCTATTTGCCAATTGGAGCCTCTAATCAGGCCAAGAAGAATGTGTTTAAGGCCAAGCCGGATAGAAGAAAGAAGGCTATGGCCTGTGATGCTCTAGGTAAAATGGTAATTATACTATAGAGGAGGGAGAGATCAATAGTGCCCATGTGAATGCGTTCTCGCGTTTGAAGAAGGCTTTCGAGAAGGAAGTCCCAGCTGATGAGGATCTGAGGTGTTCGAAACCTTTGTCAGAGGGAAATGATGATGTGCAGGAGGAAGAGGAAGATTTGGATGAAGAAGCAGGGGAGGTGGAAATAATAGTTGATGGTATGTCGATGAAAAGACGTTGCTTCCTTCCACGCGAGCACCAACTCTTGATGTTATGGTTTAATGAAGTTTCTATTTTGGAAATGCTGGGGGGGCAGGCCCGACTAGAGTTGCGTCCTCTTGCCGGTGGCAGATGAGAGAGTATGATCCCTCCCTCATTTTCTTAATTGATACTATTATAGAAGGAAATAAGTGAAGCTGGGTAGAGCTTGGAATTGCTACCTTATCTCATCTATGGGGAGACATGGTGGTATCTTGGTGGCTTGAAAAGTAGAAATTGAGAGGGTCTTTGATGAGTCACTAAATATTCTTAGTCCGAGAGTATTTGTATTTGATAGTTGTTAATTGATTTCAGGTTTAATGAAGATTCAAGTTAGAAAATAGAAGAAAAAAACTAATATGTGGAAATTAAGCCACTCCGCTGTTAGTTTGAAAAGAATTCACCAAATTCTTCTTATAAATCCGAAATTCCTGAAATTTGGAGGACTTATAGAAGACTTCAAGATGAATAACGGTCATGTTGGACACTTTGCGAGATTATGGAAAAATTAATAGCAGTTTTCAAGAATATGAAGATAAACAGATGCTGGGAAACTGATCCGTCGATGCTCAGGAGAATATTCACCAAATATTCCAGATAAGTCCAAATAATGTCACATCTTCGGGACAGGACAGAAGGCTTCCTAATATACATCTTTCATGTTGAGCACATTTCCAAATTCCGGACGGGTTAAACCCAGTCACGACTGGAAGAGGCTGTCAGAATTAAACCAGGAAATCCGAGTAGCACTAGAGGTCCAACTCAACCCAAAACCCTAATTCCGGGAATACACCTATAAGAAGGTGTTTTCTGGCCAAAAATTGGAGGTCCCCATAGAGAGAAAAGAGAGAATCAGGGTTTGAAGGATTCTCTGGAGAAGATGGAGTTACAGTGTGGATCCCAATCGTTCTTCATCGAATCTATGGCTTCCATCACAAAGATGAGTAGCTAATTTCTGTACTTAGGGATCTTATGAAGTTTTAGTAGATCTTCCTTGTATTTTTCTAGTTGAATCTTGTATTCTTTTTCTGGACATGATCTTATACATTTGGGTTTAATGATAAAAGAGTTGAGGGAACAGAGTTCCTTGACGTATTTTTAGCCCTACTTGATTTCGGTGATTGATGGTAGAGATCTATAGGATGATTTTTATGTGGTTTGTGAATGACCGATAAGATATTTTATACTTAGTCTGATAGCTTGTGCTAATGTTACCCCGAAGACAATTTATGCTAATCGAAGATAAAATATACCGTTGGAAAACACTCTCCTTCTTTTAGGGATTCATGTAAGCTTAAGAAGTTGTGAATCTATAATGTCTAGATAAGAAAACAAGAGAATAGCTAGAGAATACATGAAGTGAAACTAAAGTGGATTGAGTAATTCCTAGGTTTTCTCTCATTAATATATTTCAATCTTTTTACAACGCTTTCTTAATTAGTTTTAATTAATAAGTTTCTAAACCCCAAATCAATCCTTGTCGCTTTAGATTTAGAGTTCTGAGATTTAATTCGGATTTCTCCTTCGTAATGAAAGTTTTCCCTGTGGTTCGATCCCGTATTTCATCACTATTCTACCCCATAGTTTAGTATTTTGAATAAGGGTTTATAAATTTTATTCTTGATTGAGTTTACAACGTTTTTAACGACGCATTTGTAAGCGATCAATTTTTGGCGCGGTTGCCGGGGAATTCTTTTGATTTTCAATGGAGTATCGATTTAATTTTCTCTTAACTCTTTTTCTAAGCATAGTTAGATTTCCTTTTTATTTTATTTTACTTTCGTATTCTGTGTTTAGATCTAGGAATATTTCTTACAAAACTCATTTTATTTGCAGCATTAAAACGGCTATTTTTGGAAGAAAAACCCTACTTCTGTCCGTAAGACCGACCGATCGCCCATGATTTCGATCCATCGCTAAGAGACCGACCCATCACTAATAACACCGACCGATTGCTTAGAGCAGACTCAGATATGTTTTTCTAAACTTAAGCTTTCGTTTCATGCTGTGATAAATCTCAGTTTTCTCCTCTCCTCCGAAACTTCTGTTTTCTATTTCTTTTCTTTGTGGTGTGTGGTTGATATTATATGCAAGGTAGGCGATCATTAAGTTTTCCTTTGACACCTTTAGATCCTGAGATTGAAAACATTCTTAGATCCATCCGCCAAGAGCAATTTCGTCAAAGAGCTTCACAACTTGATATCCCTGAACTACCTCTTGATTCTTTCTACACCATGATGCAAGGAAATAATAATGGAAATGGGGGGGACAATGAGAACAATAACCATAGAGAAGGCCCAATTAGGAATCATTTTCTGCTTGGACCTTTCACATATGCCTCCTGTATTAATCCACCTCCTATTAATGCTACACATTATGAGATTAAGCCCAATTGGAATACTGCTTTACCTTCTTTCAATGGGCGTGAGAATGAGGACCCCTATGCACATATTGTTAGCTTCCTTGAACTTCTGTCCATGTTCAAACTTCAGCACTTTAATGATGATGCCTTTAGACTTAAACTATTTCCTTTTTCCCTAAAAGATAAGGCTAAACATTTGCTTCAAACCTTAGCTCCAAATTCGATTTCAACATGGGACCAACTTCAGGATCCCTTCCTTAAAAAGTACTTCCCTATCATTAAAATTCAGAATTATCATATCATGATCATATCTTTCAAGCAATACGATGATGAGTTGTTTCATGAAGCATGGGAAAGATTTAAGGACCTTCTTAGGGAGTGCCCTCATCATGAGGTACCTAAGTGACAGTTAACCCATTCATTCTACAACGGTCTCACTGATCGCTATAGGACGATGGTCGAAGCTTGCTGCCATGGCGTCATTCTTAGCAAGCCTTGGACTGAACTTCGGAGGATGTACGAAAATCTTTCTGAAAACTCCCAACATAATGCCTCTGTTTCTAGGAGCCAGTCGACCGTTGTTCAAAATCCTAGAGGAGTTCATGAAGTTTCTGAACTCCAAAGCCTCTCTACTCGAATGGCTCTCCTAGACAAACGAGTGAACCGACTCCAACTCAACCAGTTCTTGGCCCTACCAATTCAACTTTCGTCTGAAATTTGTGCCCTTTGTTCTAGTCCTGACCATGATGTTGTCAACTGTCACCTGGCTCTCAATTTCCCTGACTTTGTTCAGGAACATGCCAACGCCACATATGGATTCTCCAAGCCCCAAAACAATCCTTATTCGAACACCTATAACCCTGGTTGGAGAAATTATCCTAATTTTAGTTGGAAGCCACAACAGTTAAGTACTTTCCAAGGGCAAAACAATCCTCCTACTTTCACGTACCCACCTAAACCTGCTGCAAATCCAAATCTTGGGTACCCTCCACATTATCTGCAGAATGCACCTCAGCCTTCTCCTGCTGAACCTTCTAATGAACCCACTTTGACTTCTATCATGAGTACACTTTTGGAAATGAGGGGTGATATCAATAGGGACATGCCATCTATGAAGGAAGAAATGGCAACCTTCAAAGGTGATGTTTCCTTGTTGAAAAACAACTTATCTTCAACGATTCAATCCGTATCACAATTGGAGAAACAAGTTGGGCAATTATCTAATAACATGGCTAAAAGAGAAGATGGACATTTGCCAAGCCAATCTGTCACCAATCCAAGAGGCCAAAACATTGAGAGTGCTAAGGCAGTTGTGACCCTTAGAAGTGGTAAAACAGTAGATAATCAAATAGGTGAACCTGGCAGTAAGGACGATCGATCGACCATACCGCCGATCAATCGTCCAACTCGAGATTATTCTTCTCTTCCACCTGATTATAATCCAACTGATTCTAGAGAGCCTGATCCAGCTAAATACATTCCCAAAGTTCCATTTCCTGCAGCCCTTCAGGACTCGTACCCAACCATCAAAGCCCGAAGAGCCACTGAGGAAATCCTTGAAACTTTCAAACATGTCAACATCAACATACCCTTGCTTCAGGCCATTCGTCAGATCCCTTCGTCTGCCAAATTTCTTAAGGACCTGTGCAGTCATAAACGTCAGACAAAACACAAAGGGGACAAGAAAATCCTTTTACCTGAACAAGTCAGTTCGATTTTGAAACATGACACGCCACCCAAATTAAAGGACCCTGGTACCCCTACCATACCATGTTGCCTAGGAGACTACCAGATTGATGGTGCCCTTCTTGACCTAGGAGCCAGTGTTAATATTTTACCCTACTACCTTTATAAGGAATTTGGGATGGAAGAGCTCAAACCGACACCGATCAGTCTACAATTGGCTGATAGATCCATTAGGACTCCTATAGGCATTGTAGAAGATGTTTTAGTGAAGGTGGACAACTTCTTTTTCCCTGTCGACTTTGTTGTCTTGGATATGGAACCCGCTGTTCACTGTATAAAAACCGTGCCTATCATGTTAGTACATCCCTTTTTGGCTACGGCAAATGCGAATATCAACTGTCGAACTGGTGTCATGGATGTCTCTTTTGGCCATATACATGTTAAACTGAACATCTTTAAGACTGCATGTTTGCCTGAGCGTGAGAATGAATGCTTCCATGTTGATAGTTTGATTGACTGCTTTGATGATAAGTCTCATGTTATAATGATTGATAGATTATCTGCAATTTCGAGGGCTTATGACTCTGATGACGATGATGATTATGATCTTAAATTGCACAATGAAAGATTGTCTAAAATTCTAGAAGAATATGATTCTGACAATGCCGGCAATGATGTGAAACTGCATGATGATAGGTTGCCTACAATTTGGGATGAGTATGATTCTGAAGATGATGATTATGATCTTAAACTGCATGATGATAGATTTCCTACAATTTAGGATGAGTATGATTCTGAGGATGATGATGTTGAATTAAAGAATGACATTATGTCTAATATTTTGAATGCCTATGCTTCTGAATCTGATGATGATGTTAATCAGGACACTGCACAATCGAAAGATGACATCAAACCACACATCTTGCCCAAAACTATTTCTTGGGTGGTTGAGCCCCTTCCACCGTTATCTCTTACCTTTGTACCTGATTTAGATCCTGGACAAGTTCGTGCTTATTATGTTGACACACACTTTTGCATAGATGTGTCAGTATATTCTAAACTTGAGCCACCACCTCCTCCTTTACCTATATTTGCACCATTGTCATTGCCTACACCCATTCTGAGATCGAAATCCCTTCCATGTTCACTTCCGAGTTCCAACATTATGAGGGACACATACCGTAGACCAGGTTGCAAGATGAAACATGATTGGCCTACATCATCAAATACTGAACTTACTGTGGGGCTGGGTTTGGTTTCAAGCATTATATGGCGGAATTTATTCTAAGTGGGGTGATCGATGTCGTCGGATTGACAGATCCATGCTATAATTGCACCTTTTCGGGACGTCTAGCGAAAGACATAAAATTACGCGCTTCCTAAGAGGCAACCCAGTTATTTTTTTAGGATTTTTCCTTAGCTTTTTGGATTTTTATTTAATTTTTACGATTTTCTCCTGATTTTTAGGATTTCCCCATATTTTCCTGGAATTTTTCTCCACCTCATTGCTATTTTTCCTTATTTTCCGCCAGATTTCCTCTCTCCTCCCACGCTGTTTCTCGTCACGGCTCGTCGGCTCATCCTTGAGCCGTCACCACCCACCGTCCATTGCCGTCTCTCCGGCCGCCATCATCCCTCCAAACCAGTACCATAACCTCCGCCAACCTTCCACCTCTTCAACTCCATCCTCCTCTTCCTTCGAAACCTTCTCCTCCAATGCCGGCGAGACCCTCAGCCGTCGTCGACACCTTCATCCACGGTCGCCCATTGCTCCCAAACACCTCCAAAAGCTTCCTCCGGTCACCACGAAGCTTCCGCCACCATCAAATCCTTTCCTTGACACTTAGATCCTCGGCTTCAAGCTTCGACGAAACCACTGCTCCAACCACCTTCATTCCACCGTCTGGAAGCTCAATTCATCAATCCAGCACCATAGGACCGTTCCCCATGCCTCCACGATCCTTCTTTACCCCGTGCCATCCTTGATTGGAGCTCCGATCATCGGAATCCAATTCCAGCAATCGTCTTCCTCTGAGTCGTTCACCTCCAATCTGTCACCTGGAGGCCTCGATTCTTCGATCAAAGCTCAACGAAGACCTCCTCAAGCATCTACGATTCTTCATGTACCCTTCCCGTCCTCCGGCGATGAGGTTTCACCGTTGCTCCATCACCGACGAGCTCTCAGCCATCCAACTGCTACAGAACACGATCCATATGCTACAGAGCTTCGATTTCAAATCGGACGGTCTCGATCTTTAATCTGGATGAAATTTTGGACGATGAATATTTTTTTTGTGCTGTGCATGGATCCTTCGATGTATTTTAAGATTTTATGTTTATATTTCAATTTATGTGGATGAATGATTTTACAGATTAATATATCATAAAAATACAAAAGGAGACTCTGCTGAAATTTTTTTCTCATTCTAGTACCTTTTTGAACTTTCATGAGTTATATTTGATCTTTTGGGAAAGGTATGTATTTCTTTGACAGGTTATGCTTGGGAGGAATAAATTTTATTGCCAATGACGGTGATTTTTTTGTATTTATGAGGGAGCGCTATTTTGGTGCTAAATCACGGTTATCTTTACCCGATTTTCTATGCTTTCGTTTATAACTTAGTGTAATTGGGAACAATTACATTTAAGTCGGGGGGTAGCATTCATAAATTTCATGCTCATATTTTTTTTTCTAGTAACCAAATATTATACATCCCTTGAATTATGTCAAAAGAATGAAATTATGATATGATTTGACAAAGGTGCATGTTTTAGAAATTTATCTTATGAATTATTCTGAGACTTGTATGTCATATAAGAAATAGTAAATTTTTGCTATGTATGATCTTATTTCTATACTTTAACACTTTTACCATGATCTAAGGATAGCTTGACATATCCTAATGCACATGTTCACTTCCACATGTTAAGGGGTGATATTATATTCTAACCATGATACTGGGATATGTTTATAATTTTATGTCATGACACAGAAAATAAATGAACACATGCAATTATCTGAATATGTGGAAAAAAAAGAAAAAAAAAAGGATTTTCAACGTAGTAACCTGGCAGTGTGCCTAGCCAGCGTGGTGTTCGCGTAAAACGGTTGAATTTCCTGAAAAAAAAAGAAGAAAAAAATGAGGATTTTCAACTTAGTAACCGGACAGTGTGCCTAACCAGCGTGGTGTTCGCGTAAAACTGTTGAAATTTCTACGGAGAAAACAAGAAAAAAAAATAGATATTGCTATGTGATAAGTGGAAGATATGTGCTTGGATAGGATTGTGATCTTGAATAGTTGAAGTGTTTAGATATAATTGATGCTTTGAAGCATGTGGAACCCCATTCACACACAGGAGTGTTAAAGTTATTTTTAATCATGATTAAATATGTTGAAGTGTTGGAAATATGTTATGACATGTTTTCATTTACTATGTTTTTATGTGAAAATGAGTTGAAAGGTTTATTCATGGAGATTATTTCTATTTCATGCATTAGAGTTGATGAATATTATAATTGATTTCAAATGATATATTCAAGGGAATGTATTGATGTTTGTGGGTGTCATCCCTGAAAACCCTTAGGAGACTATAACTCCTCCACTGGGGTAACCCAGTGGTTTAAAGGCTTGTTGCACATGCTAAGTGCAACCGTGAGACCTACGAAAGTGGCTAATTATATTATTACTTTTCTTTTATATTTTCTTTGTTCGAGGACTAGCAAAGTGTAAGTTGGGGGGTGTGATGAGTCACTAAATATTCATATTTAAACCCCTTAATTTACATTTATTAGCCCGAGAGTGTTTGTATTTGATAGTTGTTAATTGATTTCAGGTTTAATGAAGATTCAAGTTAGAAAATACAGAAAAAGACTAATATGTGGAAATTAAGCCACTCCGCTGTCAGTTTGAAAAGAATTCACCAAATTCTCAAATAAATCTGACATTCCTGAATCTTGGAGGACTTATAGAATACTTCAAGATAAACAACTTTCATGTTGGACACTTTGCGAGATTCTGGACAAATTAATAGCCGTTTTCAAGAATATGAAGATAAACAAATGCTGGAAAACTGATCCGTCGATGCACAGGAGAATATTCGTTAAATATTTCAGATAAATCCAAATAATGTAAAATCTTCGGGACAGGACAGACGGCTTCCTAATCGACATCTTTCATGTTGAGCACATTTCCAAATTCCCGACGGGTTGAATCCAGTCGCGACCGGAAGAGGCTGTCAGAATTAAACCAGGAAATCCGAGTTGCACTAGAGGTCCAACTCAACCCAAAACCCTAATTCCGGGAATACACCTATAAGAAGGTGTTTGCTGGCCGAAAATTGGAGGTCCCCTTAGAGAGAAAAGAGAGAATTAGGGTTTGAAGGATTCTCTGGAGAAGATGGAGTTACAGCGTGGATCCCAATCATTCTTCATCGAATCTATGGCTTCCATCACAAAGATGAGTAGCTAATTTCTGTACTTAGGGATCTTATGAAGTTTTAGTAGATCTTTCTTGTATTTTTCTAGTTGAATCTTGTATTCTTTTTCTGGGCATGATCTTATAGATTTGGTTTAAATGATAAAAGAGTTGAGGGAACAGAGTTCCTTGACGTATTTTTAGTCATACTTGATTTCGGTGATTGATGGTAGAGATCTATATTATGATTTTTATGTGGTTTGTGAATGACCGATGAGATATTTTGTGCTTAGTGATGATAGCTTGTGCTAAGGTTACCCCGAAGACAATCTATGCTAATCGAAGATAAAATATGCCTTTGGAAAATACTCTCCTTCTTTTAGGAATTCATGTAAGCTTAAGAAGATGTGAATCTATAATGTCTAGATAAGAAAACAAGAGGATAACTAGAGAATACAGGAAGTGAAACTAAAGTGAATTGAGTAATCCCTAGGTTTTCTCTCATTAATATATTTCAATCTTTTTACATCGCTTTCTTAATTAGTTTTAATTTATAAGTTTCTAAAACCCAAATCAATCCTTGTCGCTTTAGATTTAGAGTTCCGAGATTTAATTTTGATTTATCCTTCGTAATCAAAGTTTTCCCTATGTTTCGATCCCGTATTTCATCACTATTCTACCCCATAGTTTAGTATTTTGAATAAGGGTTTATAAATTTTATTCTTGATTGAGTTTGCAACGTTTTTAACGACGCGTTTGTAAGCGATCAGTCTTCGTGACCCATTTTTCCCATCAAGCTGTGCATGTAGTCATCTCCTCCCCTGCCTTTGGTCATTTTGATGTCTTGGCAGTTTATGGTGCTCATAATGTTCGTACTCGGAAGGAATTATGGGATTATCAAATAGATCCACATTGGCTAGACTTCCTTAATTAGTGGTGGAAGATTTCAATGCAATCACTTCTGCCAAGGAAAATGTAGGAGGGGTGTTGTTCATGTTTCAGCAATCGGAGATGGACTTTTATCAACTACATGGCTGCCAATGACCTCATCGACCTGGGATTCACTTGTTTCAAATTCACCTGGTCCAATGGCCAAGGGGGTGATGATAAAATTTTGGAAAGGCTGGAAAGAGCTTTGGGTTGCAGAGCTTGGAAGGATATCTTCGCTACGGCTTCAGTGAGGCATTTAGCCCGGGTGGGATCGAATCATGCTCATCTTCTTATTTCTCTCAATGATCTTGTACGGAGGTCTGGTGCATCTACCTTCCATTTGGAACATTCTTGGTTGAAAGTTGATGCTTTTTATGCAGGCTTTGATTGCTACCTGGGTCTGCACTTCTTTCCATGGCTCTAAACAATACATTTTTGTGTCCAAGATTAAAGCTTTGAAGGAGACTATGAAGGAATGGGATAGGAAGGAAGGTCGAGAGGATATTTTTAGGATTGGTAAAAGGATGGAAGGCTGCCTTGAATCTCTCTATCAATAGGAAGAGGAGGGTCATCTGATTGTGGAGGAGAAAGGGCAAATCAGATGCTTGGAAAATGGGGTGGGAGGAAGCAATTGAGAAGCAACAAGCTAGAGAAGTGCAATGGGTTAGAATGATTTGGCTTCAGGTTGGAGATCGCAATTGTGCCTTCTTTCACCACCTCATAGTAGATAGATCCTGCATGTCCAAAATTCAGTTTATTATGAAGGAGGATGGGGATTTAGTCACTGATCTTCATGAACTGGGTAAAGAATTTGTCAAGTACTACTCTAGGCTTTTGGGTGGAAGATCATGGTAGTCCTCTTAATATGGATCTACTGGATCTCTCAATGGTGGATGAAGCTTTTCATGGGATACTTGAATAAGATATCACAACTGCTGAAGTGAAGGATGCATTATTAGTGTGAGAACCCATACCTCCAACCCGGTCCGACCGAGTTAGGTCGAGGGTCTGGGTTTGTGGTTTGGCTCGGTTGGCCTTGGGATGCGATCGGTTGATCGCATCGCTGTTTTTGACCTCAGTGGTATTTTGGTAAATATGCTCCCTGGTGGTCAGTTTCACACCCGCGTTGCACACATTGCTTTTAATTGATGTATGTGATTGATTAGAACCTTAAGGGCATTTCTGATCGAAGGATCGGAGCTCGATCGGGAGATATCGAATCAGACGGCTGTGATCGATTCTAGCTTTCTATTTAAACCCTTTCTTTTCTCTCTCTTTCCCTGGCTTTCTCTTCTCCTGTCACTTTCTCTCTCTCTCTCCTACGGCTGTGCTAGGGCTTCAGAGCGTGGCTTTCGAGGAGCGGATTTCGGCGATCAGAGTTGAGGGATCGGTGGAGGAGCTGCCCTACTTGCCCAAGTAGGTGTTTCTAACTCGATCTTGTGATCGGGTTCTCCTAGGATAGGTTTATTGTGCTTTCGCTGTAGGAATACATGTTAGAATGTTATGTAGCTTATAGCGCATGTGTTATGGCTTGTTTCAAGTATTCCTACCTCGCGATTTCCGTATTTTAACGGCTTGTTTCCGTAATATCGCCGTTTTGTCGATTTTTGCCCGTTTTGACCTAGATAGGAGATTTAACCATCAAAATCGTGATTTCTTCGCACCATTGGCTTCGCCATCATTGATTATGCATGCTTGTAAAGTTTCATCAACTTCCAACTTGATTTGATCATTCAAATCCAAGAAATTGGATTTCCGGCACTGTTCTGATGAACTGTGCATTAGGCTCGACGGTCGATCGGTGGATCGACCGTCAAGCGTTGATACGCTTCTTCTGAACCTAACGGTCGTGTTGTCTTCCCAAGGCTAAGTACTAAGGATGATTGTCGATGCATTCCTGACGTGGTTCCCCAAGGCATGGTATTTCTGCTTGGAGTTCTCAGTTCCTGGTAGAGTGTTCCTGAAGGTTCCTTCGTGCAAAGGGTCAGTCAGAGTTGGCAGAGACCAGACGAGGTGGAGGCTGAGGCAACTCTACTCCGAGAGTCTGCACCATAACCATGACGGCATGGAGCGACAATGACATCGAACCTATAGAGATTCCTGACGGCTTTAGCAGACAGCTGATCGTACTCCAGAGGCGGAGTAGCAGATCCAGAGTCGCACGAGGACATCCTACGTGAGGATCACTCCTCTCC
This sequence comes from Narthecium ossifragum, assembly GCA_963920575.1. Taxonomy (NCBI): domain Eukaryota; kingdom Viridiplantae; phylum Streptophyta; class Magnoliopsida; order Dioscoreales; family Nartheciaceae; genus Narthecium; species Narthecium ossifragum. The sequence continues at coordinate 12,052,758 of OY986968.1, forward strand.
TGTTGCTGTTCATTCAGGAGGCATGGAGATATATCATGGATTTCGTCGTCAGCTTGGTTGGCACCAGATACAAGGATCAGATGCAGAGACCAGATTCAGGATCAAGTGCAGAGATCAGATTCAGGATCAGATGCAGAGATTAGATTCAGGATCAGATTCAGAGGTCAGATCCAAAGACCAGATGCAGAGGTCAGATCAGCACATATACCCTATGAGATGAGTATGTGTGCCACGTAGCAGTCCACATGTCAGAGAGGTGATCAGATGGCGTGATGCTTCAGCTTCCATCACTTCAGGCCATGATTCCGGGATCACAGACAAATTCTAGTAAATCTCTTAGGAGCCGGTGACCATTTTGTTGACTTTCGGTACAACATCTCATGACACAGATGGACAGACAGTCAGAGGGGACCATTCATATCCACAATGACGTGCTTAGAGCACGTATTGTTGAGGTAGACGTCAGACGACGAGAGCACATCCTCATAGCGGAGTCTGCCTACTTCCGCAGTTGACAGCTCAACACCGGCATTGCATCTTTTTGAGGTAGAGAGGTCAGCGCAGATCAGGTCAGGGGTGACAGCTGTTAGAGTTCGCAGTTGAAGACAGAGGGTTTGCTTACATTGGATCTATTTACGCACTTGTCGGTTGCGTGTTTCACCACCACATGTTCGGTGTTGAGGAAGTACATTCCATATCCGTCCCACGTGATCAGACACGATGACATTGAGGTGGAGGAGGACGCCACCTACATAGAGCAGCCAGTGCAGATCTTGGACAGACGGGATTAGGTGCTGAGAGGCAGATCGTTACCGTTGGTCATGGTCAGATGGAGGCATGGCAGTGCAGAGAGTCCGACATGGGAGCGAGAGAATCGCATGCGCCGAGAGTTTCCCCGACTGTTTGACCCAGCAGGTAATTCCCTTTGTGTGGGCATTCGTGCCACTAGGGCTAGTTGGTCCTTCTTTTCCGGTCCTACCTTTGAATTTCGGGACGAAATTTCTTTTAGGGTGATAGGTTGTGAGGACCCGTACCTCCAACCCGGTCCTACCGCGTTAGGTCGAGTGTCTGGGTTTGTGGTTTGGCTCAGTTGGCCTTGGGATGTGATCGGTTGATGGCCCCCAGTGGCATTTTGGTAAATATGCTCCCTGGTGGTCAGTTTCACATCCGCGTTGCACACATTGCCTTTGATTGATGTATGTGATTGATTAGAACCTTAAGAGCGCTTTCGATCGGAGGATCGGAGCTCGATCGGGAGAGATCGAATCGGACGGCTGTGATCGATTTCAGCTTTCTATTTAAACCCTTTCTTTTCTCTCTCTTTCCCTGGCTTTCTCTTCTCCTGTCACTTTCTCTCTCTCTCTCCTACGACTGTGCTAGGGCTTCGGAGCGCGGCTTTCGAGGAGCGGATTTCGGCGATCGGAGTTGAGGGATCGGTGGATGAGTTGCCCTACTTGCCCAAGTAGGTGTTTCTACCTCGATCTTGTGATCAGATTCTCCTAAGACAGGTTTATTGTGCTTTCGCTGTAGGAATACATGTTAGAATGTTATGTAGCTTATAAGCGCATATGTTATGGCTTGTTTCAAGTATTCCTACCTTGCGATTTCCGTATTTTAATGGCTTGTTTCCGTATTATCTCCCTTTTGTCGGTTTTCGACCGTTTTGACCTAGATAGGAGATTTAACCATCAAAATCGTGATTTCTTCGCACCATTAGCTTCCCCATCATTGATTATGCATGCTTGCAAAGTTTCATCAACTTCCAACTTGATTTGATCATTCAAATCTAAGAAATTGGATTTCCGGCACTGTTCTGATGATTTGTGCATTAGGCTCGACGGTCGATCGGTGGATACGCTTCTTCTGAGCATGACGGTCAACCGTCGGATCGACCGTCGCATTGTCCGTCAGGCTCTGTCTGGTTTTTGGTCTCCCAGGGTCGATGCTCGGATCGACCGCGGGATCTTCTCTTTTTCCATTTTGCCTCACGGTAGACCGTCGGATCGACCGTCGCATCGATCGTCAGGCTCTGTCTCCATTTTGGCTTCCTAGGGTCGATGTACCGATCGACCGTCACCCATGTGTTTTTCCTCTTTTTGGTCTCACGGTCGACCGTCAGATCGATTGTGGTCTCACGGTCGACCGTCGCATCAACCGTGAGCCCTGAAACACTGTTTTCTGGGTTTCTTTGAATGGCTTTTATTTGTGATAGATACTTAAGCATGTTGGGAAGCATGTACGTTGTTTTCATGGAGTTTTCAAGGGATTTCTATTGAAATGGAGGATTGAATTGCGTGCTTATCCCCTTTGGGAGAATTGTTGTTTTAAGTGCATTTAAGACTTGGTTTGATAAGTAGTTAAAGGCTTATTTGGTTGCCTAGCCTTTAGCTAGCTATGAGTGCTAGCTAATGACGAATTGTGGAACCTTAGCCTCTTGCCGGCGAGTGCCGAGGGCTATTGTATATCTGTTGAACCTATAACTGATGATGTGACATATGGAGACATCTAGGGTAGATGTTTGTATAGGTTCATGCATTGTATGCACTAGAGGCATATGAGGTTAGGCGAGCGATGGGTTGATCACTGATCCGAGGCTCTTGGGTAGCTCAGATCTAGCCTTAGGACCGTGGCTGGGTAGTGACGATTAGGGCGTGATTATAATTGAATCTCATGTTATCGAGAATGTGTTATAGTTGACTCTGATCAATGTTTTGAGGTTTAGAGGTCACGTTGTCTTCCCAAGGCTAAGTACTAAGGATGGTTGTCGATGCATTCTCGACGTGGTTCCCCAAGGCATGGTATTTCTGCTTGGATAAGAATGATCCTGCATGTTAATGTTCCTTGGCCTCCTGATAACATGTTCAGGAGAGAGGTTTCATGACAGGAGCCCTTGGAACATCGATAGGATTATGGGACCCGTGGCATCCGTTAGACTTGAGCGGGGAGACAACACTGTTGTTATTTTCCTCCTTTCTGTGTGTCGTAGAGTAGAACCCTACTGAGCTTATCTCGCTCACTCCCACCCGGGCTGCGTTTGCAGGTGCAGGCGCCAGTTCTTCTTCAGTACAGGCTGTACAGCTGGCGTGATCTGCGTTTGGCGGTGCGAGTACTTCCAGAGGCGCTTGAGATTGCTGGAGGACGACTGTTGTATCTTTTTGATAGTTTGTATATTATAAACATCTTTCGAGGACTTTGGGATTATTTGTATAATATCTTTTTCCCTTGGAGGAGTTTGATAAGAATTGTAATAAGATATTTAATCAGTACAACTTGATGTATTTATGAATTGAATTTCTGTTTCACCTCTGGAATATAAATTATTTAAATTTATCTGTGTTTTTCGCTTTGTATCGCGCCGGTTGGAGATGAATAGTGATAGGAACCCTCATGCCTCGTCCTGGATGGGTTTTCTGGGTCGGGGTGTGACAATTAGCCATGGTGAGGACTAAATGCCTAAGGCCGGACGGGATACCGGTTGAGTTATACCTTACCTTCTGGGATGTTTGTGGGGGCGGACTTTCTGCATATTATTGAGGATTTCTTTCAAACCGCCCACCTCCCTCCATGTTGGAATGAAACCTTTATCTCACTTGTTTCTAAATGCAAACTTCCAAGTAAGGTCAAAGATTTCCGACCGATTAGCTTACGTAACATGGGCTATAAGGTGGTGCCCACGATTTTGGCTAAGCATATGTAGATGGTGCTTGGTTCCCTCATCAGCTTGGAGTAGTCCACATTTCTCTCCGGGAGATGCATACTTGACAATATCGATGTGGCGAAAGAAGTGATGCACTCTTTGAAGGTGGCCCCAAAGACAAAGTTCTTGATGGTTTTAAAAGTTGATCTACATGCGGCGTATGATCATGAGAATTGGGAATTTCTGGGGATGTCTCTTGTTGTGATGAAGTTCCCTCCGAAGTGAATTTCTTGGGCAATGGCATGTGTGAGAACCCCCGTTTTGCTTTTATTCTTAATGGTAAATTACATGGGAGGATCACCTCACACTGTGGAATCCGACAAGGGGATCCTCTCTTCGTCTACCTATTTGTTGTAGTGTAAGAAGTTTTCTCTCGGCTTCTCAAGGATTCAAATTCCTGCATCGAAGGTACAAGTTTTAGGGGTTCTAACTTCACCCTATCTCACCTCTTATATGCAGATGACTCCTTACTTGTCACCAAAGGTAAGTGCATGGAAGCGAGGAAACTTAAACAACTATTGCTCAAGTTTAAGTTGATGGCCGGCATGGAGATAAACACCTCAAAATCAATTATCTGGTTTTCCCCAACGGTTGGAGAAGATAGGCGGAGTACCATACGATATATCTCGTGTCTTGAGGAGGTGACGGGCCCTTGGGTATACCTAGGTGCACCAATTGGAGCAAGAAGTATGAGGGATGTGGACTTCTCTGAGCTCTTTGACAAGATGGTCAAGAGAGTTTTGTCTTGGCAAAGGAAGTTGATTTTTGATCATGGCCATTTGGTGCTTCTAAAATTTGTTTTTCAAGCTTTACCGGCATTTGTCATGGCCACAACCCACATCCCGGCCTTAGTAATTAAGAAAATTGAGAATATTTGCCATGACTTCCTATGGAGGGGACAATTCGCAGGGTTTGGCACAGTTGCTTGGAAGGATGTTTGCCCCCCAAAGGAGGCTGGTGGGTTGGGCATTAGAGACCTCAAAGTATGACAGCAAGCTTTGAAGATGAAGCGGGTGGCCTCCTTTTTGAACAATGGCACTAATATATGGAAAGAGCTGGCCAAGGCAAACTAACGATGAAGCAGCATCCTACCTAGAGTTGAAGATATTGCGTCACCCTCATCTCACTAGTGCCATATCTGTACTGCTATACAGGAAGCTAGAAAGGGATTTGCCTGGTCGGTTGGGCCTCACAGCAGACTGAATGTATCCCAAGATGTTTGGTGCTCGGACATCTCATTAGCTCATTGGCCCACCTTTTTTTATATGAATGCAGGGCTGGAATCCATGGTGGTGGGTGATCTATGCGTCAGTTCTTGCTAGAATGGAGATAGGCTTCGAGAGCTGCTCCACCCATCCCTTATGAGTGATAGCAAGAGTGAGTCTGCTCGCTGGGTGTATAGTGGGGGAGGCAACATCACTTCTTCCTTGACATACATCTTAACTTTACATGAGAAGTATGGCGACTGTGTGTTGGACAAGGAGGAAGGTTGGGTTAGTGTCTGGAAACTCCCTGTTAATCTCAGGATTAGACAATTCTTTTGGAGAGTGCTCAAAGGTAAGTTAGTTTTGTGTGACTTCCTTTGGAGGATTTGCTTAATCTCATATTGTGACTGCCCAAGGTGTGGGATAGAATCCAAGACCATCTGCCACGCTTTGTTTCGCTATCGGTTTGCTAAGGAAGTCTTTGAGATTATAACAGAAAGAAGGTTTGGTTATGACAAATTGGGAACCTGAAGCCCTGTTGGACTTCCTTTTGAGTCTGACTGGTAATGAAGAGAGAAGGAAGATGAAGGCCTACTTGGCTATCTCTACCTGGCTGGTTTGGAAAAAGAGAAATGGTCTTGTCTTCAATGGTGAAAGAGAAAGAGCCATGGCTATGAGACCCGGGGTATCTAGGTGTCGGTGTTCGCCTGGAGGGCTTGTGGCCGAACTAGATAACCGGGTAAGCAACCCCACGTAAATAATAAGTATATTAGTAACCCTTATAAGACACAACACGTTTTAAAGTCGTGATGGCAGTGATCCGCCAGAAAACTCCAAGGTTAAGCGCTCTTGCCTTAGAGCGGTCCCAGGATGGGTGACCTACTGGGAAGTTTTCCTAGATTTCTGTGGTGAGCCAAAAGCGGACAATATTATATCTGGTACGGCTCTCGGGTGGATCCTGGACGGAGCCCGCAGGCCCTGGGCGGCCCTAGACGGCGGAGGCCGTTACAGATGGTATCAGAGCAGGTTGTAAGTATGTTAGCCAGTTAGTGCCAGCGAGGACGCTGGGCCTCTAAGGGGGTTGGGTTGTGAGACCCGGGGTACCTAGGTATCGGTGTTCGCCTAGAGGGCTTGTAGCTGAACCAGGTAATCGGGTAAGCAACCCCACATAAATAATAAGTATATTAGTAAACGCATTTTAAAGTTGTGATGGCAGTGATCCGTCAGAACTCCAAGGTTAAGCTTGCTTGCCTTGGAGCGGTCCCGGGATGGGTGACCTACTGGGAAGTTTTCCCAGATTTTTGCGCTGAGCCAAAAGCGGACAATATTGTGTCGGGTAGGGCCCTTGGGTGGATCCTGGACGGAGCACGTAGGCCCTGGGTGGCCCTGGACGGCGGGGGCCGTTACAATGGATGTTGCATGCAAGGTGCACAGGATGGTGGAGGAATAGAGCCAATGCCTTCCGTCGACAGAGATCCAGGGTGAATAGAGGATGGGTATGCAGGTAGCTTAGACTGATGCTTCTATTGATGTTGCACCTGGTATGACAACGGTTGGAGTGGTAGGACTGGGAGCGGAAGATAACTCGCTGAATTGGGCGATTGGCAAGCAAGTAGATGATGGTTTGGTGTTACAATGAGAACTCAGAGTTATCGTGTTGGCGGTTCATGAGGCACTTGCTCTTGGGATCACAAACCTAGTTATTGTGTCAGACTCGCTAGTTGCCATCCAGATCTCGAGTGGTGCTCGACTTTGACTGAGAGAGGCAGAAGACCTAGCGAAGGATGTTTGGCTAGCGGCTTTAAAGTTCACCTCTATTTTGTTTCTTAATATCCCTAGGATAGGAATGTTAGAGCGGATAGCATTGCACAGTTTCGCCGTCACTCCGAAACTGATCTGTTGTGGTCCTGTGAGGATGGGTTGGAGACCCTTGATCTTCTTTTGTAACCCCTAGCCATTAAGCTCATCTAATCAAACAAAAATCACGACTCACATCAGGATTTTTGATATACAATGTAAACTATTTGTGGTCCTAGAATTGAGATGAGTATATTCAAGATTTATGACATAGCTTTGCCTTCGCATTTCATGCCTACAAATTTCAACTCCATGGTAGATTAGCTTTATTGTCGAAATAATACGTTTGTGCTATACTCTCAACAGTTGAAATAAAAGGATATTAAAAGACTTTGAAGTCTCAACTTTGAAGCCAGAGTGCAACTAAGGGTGTGTTTGGCAAACTTGAATATGATGAATTAGTTGAATGAGGAATCTGTGGAATTAGCTGAATGAGGAATGAGCTGAATCTGGTGATTCTTCGGATTTTGGTTCTGTTGTTTGGTTGGTTTATATGGGATGTGTTGAATCTGTTGATTTCTAGCGTTTGATTTATCTATTATGAATGAGCTGAATCTACTAATTCTATGGATCCTGGCATTTGGTTCATAAATCTTTGAATTGGAACCAAGTGAATTTTAACAACATGTTAATAATTAAACTTTAGGTTTTCTTCCAATTACGACATCTTTTCCATTTTAATAATAACAATACCCGCGAGATATAATTAATTATCAACTTATACTCGCCTCATGGTTGGCCCTTTGTCCCTATAACTCAACAAAAGTAGTACAAACTAAAAAAACTCTAAAATGGTACAAATATTCAAAGATCTAAGTCTTACAGAGTAGTAATTAGTTGAAAATTACAAACTTTTTAAGTTATACTTGCCTCGTACATTAGTCCTTATCAGCTAGTTAACTACAAGTAAGCCAACGATAACAACAACACATGAAACACAAAAGTGAAGAAGACAAGACAATAAAGCTTCATTGTGGCCTTTCTCCGTTGCTTTCTGATCTTTATTTTTTGTAGCAAAATATTTATTGTCTTCATTTTTGAAATATTCAAAGTAGGCTTCCTCCACATCTTCCATTGACATGTACTTCTTATAGTAAGCCCTAGAGAATCACGAAACCTGTTCATGGCATTCTTCCCAAGTTTGATAAATGCCTTTCTCCCTCTAAATACCACATAGGAGGGAGCCATACCTATGCGACAAATACTACCGTACAAGTAACAAACAAAAGTTTGAAGGAGATAGTAGAAAAAAAAAAGCGAATTAGGATTCATAGCATAGTGAAGGCAATAGCATAATTTTTTGACTCACAATCAAAGCAAAGCCAAATTTAACTGCAAGCATGGCAACATCTATGAATACAAGTAACTAATAGACATTGTTTAAATAACCATCTGATATGAAATTAAACAGAGCATGGCATATATCTAGTTAATACATCACAATAATTTTCTACAACCCCATATGCCAAATTTTAAAAAAGACTGAGCAACAACCATATCACAATAATGATCTCCATCAATCACTTCTAAGTTAATACATATTCAATGCTCTCTTTCCCCGATTGCTCTTCCCCCTCGTAGTATTATTAGGTGTCATCGAGGAAGGCTGAACAGAAGTTTGACCATCCATGGCTTCAGTGTTGAGATCATCACCATTATGGGCATGACGGGGCATTGATGGAGTTTGGGACGTATCCATGCGACAAGTACTGCTACTACCTTCTTGAGATGCACCCAGTGGATCTGTGATGCTTCGTGCAAACGATCCTTGTGATTGGCTGCCACCCAAAATGATCTCCATGTAATCGTATAGGCTTGTTAATGAAGGCGACATCGTCGGGGTTGGCCTGAAATATAATACCTTTGTTATAATAAATCGATTAGGATGAATCAATTAGGCTTGTTTATGACTTTCATGTGACTTACTGCTATCCATGTTGCAGCCTCATATGCGCCCATGGTAATCACCTTTGTTTTTTGATCAAAGTCAATCCCACTTAACGCCTTCATCTTTGTAATCCGTTTCCACCTTCTCTTGAATTTTTGCAAGTGATTATTGACATTATCGAATCAACACTGATAATATGTTGTCATTTCTCTCTATCATGGCAATTGCATCGACAATTGACAGTCCAGAAAAGTGGTTTGACATATCATGTCATGAGCCAGGAAAATTATAGCCAAGTAGTTGCTTATAATTCTGCCTAAATGTTGATCATTTAGGAGTTCAACAATAATTTGAGACAAAAAAGGAACAAGAATATAATCTACTTTGCATTTTTTACCTTAATTTGATTAGCAAAGCTTATGGATTAGCTATACAAAGCACGGAAAATAAAAGTGGCGGTCTTCTTACAAACAAAGCTTTAAGCATCTCATATGACATTGGAGCTCTCGTGACATAAAGAGATCCAATGCAAAGCACATCATGTGTTATACATGGAGAGCAGAACATACAGGAGCTCGAGAAATGAAACAAACCAGATAAATGCTGCAAAGCACAACATAGATCCAATGCAAAATACAACCGCAAATACAACCACAAATTAGAGAAATGAAACAATACAAAGCATAGCACAGATCTCCTATGAAACAATTTATCCAATGCAAAGCACAACACAAATCCAATGCAAAATAGAGCCAAAAATCAAATAAAATATTGCAAAAAAAAAACATGGGATCGGACAGATAGGAGGGGATTAGCCATCAAGAAATGAAGAAGCCAACATATGAATCAAGAGCTCTGGTTACATGGAGAGAAACAAATATCAATATAAAGGATCCAGCATCAATGATAAAAATCAACACATAAATCAGGAGCTCTCGTTACATGGAGAGTGGAAAAAACAATAGATTGGGATCAGGTAGTAGAAATACCTTAGCTGGATGATTCTCCTCAGATCTTGACTCGTATTGGGATCAAAAGCAGTACGCTCACAACTCCTTTCTCATCGGCGCCGGTGAGGAAGAAAGGCAGAGAGGAACGAATGATTGTAGCCCCGGAAGGTGGAGGATGGAGGAGATCTCGCCAGATCCAGGTGTATCCATTCATAGTAGAGGTCAGTAAGGTGGGGGGGATGGAGGAGATGATCTATGGGGGCGACCATTTGAGGTTAGAGGAGACGATCGGTGGTCCGTTGAAGGCTGACGGAACGAGAGAACTCTAGATCTTGTGGTGAAGGATGAAGGAGGAAGAGCTTACCGTAACGACGAGAAAACTCGAGATCTAGGCCGGCGGAGCGAGGGTTGCTCAAGAGCTGCCTCTCACCATCGCGAACGCTTAGGGGGTCTCTAGGGCTTTTGGGATGAGGACCTCATCCCGTTGGAATGGGAAATCATGGGGCCCACCTCGTTTGCGGATTTCAACTTGGATGAGGAGTGGACACCGCGATTCATAAAAAAATGGGATGGGATGCTGGTCCGATCCATGTGGATTCCAAGTAACATTGCAAGCCAAACACATGGATAAGTGAATCCAGAATCCGCTCATCCCCGTAATCCATGTAATCCGCCCCATGCAAGGTTGGCAAATGCACCTAAGGGTCCGTTTGGATACTGCAGATCCGCGAGATCCGTGGTATCCACGGGACGGAATCCGCTGATTCCGCCCCCCCACGCGGATTCCGCCCGAGCAGACATCGAAAATGGGATCCACGCGGGATCCGTGGGATATCCAAACGCCCATCTGAGCCAAACGGACCCTAAATGTACACATCTTCTATTGGTAATTAAGTAGTGTATGTAATTTTGATTTAAACAAAAAGAGAAGGGTTTTAGCTTTCAGAAATCTTTATTTAAGTACTGTCCAAAATCGTTAGTCACTAAAATGACTTCTAAAGTGTAATTTACAAGCATATCTAAATCACATAATTACTTGATTGTCAAAGCATCAAAATTACAAGATGATCTTATCTCACATATATTGTAGTTAATAAATGACTATCTTTCTGAATGTAACAACAACATGAGAGATACATCAGCCCCAGTAGAACTAAAGATATTTAATGGAGACTTTGATATTAATATTTTTTCCCAATGTGAGGAAAAATTGAAGATTCTCAACCAATTTGATCAAAGCAGTTATTTCAAGGGAGTGAGATAGAGCAATAAAAGACACAATAAAGTATTCTTTTTTTTCTATTTAGACCATTTTGTCAGCAAATAATAATAATTACTTTAAAATTACCATATAATTTATTCATGTATGTCACCAAACCCATCATACTATTTTACTAGACAGAATCAATGGAGTTAATGCATGGATGTAAATTGTATGTCATTCAGATGCTATATGAATCTAAGCCATCCCCCAGCAAAAGACAAACAGAAGGGTAAACACTTTGGTGGGGAAAAACCCAGAAAAAGAGAAAGAGCAGAGAGAGAAAGGAGAGAAGGAGAGAGAGAGAGGTGATGTGATGGAATCTGTCGCATGATTTATTTAATTTGCACTGTTGTTTCTGACAGATTGAGATATGAAACAGCTTTTTTATCTGATGGGAGATCACCTCAAATCTCTCACTCTCTCTCTTTGTCATCTCATTCTCTCTCTACAGCCATCTTCACCTCTCTCTCTCCTCTCCAAACTACTTTCTGTTCCCTTGCCTCTCGCTTTCTCCACTGACAGAGAAAATACCTGCACACTTCCTCACGCACGCACGCATAGCCATCCATCCATCCCCCCACCCCAGACCTCCTCTCTCTCTTCAATCTCTCTACCACAGCCCCATGGATATATCATAAGGGCTGCTGCACCACAGCCAGAACAGAGCAGCAGTGCCAGAGCTACAACAGATGAGAGAGAAAGAAGGGGAGTTATAGGGCCTTTTGGGCTTGGCTTGTTGGCAGCAGGGAGAGATTTTATTCAAGGATATCATGCCTTACTATTTCACCTATCCCCCCTCCCTGACACCCTGATTCGTCGAATCCCCATTAAACTACATCCCCACCATATAATTATAAAGTCCAGATGCCTTGCCATGCCATGCTATAGAGATCATCAAGAAGAGGCCAAACCCAAGCCCAACGACCTTTTTTTTATTTCCTCCACTCCTATATGCCTTGGATGCAGGCTCTTCTTGTCTTCTGATCACCTTCATCAGGCTCTTCTTGTTTGATATCATCATCTGGTCTGTACTGCTGTTTGGGGTTTTATGGTTGTACAAGTTTTGTTCTTTTGCTGTCTTCTTCTTTTGGTTGCCTTCTCCAATGTTTTCTCAGTTCTTCTTGGATTGTTTTCTTTACAATCAGCAGCAGCCATCAAGCATCTCTCAATGGAATCCTACATGCGCCACATAGAGAGCAGTGAGCCCCATCTCCCCCCGGGCTTCCGCTTCCACCCAACGGACGAGGAGCTCATCACTTACTACCTACTCAAGAAGGTCCTTGACAGCACCTTCACTGGTCGAGCCATTGCCGAGATAGACCTCAACAAATGCGAGCCATGGGAGCTCCCAGGTGATCACCATAGATCTTATGCTGATCTCTTTCTAGCTTCTACAAACTCTAATGGGCATGCCATTGTTATGTGATTTGCAGAAAAGGCGAAGATGGGTGAGAAAGAGTGGTACTTCTTCAGCCTGAGAGATCGGAAGTACCCGACCGGACTCCGAACCAACCGCGCAACCGGCGCTGGTTACTGGAAGGCCACTGGAAAGGATAGGGAGATCTATAGCTCGAGGACTGGGTCTCTGGTGGGGATGAAGAAGACACTGGTGTTCTATAGGGGGAGGGCACCTAAAGGGGAGAAGAGCAACTGGGTGATGCATGAGTATAGGCTGGAGGGGAAGTTTGCCTACCACTTCCTCTCCAGGTCATCAAAGGTGCGTATGCATGTATGTCACCTTGAAATGATCAATAAACCTCATTGTTTTTTCTTCTCATTATCTTGTTCAGCTCTTTTTGTCTTCAGCTCTTGATCATGATTCCCTTTCTTTTTTGGTTTTGTGATCTTTTTATTTCATTCTAGTGTGCTGTAAAGTACCTTTTCCCCTCTTGTATGGAATTGGAAATTGTGATCATTAACTCTCTTCCTTTCTGTATTATGCATTAAACTTATTGCATATATCTATGCATATTTTGCACTACAGCCTCTAACTTTGTCTGAACTACCGACATAGAGGCAAGCTAGCTAGCTAGCTCTCAGTCAGGAAATGAGGTTTTTTTTTTAGATCAGCTTAGTGTTCTCATCTTTATATATTCTCTTTGTCATCAAAAGTTTCAAAAAGTTTGTATTTTGCTGCAACAGTGATTGACTCCTAACTTTTTGAAATGTGGATTTCCTTTATAGACTCTCATGGTCTCATCAAATCTGTTGATGTTGTCTAATGTAAATCTACATGTCATTTATGAACACCTTCAAACAGTAAATTTATTATAAGATTTTAGATTCTCTTTGAGTGCTAGCTTTGCTTGCATTAATTACTTCATTGTTATTTCGTGAATATTTGTATGGTAGGATGAGTGGGTGGTTTCCCGGGTCTTTCAAAAGACCGGTGGCGGCAAGAAGACGCGCTTTGGCATGGCCGGAGTCCCGTACGTCGATTCGACAGCCACGTTCGCCACCGGCTCGGCGTCGTCGTCCTCGCTCCCGGCCCTACTTGACTCTCCCTTTACTGCTACTTCGACCGACCGCGAGAGCTGCTCCTATGACAGCGGCGAGAGGGATCACCACCACCACCACCACGTGCCCTGCTTCTCCACCGCTGCTACTGCCGTTGGCCTCAACCACAAACACCTCTCTGCTCCAATGCCAATGCCATCCATCTTCCAAAGGAGCACTCATGGCAATGGATCACTGTTCCCGAACCTCCGGTCTCTGCATGACAACCTCCAGCTACCGTTCTTGGCGCCGCCGGCACTGGGCGGCGGCGGCGGTGCTGGAGAGCACCACCGTTCCGAGGGAACGGGTGGCGGGTGGCCGTCCGAACTTGATCGGAAGGTTGGGGCCACCGAGCTGGACTGCCTGTGGACTTTCTAGCTAGCTAGCTAGCTAGCTGAACCCAATCAGTTAGTGATGCAAGTCCTTAACTGTTTCGTTTTCCTACTGTAACTTAATTTTACCAAGTTTAAAACCAGTGGTGGTCGTCTAGTTGTTTTAAATTTCTAATGATCTATATGAGGCTAAATTATCAATTAATACCTCTAAGTTTCAGTCAAATCTTTTATATAGTCCTGACCTTTACAAACTTGACACTATGTCTCTCAATTTAAGAAAGGGGTATTAGGTTATAACACCATATTAGCCTCCCTAATCGTCCAGAATCCCACCGATTTTGGTAAAAACCCCTGGCTTTTTCTTTCTAGGGCAAAAATCCCAAAACGCCTAAATAAGACGTGTTTGCCCTTCCCGCGGCGTTTCATTTTCCTCCCGCTCGACGACGTTTCATTCCCCAAACCGGTCGACGCCATTTCATTTTCCTCTCCTCTCGCCGTTTCATTTGCCATTTTCATCTTTCACCCGTCGAGATCGCTCCGTCGCATGCTTCCGGCGTCTCCATCGACTCCATCGATTCCTGCGTCTCCATGGACTCCGGCGTCTCCATCGACTCCGACTTCTCCATCGACTCCGAAGTCTTCATCGACTCCGAAGTCTTCACAAGCACCCCCTGAGCTCCATTTTCATCTTCGTCAACCAGAAAACCCTTTTTCAAACTTCGTCAACGATGGTGAAGAGTGCAAAGATGCCTAAAACAAAGGGAAAAAAGGTAAGTTTCGATTCTTTTCCATTTACCTATAGTTTCCGATGGATTTATCTTTAAGATTCATTTTCATCTTCCCGATTTCAGACTTCCTCAAGATCGGTGAAGGATGTGACGAAGCCTCAGAGAAAGGAGAAGAAGGAAAGTTTTGATTCTTATGTTTGATATTCATTTTCATCTTTTCGATTTATGCTTCCAAGTCCATTTCTATTATGTTGATTTCATGAATCTGACTGCAATGCATTTTAGGGTTTAGTAATATGTTTCGAATCACATAAAACCCTTAAAAAAGAAAAAATATGATAATGCATCAATTATTGTACTTGATTTGTTGCATTTTCATCTTTTTGTGTTCATTTTCATCTTTGATCATTCACTTTCATATTCATCTTTGAGGTTTCATTTTCATATTTGAGTGTTCATTTTCATCTTTGACTGTTATTTTCATCTTTGGCTATTATTTTCATCTTTGGATGTTATTTTCATCTTTGTGAGCTTCAATTTCATCTTTGTGTGTTCATTTTCATCTTCATATGTTCATGTGTTCATGTGTTCATGTGTTCATTTTCATCTTTGAGTGCTCATTTTCATCTTCATGTGTTCATTTTCATCTTTGACTGTAAATTTTCATCTTTGAGTATTCATTTTCATACTCATGTGTTCATTTTCATCTTTGAGTGTTCATTTTCATCTTTGAGTGTTCGTTTTCATATTCATTTTCATCTTTGAGTGTTCATTTTCAGCTTTGTGAGTGTCATTTTCATCTTTCAGGGTACACAACAGTATAGATCAGCATTGGCAGGAATAGTATCAGCTATGGAACAAGCTCAACGTACCACATATCAAGCCAGAACACTTGGACTTGATGATGAAAACCCCATTTTACGCACTGTTTGAAGCGATCTACGAGGGGAAGATCACAAGAAACACGTGCACAAAATGGGATGAGGACATCAGAACAATAATTAACCGATACAATCGGTATACGGAGATATTCAGGCTAGAAAATGAAAACCACAAGATTAGAAAGAGAGATGTTCAACTAATCTTTGACCTGGTAGAAGGTGATAAGAAGATTAGAGTTTCCAAGGGGCCGAAGAAAAAGCCGTCAGCCTTCGGGGATAGAGTATTCAAAGGCATGAAACAGATAAATATCAGCTCCTTGAAGAACGAGCTAGTGAGGCAGTTTTCTGGTAAAACGAAAACAAATCAAGAGGATAGTGTAAGACTTTGTTGCCTCATGCTGCTTGGCTCCTTCTTCACTATTTCTGGCCCACAGCTTGCATGGGGCTATTTGGAGCTGGTTGAAGATTTAAACAACATGAAAAAATATGATTGGAGTGGTGCCATTTTGGAATACCTTATGGAATCAATTCATAAGAAGGTAAGCACTTCCACAAGGGTCCAAGGATGCACAACCCTCTTACTGGTATGATTTATTTGCACCATTATGATTCATTTTCATCTTTTTCAATAATCTTCTTTTCTGTTCATTTTCATCTTTCTCAATCATTTTCATCTTTCTCAATCATTTTCATCTTTGACATTCATTTTCATCTTTTAGGTTTCATCTTTCTAATTCATCTTCCCATGTTATTTTTGCAGTACTGGTATTGTGAGCTCACAGGCGTGATTGCACCAATAAATAACAAACAAATCATGCCTCGATGTATAAAATGGGACCTCAACCAGAACAGGAGAGGTATCTTTGCAGGTCATGATATCATTGCAAGACCGGTGAGCTAAATCAGTTATGCATTGTATACAATTTCTTATCTTTGATCTTTCCAACTAATTTATACTAATTTCAACGGCAATTGATGTAGGCCAATCCTGAAAATCTAAATCCCACGGAAGAAGAGCTCGAAGAATATGTGAATCATCAACTCTATGATGAAGGAGATGATGAAGACAATGATGATGCTATTGAAAAAGAAGATGAAGAAGAAGAAGAAGAAGAAGAAGAACAAGAAGAACAAGAAGAACAAGACAATGATGGTGATGAAAAAGATGAAATTGTAGG
Source organism: Narthecium ossifragum (assembly GCA_963920575.1). NCBI lineage: Eukaryota > Viridiplantae > Streptophyta > Magnoliopsida > Dioscoreales > Nartheciaceae > Narthecium > Narthecium ossifragum. The sequence continues at coordinate 12,069,237 of OY986968.1, forward strand.
AGATGACAAGCATGAAATTGAAGGAGCATCTCCCTCACAGTCATCACATGAAAAAGAAGATTGTGGTCTGCATGATGTTGATACCCAAAGGAATGATGAGCCAAATGTACAGCCTCGGGTTGGGAATGTGAGTATAATTTTAATTTTCATCTTTGTGATTTTCATTTTCATCTTTATGTACATTTTCATCTTTGTGAGTGTAATTTCCATCGTCCTTATCCATTATCATCTATGATTGTTCATTTTCATCTTTGTGTGTCATTTTCATCTTTTGTCATTCATTTTCATCTTTTCAATTTCATTTTTCATCTTTGAATTATTTATTTTCATCTTTGTGAGTGTCATTTTCATCTTCATGTGTTCATTTTACTCTTTTCAATATCTTTCTTGTGTTGAATGAACAAGTTCATTTCTTTTGTATTATGGTCGGCGAAACATACAGCCGGAGCCGGAGATTAGCATCATTGACAGCCTAAAGATTGAGATCAACGGGTTGAAAAAAGATAATGAGGGTCTGAGGGAGAAGATTGAGCTCCTTGAATGCGATAAATTGGAGATGGAGCTTTCAATAAAAAAAAAGGAAGAGGAGCTCAATCAATATGCAAATGAGAATATGCAGATCATTATGGATAAAAAGAAGCTGGAAGAGAGGCTTCAAGCACTTGAAAATCCAATCAGTGTGTCTCCCTTGATTGCTGATGTCTCTCCTCTTGAAAAAAAGATTCAACAATTGATAGGAGATCTCAAAGATAGAGATCGGACACTCTCATCTTTCAAAAACAAAGTACAGCTTGCAACCGATGAGCTCAGCCAAAAGAGGCTGGAGTGCAAAGCGCACAGCGAACAAAAATCAAAGCTGTTGAAAGATGTTGAGGAACAAGAGTCCATGATCAGCAAGTTAAATGCTGAGATAAATTTGATGAGGAAGGAGCACGAAGAAACAATTCAAGATGCTCACGCACAACTGGTAGAAGAGCAAGCAAAATTTAAGGAGCTCCAGTGTGCAACAGCTACTGACCCAAGCTCCATGGTATTGAGGGTAAAGTCAAAAAAGAGAAGTCTAAAAAGAGACCTAAAATACCAATACAGCAGAGGAAAGAAGGCATGTAATAGGTATGCTGGAGATCTAAAGAAGTTGAAGACGAAGAATAAATGTCAAGGTGGCAAGGAACTCGATATTCAAGCATACAACAAATTAAGTGAAATTATTGGGGAATCTGGTGTAAGGTAACAACACAAGCTCCATTGTGAACATTTCTCTTCTTTAATATAAGAAATTTAAGTTACTGACAGTTAACATACTATGTATGCAGTGCCACAGTATGGAGAAACAAGGATGCTTTTAACAAAATTGTAGTTGCAGAAGACATCCTTGACATCCTCAATGGGGCTTACATCTCAAACAATGTAAAGCAATCATTATTGTTATCATTGTCTGACCTATTTTCATATTTCTCAATTACTTATTTTTATCTTTGCCATTCATTTTCATCTGTGTCCATTTTCATCTTTGTCATTTTCATTTTCATCTTTGTCATTTTCATTTTTCATCTTTGTCATTTTCATTTTCATCTTTGTCATTTTCATTTTTCATCTTTGTTATTTTCATTTTCATCTTTGAGTGTTCATTTTCATCTTTGAGTGTTCATTTTCATCTTTGAGTGTTCTATGAATTCTTTTTTATCTTTTGGTGATCATTTTCACTCTTCTGACCTTTCAGGTTATCGATGCGTATGCAAAAATACTTAGTGAGGAAGAGTCCATTCCTAAAACATGCTTGTTCATGGAATCAAACTGTTGGGTATGTGCATCTTTCACATAAACTTCACCATTACTAGCATCTGTAATGATCATTACTGATGCAATTGTATATGCATATGCAGGAATTCATTGTACACCAAAAAAATAAAGAATTCACAAAGATGGTGTACTTGAAAACTGCTGAAGCCAGTCTACAGGAGCCTCAACCTATTATTTTCTTTCCAATCTGCTCCAATGGCCGCTTCAAAGACAGGGAGCCCAACCACTTTACACTATTAGTGCTTCATCTTGAGAATGAAAAGTGGTATTTCTATAATTCTATGAAAGAAAGAGATGCCCGAGAGGATCCATTCTTTGAAGACGCCAAGAGCCTTGTAAGTCAAACACTCGGTACATGTATTTATGAATACCACATGGATTCAACCTTGGCTTAATGCACATTTAAATCTTCCTTTTTCATGTAGAAAGAACACATTGAGTCGCTAGCAAAAGAATTAGTGGATGTTAGCACTCAAGATAGTATCCTCCCCATCGAGAACGTCGACGATATACCACAACAAGGATCTTCGACGTAAGTGCTTTATCATTTAATAGACTGGCAGCTCATGCATTTGTAAATCTTAAACATTAAACGCTACATGAGTCTAACTTCAGCTTTCTCAAAAAACGACAGGGCTGATTGTGCCATATTTGTCTGCTACTATATGGAGATGCTGACACTTCATCAATCAATGCCAAAAGAGTTGAAGAAAGCAGATGTCAACAAATTCAGGGCAAAGATTGTAGAGAAACTGGTTTTGCATGATTGAAGCAAGCATAGCTAACACATTGTTACGTCTAACTCAATTACATCTCATTGTACATTCAAAGATTGACAAATACATTATTATTTTGAAGTTCTTTATTGTATTTTCAAGTTGTAAATACAAAGATATAGTTACATTACACTGGTATCTGATGTCTAAGATGTATTCATACCAGAAAGATCAAAATTACAAGCATTTTCATCTTTGTGTCATTCATTTTCATCTTCGTCTGTTCATTTTCATCTTTGTGTGTTCATTTTCATCTTTGTGTGTTCATTTTCATCTTTCCCAATTTCATTTTCATCTCTAACAGTCATTTTCATCTTTCTCATGCATTTTCATCTTTATGAGTGTTATTTTCATCTATGAGTGTTCATTTTCATCTGTTTGAGTGTCATTTTCATCTGTGTGTTCATTTTCATCTTTCCCAATTTCATTTTCATCTTTAACAGTCATTTTCATCTTTCTCATGCCTTTTCATCTTTATGAGTGTTATTTTAATCTTTGTGTGTTCATTTCCATCTTTTCCAAATTAATTTTCATCTTTGTCATTCATTTTCATCTTCCTCATGCATTTTCATCTTTGTTCATGTTATCTTCATCTTTGTGTGTTCATTTCCATCTCTCTCATTCCATTTTCATCTTTCTTAATATATATGGTCTTTCATGTCATAAATGCATGATTTCATGCAAAAAACAAAAGCATCATTTCATCCAGAGCATTATGTATGACTCAACTGCACATCAGCAAAGTAGACAAAAATGAACAGAAAATATGAAAATCTGCAATGTTCATAATTGGTTGAATAAAATCAGAATCCACTCATTTTCTTCCAATACAAAATTTCAATAAATGATTTCATTGCAATGGTTCAGTACATGTCTTTCGGTTATGATTCCCCTCGAGACCACAACGCGAACATTTCATGCTTCGCACATCCTCACCCCTTGATCTGATCCTCTTCTTCCTCGGCCTTCCTGGAGGCCTCCTGGATAACGGAGGGAGAATTACAGCTTCATCTGTGGACGCATGGCCCGGCTTATCAATAGTAGGAACGGGGTAAATAGGATATGAATAAGACATAGCATATGCAGACTTGTGGAAATAAACATCCACAAACAAATTGAGGTCTTCTCCAGAAGCCATGATGCACGCGATAGCGTGGGAGCATGGCACACCATTCAATTGCCATTTGCAACATGAACATGTCATCTTATCCAAATCAACTGAAACTGATGGATTCGATTCAACTTGGAATAGTGTACTCGTAGAATTCTTGACGAACCAAGTCTTTGCTTCCTCAAATGATGCATTAATTCGCCGATCGATCTCCGGACATATGCAAGAATTCCACTTTTTGCAAGCAGCCCCTCTATCTGCATGTACAAAGACATTGTCAATACCAACAATTATCAATGTCAATTACCAGAAAGATAAAAATGACTCAACAAACATGAATCCATAAATTAAATGTTACATTTTTCAACTTTTAGACCGTACGTACCAAACAATTGTTGCATCAGTTTCGTCCGTATCATGTCCACCATATTAGTGATTGGAAGAAACCTTTCATTCTTAATCCATGAATTGAATGACTCGGCCGCACTGGAACACATCTTACCATACCTATTTCCTTTGAAATAGGCATTCACCCAATACTCCTTTGGTAGATTCAGCAAGAAACTCCCCGCAATCTTTCCACCCTCAGCCAAGAACTCATCAACCTTTTTCTGATAATGTTCGGCAGTCGGAGCATAGGCACATTCATAAAGCTTGTAACACATTTTATCCTTGAACTTACCACTGCAGCGCCTACGACCAAGAGCATCCCTCAAATTTTGTTTCAAATGGAATAAACAATATGCATGAGGGCTCCTTGGAAACACAAAGGACGCAGCTTTTAAAAGCCTAGCGTTCCGGTCTGAAACAAAAGTTATGATCCTGTCCTTTGAAACAATTTCTCTCAAACATTCCAAAAACCAAAACCAATTAGCTTCGTTTTCAGAATCAACAATGGAAAATGCTAGCGGAAATAGACCTGCAAAATTGGATGTGGAAAGAACAAAAAAAGTGAGTAAACAGGAAACACAAAAATGAAGACCTCAACTACAATATATAACTGTCAGAATAAATGGATTCTCCATTTTCATCTTTCTCACTTCATTTTCATCTTTCTTAATCATTTTCATCTTTCTTAATCATTTTCATCTTTGACATTCATTTTCATCTTTGATTATTCATTTTTCATCTTTGTTCAATCATATTTATCTTCGTGTCTGTCATTTTCATCTTTGTGTGTTAATTTTCATCTTTGTCTTTCATTTACATATTTGGATCATTCATTTTCATCTTTCTCACTTCATTTTCATCTTTCTTAATCATTTTCATCTTTGACATTCATTTTCATCTTTGATTATTCATTTTTCATCTTTGTTCAATCATATTTATCTTCGTGTCTGTCATTTTCATCTTTGTGTGTAAATTTTCATTTTTGTCTTTCATTTACATAGTTGGATCATTCATTTTCATCTTTGGATCATTCATTTTCATCTTTCTCACTTCATTTTTATCTTTCTCGATCATTTTCATCTTTGACATTCATTTTCATCTTTGACAGTCATTTTCATCTTTGTTCAATCATATTCATCTTTGTGAGTGTCATTTTCATCTTTGTGTGTTTATTTTCATCTTTGGATCATTCATTTGCAGAGGTATCAAGCAATAACAAACTCAAGATAAGACTCTTACCTTGGTTGCCATCCTTGGCGGTGGCAGCCAGCAAATGCCCTTTGAATTTTGTCTTCAAATGTGTTCCATCAAGGAAAAGCAATGGCCGACAAAATCTAAAACCATCTATGCAGCCCTTGAAAGCAACAAACATCCTTCTGAAACGGCCAGAATTCTCATCAACTTCAATAGAAATACAAGATCCAGGATTTGCATCGACCGCAGCCCTAGAATACCAACGTAAATCTTCAAAAGATTCATCATGGTCACCAAAAACGCTCTTCTTAGCCAACTCAACCCCTGACCATGCGTGGTCATAAGATATATGTAAACCATAGTTTGTTGTGAACTGCTTAACTATGTCAATAGGACGCGTCGGTGTCTTAGAACGTAACTGATCTTCAATCAGACTTGCAACCAGCTTAGAGCTCATCCGATTATGCTTATAGGCACGCGAAGCTGCTCCACATGTATGGACGTTAATAAGCTTCCTGATATAAAAGAACCCATTGATCGGTTCATGAGTAGCGTGCACCATCCAATCACAACCAGTACTATCTCTCTTCGGGCACTCCGCTGTGACTCTATGAGGCTCATTTCTCACAAAGTTGTACCCGTAGCCCGTTGCAAGTGATTGCTTCCGCAAACACAATCTAAAGTCCGTGACACCACCTTCAAATTTCTGCCCCACATGAGTGATAGATCGATCCCAACCAACCGTCATCAACGTCTTTTTCTGATGACGACAAAAACCAGCCAGCATATCAACCTCGGCTTCATCAGCGACATTCTCAATCTGTGAAGAACCCACATCACTTTCACTGCCACAAATGCTAAGACCAACAACCGAAACTCCCACATCAATAAACTGGAGCCCCAAAGAACCTGCAACCGAAAACAATCCATCGAGATCACAATCCGATGCAATGACGCATCTCGGATGCCCAGGTATTGCATAATATAGCCGTAAGACATCCATAGACAGATTGGTCCATCTCTCACAAAGATGATTCACAAGCTGATGAAAAGAAGCCCCGATTCTCGCTTCCCAAACAACAGTATCATCATCATACTTGCATAACAACAGCAACTTGTCCAACATATTATGATCCTGTACACACCACATGTCAACCGAGAATGCAAACCTTGGATTACAATGCATTAGAAGTAGAAACCGAAAGAAAATCAACCAAAAAACAAATAAGATCACACAATAATACTGAAGAAAGTGACCAATAAATCAACAATAAAAACCTAATCAACGATCTCAACAGCAAAATAACCACGGAATAAAACATCCAAAATATAAATTAAGAATCGTAATACTTACGAGGTAGAAGGAAGGAGCAGGCGTCCACGTGCTAGGGTTCTCGAAGAAGACGGCGAATGATCCTCAAAGGACGACGACGACAACTACAAACATGACCAATAAATCAACAATAAAAATGCAATCAATGATCTCAACAGCAAAATAACCACGGAATAAAACATCCAAAATACAAATTAAGAATCGTAATACTTACGAGGTAGAAGGAAGGAGCAGGCGTCCACGTGCTAGGGTTCTCGAAGAAGACGGCGAATGATCCTCAAAGGACGACGACGGCAACTACAAACAACTCGCTGACGCGAGTTAGTTCGTCGGAGGAAGACGACATCAACTAAACATCGTCGACCGTGAACGACTGAGGAACAAGAGCCGATGGCACGTGTGCGGTGGATCATCCAAGGAAGACGAGACGAGGGAATGCGAGACGACGGAAGGCGAGACCACGCAATAAGGATGCTACCATTGCCAAATAAGGTTATTTTAGACATTTCTATCATTAATACGCCACAGCTCATCACTGATGGGGTTTTAAACTTAAAACGTAACCTGATGGGGTTTTTAATGATATTTCTTGTTAAAATGGGGTTAATGACAATTAACTATTTAAAAAATCATTTGGGATCTAACATTTTAAAATCAATTTTGACTCCCGTTAGTAAATTTTGACTTTACCGCATCAGCCTGACCTTGCTTGTCAGCCCCGACGTGAGATCAGACCCTCAACGGCAAGGTAGCGAACCAACATATATATATATATATCACTGCCTCGCTCTTCTTCTTCACCACCCGCGGCGCCATCCGTCTTGACCTCTTCTTCTGCTCTCAACGTCAGCCCATATCTGCTCCCCACCATAACCCCAATCGGAGCCTCAATGGCGAGATCAGTGACCTCGGCGGCAGGGTCGGTGATCACGCCCTCCGCCTCCGCCAACTCCTCCGCTGCCCATCACCCCCCATACCCACGAACGCCTAGGAGACCGTGCCTCAAAACATAAGGCCACGGTGACGGACGACGGTTCGCCACCTCCTCCCATCACCATCGCTTCTTCCGGCGCTTACATGTTGATCGGAGCGAGTCTGACGAGCGCGGGAAACATCTCCAGCCCCACCTCGGTGGCGAGCAATGGACTTTATGAATGTGGGAAGCGACGGATTGGAGCTTCGCGGCAAGGGTTCGTGTTAGTCAAAATAATGACTAACCAATCAATGATTAACATGTCAGCATAATAAATATAATTAACAGAATGTCACATCCAAATTGAGCGATATCGCTCAAAGATAAGTTCATCACCTTAAGAATGATATCGTTCAGAGAAGTCTATCGATATAGTTCGAGAGAAGTCTATCGATATCGTTCGAGAGAAGTCTATCGATATCGTTCGAGAGAAGTCTATCGATATCGTTCGAGAGAAGTCTATCGATATCGCTCGAGAGAAGTCTATCGATATCGCTCAGAGAAGTCTATCGATATCGCTCAGAGAAGTCTATCGATATCGCTCAGAGAAATCTATCGATATCACTCAGAGAAATCTATCGATATCGCTCAGAGAAATCTATCGATATCGCTCAGAAAAGTTTATCGATATCGCTCAGAGAAATTTATCATCATCGCTCAGAGAAGTTTATCGATCGAAGAGAAGAATCATCAATAAAAAATGATGACTGTTTTTACATAAAGAAATCATCAATCAAGAGCGATGATAATTTAAGATGGATAATATTGTTGACTAAGAACGATAATCTTCTTTACACAAGAAGTTTATCGACCAACAACAATCATAAGTTATCGACCAAAGACTTGGTTCATTTATAGATAACAAGATGTCAGTTCTGGACGATAAAGAAGTGAAATAAGAGAAAACACCAATCAAGGAAAATGACAATATGTACACAAGCCTACCAACCCGACGCAACCGTCATCGGCTAGAAGCTTATCGCCCAGAAGCAAACGTCATCGGTCAAAGCAAAGAATGAAGAAACGAGGAAACATCGGAGAACATGGGACACGCGGCTCATCCAGAGTAAAAGATGGAAAACGACAGAGAACGTGCTGGACTAAGCAGTTGAACTGCTCTAATATAAATAGTTTTCTTCCTTCACCATGTAATCTCTCTTACGAACATTCTACAGAGCCTGCGCGGCTGGTTTTCCTTCATGTCTTTTAAGATGTTTTCTGTTCCTGTAAGTTGATTTCTTTAATATAATGATATCGTTTCTTCAATTCTTAGTTAGTCTTTTCCGCTTTAAATAGTTTAGATTACTATTTTAGATGGATAATCTAGTTTTAGATGGTTCCTTTTCCTTGTTCTTTATTTAAAGTTTTCTTTACTGCATTTCCTTAGAATAATTTAATATTAGGAGTTCTAATTTCTAGGTTAGATTAATTTAATGAATAGGTTTAGATGCATTTTCCTGGATTTAGTAATTGAGGTTGATCTTTAATATTTTATTTAGTAATTTCGTAATCCTAGATAATTTAAGAGTTTTATTAGGTTGATTTAGATAATTTTTAGTTAATTCTGATATGTAGTTTTAATTATATTATTAAATTAGGTTCAATCTAGGTTTTCATTTAACTTGACATCTCTGATTTGAACAACGTTCAAAGGAGTAGAACTTAACTGCAATCATTTGATATTTAAGTGTGGAATAGAATTTGACTTTGACTATTTGACCGGTCAACAGTTAGATTTCTTATCTAACAGTTCGTCAGAATTCTTGGACGGCGGTGAAGGAGTTTACAATCCGAGTCGACATCTTTGAAGGAAGCTTCAAGGAAGTCCTCCGATGCTTCTGGGCTCGTCACAGTGGCGTGAAGAGGCATGGACGGCGAGATCTCCGTAGTGACGGTCATAGAGGTGTTGGACGGCGACAAAGAAGCGGGGTTTGAGGGAGGAGGCGGTGCGGAAGGTTTGGCTGTCACACTTTGATCCATAAATGCTTGAGAAATCTAAACCTGTTCATTTCCAATCAGGCACGATAGGATATAAATTTCAGAATTAATTTGAACAATTCGACTTCCAATGGTAAAATTGTAATTCTAACAATCTATTAACAATTTCAATTCTATGATTTTATAAATTTAAGGGTTAATAGCATTTTCCTCCCCTCTAGTTTGGAAATATGTCAATTTACCACCTATATTTTAAAAGGTGACAAAACGCACCTTTAATTTATCAATGTGGCCGTTTTGGACCCAACCAGCTAAACTCCGTTTGTCGGGCTGACGACAAATCGACTGAATAAATCCATTTGACCGATTTTGACTGGTTTGACCAATTTTTGGGAGAAAAGGTGAGAGAGAGAGAGAGGAAGATGGGGAGAAGGGCTCACTCTCTCTCTCACTGCCGACGCGCCTGGCGGCGGAGAAGGGCTCATCCTTTGCTCTGGGGACCTCGTCACCCGCATGGGAGGAGGAAGGCGGGGAGGGCGTTGTGCTGGTGGCTCCCAGCGTGCTGCCTATCGACCGCGTTCCCAGCGTAACTTCAAAACACGTCTACTAAGTAGTTCTCATCTCATTAGTCAATATTTGAAACCGTAAGTCCAAGTTATGTCTTCAATTTGAATACGTAACTTGGAGTTACCCCCATCTGTGACGGGTTTAAAAAAATGAAAGGCCACGTCAGTCAGCGTGGCGCTGACTTGGCCAAAAAAGACATATACCCATTAATATTTTCTCAACATATATGTATTAATAATATTTTTTTAAAAATAATATTATTTTTTAAAAAATTTCTTTGAAGTTCGATGGACCATATAAAAGATGGACTCAGACTACGCGTACTGAACGATAATTTAGTCATGGATAATTTAGTCATCTATATTATCTGTATTTTGTTTTCATAGGTTGATAGTTGTTGGAGTACTCTGAGTTTGTGTGGAGGGTGGTTCCGTGGCATGCAGAGAAGGGTGTGGTGGTGGTACGTACGTACGTACGTGGGAGGTGTGTTGCACTCAACCGCGTTACAGTGCCTGCAGGCTTGGGAATCGATTTCCAAGGACGTTGGAGTTGGAGTTTTCTTCAGAAGAGAATTTTTACGTGTGGCATGATCTTCTGGAATACCGATGTAGCTCGTGAAGGGCAATTGGGGTCTGCCGAGTTGATTGCTGGAGGATGCAGCATTTTGATGATAATATTGATTTTTCTACAGATTGATTTTGATGATGCAAACCGGCCTTCCGGCAGGTAGAGTTTTTGACACTATTACACTTAGAACAGGGTAATATCCTACGTGGAGTTTGTTTGAACAATTTCAATGTCGGGAGCATTGCAGTCCTGTGATGCATCATATCTAGTAGATTCATCGGTCGGGGTCGGATCGAACACCGATATATCGATTCAAAGACCAAACCCAAACCAATCCATTTATTAAACAGGTCGATTTTATCAGTCCAAATCCAATCCATTTATAAATGGATCAATTCGTCCAGACCCGTCTAACCCGTTTATTAAACGAGTCGGATCGGGTTTAGGTCCGGTTGACCCGTTTAACAACAATCAAGTACTAAATTATCAACTAATCAATAAAATTAATAAGCAATAAAATTACAACTTGCTTCAATTACATTCAAACCATCCAACCTAAACAATAAAATTACAATTTGTTTCAATTCTCCTTGATGGGATGAAATCACATTCAAATTAGTCCTAAAAGCTTAAGTGACATTAAAATTAAACGGGTAAACGGTTAAACTGATTGAAACCCGACCTGACTCATTTATTCGTGAGTCGTGAATGGGTCAACCTGTTTATGACCCAAACCCAATAACACCAAATACAAACCTGTTTATTTCGGGTAGGGTTGAGTTCACGGATCATGACATGGATTGACACCCCTAATCATGCCATGTAACTGACGCTCACCAGATCTTATGATATAATATGAAGTCTCATCTTTTAGCAATTAACTGACTAGATTTTATGATATAATATGAAGTCTCATCTTTTAGCAATTAACGAGAGTGCAACAGCTCGGCTGTTCATACATCCGGTCCATAAAATGAAATCGACCAAACAAACCTAAAGTGACTTTATCGACCGGTGCTTTTTTTTTTGCCATTTAGATCATCTGATGAGAGAACTGTTGTTGATTTGTGTGTGAAAGGTCACTACATATAAATTTAATCTGTAATTGAATGCTAATATTGTGCCACCCTTGCTAAAAACCTCGTGAAATTGAATTTAAGCTAAGATCAGCCTATATATGAATACTTGCATACTATTCGTAAAATAAAACCACATGAGATCTAAATATAAATACTTAATGGGCACTTCTCTATGGATGAAACGACTGAATTACAAAACTTATGACTCTCCATCAACACAAACATGATACCTCATACATTTCAACATACTGACTGTTTCTCGCATCATTCTCTATTGTCTAGAAAAACTTTTCAAGCTTTAATTCTGTTGCTATTTTCTATTATCCATTAGAACTGATACAAAGAGGCTCCAAAGGATTTAAGGAGATAGAAATACATACCTAAACACAAAACAGAATTGTAGCTCTTTTGGCTTGATTCATCAAAAAAAAAAAAAAACACAAAACAGAACACCTTTCACAAAATACTTAAAGCGTCATGATATCGGCGATCAGGGAGAGGGGTCGAATGTTTACACGGCCACCGTATGCTGCAAACACGCCCATCACCTCTTTTACAATCGTCGCTCTCGCCGCCTCCTCCCCGTATGCCGTGAGCAATGCACGTATGTCGTTGGTGACTATCCTTCTGACATCCAAGCTGTCATCTAAGTTAGTACCAAAAAACAAGGAAGTTCACTCCGGCAGTTTGCAATGAGAGAGGCTGGTCCTTGGGGCGAATTACACAGCACTGTTCAATGTTCTTTGTGCCCTTCAAGAACACCTTGTTCGCTGTTTTATGAGCAATCTGTAACAAAGTTTGAAATTTGTGTCAGATGTGAGCAGAGTAGGAAAAAAAAACCTTAAACATCAGTACATTCTGAAAATGGTCCAATGAGATATTCCTTTATATTTCAGATGCAGTCTATGTGATAGGAGCTGCTAATGGGTGCAGGTCGTATATAGAGCTGGAGCTGGTGGAAGGAAGCAGAGAAACTGTAGAAGAGGAAGTCAAGGCCAGAGGGAGTAGCAGAGAATTAGAAGAGGGAGAAGAATGAAGGAAAGAAGATGTAGTATTCCACTACAAGAAAAAGGATGTTTAGTGACAACACTTTGTGTCACTGTAAACATGGTTCTCGTCACTGAAGATGCTTTAGTGACGACAATCGTGACAACAACTGTTGTAGCTTGTGTGGCCATTGCTAATACGTTAGTGACGACAAATATATCTTGTCACAGATAACTATTGTTTTAGTGACAACTATGAGTGTCACTATAGTATATACACTTGTCACTATGACTCGTTCTAAATCGAATGGGGTGTGAATTAGTGATAATATTAGCGACAACATTCTTATCATTCATTAATTCTTTCTGTGACAATATTTTTCTCTCGTCACTGGTAAAGATTCAGTGACAAAATATATTAAATTTGTTTACACTAATTCGCGTCACTAATTTAAGTATGTAACAACAAGTGTTGTAACTAATAATATTATCGTTGACAATATTAATTGTTGTCACAAAAGATATTTGTTAGTGACAACAATTGTTGTAACAATCAAATGTGATGTTGGTTACGAAAATAGTTACAATGACAACTCTTATTGTCACAAAAATCATAAATAGTGACAAAACATTATTATTGTCACAATTACATTTGTTAGTGACAATAATTGTTATCACAACTTAAGGTTATTGACAATCTTCATTGTCACAAATCGTAAACTAGCTACATGTTATATTGTACGTACAGTTTTAATCTAATGAACTTATCAATTGACATACATTCAATATAAAATAAAACGAGCATTACAAATAAAATTTTATTAATCAAATTTCTTGTCATCTTGAACTAAACTTAGCCACAAAAATGCACACAATCAAATATGGACATGAGCAAAACCTTAACCGGAAGATAATAGGACTGCCGATGGCAGCATAAACATCAGCTGCACTAGTACTGGAGTCTTTACATGTCCACTTTCTATGGTCAGGTAGATTTTCCAAGCAAGCATTGTAAGGGAACAACAAGAGTTCTCCTGTTGCTGCTTTTGAATTTCCCCACTTGAACTTAAGGTGCTTCACCACTGATGATATCCTTTTACGGGATCCTAAAGTTAACTCCAGGAAAGGGTTATACTTATCCTCAAATTAACAAGATGAACACAAAAAATCACATTGCAGCTGTTAGAGAACATAGATGGATTAGCTTTAACCATAATAGTATCTACGTCATCATCATAGCAATGTCATGATTCAAAAGCATAGTGTCAGTTACATGCCTTAATGTAAAAAATTTACCTTTTCCAGCTCTTTGCGAGTAGTTTCATCAATTGGAAACAGGAAGTTTGAACTTTTCTGGGTATTGTGGACATTCTTTTGCTAAGGTCCCCAGAACAACAGGTGCATTTTTCTGGATGGGAGATCCTACATCAGAGATCCGAGGAAGTAAGTGCTTGAGTCGGACAACGTACTGGTTGCCCACTTATAACAGTACTAGATTTCACTGAAGGACAATACTTTTAGAACTTGCAAAAATATTAAGAACATTAGAAATTGCTAATCTATGAGAATGCGCCATGGAAAATAATAACTACATTAGTACTCTTTTACAAGTTATCTAAATAATGCATGTAGATCTAGTCAACAATTACACTTCCAGAGCTGCATGTCAGCCATGAACAAGTATGGAGGCAACATGCGGAACAAATATACCAAGTGATCTACACACATCTCAGTGACCCCACTGAATTTGCACACATATGTAGATCAACAGATCCTAATATCCTAATAGGGAAGAAAATAGTTGCATCCTGGAAATATATAATTAGCATTTATATCCACCATGCATTCGTGAATTGCCATGTCTACGTACAGTTTAACTTTAAGCTTGAAAGCAGATGACCAGATTTCTGAATCAATTGCTGGTAACAAATTGCTCCAATAGTTGCAGGGGGGGGGGGTCAAAATTAACATTTTCTAAACCACTCCTTTAGTTGTCTCCGCAAAAAGAAATAATTAGCAGTTCTGTATACCCTCCTTTACGAATTAGACGTATCCATGCGAGTTTTTATATGTGAGTTAACAATTAGATAGACATATAATCACTTGAGGATTCAATGGTTGTAGTCAATACACTCTAACAAGCATCAGAAGCATGATACAGGTCAAACACAAGATCGGGTAGTGAAATAACACAGATAACAACCTGCTATTTTCCGTTTCTGTATGGCAGATCTTGTAGTAGACAGCTTGGATTTGGAGGAGCAAACTCTTTGACTTGATCTTCCCCTTGTAGATGTGTTATTAGTTGTTTTATGATGTTGTCCGGAAGGTTTCATGGTTGCTTAATTGTCCAGGACGCAGAATTCCACCAGACACAACCTTCCTTTTCAAGTTGAAATGACAGTAGATATTCTGTGGTACAATTGGATTAGCTTATTCCCTGCAGACGCACCAGCAGAAATGAGTTCGTCTTCCCTCAAGCAGGTGGCTTAAGTCCAGGAGAAAAACCATGTATGTTTTAATGTTTATATCAATTATGAGTCCACATGATTGTCCTCCGTCCTCTGTAAAAAGTACATAGAAGCATGACATCATAGAAATGCACCATTAAATCATTTCTCATAAAAAAACCTACAACCAAAGAAATAAGCATATAACAAGAAACACTGAACATAATGCTAAATCAATTCCATAAGTATAAACACAAGTAAGCCCTCCATTAATAATTTATGAGTTCAGATAAGTAAACTTAGAGCAAATTTCTAGTTGCCTCATGTGACTTGCAAACTTAACATCACTTGCTATTCGCTACACTTTCGTTGTATCACTCTCTTCTTCTCAGAGGGCATGTTTGATTGGCTGAAGTGGTTGCTGAAGTCAGTTCAGCTGAAGTCAGTTTAGCCAGTTAAGGTGTTTGGTTGGATGAAAAGTGATGAAAATGCCCTGAAGTCAGTTATATGCTGAAGTGGATGTTTGCCTGTGACTTCAGGGAACGACTTCGGGTGAAAAAACCCCGAAGTCGCTGAACTGAGCATTCACTTCAGCGTTTATTTCCAAACCCACTTCACCCTTTAATCGCGGCACTTCAAAACCCTTCGCTCCTAGGGTTCTTCGCGAGAGTCGCTCTCCCTCGTCGCCGCCATGATCCCGATATAGGGTTCTTCCTCCCTCTCCGACCTCCCTCCTCCTGCTAATGGCCATTTATGTTGGCTTTCGTCTTCCTCCGAAGATGGCATCCTCCTCCGCGATGACCCGGATATAGGGTTGCGTCTTCTCTCCGACCTCCCTCCTCCTTCCCATGGACGCTGATGTTGGCTTTCGTTCTCCTCCTTCGACGAAGATGGCCTCCTCCTCCCTTCTCGGACGGCGATCTAGGGTTTCCTCCTACGCTTGAAGCCGGATCTTTGGATCTTGACTACTCCGGCTGATCTTGGGTCCGATCCCGCTGGAAGTGGCTGTGCTGCAAGCATGGGCTGCAATATTGAGAAGCTTCGTGACGGGCGGCATCTGATCCCCTTTGCCTTCTTGGAAAGCACCTGAATCCCCGAGCAAAGGTCTTCCAAACCTGATCCCCTCTGTATATTGTCTCGATACTTGATTTATTCGTCTATAATCGTTGATTTGGTGGTATTTGTTTGTAACGTATGTGATTTCGACTGGATTTGGAGTTTTTGTTTGTGCTCTATAAGTCTGATCCCCTCTACGTTGGCATGTATCTTGGGATTTCTTTGCTGCTCAACCAATAAGGTGATCTATTTCATCTGGATATATTTTTTCTTGATCTTTGATCTCTGATTTGGTGGTGTTTGGTTGAAATCTTTGGGGTTTCTTGTGGATTTCGAGTTTTTTGGTGCCCTGTGTACTTGATCATCTATGTTGGCCGTTTGGCTTGGGATTTCTTCACTGTTCAACGAATCTGATGGTTTATTTCATCTGAGATTTGTGTTTTTCTTGCTCTATGATCTCTGATTTGGTGGGGTGTGGAAGTAATATTTTTGGTTGGCATGTATCCCATAACTTGATCTATATTAGCATGTATCTGTGTTCCCGATCTATGTTGGCATGTATCTGTGTTCCTGATCTATGTTGGCATGTAGCTCTGTTCCTGATCTATGTTGGCATGCATATGTGGTTTTGGGATTTATGTTGGACAACACATATTTTTAACTGGATTGGCATTGGCAAATGATGATATGCATGTATTTGGTTCCTTGGTGGCTTGGATGGCTTGGCAGCAACCAGCTGCCTTGCTGGAACCTTTTCAATGTTTGAATATGTGGTTTACTTGGATGATCATGATGAATGCAGCTCTGTTTGATCCCATTGTTGTTTGGCTTTTTGGCATGCTAACTGATGTTTATAGATTTGTTTTAGTTCGGAATTATGTTGGATAACTGTTATGTTTATATGGATTGGCTTTGGAAAATGATGATATACATGTATTTGGTTCCTTGGTGGCTTGGATGGCTTGGCAGCAACCAGCTGCCTTGCTGGAACCTTTTCAATGTTTGAATATGTCGTTTACTTGGATGATCATGATGAATGCAGCTATGTTTGATCCCATTGTTGTTTGGCTTTTTGGCATGCTAACTGATGTTTATAAATCTGTTTTAGTTCGGAATTATGTTGGATAACTTTAATGTTTATATGGATTGGATTTGGGAAATGATGATATGCATGTGATGAAATTATTGTGGTTTGATTCTGATTTATTTTTGACACAGTTTTGTCTTATGCTGTATTACATGCGATGAAATTATTGTACTTGCTAATTGAATGGAAGCTATGCTGGGCATTATGAAATGATAAACTTTATTTTTTAATGCCTTTCACTGACTTGTTTCGTTATTATGCTAGAATATAGACGCTCATGCTTGCTTTAGTTGATCCCCTACTTAAAGCTTATTTTTTAATGCCTATCACTGACATGCTCATGTTGTTATTAGCTGATGCCCTATTTGAATTTATGATTTCATGTCTTGTACTTTAGATTACTGTTATGTTGGTATATAGCTGTTTTACATGCTCATGATAGATGTGTTATAGGGTTTTTAGTTAAATATTTTACTTTTCTACTAGATGGCCAATGGCGATGACGAGCATTTTGAGCGCATGAGGATGCTAGCTGCAGCCTATGTAGTCGTTGTCACGGTTGCACGACGCTACCTTGACTCGCGTGATAACACATGTGTTATACCACGCGAGCAACGACTTGTGTTACGAGAAGGGCATATGGATAGGATATTGAGACCGGGGGGGGATTACTGCGTTAGTTACATACGTATGGATGCGGACGCGTTGCATCAGTTAGCTGGAGTGATGAGAGTACGTCAACTTCTTGTGGACACTGATCATGTCAAAGTTGAAGAACAATTATGTATATTCCTGCATATTGTGGGCCATAACACGAAAAATCGGGTCATGCGCATGGAGTTTATGTTGTCTGGTGAGACCATCAGTCGATATTTCCACATGGTATTGAAGGCGGTACTAGCCCTACGCGACACATTTATGCAACAGCCTGGCCCATCAACACACTCTGAAATTTTGTACAACCATTCATATTATCCGTACTTTAAGGTACTATCCAACCCTCTCTCGGGTCATAAGCATTTCATGCTTTCCAGAACTCACCATGAATTCTTCACTTGTTTCCCTGTAGAATTGTATCGGCCTCATCGATGGAACTCACGTAGATGCCAGTGTCCCCGCCGACATGGCACTTCCCTTCCGAGGGCGTAAGGGGCTTACACAGAACGTGTTAGCTGCTGCTACTCCTGACCTCCGTTTTACTTACGTTTTGGCCGGTTGGGAAGGGTCGGCCAATGACTATACTATCTTGAAAGACGCCCTTTCTCGACGACCTCCCGGTGGCTTGAAAACCATTGAAGGTATAACGTAGCCCCACACAATCGTCGTTTAACTTCATACTTGATTAGGCGTACTAGTCGTTTGAAACCCTTTCTTATATTGTAGGGAAGTATTACCTTGTAGATGCCGGGTACCCAACCTCGCCTGGGTTTGTTGCACCATACCGGGGCGTAAGGTACCATCTCAACGAGTATGTTGGACGCATTCCAGAAAACGAAAAGGAGCTCTTTAACCTATGTCATTCATCGCTGAGATCTAGGATTGAACGAGCGTTCGGTTTGCTTAAGAACCGCTTCAAGATTCTCACATCACATCCATTTTACCCCTACAGGACACAAGTTGATATTGTCATTGCTTGTTGTATTCTGCATAATTTCATTCTTGATAAATCCCCAGATGACCCACTGATGATGGTTGAGACCATCGAAGATGATCCGCCAATTACACAACCGCGCACGACGAGAGAGCAACGCCGGGAGCAAGGTGTTTGGCTCAATTTGCGCGATGAAATCGCACAACAGATGTGGCTTGACTTCCAACGAGATCGTTAGGGATTTGTTACATGTTTTATTCGGTTGACTGTTTAAGTTGTTACCATTGTTATGTTAAATCTTTCATAAGATCTAAACTACTTGTTATTGTCCTGCTTATAAAAACGCATAACATTCTGTGCACAATGTTAGTGGCGTATGCGGTATATTTTAAATGCATATATCGCATTGGATTATTTACAGAATATGGATTCTTCCTCTCAACCCGACGATGGTTCGCAATTACCTCGTGGTGAGCCTAATGCCAAGGGCAAGGCGAAGGCCCAAGGCAAAACGGGTAGCCAGAACAAGAGGTGGACCGACGCGGAGGAGGCTCACCTCCTTGAGTACCTCGCCGAGGTTAAGAAGGGCCGTCCCAAAGGGGATAGGTGATTTAAAAATCACCACTTTAATGCGGCGGCCAAGTATGTGAATGACAAACTTGACAACCAGGGGGGCTTTGAGCTCAAACATGTTCAGAATCACATGGTATGGTGTCGAAAGAAGTACGACGTCATTAAATCTTTCCAGAAATTAAGTGGTTGTGGATGGACAGAACTGGACAAGAAGTTCTCGATGAATGTGGATGTTGCCGCAGCATATATTGCGGTGCGTTGGCCTTGCCTAATACTTTACAAAAACTTATCGTGAACTTATGTCTTGCATTGAAAATTGGCTAATACTTCTCTTATTATGTAGGCACATCCTAATGCTAGGAACCTTATTAACAAGCCAATCCCTAATTTTGACCTGCTTGTCGCTTGCTGCTGCGAGGAGAGAGCCTCGGGCAGATATGCTCGGTCCGCCCATGACGAGACTGATCCCAACGAGCCTGTCATAGAGCTCGAGGATGCGGATTCTTGCCCCCCCTTTACCCCGACCGATGAGGCTGCCAATAGTCCGGCTGCCATGGACACGGGGAGCACCCCCATGGGGAATAACAATGCTCAAGCAGGCACAAGTGATGGGGAGACATCTGTGCGCATGACTATGGCCGACACAGTTGCGCGTATGCCAGCTCGGGCGTTTGCTAGTAAGCGGTCGAGAGAGACGAGGGATGACACATTTTGAAGAGTCATTGAGAAGGTTGGGGATGCCATTCTATCGGGCAACGTCAAATCGACCGATAAATTATATGCGTCTGTTATGGAGTGTGCTACTGATTACCCCGAGGCGGATCTCCTACGTGTTTTCAACACGCTCAATCGGGATGAGATAGAAGCACGGGGTTTCTTGGTGATGAGCATAAAACACCGAAAGATGTGGTTGCAAGACTTCTTTGACCGAAATAGGCACGATTGACATTTGGGATTTGCATTTACACCTTATATGCCACTAGCACTAGCTGATGATGTGAATTTTGGATCATGTGCATGCAAGCACTACCACTAGCTGCATCATATTTTTGGGATGTATATGTTCATGATGTATGCCCTGTTTACTTAGATATTTGCATCTAAACCTTATATGACACTAGCACTAGCTGGTGATGTGAATTTTGGAATATGTGCATGCAATCACTACCACTAGCTACACCTTATATGACACTACCACTACTTGATTATGTTGTTATGGTTCATATACTTCTGATCCCCTTGTTTACTTGTTGGTTTAACTGGTTGTTGAAACAATTCTGCATATGAGCATGCTCACATGTTGATGGTCAATGACCATCATTGTAGGACTTGAAATCATGAAATATTATGTCGTGTACAAAGGGAGACGACCCGGTGTATATGATTCGTGGCCGGCATGCCATGAACAGGTGCATCGGTTCAGTGGGGCGTGTTATCGAGGGTTTTATAATAGAAATGACGCTTTAAATTCATATCATGAGTATGCATCTCAATTGCCCCGTGCAACTAATTTCGGTAGAAGAGGGTGTGGTTGGTTTGAATTTGGACTTGCAACTGCAATTGGATTGTGTATTGCATTAGGGTTTATTGTGTTTTTCACCATGACATAGATTGATTTCATGGACTTGTGTATGGACTTGTGTATGAACTTGTGTATTGACTTGTGTATTTTCCAATTTGAGTAGATTTCGTGTTCATTGGCAGCTTATATTACTTTTGATGGCAGCCAGGACAATTTTGAATGCATGTTCAATTGATGGTTTGGTTGGTTTATGATTTACTGTTGCTTATGATTATATGGGGATATGATGAAAACTGATCCTATGGTGGATTGGAGGGCTGTTGACTGAGTCCTTTTTGCTGGTTTTGTTTTATTGGTGTTTATGAGACTGGGGAGATGATGACCAATGTCTATATTGTGCCTTGGAGGTCCTTTTGATGGCAGGCAGGACAATTTTGAATGCATGTTCAATTGATGGTTTGGTTGGTTTATGATTTACTGTTGCTTATGATTATATAGGGTTATGATGAAAACTGATCCCATGGTGGATTGGAGGGCTGTTGACTGGGTCCTTTTTGCTGGTTTTGTTTTATTGATGTTTATGAGACTGGGGAGATGATGACTATTGTCTATATGGTGCCTTGGAGGTCCTATTGATGGCAGCCATGTTACTTTTGAATGCATTTATATTTCATGTGAATGTTGGTTTATGATTTACTGTTGCTTATGATTATATGGGGAGATGATGAAAGTTGATCCTATGATGGTTTTGTTGGTATCTGTTTTCATTGCCTATTGAATTTTGGGGACATGATGGTGAAATGATGTTCTTGGGGAAGTGATGATTCGAACAAGATGACAGGGTATGAGTGGCTTGGTGATTTGGATGGCTTAATTTGTTAAGCAACCAATTGCCGCCACAAAAGGGCAATGATGATACAAATTCTGAGCCCTTGTATCTTTATACACGATCGTAAGAGGCGAATATAGTGATCGGCAGCAAATTGAAGACTTGTGGAATAATTGTAGAGGAGTTTGTATGTACAAAGACTCAAGTCCTATTGTATTATTTGTATGTACAAGGAATGGTTGTATTTATAATTTGTATGTACAAGGAATGGTTGTATGAGATGATGTCCTATTTGGTGGTATTTGTAGTTATCCCAAAGGTAGTATGTATAATTTGTACTTGAATGTATGAGCACCCCAGTATGCAAATGTTCAAAACAGGAATGAATGACTTCCCTTTATTAGGTGGTTTCAAAATCTTCATTACTAGCTATCTAGTATATATATTAGGTGGTTTAAAAATATATGTTGTATTTTTCAAGTTTGCAATCTAAAGTGGGTGTTTACAGGTGTGTTTTGAAAAAATAGAAGTTGTATTTTTCAACTTTTTTCCTTCACAGCTGTATTTTTTCATTTCATCAATGCATAAAAATGTAAGTAATGTGAGTAATTGCTACATGTAATGGATGATTTTGTTTCAAATGTGGAGAAAAAATACAAGTCGTGTTAGAAAAAATAAAGTCCAACGTATAAAACCCAAATCCAATTCATTTATAAACGGGCCAAACCCATATGACTTGTCTAATCTGTTTATTAAACGCGCCGGGTCGGGTTCGTAGGTCATGACCTGGATTCTCACCCCTAACATTAGCACCATTAGTGATGGCAACGGGGCGGATTCTATGGTATCTGTCCCCGTCCCCGCAGTCCTCTACCCATACCCGCACCGCCCTGTCCCCGCGCGGATAATGGGAATCGCGAATAATTGATTATCTTAATTATAGCATATTGTTATAAGAGGGAAAAAGATTCAAAAAATAACAGCCAAAACCCTTATTTATAGGCCCCAGTCGTGGACTGGTTTGGATCGATCTGGAATAAGTTTGGATCGAGCCAGACAGGGTTGGATCGATCCGGAATAAGTTTGGATCGATACAAAATATTCTGGATCCATCCAGACTGGGTCTGGATCAAGTCTGGATCAATCCAGACTGAGTCTGGATCAAGTCTGGATCCATCCAAACTGAGTCAGGTATGCTCACCACCCGCATTTGGGGTGACCATATCCCCACTTCATCCCCACTTCAAGCATCAACCAAACACCAGAACTCAGAAAATATCAGAACTCAGCATCC
This sequence comes from Narthecium ossifragum, assembly GCA_963920575.1. Classification (NCBI taxonomy): domain Eukaryota; kingdom Viridiplantae; phylum Streptophyta; class Magnoliopsida; order Dioscoreales; family Nartheciaceae; genus Narthecium; species Narthecium ossifragum. Next base: position 12,092,353 of record OY986968.1, read on the forward strand.
ACTTCAGCACCAACCAAACAGCAAAAGTGACAGAATTTACCACTTCTCAGCATCCACTTCAAGCACCAACCAAACACCAGAACTCAAAAAATCTCAGAAAGTAACTCCCCAGAAACTCACTCCCTAGAAAGTCACTCTCTAGAAGTCACTCCACTTCAGCTCACTTCTCAGCAACCAAACAGGCTAGACTCAAAAACCTCATTTAGAACCCTCGCAAACTCCGTTCATAGATTGCTCTCTCAAACTCATGTGCAGTTCTAATGGAAGTAGATTCTCATCATACTTCGATGATTGGAATTGACAGAGTCTTATAAGTAGCATTCATGAATACAAAGTGATAAAGTAATATTCTAGTTCAAATAAATGGTCGAAATCTTTTCCCAATTAGTTTTTCTTCATTTAATTCATTGTTCATTGTTATCTATCTAGCACATTCCTCGGTTAAATACAAAAGAGATACAACCTTATGCACACATCTCCAAAAGCTAAACACACTAAAAAAAATCCTAACAACATACCTTTTCCAATTTTAAAACAAGGGAATTTCCAGCATACAATATATATGAAAGTTCACAAAGAAATCAAGCAACCAACATCCATAACAAAAGCTATACGCCGTTATGCCCACACTTCCAACATGCACAGCTAAACCAATAAAGAAAACCCTAAAACCCCTATCTTTCATGGCTTCAAAAAAAGGGAAGATTCCTGCATACAATTTGTGAAGGTTCATAAAGAACACAAGCAACTAAAATCCTCGACCCCTACGACTTGGCCTCTTATACTATGCACTCACCACAGCACTTCCATCAATATTATCCATCGCATCAAAAGGATCAATTAAAACCGCGCAAACATCAAATTAATCGAATAACAAAATGAATTCTCTTTCACTTTGGAAGATCAGACAAACCTGGAGACTTAAGTCTCAGACGAACCTCTTCCGACACAGGTGAACTCTGGAAGAAGAGAAAAAAAACCTAATCTTCCATCAGGCTCGAAATCTTGCTCCGTAATCTTCGGAGAACTCCAAAAACAACCGCAGATAGAAAGATCGAGAGAGACAGAGAGTAGAGGTAGGGTTCGTCAGACAAGAACCGAGGTGATCAAAAGGATCAAAGGAAAAGACGCCGATGGGTTTCGATCGGGACAATTTGGGAACGCTGGGAGCGGGAGAGGTTTTCAAGAGTTTTCGCTCGAATTGGCGGTATTCCGAGTTACCGCCTACTTTGGAACCAAATTTGGGGGTTTTATCGTCATTATATGACAGCATGACACCGTGCTTAGAGCATTCTCAGCAACTTCTCTATTCCTATTCTACTTTAAAGTGATTTTATGTCATTCACTAATATAGAGAATTATTTTTTGGCTTGTTCAACCAACAGATTCCCTATATTGATTCCCTATATCACTTAAAAACTTTAAATTTTAAATTTTCAATCATTTTTTTAATGACTTTCAATATATATATATATATATATATATATATATATATATATATATATATATATTACTTCCTCTACGAATTGTTCGCCAACTATTTTCAGATTCTTGTGAGACAGTTGGATAGAAAGGAGTATTACTCCTGTTGCCCATTCCTCGACCACCTCTCCCCCTCCCCCAAGCGGGTGGAGCATTCCACCGCATTGGATCCCTGCAAAAATTCTCGGGTGAGGAAATATGGCAAAACATTATGCTTTCCTTTAATAAATTCAATGGTAAAGTCGAAAACAGCTAATTCAGTTTGCCATCGAGCAAAAATTTGTTTAGAAGTTAAGTTTTTAACATCTTTCTCAATGATACTCTTAGCAGAGCTACAATCGATTCGAAGGAGAAACGGTTGATTGAGAAGATCTTCTTGAAATTTATAAAGGCATTTAATAATAGAAAGCATTTCTTTTTTAATTGTTGAATAATTAAACTGAGTAGGATTCCATTTACCAGAAGTATATCTTACTAACTCTTCCTTCTCAGAGTTTAGGCATTTTTGCTTAAGGATTCCTCCATAGCCAATATTGCCAGCGTCAGTTTCAACAATTTTCTTACACTCTGGATTCGCCAGATGTGTACAAGGAAGATTTTGGACTTTAGATTTGATGACTTTGATAGCACTAGTATGTGCTTCAGTCCAGGGCGAAGGATTCTTCTTTAATCTATAATACAGAAGAGCAGTATCCTTAGCCCAATCTTTGTAATAATCAGACACATAATTTAAAGCACCTAAAAACCTTTGTAATTGATTTGTGTCTGTGATAATATCAGGAAATTTAGAAGCAAATTCAACACTTCTATCTATTGGGACTATAGTTCCTTTACCAATATTGTGACCAAGAAATCTTATCTCAGTCTGAAATAATGTCATTTTGGGAGCAGATATAACTAATCCATTTTTTATAGCTAAATGTCTAAAAACATCAAGATGTTTAACATGCTGATCAATGCTCTCAGAAAAGATAAGTATATCATCAATGTAAGATAAAATGAAATTCGTGTACGGAATGAATATTTCATTCATAATATTTTGAAACTCCGAAGGGGCATTTTTTAATCCAAATGGCATTACGTTCCATTCGTAGTGGCCAAACGGAACTGTAAAGGCCGTTTTATAACGGTCTTTCTCAGCTATCTGAATCTGCCAATAACCAGATTTTAGATCAAATTTAGAAAATATTTTTGCTCTATATATTCGATTGAGCAAATCCCTTTTATTAGGGATAGGATATCTAATCCATTTAAGCACCTTATTAAGGGGCTTATAATTAATCACTAGACGAGGAACTCCTCTTTCTCTCTCAGCAGCATTATTAACATAGAATGCTGTGCAACTCCATGGGGAGTATGATTTTCGAATCAATTTCTTCTCTATTAGAGAAGTAATCTCTTTCTTACAGAGATCAAGGTATTCTTGATTCATTTGGCAAGGCCGAGCACGAGTGGGGATATCCTTTTCATTGAAGGATTCTTCATATGGCAGATCAACTATGTGTTGCTTGTGATTCCAAAAGGCATTAGGAACCGTGCCACACACATAAGACTGAAACTGCTTGTCGATCTGATCTATTAGATCTTTGACAGCAGGTTTTTTCAGTTGCTCATTAATTTGAACATAAGAAATCTCTTCTTTTAGAAAATGAATTTGATTTTCCTTTAAAAGAAGATTTTTAACCTCATTAAGAATTTTTGTATGAGGCTCAGTTATAAACTGTAATGTGATAGGTTCTCCTTTATACCTGGCATTTATTTCAGAGGAATCAACTCTTTCCAAAGGCATAATTTTATGCAGGAAAGGAGTTCCCAAAATGATATGTTGTGAAAGATTATTCACAAGCACGAAAGGAGTCGGTATACATGTTTCTTGTGTGCAAACTAAGGCTTTAGAAAGTTTATAATTAACTTCTAGTTTATTACCACCAGCGCCACTAAGGGCTTGTGTGATTTTCTCAAAATATTTGGAAGGTACTATTCCTTCACGAATACAATTTAAATCAGCACCGCTATCAATGAGTGCTATAAGGTGTGGTATAATCACTTGGTCGGACATAACTAAAGTTATCTCGATATACCATTTTTGAGCAGTAATTTGCTGCAACATTTGGACTAAGAATTCATTTGGAATTTCAGAACTTTATCCTGTATCCATTTGTTTCCCTTTTTCAGGTATAGGAGGAAATTCTCCTAAAGAAAGATCTTTATCTGCAATTAAAGAAAATATATATATCTATTTTCTTCTCTAAGAAGTTTAACTTCTTCTTTAAGGTTATTAACCTCTCTGTTAAGTTCTGCTAAAGACAGACTTTTAACCGTTCTTTCTTGAGCTTAGTACTCTTCATAGGGTCATCAAATGCAAACTGTTGACAGAATTCGCCCAATTGTTTTTTCTCAGTAAGTCTATGAGACTTTAATTGATTTTTAAGCTTTATATCATTACATAAGCTTAGTCCTTCATGAATACAAGCATTAACTAAAGCACCATAGGTATAAGAAGAATAAGAGATGACACCATTATCAGGTTCTCTTAAATAATTCCTAACTCTCTCGGCGAAGAGATTAGGAAGGCCATCTATGAATTTAGACTTCCAATGACTACTATTAGCGACATTAAGTTGCATAACTCTGTTAATGAAGGTATCTTTATACCAGCGAAAATGGGTTAGAGTTGGACATCTAAGGTTTTGAAGTAGTGTCCTTGTCCTCTCCCCCTGATTAGAAAGATTGCCAGTAAAATGTTCAACAATAGTCAGAATAAGCGTATACACCGCATCAGGTTGTTGTTGGCTATTTTCAAGTTTAACTGCAGAAAGGATCTCAGTCCGCTGATCCGGAGTGAGATAATTATCCCACCATCCTTTAAAACTTCTAGTGAAACCACAAGTCAGATAGGAGGCAATATTAGTATCAGTATTATTATTACTTCTGCAAATAGTGGCATACATTAACATTCGGTGAGCCATATTATGAATCTGGTGATCACTCATACCATCTATGTTCCATTCATAGATGTTACGACCAGAGTAATCCTGTTGAATAAAAGTATCATTTTCTTCATATAAAACATCCAAGGGAGATGAACGTTTATAATAAAATTTTTCGATATTACGAGGTCTGTTTTCAATTTTATTAATCTATTGAAACTGTTTTTCAGTTTCAAGGATCTCATTTATAGATTCTCTTTCAGATTGATCATCTGAAGGGTCAATCTCAGTATTACTCTCAGTCTCTTCCTTATTAAGGACTTGAATACTAGTTTGATTAAGTTGTTTACTAAGAGATTCAATTATCTCTTCTTTTAATTCCTTTTCAAACTTGAACCCGGAAATTTCTGGGTTAGGTTTTAAAAACGGTTTGGAATTAAAATTAATGGCTTTATCTTTTGCCATATGAAGATTTGGAATAACTTCTTCTAACTTATTTACAAGCTTGTCAATTGTTTTCTCAACACGAGTTAACTGTTGACCAAGCACTTGTAAATAAACGTTAGAATAATTATTCTGTTTAAAGAGTTTATTAAGCTCTTTAAGATTTTCTTGAATTGTTTCAACAGACTTTATAAAAGCTGTTGCTTCAAGATTAGAAGTTGAAACCCCTTCTAATTTAAGAGGTTCAGTTGGCGGATACAGAGATCGTTTTTGAATACCATTGCTGGTTTTCCAAAATTTATAATGTTTTTCGATAACATTGATCTCTTGTTCTTTTTTACCAACATACTGGTCTAAAAACCAAAGAATAAAGAATCGAATCTGATTTTTAGATTCTAATTCACTATAGTATAAATTTTTATAATAGTATTGTTGTTCCTTATTAAAGGTAGTAAAAAACCATTCACGAAATTGTTTGTTATAAGGTTCTTGAAATTCCTTATTAAGGTATTTCCTGAGGGAACTATGAGGTCTAAAATCCATTTACAAATGGACACTCATTTCGGAATCCGTATTTGACTCCTTTTCATAGATTCCATGAGGAATTTGGGATTCAGAGATTCGAATACCTTGAACCGGAGTTCCACTTCTAGACATAGAATTTCTAGAGGAAGTAGTAATATCAGTAAACTTAATTATCCTATTAGGATCGAAAGTTATGGTGACTTCACCGTCATCAGTTTGAGATATCTGATCGATATGCTGGTTGACAATAGGTCTAGGAGGAACAACATTAGCTAAAACTCAATTGTCAGGAAAATTAACTTCTTCCCATTTAATCTGTCTATTAGTCGCAATTCTAGAAGAAAGCAGATTGGTTTCAATTAAAACAGTTTTTCCAGGAGGAGTAAACTGCTTAGCTCTAGGAGCCAAAGTACTGAGAACCTTGTAATGAACTCTATAGACGACTGCTATGGTCTCAGACTGAGGTAAAAATTCATAACCGTGAGTCTTAATGTTAAGACTAGTGGCTTCCATAATATTAGGATCAGTCAGGGAAAGACTAAGATTTGGGTAAACATTAAAATAAACCGGTCCGTGACTGAGGCTGGTTTCCATAATTCCCATAAGGGATTGAGGCCAATTAAGACACCGGGCATCTCTCAGGCAGGAGAGAACGGAGGTATTTAAACCTTGAAGGGTAAGAGGTTTATAAGCCACTTGAATTAATCCGATGTGAATATAATTATATTTATCCATATAAGGTTCTAAATCTTCTGAACTACGCCTTAGTAGTGGAGGTGCAGTTGCATGACGAGAAGTGCCGGGCAGTTCCACCGGCATTCTCTACTAGCACAGAACAGAGACCCCAGGGCAAAGGGGGATTCGGCAGAGGGTAGCATCGGCGCCCACGGCCCTTCCAGCAGTAGTCGCAGCACAGACAGCAATTTCAGCCGCAGTTGCCGAGTCCAGTGGGCCAGTTTCCCCTGATGGTTGGGCGGTCTGGGCAGGTGTCGTCAGGGGGAGCCCTGGGTCAACGGCCTGATGGCGTGTCAGTGACGTGCGTCCAGTGCGGGCAGCTGGGACACTTTTGTAGAGACTGTCACTGATGAATAAATTTTATATCTCGCAAGTATACGAATCGGTGCAATCAGTATAGTAGCAAGACGAGTATCGTACCCACAGAGATTTGTAGAGATTATTAGAGTAAAATACTAAAGAACAGAAAAGAAAGAAAATAAGAGATATGAAGTATTGAGAATAGAAGATCTAATAATGAAATAAGAAAACGATAGAAATATGATGGATGGATACTAAGGTTCCGATTTCACCATAACATCCTCATTCTATGCATTGAATCAATCAAGATCTCAGTTTAATTCCAAGGGCTCGTTCTTCCGGTATGATGATCCGTTCGGCCGCGGTCTTCACCAAGTACCCTCAATTAACCCTAGCTAATGAACCCATAACTAAGTGTTAACCAAGAATCCATTAAGCTCTGAAGAATAATTATGAACCAAGAATACTCTTAGCTTGAACCCGGCCTCGACATAAACTCATTCATTCATAGATCCTGCAAGATTAGGGAATGAACCCTCGCCCAATCTCACATAAAACAATCTATAATACTTTTATTGGCCAGATAAAGGTATTTAAGATCTCAGTTATAATAATGAATAAATCAAGGAAAATAAACTGATAAAATAATCATGATCAAATAACATAGAATGATTCAGTTAGGGCTACATCGGTACCTTAAAAAAGAAACTAGCCACTCATGTTCACCATGAGGGCAACAAAACTAATGGAGAAATAAAGAAGAAATAAGAAAAGAAAACCAAGCCTGGAACCCTTCTCTTCGCCTCCAAACGCTGCCAAAAAGTCCTCCCAAAGTCCCCCTTTGATAACTCTAAGTATCCTATTTATAAGCCTAAACTCGGGTTAAATCAAAACCGTTGATTTAATTCACTGGAAACGTCCGATCGATCCTCCTCGGAATGTTGGATCGATCGGTCTCATTTAGATCTCCCACTTCTATTTACGCTCGAGCCCGATCGATCGGACTAAGGGAGTCGGATCGATCGACTTCGTAAAAATTCTTCATCTCTGGCTCTTCCCGAGTTCGATCGATGGTCCGATCGATCGAATTGTGTTCCTCTAAAAAGCATACGTTCTGTCGCCCTTTACTTCCCAAGTCTGATCGATCGAATTATGAGTGTTGGATCGATCGGTTGAGTAAAAATCCGCTGTTTTTGACTTTTCCCAAGTCCGATCGATCGGACCATTGGTGTCGGATCGATCGGACCCCATAAGAGCGATGGAGGGATCGATCGGATGTGTTGTGGCTGAAAAACACATGTTCTGTCACGTTTTTGCGTGGTCCGATCGATCGGACCTTCGCTCGGACTTCCAGCTTATTTACTGTGCTGCCATTCAGACTGCGTCATCGGTACTAAAATTGCCATAACTTCCTCTAGGAAACTCGGAATCACGAACCATAAAATTCTCCAGAATCTAGACTTCAAGAGCTTTCCAACCATATATGGCACATAATCTGATTCTTCATGAGCAGGTACAGATTAATTTTTGAAGTTGATCCATATACTCTTTTCAGCTTCTTTTCTCCTTTTTCCTGCATTTTCCAAACAACTATGTGAAGCAACATATAGATATAAAAAGAGGAATAAAGATGTTGATTAAAGATAATAATCTAGCAATTGAGATGGTTATAAGGCTATTTAGAGTGCACTTTCATGCACTCATCACACCCCCCAACCAGCTTATTGCTAGTCTCTAGCAATTTTAAGCGCATAAAATATATTAAGCACACCGCGGTTCAAGGATGTAGACAAGCATGATAAAAGTTCTGCCTTATCAAGTCAATAATGTTGTACACCGTACAGAGCACGAAAACTTATAATACTCATACACATACCACCAACATATGAAATCAACTTCTACACTTCAAACATGCTAACACCATCCAGAAGAACACATGTGACGTGATAAATAAATGTTACGTACAGAAGCAACTTCTACCCACCATTAGTCCAAGCACACTACTATCTTCATGACCAATCATCCAACCCTCGCACTTTAAGTACAGCATGCTCTTTCTTTCTTTTTTTTTTTCTTTTCAACTATCAGACATTTTGCCTTTTTACGCGAGCACTCTCCGCTTCTTGAGGCGCAGAGACCCGGTTACTTAGCAAAACAGTTAATAGTTTTTTTTATAGCTATAAGTGGTTCTACCTTTTTACTCGAGCTCCCCGCTTCCTGAGGCAAGAACACCCGGTTACTCAGTAGATCACTTAACAGTCGTTTAGGCACAGCTTATTAAAGCTCCAGAACTTTTTCTGTATTTTTTTTTTCTGCATGCAATACTCAACACTAGCTAATGCTGAAATCATGGTCTAGATTGACAATAGCATGCTCATTCCTCTGGTGAATATAATCGCCACTGCACATAAAGTGTTCGTGTGTGAATCACATAATATTCTACCTTCAGGTTATCATACATGCAATCAATGTATCGGCCAATCCATATGAAAGCAGCATGTAAAATAAGCATAAACATTTCAGCTCATGTACAATTTAACACTATTAAACCTACAAGGTAGCATGAATAAAGTCATGAATGTCTACACCCCCCAACCTGAATTCAACATTGTCCTCAATGTGTGCATTTATCCAATAAAAATATGTAGGAGGTGGCAATCCAAAAATTTCCAGAGAAGGAAGAGACAAGATACTGTAAATAAGAACGAGGCCACCTGATAGAATAGCGAACATCTCCTCAAGGATCCTCCGGGTGGCTGAAAACCTAAAAGAAAAACAAAAGAGAAAATATAAAATTGAAAACTAAAACTTAAAGTTAAAAACTGGTTACCTTGGTGGGTTGCCTCCCACCCAGCGCTTTATTTAATGTCTAGGCAAGACGTAATACCAAGTTTAAGGTTCACCAAAATCAACTGCATCCACCACATCTGAATGTCCTTCCAAATACAATTTCAAACGGTGCCCATTGACTTTGAATTTGCTCCGATTCCTTTCATTCTCAATTTCAACAGCACCGTGAGGCGATACTTGTGTCACTTTGAACGGGCCCGTCCATCTGGATCTTAATTTACCTGGAAAGAATTTCATTCGTGAGTTATAAAGTAAAACTTTCATACCTGGTGTAAACTCCTTCCGTTGTATTACTTTATCATGATAGAGCTTGGTTCTTTCCTTGTAAATCTTAGCATTCTCGTACGCTTCATTCCGCAGCTCATCCAATTCATTCAATTGCATCTTTCTCATATCCCCCGCTTCTCTCATGTCAAAATTCAGCTGCTTTATTGCCCAATAGGCCCTATACTCCAATTCCACCGGTAGATGACATGCTTTTCCAAAGACAATGCGATAAGGGCTCATACCAATTGGAGTTTTATATGCAGTGCGATACGCCCAAAGAACATCATTCAATTTCACTGCCCAATCCTTCCTTGTAGTGCCAACAACTCGTTCCAGGATCGTCTTTATTTGCCTATTGCTCACCTCCACTTGGCCAGACGTTTGAGGGTGGTAAGGAGTTGCGACCCGATGAGTGATGTTGTATTTCTTCAACAATGCATCAAACGCTCTATTGCAAAAGTGTGATCCCCCATCACTTATAATCGCCCGAGGTGTACCAAACCTTGTAAAAATCATATCTTTCAAGAATCCCACCACGGTCTTGCTGTCATTGTTCCTAGTTGCAATTGCTTCAATCCACTTAGACACATAATCTACAGCAACAAGAATATACGTGTACCCGTATGATGGAGGAAACGGTCCCATAAAGTCTATGCCCCAAACATCGAACAATTCCACCACCAGATTATTTGTAAGAGGCATCTCATTCCTTTTGCTTATGTTCCCTGACCGTTGACATCTGTCACACTTAGCAACAAAAGTAAATGCATCTTTGAATAATGTAGGCCAAAAGAAACCAGATTGAAGAACTTTAAAAGCAGTTTTCTTACCTCCAAAGTGTCCTCCACACGTTAATTCATGACTAAATTTCAATATATGGTCATGCTCATATTCTGGAACACAACGCCTTATTATTTGATCAGGACAATGTTTAAATAAATAAGGGTCATCCCAAAAGTAATATCTGACTGTGGACAAAAATCTTTTCTTTTCTTGTGAACTTAGATCAGCACGCAGAACATTACTAGCTAGATAGTTAACAATATCCGCATACCAGGGCTCTTTACCATTCACCGAAAATAGTTGTTCATCGAGAAAGCATTCTTGGATGGGTTGTACATCCTTAGGGCCGCCCATGTGTTCCAGTCGTGACAAGTGATCTGCCACTACATTATCGCTCCCTTTCTTGTCCCTTATTTCCAAATCGAACTCTTGCAGCAGTAGGATCCACCTGATTAACCTTGGCTTTGTATCCTTTTTGGTTAGTAGATATTTCAATGCTGCATGATCTGAATAAATAATAATTTTAGATCCAATCAAATAAGAGCGAAATTTCTCCAATGCAAAAACAACAGCAAGTAATTCTTTTTCAGTAGTTGAGTAATTGATTTGAGCTTCATTGAGTGTACGACTTGCATAATAAATAGCATGAGAGACCTTATTTACCCTTTGTCCTAGAACAGCCCCTATAGCATAATCAGAAGCATCACACATTATTTCAAAGGGCAACGACCAATCAGGAGGCATAATAATTGGTGCAGTAATCAATTTCTCTTTCAAAGTATTGAAAGCATCAAGACAAGCTTTACAAAACTTAAACTCACTATCTTTGGCCAATAAATCACACAATGGTTGTGCAATTTTAGAAAAATCTCTAATGAATCTGCGATAAAATCCTGCATGGCCCAAAAAACTCCGCACACCTTTCACAGAAGTAGGGGGCGGTAATTTCTCAATCAAATCTATTTTTGCTTTATCTACTCCAATACCTTTACTAGAAATAGCATGTCCCAACACAATACCTTGCCTTACCATGAAGTGACTCTTCTCCCAGCTCAATGTCAAATTTGTCTTTTCACATCTTTTAAGCACCAAGGTTAGGTGTGCCAGGCAATTATCAAAAGAATTCCAAAATACAGAAAAATCATCCATGAATACCTCGACAAACCTTTCTATCATGTCGGAGAAAATCGATATCATGCATCTTTGAAAGGTGGCAGGTGCATTGCACAATCCGAACGGCATCCTTCTGTATGCGAATGTTCCAAACGGACAGGTGAAAGTTGTCTTCTCTTGGTCCTCTGGGGCGATAGCAATTTGATTATAACCTGAAAATCCATCAAGAAAACAATAAAATGAGTGACCAGCTAAGCGTTCAAGCATTTGATCAATAAAAGGTAAAGGAAAGTGGTCCTTTTTAGTAGCTGCATTAAGCTTGCGATAATCGATGCAGACACGCCATCCAGTAGTCATCCTCGTGGGTATGAGCTCATTGTTCTCATTCTTCACAACTGTTATCCCTGATTTCTTAGGCACCACGTGAACTGGACTTACCCATTTGCTGTCAGAAATAGGATAGATCACGCCAACATCGAGCAACTTAAGGATCTCTTCCCGAACAACGTCTTTCATGTTTGGGTTGAGGCGACGCTGGGCATCCCGTATAGGTTTGGCATCATCTTCCAAAATAATGCGATGCATGCACATAGTAGGACTTACTCCTTTAATATCTGCAATTGTCCAACCTATTGCAGTTTTATGCTCCCTAAGAACTCTCAATAAATTTTCCTCTTCCAATGGAGTAATGTCAGAAGCAATAATCACAGGAAGGGTTTCATTCTCACCAAGATATGCATATTTCAGATTACTAGGAAGAGGTTTTAACTCAAGCTTTGGTGGGGAAACTATTGATGAAACCATTTTAGAATAGGATTCGTTTAGCATGTCTAACCGAGATTCATCAGGGAAACATGGCTGCAATGCCTCAAGGGCTGCTATAACCTCCTTTGCTCCCTCGTAATTCTGCAACTCCTCCTTTTCCATCGTCAATGCCGCTTCTAGAGTTGTCTTCACTTGCTCCTGCATGAAACTAGAAAACACCAATGAATCTAAAACATCTATTGAGAAACAATCAAAAGAGTTTGAAGGATAGGACATAGATTCAAAAACTTTAAATTCAACAGTTTCACCTAAAACTGTCATGCTGAGTTTACCATCCTGCACATTTATCATAGTCTTGGCTGTGGCCATAAATGGACGTCCCAACAAAATTGGTAAATTCCTATCATGTAAGGGCGCATCTTCCATATCCAATATCACAAAATCAGCAGGGATAATCAATTTATCAACTTGTACTAAAATGTCTTCTACAATGCCTAATGGATATTTAATGGAACGATCTGCAAGTTGTAGAGACATTGTAGTAGGTTTTAATTCACCCACACCTAACTGAAGAAAAACAGAGTAAGGCATCAAATTAACACTGGCTCCTAAATCGAGCATTGCCTCTCCTATCTTTGTATCACCAACAGTAATAGTAATGTTAAAACTCCCTGGATCCTTAAGCTTGGGTGGAAGCTTCCTTTGTAAAACCGCGCTTACCGTCTCTGAAACCATCACTTTTTCATGAGGTTCATACTTACGCTTTGAAGTATTTAGTTCCTTGAAGAACTTTGGAAATGCTGGCACCTGATCACCTCAAGCAATGGTAAGTTCACATTAACCTTAGATAAAATATCATAAATTTCAGAATATGACTTATCCATTTTGGCTTTCTTTAGACGGCCTGGAAACGGAACCGGCGGCACATATGGTGGAGGAGTGTTGTGATAAACCTCCGGAACTGAATTTGCTCTCTTTCCATGCTCAGAAGCAGATGTGGCCGGTGGTGGCCCTTTCGAGCGTTCCTCCGTTTCAACTTCCTCACTTGCATCATCATTACACTCATCAACAACTTTAGCATTAATCTTATTATCAATAATTTTACATGAACGAAGAACTGTAACTGCTTTCGCTTGCTCAGGTTGGCTTGGGAATTTGCCTGGGACATGGGCTCGTACCGCATCAGCAAGTTGTCCCACTTGAACTTCTAACTTCCCAACGGATGCTGCAACATTCTTTAGTACCGCGTCATGTTGAGCAATGGCTGAATCTTGTTTTTCCATCTTTGAATCTATTTTCTGCATAAAAGCTAACATAGGCGCTTCCAAAGACGACTTAACAGGTGGGTTAGACTGATTAGCAGTAGGCATACTAGCATTAGCAGTATTTTTCCATGAAAAATTTGGATGCTCCATCCAACCAGGATTATAAGTATTTGCATAAGGGTCAAATCTAGGTCTCGGGTTATACACATTCATCAAATTAGCTTGCTCTTGCACATATTCAGGAAATTCACTACCAGAAGGACATGAATCAAACCTATGACCAACAATATTGCAAATTGAACAAACCTCAACCGGTTTTGTTTGTGTGGACATCATCGCGTCTATCTTCTTGTTAAGGGTTGCAATCTGCCTTGCCATGTCATCATTCTGGTTCAGCTCATAGATGCCTCTCGCCTTATTCCTCGTGTCCCTCTGCTGCGAGTTTGATCCTAGCATCTCATAGATTTCATATGCCTCCGGTGGTGTCCTTTTGAACATCGCTCCACCTGCAGCATTATCTGCCATAGTCTGACAAGAAAGATTTAGTCCATCATAAAAATATTGCATCTGATTTTCTAAAGAATAATTATGATGTGGACATTGCATCAAAAGCATTTTAAATCTATCCCATGCTTCATGGAATGGTTCTCCATCAGATTGCTGAAAATTTGGAATTTGCCTTCTCAAGTTAGTAGTCATGGCATGAGAATAAAATTTACTAACAAACTTGTTATAAATTGCATCCCAAGTAGTGAGTGATCCAGGAGGCAATGACATCAACCATCTCTTCGCTTTATCCTTTAAGGTGTAAGGAAAACAACGCATCCTCAATTGATCTTCAGTAATGCCACCTAGAGGAAAAGTCTGAATAGTAGCATAATAATCTTTCACAAAAGTTAGTGCATCCTCAGAAGGTAAACGATGAAATTCAGGAAGCATAGACAAATGTAGATTTTTAAGTTCATAATTTCTAGCCTCTGCAGGTAACGCAATGCACGATGGTGAGGTAGAAATAGTAGGCCTCGCGTACTCCTCCAAAGGACGTAAATTATTATTGAGCGCCATCTCCTCTTGTTCCTCCTCTTGAACTCCTAGATCTGATGTGGACAGGCTGTCTTTGTTAGATTTCTTCTTCCAACCAATTTGATCTACTTTATCGTTCAAGGGCAACAACTTTTCTTTCCGTGATCGGCGACCTTCCATTCACTACAAATAAACTCTAATCAAATCCCCGGCAACGGCGCCAAAAACTTGATGAATAAATTTTATATCTCGCAAGTATACGAATCGGTGCAATCAGTATAGTAGCAAGACGAGTATCGTACCCACAGAGATTTGTAGAGATTATTAGAGTAAAATACTAAAGAACAGAAAAGAAAGAAAATAAGAAAGGGAAAATAAGAGATATGAAGTATTGAGAATAGAAGATCTAATAACGAAATAAGAAAACGATAGAAATATGATGGATGGATACTAAGGTTCCGATTTCACCATAACATCCTCATTCTATGCATTGAATCAATCAAGATCTCAGTTTAATTCCAAGGGCTCGTTCTTCCGGTATGATGATCCGTTCGGCCGCGGTCTTCACCAAGTACCCTCAATTAACCCTAGCTAATGAACCCATAACTAAGTGTTAACCAAGAATCCATTAAGCTCTGAAGAACAATTATGAACCAAGAATACTCTTAGCTTGAACCCGGCCTCGACATAAACTCATTCATTCATAGATCCTGCAAGATTAGGGAATGAACCCTCGCCCAATCTCACATAAAACAATCTATAATACTTTTATTGGCCAGATAAAGGTATTTAAGATCTCAGTTATAATAATGAATAAATCAAGGAAAATAAACTGATAAAATAATCATGATCCAATAACATAGAATGATTCAGTTAGGGCTACATCGGTACCTTAAAAAAGAAACTAGCCACTCATGTTCACCATGAGGGCAACAAAACTAATGGAGAAATAAAGAAGAAATAAGAAAAGAAAACCAAGCCTGGAACCCTTCTCTTCGCCTCCAAACGCTGCCAAAAAGTCCTCCCAAAGTCCCCCTTTGATAACTCTAAGTATACTATTTATAGGCCTAAACTCGGGTTAAATCAAAACCATTGATTTAATTCACTGGAAACGTCCGATCGATCCTCCTCGGAATGTTGGATCGATCGGTCTCATTTAGATCTCCCACTTCTATTTACGCTCGAGCCCGATCGATCGGACTAAGGGAGTCGGATCGATCGACTTCGTAAAAATTCTTCATCTCTGGCTCTTCCGAGTTCGATCGATGGTCCGATCGATCGAATTGTGTTCCTCTAAAAAGCATACGTTCTGTCGCCCTTTACTTCCCAAGTCCGATCGATCGAATTATGAGTGTTGGATTGATCGGTTGAGTAAAAATCCGCTGTTTTTGACTTTTCCCGAGTCCAATCGATCGGACCATTGGTGTCGGATCGATCGGACCCCATAAGAGCGATGGAGGGATCGATCGGATGTGTTGTGGCTGAAAAACACATGTTCTGTCACGTTTTTGCGTGGTCCGATCGATCGGACCTTCGCTCGGACTTCCAGCTTATTTACTGTGCTGCCATTCAGACTGCGCCATCGGTACTAAAATTGCCATAACTTCCTCTAGGAAACTCGGAATCACAAACCGTAAAATTCTCCAGAATCTAGACTTCAAGAGCTTTCCAACCATATATGGCACATAATCTGATTCTTCATGAGCAGGTACAGATTAATTTTTGAAGTTGATCCATATACTCTTTTCAGCTTCTTTTCTCCTTTTTCCTGCATTTTCCAAACAACTATGTGAAGCAACATATAGATATAAAAATAGGAATAAAGATGTTGATTAAAGATAATAATCTAGCAATTGAGATGGTTATAAGGCTATTTAGAGTGCACTTTCATGCACTCATCAGTCACCTGCGAGGAGCGTGAGACGCTGTGCTGCAGAACAGTAGAGGTGGAGGGTCCGGTGCTTGGCATGGGAGCAGTGGTGGGCGGGATCAGGGGCTGGACCGAGTCACTCCAGGGGTGGAGGCGGCCGACGAGGCGGTGTGTTATCCCTCCTAGAGCGTGAGCAACCAGACACCGCGCAGCTATACCAGCCGCCACAGCAAAACCAGGAGGACGCTATAGAGGTATCCGTACTCAGAGGAATCTTTCAGCTTTCTAGTTCCTTAGTAAATGTGTTGTTAGATTTCGGAGCGTCCTATGCCTATATTACTAGCATGTGTGTGGTAGCGCTAGAATTAGAGACGTGTTGGCTAGAGGTGGTATAGTCAGTGGACTCCCCGATCGGCGGGTCAGTCAGGGTAGATCGGACATGCCGATCATGTTCGTTGGAGGTTGGAGGCCGCCGTGTCTGTCTAGACCTGCGGGTGCTAGACATGACAGGTTTTGTGAGGACCCGTATCTCCAACCCGGCCCGACTGCATCGGTCGAGGGTCTGGCTCAGTGTGGTTTGGCCCGGTTGGCCTTGCTTCACGATCTCTTTTGATCGTTTCGACTCCGGGGGTAATTTGGTAAATTACCTTTGGCGGAGTTGGCTTCACACACGCGTTGTGCACACACGGCCATGTGGTGATGTATATGCTTGATTAAACCATTAGGTGTACCCTAGCTAAGAGCATCTGGGTCAGATCGTAAAGATCTGGATTTGAGCGACTAGGATCAGATCTAGCTGATTGGATGGCCAAGATTTGATCTTAAGCCCATCATATTAACCCCCCTTAAACCCTTCTCTCTTGGGGGAGCCTCTGCCACGATCCACTCCGGGAGAGAGAGCGGCGGCCCAAATCTCGCGAGGAGAGAGAGGCGATGCCGGCGACGGCGATCGCGACCGGAGAGATGGGGACTTGGCGACTTAGCTCCTTCCGTTGAAGACGGCGATCTTGGCGACCGCAGCTGGGCAACGGCGATGGCCGCTGGAGAGGAATGAGACGACGACTGCGGCTGAAATCGGAGCTTGGCGGCGAGGACGACGGCGGTGACTGGAGAAGGAGGAGAAGATCCCAGCCAGAAATCGAACCTAGAGGTAGGGGCTCTACCCTAACCCTTGATTAGGATCCTAGGATGGGTTTAATGCTTGTGGTTTTGGATTGTAGGTTGCTGGTTTTCGTGGCTCCCTTGGTTGGTGCTGGTTAGTTAGATGCATGCAAGCCTTTTCTTCTTCCCTCTTTGTCTGTGGGTTAGGTCTATGGATTTGCTGTGGATGTTGGTGACATTTCTTCCCTCCCTGGTTTTGATACTTAATCTCTTGGATCCCTGGATTAGTTGGTGAAATTCGTGGTTTCTATTGGTATGTTCACGCTCTGTTCTCTCTTGATGCTAAGCTTTGCTCGGATTCTTCGATTTCTACTGGATTTGATGAGAGTTCCCTCTCTTTGCTGTTCCGACGGGTTGTGTTACTAGTCTAGGGTCTTGTGATGATAGCTTCCTCTTTTCTCTTGCTGTTGAGCTTTAGATGGATGGTTCTTTCGGATTCTTCTCCCCTGTTTTGTTGGTTTGCCGGAGGATAGAGCTCCTCCAATTCCTCCATCGCTGATTGGTTTCGAGCTTGGTGTTGGGTTTGGATTTGGGGGCCGACGCATCAAGTTTTTCCTCCTTAGTCCCTGCTAGGTGTGCATTGGCAGCTGGGTGTCACAATCAAATCGATCGCACCCACCAACAAGGCTCAACCAAGGCAGGAAGTCTCTAGAGAGTCCTAGGGTCTTCCTGTAGCCTAGAGATCTCTAGAATGCCCTAAGATCTTCATCCTTAAAGAGATCTCTAGAAGACTCCAAAGAAATATCTAGTTCTCTAGAAAGTCCTATGTAAATATCTAAGGAAGTGTGTATAGAATTCTAGAGAGTTCTTAGGAGATCTATATAAGGAGGGAGGGTCTCATTTGTAATCCCAACCTCCAAGTGAGCAAACTTCCAAGAGTTGTAAACCATCTTCAAGCAAAGAAGCTTTCCACTCTACTCTCCTCTCTTCCTAGTGAGTGCCAAAGTCCTTAGGAGTGATCCAGCTTGGTGAAGGCGGAAGGCTGACTCGACTGCGCGAAGGTAGTTTGAGTGCCGCACGGTCCCAGTTCGGCAGTTCGGGTGAAACGAAAAGGTCCATGACAGTTGGTATCAGAGCTTGGTTGAGCAGAACCATGGCGTCAGAGTCAGGCGTTATCAACCCTAAGGATACGGGTGGGAAGAAGGATTTTGACAAGAAGTTAGACCTTATCAAGGAACAAGTGGATGAGGCCTACAACACCGTCACTACTCGACTGGAGGGACTTGAAGCCCAGCAAGGGAGTTGGGAGGAGCAACTCAACAACCTTGAGGAGAACATCACCAAGGCAATGCAGGCAATGCGGGACAACCTCGGTGAGTTCAAAGTCCTCTTGTACAACACGGATGATAGAACTAGGCTTCTTGAGTCCAAAGTGAGTAGGCAAGAGGAGAAACAAGAAAAGGCAATCGAGGAGCTGCAAGCCAAGGTTGCCTTGCTAGAGAAGGCTGTGGCCTTTGGGAGTGCTACGAGGGAATCACCACCCAGGATCAAGATCCCCGAGCCTAGGAGCTTCAGTGGAGTGCGGGATGCCAAGGAAGTAGACAACTTCCTATGGAACATGGAGCGCTACTTCAAAGGGCTCCGACTCGAGGATGAGGAAGAGAAGGTGAACACCGCCTTGCTCTACCTCAGCGATGATGCTATGCTATGGTGGAGGCATCGGTGTGCGAAGATGGATCTGGGTCTGTGCCGTATCACGACATGGGAGGACCTCAAGAGGGAGATCAAGGCCCAGTTCTACCCGGAGAATGTTGAGTTCCTGGCGCGTAAGAGTTTGCGGAGTCTCAAGCACACAGGTTCTATTAGGGACTATGTGAAGGAGTTCCTAAGGCTTATGCTAAGCATCACCAACATGTCAGAGGAGGACCGGCTGTTCTTCTTTTTAGACGGTCTACAACCATGGGCATCTCAGGAGCTTCAACGACGAGGAGTCCAGGATCTCAATACTACCGTGGCCGCAGCGGAGAAGCTCGTGGAGTATAAGAAGACCGAGCCACCCAAGCCCAAGTTTCAGAAGACCACCAAGGGTAAAGGTGGGGGAGATAAGCCCAAGTATGCATCCAAGGAGGGAGGCCAACGAGGGCAAGATCGTGGGGAACCATCCAGACGCATAGTATGCTTTGTGTGCGGAGGAAACCACTGGGCTAGGGAATGCTCGAAGAAGAAGTCTCTTAACTCCGTCCAAGCAGAGGAGTCCGAGGACGAAGAAGCGTCGAAGATGGGAGCTCTTCGGCTACTCAATGCTATGATGGGGCAGGGCGTCGGCAAGCCACATCGCAAGGAGCTAATGTATGTGGACGTGAAGATCAATGGGAAGGCCACGAGGGCTATGATCGACACGGGTGCCACACACAACTTTGTCTCGGAGGGAGAGGCAAAGCGCTTGGGTCTCAAGTTGGAGAAGGACTCAAACAAGCTGAAGGCTGTTAACTCTAAGGCCACGCCAGTGGTGGGCTTGGCTAAGGATGTGGAGATGCAACTAGGAGATTGGCGCGGCACCGCTTGCCTTACCGTCGCACCAATCGATGACTTCAAGGTCATACTAGGCATAGACTTCCTAAGCATGGCCAAGGCAGTCCCTATGCCACATCTTGGGGCTCTTAGCATCATGGAGGAGCAAGACCCATGCATGGTGCCGACGGTACGCGAGGGAATCGTCAAGGAGAAGACCCTTTCGGCACTGCAACTAAAGAAGGGTCTCAAGAAGGGAGAAGTCACCTACTTGGCCACCCTCAAGCAAGAAGAAGGGATCGCGGAGGAGCCCCTTCGACCAGAAGTCGCCAAGGTCCTTGAAGAGTTCAAGGACGTCATGCCTAAGGAGCTGCCCAAGCAACTTCCGCCTAGAAGAGAGGTGGACCATGCCATCGAATTGGAGCCGGGAGCCAAGCCGCCTGCCATGGCCCCCTACCGAATGTCGCCACCAGAGCTAGAGGAGCTGAGAAGACAACTCAAGGAGATGCTCGATGGTGGGCTGATACGGCCATCCAAAGCCCCTTACGGAGCGCCAGTGCTATTCCAAAAGAAGAGTGACAGAAGCCTACGGTTGTGCGTCGACTACCGGGCACTCAACAAGGTAACCATCAAAAACAAGTACCCCATCCCGCTAGTAGCCGATCTGTTCGATCAACTTAGCGGTGCAAGGTACTTCACCAAGATGGATTTGCGCTCCGGGTACTATCAAGTATGCATTGCAGAAGGGGATGAGCCAAAGACAGCTTGTGTGACAAGGTATGGTGCCTATGAGTTCCTTGTCATGCCTTTCGGACTAACAAATGCTCCAGCAACGTTCTGCACCCTCATGAACAAGCTCTTCCACCCATTCTTGGATCGGTTCGTGGTCGTCTACCTAGACGACATCGTCATCTATAGCAAGACGATGGAAGAGCACATCAAGCACCTAAGGCAGGTTTTCCAAGTGTTGAAGGAGAACCAGCTCTACGTCAAGAGGGAGAAGTGTTCCTTTGCCCAAGAGGAGGTATCGTTCCTAGGGCATTGGATCGGGCATGGGCGCATATGGATGGACAAGCGGAAGGTGCAAGCCATCCTTGAGTGGGAGACTCCAACCACGGCCTCGGAATTGCGATCATTCCTTGGCCTCGTCAACTACTACAGGCGGTTCATCAAGGGCTATTCAGCCTAAGCCGCCCCCTTGACCGACCTTTTGAGGAAGGATCAATCATGGGCATGGACGCAGCGGTGCGCGGAGGCCTTCGACAAGCTGAAGAGAGCCATGTCGGAAGAACCGGTGTTGAGACTACCGGACTACTCCAAGCCTTTCGAGGTGCACACAGATGCGTCAGACTTTGCCATAGGAGGAGTGTTGGTGCAAGAAGAACACCCCATCGCCTTCGAGAGCCGCAAGCTCAATGACACGGAGCGGAGCTACACCGTGCAAGAGAAGGAGATGACGGCAGTAGTACATTGCCTTAGGACGTGGAGGCATTACCTCCTTGGCTCTCACTTTGTGGTCAAGACGGATAATGTGGCCACAAGCTACTTCCAGACTCAGAAGAAGCTGTCGCCAAAGCAAGCACGATGGCAAGACTTCCTAGCAGAGTTCGATATGGTGCTAGAGTACAAGCCAAGAAGGCAAAATCACGTGGCAGGTGCTTTGAGTCGGAAGGCGGAGTTGGCGGCGATATGCCAGCTCAAAGGCACCCTACTCGACCGCATACGAGAAGGGACATTGGAGTATCCCTTGGCCCAAGCCATGAAGAAGCTCATCCTAGAGAGAAAGACGAAGCGGTTTTGGGAGAAAGATGGGATACTCTACACTAAAGGAGGTCGGGTGTACGTACCCAAGTTAGGCAACTTGAGGAGGGAGTTACTAAAGGAGTGCCATGACACTAAATGGGCGGGACACCCAGGGCAGCGGAGAACAAGGGCGCTACTCGAAGTTGCCTACTATTGGCCCCAAATGCGGACTGATGTAGAGGCCTACGTGAGAACTTGCCTTGTGTGCCAACAAGACAAGGTGGTGCATCAGCAGCCAGGAGGGCTACTTGAGCCACTTCCAGTGCCCACACGTCCATGGGAGATCGTCTCCATGGACTTCATATCCGCCTTGCCAACGGTGGATGGTCATGGGTCCATCATGGTGGTGGTGGTGGACAGATTCTCCAAGTATGGAACCTTCATCGCAGCGGCGAAGGATTGCACAGCAGAGGAGGCGACGCGACTCTTCGTTCGACATGTGGTGAAGCTGTGGGGGTTGCCAGAAAACACCGTGAGCGATCGAGATCCAAGATTTACGGGGCGATTTTGGACAGAAATCTTCAAGATCCTTGGGTTCGACCTCCTGTTCTCGACAAGCCTACACCCTCAAACAGATGGGCAGACCGAGAGGGTAAATGCCCTATTAGAGGAGTACTTGCGGCACTTTGTAAGTCCCAACCAGAAGGATTGGGTGCATCACCTAGATGTGGCCCAGTTCTCCTACAATCTACAGAAGAGTGAGTCGTCCCAACACTCACCCTTCGAATTGGTGCTAGGTTGGCAGCCCCGCACCCCACACAACTTGGAGATGGAAGATAAAGGAAGAAGCCTCGCAGCCCACAGGTTTGCCTCGGAGCTAAGGGAGAAGGAGGAAATCGCAAGAGCGTTCTTGCACAAGGCTGCACGCGCATGAAAAAATGGGCCGACACGAGGCGACGACCATTAGAGTTCAAGGAAGGGGACTTGGTGATGCTCAAGCTTCAGCCCCAACAGTTCGAGGCATTCCGGAAGGTGCACAAGAGGTTGATTCAAAGGTATGAAGGCCCGTTCCCCATCCTGAAGAAGGTAGGTAAAGTCGCCTACAAGATCGAACTCCCAGCCAACTTGAAGATCCACCCCGTTTTTCATGTGAGCTGCTTGAAGCCCTACCATGGAGACGAGGAGGACTCGGCACAAGGAGTTTCGAAATGGGCACCGCCAATTATGACGGTGTCGCATGAGAAGGAGGTAGAAGCCTGCTTGACACACGCACGGTTCGTCGACGAGGAGTACCGCCATGTGTGGAGTACCTAATCGAGTGGAAAGGACTACCACATGGCGAGGCTAGCTGGGAACAAGCAGACACACTATGACAATATGAAGAGATGATCCAGGAGTTCCTCGGCAGTCGTGTGACGAGGACGTCGACGGAATAGGTGGGGGAGAATGTCACGATCAAATCGATCGCACCCACCAACAAGGCTCAACCAAGGCAGGAAGTCTCTAGAGAGTCCTAGGGTCTTCCTGTAGCCTAGAGATCTCTAGAATGCCCTAAGATCTTCATCCTTAAAGAGATCTCTAGAAGACTCCAAAGAAATATCTAGTTCTCTAGAAAGTCCTATGTAAATATCTAAGGAAGTGTGTATAGAATTCTAGAGAGTTCTTAGGAGGTCTATATAAGGAGGGAGGGTCTCATTTGTAATCCCAACCTCCAAGTGAGCAAACTTCCAAGAGTTGTAAACCATCTTCAAGCAAAGAAGCTTTCCACTCTACTCTCCTCTCTTCCTAGTGAGTACCAAAGTCCTTAGGAGTGATCCAGCTTGGTGAAGGCGGAAGGCTGACTCGGCTGCGCGAAGGTAGTTCGAGTGCCGCACGGTCCCAGTTCGGCAGTTCGGGTGAAACGAAATGGTCCGTGACATGGGGCTCTCCCCTGTTCTCAGCTGCTGGGCATCTGAGGTCCCTCCCCAGCTACCTTCCAAGACTAGGCTAACCTCATGGTGATTGCTTGGATTTGGTAGCCCGGCTGAGTTCGAGGCTTGTGTTTCGACCAGTGAAATTTTTATAGATGAGAACCATGCTTCCATGTCATGTGAGTTAAGCAGAGGGTTCGGTTTAACCAGTTAGCTTCCGGGTGTGCATGCATGGTGTTTGGGGGTTTGCTTCTTGACTGAAGTAGTGTTGGCTAAGCTATACTGAGTGTTTGCCCTGTCAACTACGATTGAGTTCTTAATCTTCTTCTAGTTATTTGGATCAGTGTCTGTTGAGTTGATTTGCATCGTCGTCTGGCTTAGGTGAAACCCTTCGGCTTGACTTATGCCAAATTCATGTATTGTCCATGTACTACTGCTAACTGTTATCCATTAGTGCAATCGGTCCTTTCCACTTTCAATTCAGATAAATTGATGTGAATTGATTTAAATATGTACTATTGTATCGTGTTTAAACCTAGGGCCGATTGGGTGCCTTGTGTGTGGAATGAGATTATGTATGGTTTGGAAAATTACACAAGTAGAGGGCAAGTCTAATCGTCGGATGTTTTGATGTATCTGAGGTGACCATGTGTTGGTTTACACCTTGTGGATGGTTGAGTGTTTGTGGCCTCTTATTGCTCCCTTGTTCCTAACTTATGCATATATGCTTCTTCCTCTATCTTGTTAGCTTGCTACCTTACACTGTTGGACAATTGATTGATGATTTGACATGTAGAGACACCTAGGCCTAGCTGATTGTGTAAGCTCATGCATAATGCTTGCATTAGAGGCATTCAGGCTAGGTGGTAGGCGATGGATTCGATCGTCGATCCGGGGTTCTCGGGTAGCCCGGATCTAGCCCTAGGACCGGGGTTTGGGGTAGTTGAGGATTAGGACGTGATTGTCATCAAATGATCATAATTGATATCATTTGAGGTTATTGTTATAGTCGACCTTGTTTGATATTATTGTATTTGAGGTGTAGAGGTCGTGTCGGGTCTCCAAGGCCAAGCGCTAAGGATGGTTGTCGATGTCCCTGACATGTGTGTCCATCCGAGAGATGGTATGACTGGGCAGGGTGGTACCTGGATAGGAGCCCGCAGTCTTTGTTTCCTCTCGTTTGTTCTTGGGTGAGGGTAGGACCTGAACAGGAGCCCTCGGGAATCAACGGGGTTATGGGGCCCCTTGGCATATCTTAGGTTTAGGTGGAGAACGACATAGTTGCAGTTTCCCTTCCTTTCTGTGCGACGTAGAGTAGAACCCTACTGGGAATTGTTGCTCACCCTACCTGGCCTGCATCGGTGATGCAGGTCGATGCAGTTCCTTCTTTCAGGTGTTCCTTTAGAAGATGGTGCGGTATTTCAAGGTGATCGAGGACTTGGAGCTTCGAGGAGTTCTTCTACAGATAATTTACAGTTTTAATCAATGATGTATAAATTGATGTATAATTTGATGTATTCAAGAATAAAATTGTTCAATGTACAAGTTTATTGTGCTATAATTATAAAGGGGATTCTGCCGAAATTTTTATGAACTTGAGGATTAAATTGTTTAAATTCGTAGCAGTTATATACTTGTGTGCCAATTGATGATGTAAATAGGTTTAGGTGGCTCACGTCTTGATCTAGATGGGTTTTTTGGGTCAGGGCGTGACAGGTTTTGACATGATACTCGGTATGGACTGGTTAGCAGTATACCGAGCAGTCATCGACTGTGGTCGCCGGAGGGTGGTCGCTTGAACACCTGACGGAACACGGTTTGTGTTGTTGGGGGATCAGTTCTTAGCCGATTCATTTGCTTGTGGTGTGGGAAGGCGTGGCGGCGAGCTTTCAGCCTTGCTAGCCATTCTATCCTTGTTTGGTTCTGAGGGAGTGCAACAGAGCAGTTTTCCCATGATCGTGTGCGACATTGCAGACGTGTTTCCCGAGGTGTTGCAGGGGCTTCCACCATCCAGGGAGGTCGATTTTGAGATTGACCTAGTACCACGTACCGCACCGATCTCTCTCCCATCTTCCATAATGGCACCAGCAGAGCAGAGCGAGTTTAGGACCTAGTTGGGGCTGCCAGTGTTGTTTGCAAAGAAAAAGGATGGTACCCTTCGACTTTGCATAGACTACATGCGGCTCAACAGGGTGACGGTGAGGAACAGGTATTCGATGCCGCGGATCGACAACCTGTTCGACCAGTTGCGAGGATCTTCGGTCTTCTTGAAGATTGATGTCACACCCCGACCCAGAAAACCCATCTGGTCTGGGGCGTGAGGCGACTAAACCTATTTCTAAAATCGAACGGCGAGAGTCTCCCTTATATTTTCTCAATTTGAACCCTGTACACTTTACAATCTTCATAATAAATTAAAACGATAAATCTAACTGTTTTAAATTCAACATGAATATGAATTTGCTATCACAAATCTCACTATCTAGTACATGTTCTGATACAATGCTTTCATCAACCCTCATTACATAATTTAATACAAACAATCAAATCCTCGAAGAGGGAAATTATGCATTTAATATAACTGCAAATGTACAATTATTAACAAAAGAGAAAACTCCAGAATCGTCAAGTGCTCCTCGAAACTCCATGTCCACGATTACCTCAAGAATGGCGCGCTAACGCCCAGAAGATCACCTGAAAGGAAAGGACTGCATCGACCTGCATCGCCGATGTAGCCCAGGTAGGAGTGAGCAACAAAGCTCAGTAGGGTTCTACGCTATTCTACGACACACTAAAGGGATGAAAACAACAACTGTGTTGTCTCTCCGCCTAAGTCTAAGGAATGCCAATCGTCCCATAACCCTATCGATGTTCCATGAGCTCCCGTCATGAACCTCTCTCTTGAACATGTTATCAAGATCACCCTAAGCACCAACAGGGGAACAGTACCATGCGGGATCACCCTTACCCAAGCAGGACTGCCATACTTGGGGACCACGTCGAGAACGCATCGACATCCATCCTTAGCACTTGGCCTTAGAGAAACAACATGACCTCTAAACCTCAATATCAATATAATATTCCAGTCCGACTACTTAATAATCCTCGAATGATATCAAACATAATCATTGATGACAATCACGTCCTAATCCTCGACTACCCGAACCCCGGTCATAGGGCTAGATCCGGGCTACCCAAGAACCCCGGATTGACGATCAAATCCATCGCCTACCACCTAATCTGCTCCTTCTAATGCAAGCAAATGCATGCAATGCTCACGCGCATATTTAATAGGTCAGGACATGCAACAGTATGTCATACATAATACAAGGCTAGGCATAGCCTACGGCTCGTCAAGGGGTAAACATGCATAAAGCAGATAAAGGTCTAAACTACAATAATCCAATATTATAACGACGCCCACGGGCCGTAAACAAGCAACAACACATTCAATCGAAATTTCGGCATTACGACGGTGTTCACAGTCGTCAACCACAATTTCTACAATGGAGCACAACCCCGGCCAAACAATCACACAACACGCCACAATTACAAATTAACATAAGTAGTAAAGGGCACACTGTCGGCCCAGTTATTCTACGCAATTAAATACATACATAAATCTAACAAGATTAACATTAAATCCGAGAAAAGATAATATTTGCTTAATTGAAACCTAGAGCTACACATGCTTAAAACTCGACATAAATCCTGAAGAATCAAACACGATAAAACATCGAAAATCCACTAAAAAGCTAATTCCCGGATTGCTACAGTAAACATCGTCATCGAAACATCGAAACATCGTCAGATATCAAATAAAACTTGGGCAGACGTAGATTAGCATGCTACGAACATGCAGCCCAAGAATTGGATTAATCTAATGGCTAATCTTCCCGGAATTCACTAATCAATTCACTAATTTCGGTCTCGTCGCAGATCCGAAGAAAAATCACCATAAATCGTAGCAAACTCTGAAAATTATGAAATCAGCAGCAATTCAAAGTAAATTCGAAGATCAACAACTCTAATGTTGATGATCAAACAAGATCATGCACGTACGAGCAAAAATCTGAGCTAGAACAGCTCAACTCGCAGAAAAACAGAGCTTCGATAAAATCCGGGAAAAACATGTATAAATCCGGGTTAAATCCAAGTCAAATTGCATGAAGCTTCAATCAGTTACTAAGCATGCTTAGAGGGACTAATTAGCATAAAGAAAACAATAGATCAACAATCAAACCCTAGATCTAGCTCAACCCAAAGATCTAGGTAGAAACCTAACCTTAAACGCAAATCCAAGCTTCAATCTTTGCTAATCCGCCGTCCTACGTCGCCGCTGTCGTCTCCAGCTCGTCAGAGAGCCACCGGAGTCCTCCCATCGCCGCAGTCGTCACCAGAGAAGGAAGAGGGCTGCCATGGGAGAGAAAGAAATGGAAAAATAGGAGAGAAATAAAAGGGTTAAGCCACCTAAGTGGCTTAATCGGTTCAGACGAGCCAACTGATCGAACTGAATCCGATTTGACTCCAAGTTGCAATCTCGTCCGGATCTGACGATCACGAACACTCCTACTGGATCTATTCACTCACGTACATCAATGAAGGCTGTGTGTGCACTACGCCGGTGTGAAACCGACCGCCAAGATATAATTTACCAAATTGCCCTTGGGTCCAGAACAACGACGCGATCAACCGATCGCAAGACAAGGACAAGCGAGTCAAAACAATCAAACCACAAAACCAGACCCTTGACCTACCGCGGTCGGACCGGGTTGGAGGAAAGGGTCCTCACAACCTATCACCCTTAAAGGAATTTCGTCCCGAAATTCTATAAGAGTAGGGTCAGAAACAAGAAAGCAAAAACAAGCACACCTACATAAGAGAAGAAAGGTTAGCAAGCTCGTAACCCGAGCAACCACACAAGGCACCGGGCATCAACGCCCACAACACAACCCACCGAGCACCAACGCCCGTAACGGCCACACACGACAGAGGAACACCTCGGGGGTGAGAATCACTTGGGACAAACTACACATGCGCCTCGAGCGCTCCCAAGTTACCCCTACAACACCTCTGTACCTCAAAGGGCTAACTCTGACGGAACCGTCCTGTCTCTCGTGACTGGTCTCTCCTCCTGCCAATCATCTGAACTGACTGTCCTCTTGTGCAATGTATCCAGCCCAAGCTCGAATTATCGCGTCTGATGATGCATGACGTAACTGAACGTCGCCTCCTCGGCACCTCTGCTGCCAACACTAAATGGATCTGTCTCGTATCATCTGAAATGACACTTTGTCGCCAACTGTGTCTCCAATGGTCGTCGCTTTTGATCTGCACAATGTCTTCTGTCAACTCTGACTTGATATGCGCTGATTTTCTGAAAATTTGGGTGACGATATCTGGATCAAAGAATGAAGTCTGTCATGCTATGACATCCACACTGGCACTGGAAAATGACTGCAACACCTATGTTGTATGTCGGTATTCCGTCTCTGCCTCCTGACTGGTGAGGTAAGAAGGAAAGAACTCTCTTTTTTGACCTCTGCACCGATGCCAACTAAGCTGATGATGAAGTCCATGATGTATTTCTGTAGCCTCTGTGTCGTCGTCGCTCCACGTTGTCATG
The DNA here is from genome assembly GCA_963920575.1 of Narthecium ossifragum. Lineage (NCBI taxonomy): Eukaryota > Viridiplantae > Streptophyta > Magnoliopsida > Dioscoreales > Nartheciaceae > Narthecium > Narthecium ossifragum. The sequence continues at coordinate 12,121,596 of OY986968.1, forward strand.
ACTCTGGTGCAAACTATCGGAGTAGGATTGCCTCGACCTCCACCTCATCCGGTCTCTACTCTTTGCAAACCCTGACTAATCCTCTGTGTAGATGGACCTTCATAAACACTATCACCAACTGAAAAATTCTGAAGGTCATCGCCTCTGATCTGAGTAGCTCTCTCGTCTGCTCTGCACCATCAGGAGTCTCTGTCTGATCTGTGCTAAGCTCTCTGAAGACTGTCTGATGACGTTTGGAATGGTGGGTGATGCCTCAACAACCCCTGTTGAGTAATCGGACGATCGACGCGAACTGCCATACTATGTCTCGAATGGTACGTCAATCTGGACTGATGACTACCGAAGTAGACGAACTCGAACAATGGGATGTACTCCTCCCAGATGCCTGCTGTATTGATGACACATGCCCTAAGCATGTCCTTCGAGATCTGGATCGTCCCCTCTGAGTCCTCGACAATCTGGTGACGACATCCGCCATGTTATACTTCCAAGTCCACTCTGATACTGGAAAAGTTGCAATGGGTCTGCTATCTGCTGATGCTCCGCCTTCACCTCCTGACAGGTAAAGTGGTGAGAATGAACTCTGCATCTCGTGCTACCAACACTAATGATGGTCACGGCATGCCACCATGCCTTCGAGGTGGCCAACAAGGGAAATGAGCAGGACGCTTGAACGCCATTATTGCACAATTCTGGAACTGCGGCTCGGCCTCTGAAGCACAACCTACTGCCTGTTGACGCTGTCTGGCTCTCATCCACACGTTGGGGATCAATCTAAGCACGGACCTCCGTAAGATTCGTGTCATCACTTCACATCACCATCACTCTAGACTGACATGCTAGCATCGTCTGAATTCCTCACAGACTGGTCTACTGTTGAGTGAGAACCAGGGCGTTGAGTCTGTTTTGCACTTTGATGTGACAACATTCTAGTACAAGGATTTGACAACTACACTAAACCTATTGCTCGCCTCGCTCCTTTCATAAACTTCAGTCGTCTGAGCTCGTTTCGTAAACAAAACTCGCTTCCTCTTCGCTTCTTTCTGGCGACTAGCTTATCCACTGGATGGCTTGGTAAGCAAACTACCTTCAGCATAGGTCATACCTTAATAGGTAGGAATGGTGGGGAAGGGGGCCCTCCCTACTTCAATGGAAAAGGGGGAATCACCCTTTCACAGCCGCCCCTCTACAAAATGGATACCTATCCTTTCACTTATTTTATTGAACATGCTCGATGGTCGGTCCATGTGGTAATGAGTGTTGTCTAAACTGGATAACTGCATCCATCTCCGCCACTGACAGGTTGTCACTGTCGTTAATGTTGCTCTAATTCCTTTGGCCTATCTGCTCGAGATAACAGCTACGACATTGGCCTCAACTGAAAGGTAATATGACCGAAAGGTCGAAACCTTTTTAGCAACTACCAGTTGCTATCACCGTTAAAGGCACTGACGTAGTGATTTTAAGACAAGAGCTCCGGTTTCCTGGTCAATCTAGTCAACAGTCCCGCGGTCCTGAAGATGCTCATGCCGAATCTTGAATACCGTCTTCAATCTCTGCCGTCACATATCTGCTTCAAGCTCAGCTGGATCAACTAATTTGTCTGCCACTGACACAATCCGTATCTCGTACTGAAAGCTGTTCTCGGGATGTCACAATCCCGAATCTTTATCTGATTGTAGATGGTTCGAAGTTCGATCAACGAGAAGGTCGACAAAACTCTGAGAGGGCGAGTATCTCGGCGATGCACTACAACGGGCACATACTACTCGGAGAATGGAAGGTTTGGGGGCAGCCTGCTGATGTGACTGCTAAAGTTGCTGAGACAGCGGTAACTGCTGCACGCGGTCCAGAAGAGCGAACACACGTCTTCGACGGTCGCCTCTACCCCAAATACAGCCCGGCCTACTCGACCCTAAGGTCTCTGCGACGCGTTCACTGAAGACACTGGCTGAATTACCCCGAACGAACCTCAAGTCCAAACTCGGCAATCCCACGAAGGCGGAATATCCTGGAAGCTCCTCAAAGGATGGCTGCACAAACAACAACACAAGGGAAACCTGCTCTCCCAAGCACTCTCAAAAACAAAGGGGAAGGAGTTCACCACAGACTGGTGAACAGCCCCAGATCTCGGCAACCAGAAGGCGCGCCAACCGGCGACTTTCAACAAGAGCAAAACGCCGTCAGGTGTACCCACAACACCTTCCCACGGCCAACAAATCCAATTCGGTGCGCGACCAACCAGCGCAAACCGATGAAGCCGTCGAACCCCAATGTGTCCCACACGTGGGCGACAGACTTCTAAAGGTCTCCAACCTCTAGCAAACGCCCCGACAAGAGCAACCAACCAAAGCTCTTGTCCCAAATAGGTGGCTACTCCCAAAGCCACACCCGACTCCAGTCTCAAGCCAACATGGCTGCTGATGTGTTGTCGCAGGCACTCAAAAATAAAACCAATACTCCTTAAGATAAATGTAGTAGTGCGAGTACGAGTCGATGCCACGAAGAGTATTTAGCCTAGTTTTGTGCTCAGTGAACAAAGATGGGGGGTTTTAAACGTGAGGAAAACAGTAAAGAAATAATCTAAAGCGAAGAATTGAATTAAATCAAGAGAACAAACCTTGGTCTTAGTCAACATCCACTATCGGAATTCAACAACTGATCATCGATGCAAGTATCAATCAATTCATACCATGAATATTCACCGTTCTAATTAAATTGGAATCTCTACTCAATCATAGTTAATTAGAAACAAGCGATCCAATTAACCTTAACTACTAAATAACCTAAGACAAGCGCTGTAGATTTAATGTAGTAGCAGCCTTAAGAATAGGGAGATCGATGAAGCTAAACAACACAAGCACAAGCGGTTGCATTTAATCTAGTCGAATATTCTTCCTAAGGTCTATTAATCTCTGAAACGCAGTAAATCAATAGATCTCAGTTGCTTCGTAGATTAGAGGGATCAAACAATTACGGATTTGATATCCAACCTAGCAGTAGATCACCGTGAATAATAAACTAGTAGGCCTCCTAGCAATTAGACAAGACAACCATGAACATCTAATCACAGAAGAACATCCAATACTCAAGTATAAACTGAACAATAAAAATAGATTAGATCTCACAGTTTCATTGATTCCAAGGTTTCAGTCTCCTCGACCAAGGATCAAGATTTAGCCACGTAGGGCTATTGAGAACAATCCTCAAAAGATTCCAATAAACAAGAGAAAACCTAGGAAAAATATAAAAGAGTAGAAATTAGCAGCCAAAAGTGTCTAGGAATCCCCCCACAAACCCTAGAAAGAGTCCTATTTATAGCCTTAAGTGTATCCATCCCCGGATTAGATAAATTCGTTGATTTTCTTCACTGGGAAAGTAGGATCGATCCCACTATGGGTGTCGGATCGATCCCTTGCATCAAAATCTTCAATTTCTGGTTACGCTCGAGTCCGATCGATCGGACTATAGGTGTCGGATCGATTGGACTCAGTAGGATGGATAGAGGGATCGATTGAATTGTGTACAGCTGAAAAATATGCGTTCTGTCAGGTTTCTGCATAGACGGATCGATCCTACTCTAGGTGTCGGATCGATCGGACTTTCCAGAGTATTTACTGTTCTGCCATCCAGACTGCGCCATCGGTGCTAAAATTGACGTAACTTCCTCTAGAAAACTTGGAATCATGAACTGTAAAATTCTTTAGAAACTAGACTTCAAGAGCGTTCCAACCATATATTTCACATCATCTGGTTCTTCCTAAGCAGGTACAGTTTAAACTTTAAAGTTGATCCATATACTCTTTTCAGCTTCTTTTCAAACTTAAGGACTTCAATTGCATCCTAAATCAAAATATAAGAATAAAGAGTGTATTTAGGTACCAAATAAGCACAGGAGACTAAGTATTAAGGGACGGAGACGAGTCACAAAGGGGAAACATCCAGCGCCACAAGGAAACCACGAGCCATAAGACACTCTGAAAGCTGAAGGCTGAAGCTGAAAGCTAGAGGAAGGTGGCTCTGAAACGGGCTGCTGCTGAAGCTACTCTTTGCCCATAAGTGCATGAAACTCTGGTAAGACTGGTAGCTGCTTTATCTCCAGCAGGACTCGATCTAGAATCTGAAATCTTGCGTCCGTGATAAATAAATTTTATATCTCGCAAGTATACGAATCGGTGCAATCAGTATAGTAGCAAGACGAGTATCGTACCGACAGAGATTTGTAGAGATTATTAGAGTAAAACGCTAAAGAACAGAAAAGAAAGAAAATAAGGAAGGGAAAATAAGGAAGGGAAAATAAGAAATATGAAGTCTCGAAAATAGATGATCTAATAACGAAATAAGAAAACGATAGAAATATGATGGATGAATACTAAGGTTCCGATTTCACCATAACATCCTCATTCTATGCATTGAATCAATAAAGATTTCAGTTTAATTCTAAGGGCTCGTTCTTCCGGTATGATGATCCGTTCGATCCCGGTCTTCACCAAATACCCCCAATTAACCCTAGTTAATGAACCCATAACTAAGTGTTAACCAAGAATTCATTACGCTCCGAAGAACACTTAAGAACCAAGAAGTGTCTTAGCTTGAACCCGGCCTCAACTAAATCTCATTCATTCATAGATCCTGCAAGATTAGGGAATGAACCCTCGCCCAATCTCACATAACACAATCTATAAGACTTCTATTGGCCAGATAAAGGTATTTAAGATCTCCGTTATAATAATGAATGAAACAAGAAAAATAAACTGATTAAATAAATATGATCCAATAACATAGAATGATTCAGTTAGGGCTACATCGGTACCTTAGAAAAGAAACTAGCCACTCATGTTCATCATGAAGACGACAAAAGTGTTCAAAGAAAAATAAAGAAAGAAAGACCAAGAAAACAAAACCCTAACACGGCTTCCTCTCCTCTAGATGCTCCAGAAAAGTCCTCCCAAAAGCTCCCCTTTTGATAACCCTAAATATCCTATTTATAGCCCAAAGTCTCTCCATCCACAGATTAGATCTAAACCGTTGATTTTCTTCACTGGGAAAGTCCGATCGATCGGACTATGGGTGTCGGATCGATCGGTTGCGTAAAAATCCTGTCTCTGGCTTTTCCCGAGTCCGATCGATCGGACTTTAGGTGTTGGATCGATCGGACAGTATGATAGATAGCTGGATCGATCGAACCGTGTTCCTCTAGAAAGCATATGTTCTGTCAGGACTTAATTCCCAAGTCCGATCGATCGGACTATGGGTGTCGGATCGATCGGACTCCGTAGGATGGATGGAGGGATCGATCGGACTATGCTCAGCTGAAAAATATAAGTTCTGTCATGTTTCTGCATAGTCGGATCGATCGGACTCTGGGTGTCTGATCGATCGGACTTTCCAGTGTATTTACTGTTCTGCCATTCCGACTGCGCCATCGGTACTAAGATTGCCGTAACTTCCTCTAGGAAATTCGGAATCACGAACCGTAAAATTCTCCAGAATCTAGACTTCGAGAGCTTTCCAACCATATATGATACATCATCTGGTTCTTCATGAGCAGGTACAGTTTAATCTTTAAAGTTGATCCATGTAATCTTTTCAGCTTTTTTTCTCCTTTTTCCTGCATTTTCCAAACAACTATGTGAAGCAACATATAGATATAAAAATAGGAATAAAGATGTTGATTAAATATAATAACCTAGCAATTGAGATGGTTATAAGACTGTTTAGAGTGCACTTTCATGCACTCATCACACCCCCCAACCAGCTTATTGCTAGTCTCTAGCAATTTTAAACGCAAAAATATATTAAGCACACTACCGGTCGTAGGTTGTAGACATGCATAATAAGAGTTCTACCTTGTCAAATCAATAGTGTTCTATATAGTACAGAGCACGAAAACTTCTTATACTCATACACATACTACCAACATATGAAATCAACTTCTACACTTCAAACATGCTAATCACCATCCAGAAGAACACATGTGACGTGAGAAATAAATGTTACGTACAGAAGCAACTTCTACCCACCATTAGTCCAAACACACTACTATCTTCATAACCAATCATCCAACTCTCGCACTTTAAGTACAACATGCTCTTTTTCTTTTTTTTTTTCCTTTTTTTTTCAACTATCAGACATTTTGCCTTTTTACACGAGCACTCTCCGCTTCATGAGGCGCAGAGACCCGGTTACTTAACAAAACACTAAGTAGTTTTTTTTTTAGCTATTAGTGATTCTACCTTTTTAGACGAGCTCCCCGCTTTCTGAGGGAAGAACACCCGATTACTTAGCAGATCACCTAATAGGTGTTTAGGCACAGCTTAATCAAGCTCCAGAACTTTTTCTCTTTTTTGTTTTCTTTTTTTTTTTCTGCATGCATTACTCAACACTAGCTAATGCTGAAATCATGGTCTAGATTGACAATAGCATGCTCATTCCTTTGGTGGGTATAATTACCACTGTACAGAACGTGTTCGTGTGTGACTCACATAATGTTCTACCTTCAGGTTATCACACATGCAATCAATGTATAGGCCAATCCATATGAATACAGCATGTATAATACGCATAAAAATTTCAACTCATGTACAATTTAACACTATTATACCCACAAGGTAGTATGAATCAGGTCATGAATGTCTACACCCCCCAACCTGAAATCAACATTGTCCTCAATGTGTGCATTTATCCACTAAAATATGTAGGAGGTGGCTATCCAAAAATTTCTAGAGAAAGAGGAGATATAGATAATTTAAATAAGAAAGAGGCCACCTGATAGAGTAAGCGAATATCTCCTCAAGGATCCTCAGGGTGGCTGAAAACCTAAAAGAAAACAAAAGAAAAACATAAGACTGAAAACTGAAACTTAAATTTAAAAGAAAAGGTTACCTTGGTGGGTTGCCTCTCACCCAGCGCTTTATTTAACGTCTAGGCAAGACGTACTGCCAAGTTTATGGTTCAACAAAATCAATTGCATCCACCACTTCTGAATGTCCTTCCAAATACAATTTCAAGCGGTGCCCATTGACTTTGAATTTGCTCCCAATCTTTTCATTCTCAATTTCAACAGCACCATGTGGAGATACTAGTGTCACTTTGAACGGGCCCGTCCATCTGGATCTTAATTTACCTGGAAAGAATTTCATTCGTGAGTTATAAAGTAAAACTTTCATACCTCGTTTGAACTCCTTCCGTTGTATTGCTTTGTCATGATAGAGTTTGGTCCTTTCTTTGTAAAGTTTAGCGTTCTAGTACGCTTCATTCTGCAGCTCATCTAATTCATTCAATTGCATCTTTCTCATATCTCCAGCTTCTCTCATATCAAAATTCAGCTGCTTGATTGCCCAATATGCCCTATACTCCAACTCCACAGGTAAATGACATGCTTTTCCAAAAACAATGCGATAAGGGCTCATACCAATAGGAGTCTTATATGCGGTGTGATATGCCCAAAGAACATCATTCAATTTCACCGCCCAATCCTTCCTTGTAGTGCCAACAACTCGTTCCAGGATCGTTTTTATTTGCCTATTGCTCACCTCCACTTGCCCCGACGTTTGAGGGTGGTAAGGAGTTGCGACTCGATGAGTGATGTTGTATTTCTTCAACAATGCATCAAACGCTCTATTGCAAAAGTGTGATCCCCCATGACTTATAATCGCCCGAGGTGTACCAAACCTTGTAAAAATCATATCTTTCAAGAATCCCACCACGGTCTTGCTGTCATTGTTTCTGCTTGCAATTGCTTCAATCCACTTAGATACATAATCTACATCAACAAGAATATATGTGTACCCGTATGATGGAGGAAACGGCCCCAAACATCGAATAATTCCACCACCAGATTATTTGTAAGAGGCATCTCATTCCTTTTGCTTATATTCCCTGACCGTTGACATCTGTCACACTTAGCAACAAAATTAAATGCATCTTTGAATAATGTAGGCCAAAAGAAACCAGATTGAAGAACTTTAAAAGCAGTTTTCTTACCTCCAAAGTGTCCTCCACAAGTTAATTCATGACTAAATTTCAATATATCATCATGCTCATATTCTGGAACACAACGCCTTATTATTTGATCAGGGCAATGCTTAAATAAATAAGGATCATCCCAAAAATAATATCGAACAGTCGATAAAAATCTTTTCTTTTCCTGTGAACTCAATTCAGTACGCAGAACATTACTAGCTAAATAGTTAACAATATCCGCATACCAGGGTTCTTTACCATTCATAGAGACGAGTTGTTCATCTGGAAAGCATTCTTGGATGGGCTGTACATCCTTAGGGCCGTCCATGTGTTCCAGTCGTGACAAGTGATCTACCACTACATTATCGCTCCCTTTCTTGTCCCTTATTTCCAAATTGAACTCTTGCAACAGTAGGATCCACCTGATTAACCTTGGCTTGGTATCCTTTTTGGTTAGTAGATATTTCAATGCTGCATGATCTGAATAAATAATAACTTTCGATCTAATCAAATAAGAGCGAAATTTCTCCAATGCAAAAACAACAGCAAGTAATTCTTTTTCAGTAGTTGAGTAATTGATTTGAGCATCATTGAGTGTACGACTTGCATAATAAATAGCATGAGAGACCTTATTTACCCTTTGTCCTAAAACAACCCCTATAGCATAATCAGAAGCATCACACATTATTTCAAAGGGCAACGACCAATCAGGAGGCATAATAATTGGTGTAGTAATCAATTTCTCTTTCAAAGTATTGAAAGCATCAAGACAAGCTTTACAAAACTTAAACTCACTATCTTTGGCCAATAAATCACACAATGGTTGTGCAATTTTAGAAAAATCTCTAATGAATCTGCGATAAAATCCTGCATGGCCCAAAAAACTCCGCACACCTTTCACAGAAGTAGGGGGTGGTAATTTCTCAATCAAATCTATTTTTGCTTTATCTACTCCAATACCTTTACTAGAAATAGCATGTCCCAACACAATACCTTGCCTTACCATGAAGTGACTCTTCTCCCAGCTCAATGTCAAATTTGTCTCTTCACATCTTTTAAGCACCAAGGTTAGGTGTGCAAGGCAATTATAAAAAGAATTCCCAAATACAGAAAAATCTTCCATGAATACCTCGACAAACCTTTCTATCATGTCGGAGAAAATCGATATCATGCATCTTTGAAAGGTGGCAGGTGCATTGCACAATCTGAACGGCGTCCTTCTGTATGCGAATGTTCCAAACGGACAGGTGAAAGTCGTCTTCTCTTGGTCCTCTGGGGCGATAGCAATTTGATTATAACCTGAAAATCCATCAAGAAAACAATAAAATGAGTGACCAACTAAGCGTTCAAGCATTTGATCAATGAAAGGTAAAGGAAAGTGGTCCTTTTTAGTAGCTGCATTAAGCTTGCGATAATCGATGCAGACACGCCATCCAGTAGTCATCCTTGTGGGTATGAGCTCATTGTTCTCATTCTTCACAACTGTTATCCCTGATTTCTTAGGCACCACGTGAACTGGACTTACCCATTTGCTGTCAGAAATAGGATATATCACGCCAACATCGAGCAACTTAAGGATCTCTTCCCGAACAACGTCTTTCATGTTTGGGTTGAGGCGACGCTGGGCGTCCCGTATAGGTTTGGCATCCTCTTCCAAAATAATGCGGTGCATGCACATAGTAGGACTTACTTCTTTAATATCTGCAATTGTCCATCCTATTGCAATTTTATGCTCCCTAAGAACTCTCAACAATTTTTCCTCTTCCAATGGAGTAATGTCAGAAGCAATAATCACGGGAAGGGTTTCATTCTCACCAAGATATGCATATTTCAGATTATTAGGAAGAGGTTTTAACTCAAGCTTTGGTGGGGAAACTATTGATGACACCATTTTAGAATAAGATTTGATTAGCATGTCTAACCGAGATTCATCAGGGAAGCATGGCTGCAATGCCTCAAGGGCTGCTATAACCTCCTTTGCTCCCTCGTAATTTTGCAACTCCTCCTTTTCCATTGTCAATGCCGCTTCCAAATTTGTCTTCACTTGCTCCTGCATGAAACTAGAAAACACCAATGAGTCTAAAACATCTATTGAGAAACAATCAAAAGAGTTTGAAGGATAGGACATAGATTCAAAAACTTTAAATTCAACAATTTCACCTAAAACTGTCATGCTGAGCTTACCATCCTGCACATTAATCATAGTCTTGACTGTGGCCATAAATGGATGTCCCAACAAAATTGGTAAATTCCTATCATGTAAGGGCGCATCATCCATATCCAATATCACAAAATCAACAGGGATAATTAATTTATCAACTTGTACTAAAATGTCTTCTACAATGCCTAATGGATATTTAATTGAACGATCTGCAAGTTGTAGAGACATTGTAGTAGGTTTTAATTCACCCACACCTAACTGAAGAAAAACAGAGTAAGGCATCAAATTAACACTGGCTCCTAAATCAAGCATTGCCTCTCCTATCTTTGTATCACCAACAGTAATAGTAATGTTAAAACTCCCTGGATCCTTAAGCTTGGGTGGAAGCTTTCTTTGTAGAACCGCGCTCACCGTCTCTGAAACCATCACTTTTTCATGAGGTTCAAACTTACGCTTAGACGTACTTAGTTCCTTGAAGAATTTTGGAAATGCTGGCATGCTCCTGATCACATCAAGTAATGGTAAGTTCACATTAACCTTAGCTAGAATATCATAAATTTCAGAATATGACTTATCCATTTTGGCTTTCTTCAGGCGGCCTGGAAATGGAATCGGTGGTACATATGGTGCAGGGATGTTGTGATGCACTTCCGGGACTGCATCCGCTTCCTTTTCATACTCAAAAGTAGATGTGCCCAGTGATGGCCTTTTCGTGAGTTCCTCTTTTCCAACCTTCTTACTTTCATCATGACACTCATCAATAACTTCAGCATTAATCTTATTATCAATTATCTTACCTGAACGAAGAACTGTGACCGCTTTTGCTTGCTCAGGTTGGCTCGGAAATTTTCTTGGAACATGTGCTCTTACAGCATCAGCAAGTTGTCCCACTTGAACTTCCAACTTCCCCACGGATGCTGCAACATTCTTCAGTACCGCATCATGTTGAGCAATGGTCGAATCTTGTTTTTCCATCTTTGAATCTATTTTCTGCATAAAAGCCAACATAGTCGCTTCCAAAGACGACTTAACAGATGGGTTAGACTGATTAGTAGTAGGCATACTAGCATTAGCAGTATTTTTCCATGAAAAATTCGGATGTTCCCTCCAACCTGAATTGTAAGTATTTGCATAAGGGTCAAATCTAGGTCTTGGGTTATAAGCATTCATCAAATTAGCTTGTTCTTGCACATATTCAGGAAATTCACTACCAGAAGGACATGAATCAAACCTATGACCAACAATATTGCAAATTGAACAAACCTGAACCGGTTTTGCTTGTGTGGACATCATTGCGTCCATCTTCTTGTTGAGGGTTGCGATTTGCCTTGCCATGTCGTCATTCTGGTTAAGCTCATAGATGCCTCTCGCCTTATTCCTCGTGTCTCTCTGCTGCGAGTTTGATCCTAGCATCTCATAAATTTCATACGCCTATGGTGGTGTTCTTTTGAACATCGCTCCACCTGCAGCATTATCTGCCATAGTCTGACAAGAAAGATTTAGTCCATCATAAAAAAATTGCATCTGATTTTCTAAAGAATAGTTATGATGTGGACATTGCATCAAAGGCATCTTAAATCTATCCCATGCTTCATGGAATGGTTCTCCATAAGATTGCTGAAAATTTGGAATTTGCCTTCTCAAGTTAGTAGTCATGGCATGAGAATAAAATTTACTAACAAACTTGTTATAAATTGCATCCCAAGTAGTTAGTGATCCAGGAGGCAACGACATCAACCATCTCTTCGCTTTATCCTTCAGGGTGTAAGGAAAACATCGCATCCTCAGCTGATCTTCAGTAATGCCACTTAGAGGAAAAGTCTGAATAGTAGCATAATAATCTTTCACAAACGTTAGTGCATCCTCAGAAGGTAAACCATGAAATTCAGGAAGCATAGAAAAATGTAGATTTTTAAGTTCATAATTCCTAGCCTCTGCAGGTAACGCAATGCACGAAGGTGAGGTAGAAATAGTAGGCCTCGCGTACTCCTCCAAAGGACGTAAATTGTTATTAAGCGCCATCTCCTCTTGTTCCTCCTCTTGAACTCCTAAATCTGATGTGGACAGGCTGTGTTTGTTAGATCTTTTCTTCCAACCAATTTGATCTACTTTATCGTTCAAAGGCAACAACTTTTCTTTCCGTGATCGGCGACCTTGCATTCACTACTAATAAACTCTAATCAAATCCCCGGCAACGGCGCCAAAAACTTGATGAATAAATTTTATATCTCGCAAGTATACGAATCGGTGCAATCAGTATAGTAGCACGACGAGTATCGTGCCCACAGAGATTTGTAGAGATTATTAGAGTAAAACGGTAAAGAACAGAAAAGGAAGAAAATAAAGAAGGGAAAATAAGAAATATGAAGTCTCGAAAATAGATGATCTAATAACGAAATAAGAAAACAATAGAAATATGATGGATGAATACTAAGGTTCCGATTTCACCATAACATCCTCATTCTATGCATTGAATCAATAAAGATTTCAGTTTAATTCCAAGGGCTCGTTCTTCCGGTATGATGATCCGTTCGATCGCAGTCTTCACTAAGTACCCCCAATTAACCCTAGTTAATGAACCCATAACTAAGTGTTAACCAAGAATCCATTACGCTCTGAAGAACACTTAAGAACCAAGAAGTGTCTTAGCTTGAACCCGGCCTCGACTAAATCTCATTCATTTATAGATTCTGCAAGATTAGGGAATGAACCCTCGCCCAATCTCACATAACACAATCTATAATACTTCTATTGGCCAGATAAAGGTATTTAAGATCTCCGTTATAATAATGAATGAAACAAGGAAAATAAACTGATTAAATAAATATGATCCAATAACATAGAATGATTCAGATAGGGCTACATCGGTACCTTAGAAAAGAAATTAGCCACTCATGTTCATCATGAAGACGACAAAAGTGTTCAAAGAAAAATAAAGAAAGAAAGACCAAGAAAACAAAACCCTAACATGGCTTTCTCTCCTCCAGATGCTCCAGAAAAGTCCTCCCAAAAGCTCCCCTTTTGATAACCCTAAGTATCCTATTTATAGCCCAAAGTCTCTCCATCCACGGATTAGTTCTAAACCGTTGATTTTCTTCACTGGGAAAGTCCGATCGATCGGACTATGGGTGTCGGATCTATTGGTTGCGTAAAAATCCTCCGTCTCTGGCTATTCCCGAGTCCGATCGATCGGACTTTAGCTGTTGGATCGATCGGACAGTATGATAGATAGCTGGATCGATCGAACCGTGTTCCTCTAGAAAGCATATGTTCTGTCAGGACTTAATTCCCAAGTCCGATCGATTGGACTATGGGTGTCGGATTGATCGGACTCCGTAGGATGGATGGAGGGATCGATTGGACTATGCTCAGCTGAAAAATATAGGTTCTGTCATGTTTCTGCATAGTCGGATCGATCGGACTCTGGGTGTCGGATCGATCGGACTTTCCAGGGTATTTACTGTTCTGCCATTCCGACTGCGCCATCGGTACTAAGATTGCCGTAACTTCCTCTAGGAAATTCGGAATCATGAACCGTAAAATTCTCCAGAATCTAGACTTCGAGAGCTTTCCAACCATATATGACACATAATCTGGTTCTTCATGTGCAGGTACAGTTTAATCTTTAAAGTTGATCCATGTAATTTTTTCAGCTTCTTTTCTCCTTTTTCCTGCATTTCCCAAACAACTATGTGAAGCAACATATAGATATAAAAATAGGAATAAAGATGTTGATTAAATATAATAACCTAGCAATTGAGATGGTTATAAGACTGTTTAGAGTGCAGTTTCATGCACTCATCAGTCTGCCCCAGGTACCTGCCTCAACTGAGGTATCAACCCACTGCTCTGCCCCATGTCGTGCGCCACGGCCGACTGCTCTGCGGCAAGCGCCTCGCGCCCCTCGCTACAAGCACCGTCGGTGGAAAGGCACCCGACGGCTAGCACCCGAGCACCCTGTGGATTCCCTCTTAGTCTGGCGGTCCAGGTCACCTCTCAAAGAACTGGCATGACGCTCCTGCTGCCACGGCTGTCGCTGATGCTGAAACCACTTGCCTCTACCAATGGCTAGCCTGCCATTCCCCAAAAGCAGGAACGACAACCCCGAAACTCACCACGACCACCGACCAACAATCCGGTGTCAACCCTCAAGTCATCTGTCTCGGTATCCGGAGTATAGTCCAGGGCATCCCCCGCTGTCACTCCAGCATACCGAACCAGGTGATCCAGCCAACCCGCGTGCTGCCACGCGGTGCGAGTACCAAGAACAAAGAATGGTACTCCCAAGTACACCACCCTCCAAGGGTAGGTGCCAAAGAACAGTATGCGAACTGTTCTCAACACACAACCAACAGTGTCCGTAGTGGCCCCGACAAGCGCTACTACACATCGCTTTCTGGGAAGGCAAGAAAACAAACGCTTCCCAAGCAAATGATACTCCAGGTTGTCTAAAACATCCGGGATCCGGGACACCTCCTTCAATCAGTCCTCTACTGTCGAAGGATCTCCAACATCGCCTCTGGATCACATTAGGTCCACCTCTCGGGATTCCAAGAGCACAGAGGCAACACACGTCCAATCCCCTACTCGCTCGTCTCCACCACGGGGGGAGACATTGTCAGGTGAGGGAATGGACAACACCGGCGTGCATGCACATCTCCCCCTGAGACATCATGTCACAGTCGGAAAACAACAAAACAAGCAACAATCAAATAAGCGGAAACATATCACACAATCGCAAACAACCATGCAAGGATGTTCTAGACCTAGAACTATCACATTTCACACTCAAAACCTTAACCGCAAGCTTAATCCTATCCATGCGACCTACAACCTACTCTGATACCAACTTGTCACACCCCGACCTTGAAAACCCATCCGGTCCGGGGCGTGAGGTGATTAAACCTATTTCTAAAATCGAATGACGAGAGTCTCCCTTGTATTTTCTCAATTTGAACCCTGTACAATTTACAATCTTCATAATAAATTAAAACGATAAATCTAACAGATCTAAATTCAACATGAATATGAATCTGCTATCACAAATCTCACTATCTAGTATATCTTCTGATACAATGCTTTCATCAACCCTCATTACATAATTTAATACAAACAATCAAATCCTCGAAGAGGGAAAGTATATATTTAATATAGGGTTAATAACATTTTACTCCCCTCTAGTTTGAACATATGTCAATTTACCCCCTACGTTTTAAAACGTGACAAATTGGGCCCTTAATTTATAAAAATGGTCGTTTTGTACCCAATCATCTAACTCCGTTAACTGGTCTGACGGCCAACTAACTAAATAGGTATGTTTGATCAGTTTTTGGGAGAAAAGGTGAGAGAGAGGAAGAGTGCGTCACCATCATTGCCTACGTCATCCACCTGGTCAAGCTCACCACCGCTATGCTCTATCATCAGCACCGTCGTGGACGTGTTCCACCGCCAGAACGGCATCACCATTTGCCTTGTCGGGCTTCGCCAGCATGCATGAGGACGTCTGCAACGGCGCAGCCGACGTCTGGGATCTCGTCGGCGTGAGCGCAGTACTGGCATCCACCACCATACCCACGGCGACAACACTGGAAAATTGCCACCACGTCCAGGATCACCACCTCCACCCCTTCCGCCTCTACCCCCACCTCCACCTCCACCTCCTTGCCCTCCTCCTCCTCCACCTCCACCTCCACCTCCACCTCCACCTCCATGCTCTCCACCTCCTCCTCCTCCGCCTTTGCCTCCACGCTCTCCACCTTTGCCTCCACGCTCTCTACTGCCGCCTCCACGGTAGCTGGCACCGTCGTCGTCGGCATACTCGTCTACGATGTTACCGAAGCCGCACGCTCTCCACCTCCTCCTCCACGCTCTCTACCGCCACCTCCACGATAGCTGCCACCGTTGTCGCCGGCATACTCGTCTACGATGTTGCCGAAGCCGCACGCTCTCCTCCTCCTCCTCCACACTCTCCTCCTCCGCCTCTTCCTCCACGCTCTCCACCTTCGCCTCCACGCTCTCTACCGCCGCCTCAACGGTAGCTGCCACCATCGTCGGCACCGTACTCGTTTACGATGTTGCTGAAGCTGGATGCTCTCCTCCTCCGCCTCCGCCTCCACGCTCTCCACCTCCGCCTCCACGCTCTCCTCCTCCGCCTCTGTTTTAAAACGTGACAAATTGGACCCTTTAATATATCTATAAATGCACAACTATTAACAAAAGAGAAAACTCCAGGATCATCAAGTGCTCCTCGAAACTGCATGTCCATGATCACCTCGAGAATGGCGTGCCAATGCCCAAAAGATCACCTGAAAGGAAAGGACTGCATCGATTTGCATAGCCGATACAACCCAGGTAGGAGTGAGCAACAAAGCTCAGTAGGGTTCTACGCTATTCTACGGTACACTGAAGGGAGGAAAACAACAACTGTGTTGTCTCTCTGCCTAAGTCTAAGGATGCCAATGGTCCCATAACCCTATCGATGTCCCAAGAGCTCCCGTCATGAACCTCTCTCTCGAACATGTTACCAAGATCACCCTAAGCACCAATAGGGGAACAGTACCATGCGGGATCACCCTTACCCAAGCAGGACTGCCATACTTGGGGACAATGTCGGGAACGCATCAACATCCATCCTTAGCACTTGGCCTTGGAGAAACAACAGGACCTCTAAACCTTAATATCAATATAATATTCCAGTCCGACTACTTAATAATCCTCGAATGATATCAAACATAATCATTGATGACAATCACGTCCTAATCCTCGACTACCCGAACCTGAAGAATCAAACACGATAAAACATCGAAAATCCACTAACAAGCTAATTCCCGGATTGCTACACTAAACCGCCGTTAGAGGTGACAAGAACTTTGCAAATCGACATCCAAACATCGTCAGATTTCAAATAAAACTTGGGCAGACGTAGATTAGCATGCTAGGAACATGCAGCCCAAGAATTGGATAAATCTACTGGCCAATCTTCCTAGACTTCACTAATCAATTCACTAATTTCGGTCTCGTCGCAGATCCGAAGGAAAATCACCATAAATCGTAACAAACTTCGACAATTATGAAATCAGCGGAAATTGAAAGTAGATTCGAAGATCTACAACTCTCATGTTGATGATCAAACGAGATCATACACGTACTAGCCAAGATTTGAACTAGTACAGCTCAGCTCACAGAAAAACAGAGCTTCTATAAAATCTGGGAAAAACATGTATAAATCTGGTTTAAATCCAAGTCAAATCGCATGAAGCTTCAATCAGTTACTAAGCATGCTTAGAGGGACTAATTAGTACAAAGAAAACAATAGTCCAACGATCAAACCCTAGATCTAGCTCAACCCAAAGATCTAGGTAGAAACCCTACCTTAAACGCAAATCCAAGCTTCAATCCTTGCTAATCCGTCGTCCTACGTCGCCGCCACCATCTCCAGCTCGTCGGAGAGCCGCCGGAGTCCTCCCATAGCCACAGCCGTCGCTGGAGAAGAAAGAGGGCTGCCACGGGAGAGAGAGAAAAGGATAAATAGGAGGGAGAGAAGAGGGTTAAGCCACTTAAGTGGCTTAGCTGGTTCAGACGAGCCAACTGATCGGACTGAATCCGATTTGGCTCCAAGTTGCAATCTCGTCCGGATCTGACGATCACGAACGCTCCTACTGGATCTATTCACTCACATACATCAATCAAGGCTGTGTGTGCACTACGAGGGTGTCAAATCGAGCGCCATGATATAATTTATCAAATTGCCCTTGGGGTCCAGAACAGCGATGCGGTCAACCGATCGCAAGACAAGGACAACCGAGCCAAAACAACCAAACCACAAAACCAGACCCTTGACCTACCACGGTTGGACCGGGTTGGAGGAACGGGTCCTGACAATCGACCTCCGCACAGGCAGCCACCAGTTGAGGGTTCGGGATTGCGACATCCCGAAGATGGCTTTCCGGACTCGGTACAGCCTGTACGAGTTCGTGGTGATGTCGTTTGGGCTGACGAATGCACCAGCAACATTCATGGATCTGATGCAGAGGATATTCCGACTATTTCTAGACCAGTTCATGGTGGTGTTCATCGACGCTATTCTGATCTACTCTCGGTCAGAGGAGGAGAACGGGCGACACCTGGCGACAGTGTTGCAATTACTTCGGGAGCATCAGCTTTATGCCAAGGCTTCCAAGTATGAGTTGTGGCTCGCACAGGTGGGATTCCTTGGGCACGTGGTGTCGGCAGCAGTGATTTTAGTTGACCCTGCCAAGGTCAAGGCAGTGGTACAATGGCAGAGACCGAGGACAGTGTTCGAGGTCCACAATTTCCTAGGCCTGGCGGGATGCTACAGACGGTTTGTGCTGGACTTCTCCAGAGTTGCCGGACCAATGACCAGACTGACGCAGAAGGGAGTCCTGTTCGTGTGGGATGATGCTTCTGAGCGGTCGTTTTTGGAGGTAAGGACGAGGTAGACCAGTGTTGTCGTGCCCCGACCCGCGAAAGCCCAACCGGGCCGGGCGACGTGAACCGGAACCTAACTAAATGCGGAAATAATGGCGAGAGGTTCCCTCTAACTTACTGATTTCATTAAACAGTTCATAAGCACCCCTGAATAATACAAAAATTTCAAACCTCAAAAGATATAATATAATATTCAAAAACCTCAAAGGGGTTACAACAGTTTATACATCATACTCCCGTAGGAGACTAATTATAACAAAAAGTGTAGAAAGGGATCACCGATCCTCAAACCCCGCCAGACGCCGCCACGCCACCAAACACCTGCCCGGTAGGGGCTACTAAAGAAGAGCTGGCGCCTGCACCTGCAAAACGCAGCCCGGATTGGAGTGAGCATAAAGCTCAGTAGGGTTCTACACTACGTCACACAGAAGGAAGGGGGAACGCAACAGTGTCGCCCTCAAGTAAGACCTGGGTGTACACAGGGGCCCCATAACCCCACCACGTGTCCCTGAGGCCCACGATCATGGTCTTCCAGCCGAGCTGGTTACATGTCTGGTCACACTCAGTAGCAGGAAACAACACCGTTGGCGAGAAATAGCACCGCTAAGTAGTCAACCTCTCTACTCAAGGGTCAACACAGTGGAACACGGGCTACACCTCAGCATCCGACTCAAGGCCGACACGACCTCTATAATCATCAAGCAACATGTGTACCAGTCATCTAAGCCTATCATCAAGTTTAACTGGACACCACAATTCGAACCTGGACCAAGCTACCCAACCCCGGTCCTCGGGCTAAATCCGAGCTTCCAGCCTCGGGGCGGCGATCCACAAATCACCCACGCCCTAACCATGCAACCAATGCACAACAGAGAATGCATGCTATTAACATACACAACAGAGAATGCATGCTATTAGCATACACAAGCAAGAGGAAATAGGCATGCAACAGTATGTCAAGGCAGCATACAAGTCTAACAGGATCGCTGCAGCAGTACTACCAACCGCTGCCAGCCGATCCACAGCGGGTCCCGGCATTACGACGGTACCACGACCGTCAACCGCGAACTCCTGCAACGGGAAGTAACCCCAAAAATCGAAGAACAGTAAAATATAATATTATCATCCGAACATATAATATTATATTAAAACTCCAAAACATTCTCTACATAGCAACTAGTTGACCCCGTCGATCCGACGTGCAAACGATGTCGGATTCAAGATCCAACTTAGTCTCTAGTAGATCTACATGCTGGGATCAACATATCCAAAATCGGGAAACATCCAACGGTTCGATTACTGGGAAAACACTAATCAAAACCACTAAAAATAGTCCACAAAACCCCATCAAACAGCTTTGGGATCGATCTAGAACATTTGGATCGATCCAGAAAATAGTGGATCGATCCGGAATATTTGGATCGATCCAAACAGCTTCATACCCGCTTCAAATCAGTCTCGTCGCAGACCACGAGAAAAATCACCACAATTCGTAGAAAAATCAGAAAAATATGAAATAAGCTGGAATAGAAAGATAACTCAGAGATCTACAACTCTTATTCTCATCACAACCCAAGATAATACATGTAACAATCGAAAAACGCGTCGCCAACCGGCTGTTCTTGAAGAACAGCAGAAATCGGAAAATCCGAGATAAGACATGCATAAATCCTACTAAAATCTTAACCAAAGTTCATGAAACTTAAACCAGAGATTATACTAAGCAACATGTATCCAACAACACAATTTTCGCAAGATCTAACGGCCATACTAAGAGAACACCCCTAAACCACTCTCGTAGGTAGAACACCTACCGAACTGCGTTAATCCTCGGCTGATTCCCCGCTAAACAGCCGCTAACCAAGCAACCAAACCATGCCAGGGATCTTCCTCACGCTGCCACGGATCTAACGAGCTTTGGAACACCCAAAACGGTGGCCGGAGGAGGGAGAACGGAGAAGAAGAAGGTGATTGCCCCGGAAGGAAAACAGAGGAAAAACAGAACAGTGGAAGAAGAAGAAAGAAGAAGGAAGAAGAAGAGAAGGAGGAGAGGAAGAGAAGAGGAAGAAGAAGGAAGGGGAAGGCCGGGGAAGGTGGGGAAAAAGGGAACGAGAGGAGAGGAAGTCGTTTCTCCTCTGATAGCGGAGAGCGACGACTATGACGGCCGTCCTCGCAAGTTCAACTGCTACTACAAGCTCAACTGCCCTGCTACAAGCTCAACTGCCCTGCTACAGTATCCGGATCGATCCAAGGCCAAAATGGATCGATCCAACACCAGTTTGGATCGATCCACAAGTCAAAAACCCCCTAAACGGATCTAGTCAAACACAATCATCAATCAGAGGCTGTGTGTGCACACGCGGGTGTGAAACAAACCGACAAGGCGCAATTTACCAAAAATTGCCCTTGTAGTCCACAACGAGCCACGGGCCCGACCCAGGCGGTCGACCCAGGAATGGAGGGACAGGTCCTCACAAGTGCGCCGGTGTTGCTCGTCCCCAAGCGAGGCGTGGGTTATAGTGTCTACTATGACGTCAGCGGTGAGGGTTTGGGGTGTGCCCTCATGCAGGATGGACACATAGTCGCCTATGGTTCTCGTCAGCTGAAGAACCATGAGAGGAACTACCCAACCCATGACTTGGAGTTAACAACTGTGGTCTTCGCCCTGAAGACTTGGTGGCATTACCTCTATGGCGAGAAGTTCTCTATCTTCTCGAACCATAAGAGTTTGAGGCACATTTTAACCCAACGTGACCTCAACCTGAGGCAGCGACGCTGGATGGAGCTTCTGGCGGACGACGACTTTGAGTTGCATTACCATCATGGTAAGGCAAATGTCATAGCAGATGCGCTGAGCAGACATGCGAGAGACACCAGAGCAATAGTAGCAGGGTTATCAGCATGGCAGTGGCAGGCGTTAGAGACAGTGGGCTAGTTGGAGCTCGAGTTTGAGGATTAGGGTTCCAATAGTTTCCTCTACACCATGCAGAGTATGACAGCGGTTCTAGCCAGGGTGATATAGGCGTAGCGCAGTGATATGGAGTTCAAGGCGTTGCGCACATCAGGAGGCATGGAGGGTTTAGACGGGGACTGGACAGTATCGTCAGACGGAGGGCTACGTTCAGAGGAAAAGTAGCGGTTCCGGCAGATCCAGTTCTAGGAGACGATGTCCTGCAAGAGTTTCATCACTCTCGTTTTGCAGTTCATCCCAGGGGCACCAACATGTACCAGGACATGCGGCGGTAGTTCTGGTGGTGCGGGATGAAGAGGGCAGTGACGGAGTTCGTATCGCACTGCCTTACCTGCTAGAAGATCAAGGCAGAGCACCAGCGAACTCCAGGGTTACTTCAGCCCCTCCCACTAGCTGAGTGGAAGTGGGAGCACATCACGATGGACTCCGTGACCGGGCTACCGAGATCTCCTAGGGGGAGTGACGCGATATGGGTCATTGTTGATCGATTGACTAAATCGGCGCATTTCCTGCCTATGTGGATGATAGACTCGACGACAGATAGGTTGGGCAATTTGTACGTCAGAGAGATGGTCAAACTACACGGAGTTCCAGTTTCTATAGTGTCAGACCGTCACCCCAGGTTCACCAGCAGGTTCTGGCGTGGCTTTCAAGAGGCAGTTGGCACACTCATGGCCTTCAACATGGCTTTTCATCCGCAAACAGACAGGAAGTCAGAGTGGACGATCGAGATCTTAGAGGACATGATGAGAGCATGTGTCCTCGATGCCGGAGGCAGCTGGGAGGAGCATGTTCCCTTGGTGGAGTCCGCCTACAACAATAGCTACCAGTCAAGTTTTGGAGTAACACCTTTCGAGGCGTTGTTTGGTAGGTAGTGTCGTTCCCCAGAGTGCTGGACAAAGGTTGGAGAGGCACCACTCACCGGTCCAGACATCGTTAGACGGTCGTCAGAGAGGCTAGTGCAGATCAGGCAGAGACTTTTGATGGCTCAGAGCAGGTAGAAGAGTTATGCAGATCAGAGGTGATGACCGTTAGAGTTTGCAGTTGGCGACAGAGTGTTCTTGCGAGCATCACCGTATAGAGGGTCAGTCAGGATTGGCAGAGGTGGTAAGTTGGCGCCGAGGTTTGTCGGGCCATTCGAGATCCTAGAGAGGATCGGCGAGGTAGCTTACCGCCTAGATCTTCCTCAGCACATGTCAGCTGTGGATCTGACATTCCATGTGTCGATGTTGAGGAAGTACTATTCGGACCTGTCTCATGTCATCAGGGTGGATGACATCGAGCTTGAGACAGACGCGACGTTCGTTGAGCAACCAGTTCCGGTACTTCACCGGAGGGATCAGGTCTTGCGGAGCAAGAAGATTCCCTTTGTCAAGGTACTGTGGTGGTACAGAGGCGTCGAGGAGATGACTTGGGAGTGCGAGGCGCGCATGTGTCAGGAGTATCCACATTTGTTTTCTTCTCGAGGTAGCCTGTCCTGTCTTCTAGAATAGCTTCTTTTCTGTTTCCGAGCCCTACCTTTATGGAAACTCGGGATGATATTTCCTTTAAGGGTATTAGGATGTGAGGACCTATCCCTCTACTCCTGGGTCGATCGGCTGGGTTGGGCCCGAGGCTCGTTTGCTTGTTTCGCGTCAAGCGCGTGATCCAGTAGATCACATTGTTTCTTCGTCCGCAAGGGAAATTTGGAAAATTACACCTTGTCGGTTTGTTCCACACCCGTGTGTGCACACACTGATTATGTTTGTGATAATGTTTGTTTAGAACGGTTAGGTGGACACGGGATGGAAAGATCCAGGCTTGGGCTTGTGTTCTAAGCGAAGTCTAGATTTCTGCACCTAAATGATCGATCATTCCTTGCTAGAAGGATCGATCATTTAGTGATGACCGATCCTTCCTCGATGGAAGGATCGATCATTTAGTGTCAGGAAGTAAGGGGGTTCGTCATGGGTGATCGATCATCTCTTGAGGAAATGTTCGATCATTCATAAGGCGGTTTGTCCGTCTATAAAATGGACGTAAACCCCTTCTTAAATCTCTTTTGAAATTCGCCGAACCTGAACTTAGATCAGACTGGATTTGGAAGAGATTGATTGCGATTTTTGGCTTGGCAGCTGGGATTGAAGCTTCTCTAGTCGAGGTAGGTATCCTAACTACTGTTTTTTCGATTTTTGTTGAGTTTGAGCTTGTTTGAGTTTGATTTGAGTAGAGCTCTTTTCATGCTCGTTAGGTTTTAGTATAAGTACTGGTTTTGGATTCGTGGTTTTTCATACTACTAGACCCCAAGGGTTTTTGGGATTTGGTAGAGTTTTCCGATGGTATTACTCGCCGGTCGGTCGCCGGAGAACCCAACAGGATCGATTCTTTTTTAGGAAGGATCGATCATTCTTGGGGTGTCATGCATGACCCGTGAATGATCGATCTTCTAGTGGAAGAAGATCGATCTTTTGCTTGGCGGCATGGACGAGGTCCTTGGTCACGAAAGTGATCGAAAATCGATCCCTTGTGGCTCGATAGGGACTGAACCTTCCCATCACGAGGATGATCGATCATTCCCCCTGGAGATGATCGATCCCTTGTGTGACAGCGAGGTGTTTTTAATGGTTTTTTCTTGCGGGGTTTCGCTTATGTGGTTTTTTTTACTGCTTTATACGTGGTACATATCTTTGAGCATGTTAGCCCCATAATGAGGGGTAGTGGTGAACCGGGAGAGTGACGACTCCCGGGATGTGTAGATAGCATGTTGTACTGTTAGTCTTGTTTGTCGGGTGATGAATAAATTTTATATCTCGCAAGTATACGAATCGGTGTGATCAGTATAGCAGCAAGAGGAGTATCGTATCCACAGAGATTTGTAGAGATTATTAGAGTAAAATGCTAAAGAACATAGAAGAAAGAAAACAAGGAAGGAAAAGTAAGAAATATGAAGTATCGAAAATAGAAGATCTAATAACGAAATCAGAAAACGATGGAAATATGATGGATGAATACTAAGGTTTTGATTTCACCATAACTTCCTCATTCTATGCATTGAATCAACAAAATCTCAATTTAATTCCAAGGGCTCGTTCTTCCGGTATGATGATCCGTTCGATCGCGGTCTTCACCAAGTACCATCAATTAACCCTAGCTAAGGAACCCATAACCAAGTGTTAATCAAGAATCCATTAAGCTCTGAAGAACAATTATGAACCAAGAGTTGTCTTA
>OY986968.1:12146547-12333328 GCA_963920575.1 Narthecium ossifragum
GTCCTTTGTCAACTCTTTGTCGGTGACTGAGCACAAAACGAGATCGATCTTCTTTGTCTCAGATCGATCTTCTTCTTCCGTAGCTGCTTGATTCTGCACCTCTAGTACTAAAAATAGCATATCTTCTTTTAGGAAACTCAAAATCATGAACCGTAAAATTCTCCAGAAACTAGACTTCAAGAGCTTTCCAACCAAGTATAGAAGATTATCTGGTTCATTCTAACTAGGTACAGATTTGATGTTGAATATGACATATCTTTGCATCTTTAGCTCCCCTTTCCTTCATATTCCAAATAACTTTGTGAAGCAACATATAAGTATAAAAATAGTACTAAAAAGACTAATCAAGGATGAAAAATCCAGTAATTAAATAAGTTATAAGGCTATTCAGAGTGCACTTTCATGCACTCATCATCGGGTTTGCTTCCCGTAACATGTTGTCTCTTTGTGGACTGGCTGTAGTTGGTAGGGGTTACCACTGCAGTAGTCCCTAGGCTTATTGTACCTGTTCACCACCCGGGGCCGGTGATGTGTTGCGAACGGGTCGTTAAAACGTTGCAAACTCAATCAAATATTAAATTTATAATCCTTATTCAATCACTACAATACTAGGTAGAATAGCGGTGAAGTCGGGAATCGATCCACAGGGAAAACGTGGGAAATCAAAATCAATTCTCGAAACCTTAAAACTAAGGAAAAGAATCAAAGATAGAATAGAGTTATCTAAACTAATAAAGAAAAAAATAAAAGTTTGATTAATTCGAATCAATGGAGTAGTGACTTAGGAATTAGCCAATCCACCCTAGTTTCATTATTAGTCTTTTCTAATTATCATCTTGTTTCCTTCTCTCAATATTATGGATCATATGGCTACAAGCTCACATGAATCCCTAAAATAAAGTTAATGTTTTCAACGGCATAACCTATCTTTTCTTGGTATAGATTGTCTTTGGTCCTACGATTACTTTAGGAAAGGGGTAATGACATTTTGATACCCTGTAGTTTAGGGTAATGGCAATCTGCTACCCTGTATTTTTGGAAATGTAGTTTATTACCCTACATTTTAGGTGATTGCGCGATTCACTACCTTGACCCCAGACGGCGTTAGTTCCGTTCACGGTATTTACACGTGGCGGCACGTGATAAGGAGAGAGAGAGAACCAGAGAGAGGAGAGAAAGAGAGAGAGAACTAGAGAGAGGAGAGAGAGAGTCCGGCGGCCCTCCCCTTCTCCTCTCCATCGCCATCGCCATCTCCCCCGAGATAACCAACGCCGGTGGCCATCCCCTGCTCCTCTTCGTCGCGGTCGCCACCTCCCCCGAGATCCCCAACGCCGGCGGCCCTCCCCTGCTCCTCCCCGTCGCCGCCGCCACCTCCCCCCAGGTCCCCAACGTCAACGACGGTCTTCCCTGTCGACTCCGCCATGAACCACCGCCTAGAGAGAGAACTAGAGAGAGACCGGCGACCCTCCCCTGCTCCTCCCCGCCGCCGTCGCCACCTCCCTCGAGGTCCCCAATGCCGGCGGCCCTCCCTTGCTCCTCCTCGTCGCCGTAGCCACCTCCCCCGAGGTCCCCAGCGTCGACGAGGGTCTTCCCTGTCGTCTCCGCCATGAACCACCGCCGAGAGAGAAAGAACTAGAGAGACACCGGCGGCGGGTGGCCTCCCCTGCTCCTCCCCATCACCGTTGCCACCTCCCCCCAAGGTCCCCAACCCCGGCGGCCCTCCCCTGCTCCTCCCCATTGCCGTCGCCACCTCCCCCGAGGTCCCTAACGACGACGAGGGTCTTCCCTGTCGTCTCCGCCATGAACCACCGCCGAGC
The DNA here is from genome assembly GCA_963920575.1 of Narthecium ossifragum. Taxonomy (NCBI): domain Eukaryota; kingdom Viridiplantae; phylum Streptophyta; class Magnoliopsida; order Dioscoreales; family Nartheciaceae; genus Narthecium; species Narthecium ossifragum. Next base: position 12,148,365 of record OY986968.1, read on the forward strand.
CCCTCCATCTTCTCCGTCCCTCCCATCCCCCGCGGATCTAGCAGCCCCCGACGCCTCCGCCTTCTCCAACGACTCCCGACGCCGCTCCCAGCACCGTCTCGATGCCGCCCACCGTCCTAGGAAGCTTCACCCGAGTTCCTCAACCCTCTCGGATTCGGCGCCGCCGCCACCACCACCCACGGTCTCCCCGACCCCGTCCGGTCCCAGATCCGGCTTCCCCGACTCCTCTCCGTCGCCGGCGCGCGCAACCACCTCTCTCTCTCTCTCTCTCTCTGTCTCTCTCTCTCTTTCTCTCTTTCTTTCTCTCTCTCTCTTTCTCTCACTCTCTAGTTCTCTCTCTGTCCTCATCAGATGTCGCCACGTGTAAACATCGTACACGTGAGCTGTTTTTTGTGAATGGCGACTAACGCCGTCTGACAATAGGTACTAAATCGATCTACATTGTAATTACAGGGTACTAAAGTGACATTTCCTAACTAGAGGGTAGCAGATTGTCAACACTTGAAATTAGAGGGTACTAAAAACTAATTTCCCCTAAATTATACTACTCCTAGTGACCTTGGCATAACATATCTTCGCGTAGCATAGCTTATCTCAAAGGCAAACCAATAACTTCATGAAAACCATCTCATAAGTGTCTGAAATCAATCACAGAAATCATGTTGGACTGAAAGTGCGTCAATGGAACTACTTGAAGTCTTGTTTCTTTGGTCCTACGATTACTTTAAATTATACTACTTGAAGTCTTGTTTTATATCCCATAATTTCAGAATATTTGGAGTTCTGTAGAATGTCTAGTCCTTTATTGTCAAACAGTCGACGAAGCAGTCTTTTTGTAGAATTTATTGATTTTTGGCCGAATTTCTTGTATTTCTTTTCAAATCCTACTTAAACCTGAAATCAAACAATAAGATATCAAATACACCTACTCTTAGTCTAACAAAGGTAATTTAAGGGGTTTAATTATGAATAATTAGTGACTCATCAGCCGGCAGAGTGTCGAGCCCAGACCTTGTTTAATTAATTGTCACATATGATGTATGCTTATCTGCTTTCTTGCGTGTATTCATAGCGTGCATCTGGTTGTGCATTAGCTGCATAAGGTTAGGGCGTGGGCGACCTGTGGTATCACCGTTCCGAGGCTCGGAAGCTCGGATTTAGCCGTAGGACCGGGGCTGGGTAGCTTGGTCCATGTTTGAATGGTGGTGTTCAGTCGATTTCGATGATAGGTCTAGATGACTTGAACGATGATTTAGATGTCGTGTCGTTCTCGAGTCTAGTTCTTGGGTGTAGCCGGTGTCATCGTCTCATCTTTGGGCAGAGGGTGTGCCTGTCCAGCAGTGCCTTCTTCCTACTGTACTCGGTGTTTCCGGGATGGGCCCAGTTCATTAGGGTGCCCATGGTTGGATACCTAGAGACATCAGTGGGGTTATGGGACCCCTGTATACACCTAGACCATGCTAGAGGACGACACTGTTGTGTTTCTCTTTTCCTTCTCTGAGTTGTAGTATAATTTCCCTGCTGAGCTTAGTTGCTCACTCCTACCCGGGCTGTGTTTTGCAAGTGCAGGCGTTAGCTCATCTTCGATGGCCCCTACAGGGCAGTTAGTTGGTGGTACGGTGGTGCCTGGCGGAGTTTGAGGAGCGGTAATCTTCTGTCTTCACAACCCTTATATAGTTAGCATCCTACGGGAGTGTATAAATGTTTGTAACTGATTTCCCCTCTTTGAGTTTTGTAGATTTGTACTTTGGAATTGTATTCTTCGAGTTTGAGGTTTCCGTTGATGTTAGAATTGCTAACTGAGGGTGCTTAATGAATTTCTTAGGGAGACCAATAGGTTAGAGGGAACCCTCACCATATTTTCCACAGTTGGTTAGATTTCGGTTCGCGTCCCCGGCCCGGTTGGGCTTTCACGGGTCGGGGCGTGATAGTGGAAGCCCCAACAACACCTCGGGAAACACGTCTGCAAAGTCGCACACGACTTTGGGAAAACTGCTCTGCTGCACTTCCTCAGAACCAAATAGGGATGGGCTGGCCAACAAGACTGAAAGCTCACTACCATGCCTTCCCACACAACAAGCAAAGGAATCGGCTGAGAACTGATGCCCCAACAATACAAACCGTGTCCCGTCGGGTGTCCAAGAGACCACCCTCCGGCGAGCACAGTCGATGATGGCTCGGTATGCTGCTAACCAGTCCATACCGAGTATCACGTCGAAACCTGTCATGTCTAGCACCCGCAGGTCTAGACAGACATGGAGGCCCCCAACCTCCAACGAACACGATCGGCAGACCCGATCTACCTAGACTGACCCGCTGATCGGGGAGTCCACTGACTGTATCATCTCTAACCAACACATATCTAATCCTTGCGATGCCACATACATGCTAGCAATTTAGGAATGAGACGCTCCAGAATCTATCAGCACATCAACAGGTGTTCAAGTCATCTAGGCCTATCATCGAAATCGACTGAACACCACCATTCAAACTTGGACGAAGCTACCCAGTGTCGCGCCCCGACCCGCGAAAGCCCAACCGGGTCGGGCGACGCGAACCGGAACCTACAAAACGCGAAAAAAAAAGCTGGCGAGTAGAGCTACAACTCTTATGTTTATCAAAAGCCAAGATCATGTACTCGCTGGCCGGAAAACTCGCCGCAAGCCGGCTGTTTCTCAAGAACAGCAGAAAACCAGAAATCCGAGACTAATCTTGCATAAAACCTACTCAAATCTCAACTAATTAATATGAAACTTAAATCAGTAATTCTACAAGGCATAAGGAATCCAACAAAGCAAGGATCAACAAGATCCAACGGCTAGATCTCAAGAAAACCCAAAAAGAACACAGTAGGTATAACCCTACCTAGCTGCGCTTTCCTCGGCTGATTCCCCGCGATTTGATCACTAACAAGCCTCCAAACCACTTTAGGGATCTTTCTCTCATTGTCACGAATCCAACGAGCCTTAGAACGCCGAAAAAGATGGCCGGAGGAGGGAGAACGGAGGAGATGAAGCTCGCCGGCGGTAAAGGGAAGAAAACAGAGCACCGCGGGAAAGAGAGAAGGAAGGAAGAAGAAGAGAACACAAGGGAAGGAAAGAAAAGGAAGGAAAAGCCTGGGGAAAGCCGGGAAAGAGGGGGAAAAGCTGGGGAAAAGGGAGGGGAAGTCTTCCCTCTCTGACAGGGGAGAGCGACGGCCGACGGCCGTCCTCGCGAAAGAGAAAGAAAACACCGACTCGAGCATGATCGATCTCCAAGGCATGTGAGATCGATCTCCTTTGCAATCCAGATCGATCTCCTTGAAATCCAGATCGATCTCCTTTGCAATCCAGATCGATCTCCCTAGCCATCCAGATCGATCTCTTTTACTCAGAAAGGCGAACTTGGGCTAAAATACAAGCCCAAGCTCAGATCTTCCGATCTCGGGTTCACCTAGCCATTCTAAACAAACACGAACATAGACAAGGCCAGTGTGTGCACACGCGGGTGTGAAACAAACCAACAAGGCGCAATTTACCAAAGTGCTCTTGCGGTCTACAGCGAGCCACAGGGATAGAGGGGCAGGTCCTCACACCCAGCCCCAATCCTAAGGCTAAATCCAACCTTCCAAGCCTCGGGACGGTGATACCATATATCGCCCACGCCCTAACTTTATGCAGCTAATGCACAATCAGATGCATGCTGTGAACACATATAAAATATGCCGATAAATAAACAAGGTCTGGACTCGGCACCCTGCTGGCCCGGGGTGGGCAATAGATAACGGGCCAAGGGACTACTGTAGTGGTAACCCCACCAACTACAACCAGTCCACAAAAAGACAGCATGTTACAGGAAGCAACCCTGGCAAACAAGACTAACAGTACAACATGCTATCTACACATCCCGGGAGTCGTCACTTCCCCGGTTCACTACTATCCCTCATTATGGGGCTAACATGCTCAAGGATATGTACAAGTTATAAAGCGGTAAAGAAAACCGCACATACAAAGCCCCACAAGCAAAATTCGATGAAAACACCTCACTGCGACCAAAAGGATAGATCCTTTCCAAGAAAGGATCGATCTTCTTCGCAAACAGGGAGTTCCATCCTTGTCAAGCCAAAAAGGATTGATCTTCCAGGAAGATCGATCACCTCGTTACCAAGGATCTCGTCCATGCCGCCAAGCAAAAGATCGATCTTCTTTCACTAGAAGATCGATCATGCACAGGCCAGGTTTGACGCCCCAAGAATGATCGATCCTTCCTAAAAAAAGATCGATCCCATTGGGTGCCTCCACAGTACCTTGACCAAGGGAATCGTCTTGCCCCGCAAGACCTGATCCCTATGGTCAAGTACCTGAACCGGCTGCTCAACAAAGCTCACGTCTGCCTCAAGCTCAATGTCATCCACCCTGATGACATGAGATGGGTCTGGGTGATACTTCCTCAGCATCGACACATGGAAAGTCGGATGCACAGCAGACATGTGCTGAGGAAGATCCAGGCGGTAAGCTACCTCGCCGACCCTCTCTAAGATCTCAAATGGCCCGACGAACCTCGGCGCCAACTTGCCACCACTGGCAAACCTGACAGAACCTCTGTACGGCGACGCTCGCAAGAACACTCGGTCGCCGACTGCAAACTCCAACGGTCATCGCCTCTGATCTGCATAACTCTTCTGCCGGCTATGAGCCGTCAGAAGCCTCTGCCTAATCTGCACTAACCTCTCTGACGAGTGCATGACGATGTCTGGACCGGTGAGTGAAGCCTCTCCAACCTCTGTCCAGCACACTGGGGAACGACACGGCCTACCGTACAACGCCTCGAAAGGTGTTACTCCAAGACTGGACTGGTAGCTGTTGTTGTAGGCGAACTCCACCAAGAGAACGTGCTCCTCCCAGCTGCCTCCTGCATCGAGGACACATGCTCTCAGCATGTCCTCTAAGATCTGGATCGTCCGCTCTGACTGCCCGTCTGTCTGCGGATGGAAAGCTGTACAGAAAGTCAGGAGTGTGCAAACTGCCTCCTGAAAGTCGTGCCAGAACCTGCTGGTGAACCTGGGGTCACGGTCTGACACGATAGAAACTGGAACTCCGTGTAGTCTGACCACCTCTCTGACGTACAAGCTGCCTAACCTGTCCGTCGAGTCTGTCACCCGCATAGGGAGGAAGTGCGCCGATTTGGTCAATCGATCAACGATGACCCAAATCGCGTCATTCCCCCTAGGAGATCTCGGTAACCCGGTCACGAAGTTCATCGTGATATGCTCCCACTTCCACTCAGCTAGTGGAAGCGGCTGAAGTAACCCCGGAGTCCGCTGGTGCTCTGCCTTGACCTTCTGACAGGTAAGGCAGCGCGATACGAACTCCGTCACTGCCCTCTTCATCCCGTGCCACCAGAACTATCGCCGAAGATCCTGGTACATCTTGGTGCCGCCGGGATGAACTGCAAAGCGAGAGTGATGGAACTCTCGTAGGACGTCGTCTCGAAGAACTGGATCTGCTGGAACCGCTACTCTGCCTCTGAACCGTAGCCCTCCGTCTGGCGATACTGTCCAGTCTCCGTCTGCGCCCTCCGTGCCCGCTGCTGTGCGTAACTCCTCGAGCTCTGGGTCACTGTGCTGTGCCTCTAACACTCTGGCTAGAACTGCTGGCATACTTTGCACTACGTAGAGGAAGCTGCTGGATCCCCGATCCTCAAACTCGAGCCCCAACTAGCCCGCTGTCTCTAGAGCCTGCCACTGCCGAGCTGACAACCCTGCAACTGCTGCTCTGGTGTCTCTCACCTGTCTGCTCAGCGCGTCTGCTACGACGTTTGCCTTACCAGGATGGTAATGCAACGCAAAGTCGTAGTCCTCCAGTAGCTCCATCCAGCGTCGCTGCCTCAGGTTGAGGTCATGTTGGGTGAAAACGTGCCTCAAACTCTTATGGTCTGAGAAGACTGAGAACTTCTCGCCATAGAGATAATGCCGCCAGGTCTTCAGGGCGAAGACCACCGCTGCTAGCTCCAAGTCGTGAGTCGGGTAGTTCCTCTCATGGTTCTTCAGCTGACGAGAACCATAGGAAACTATGTAGCCCTCCTGCATGAGGACATACCCCAAACCCTCACCGCTGGCGTCGCAGTAAACACTGTAACCAACACCTCGCTCGGGGACGATCAGCACCGGCGCACTGGTCAACATCGTCCTCAGCTCCACGAAGGCTCGCTCACAAGCATCATCCCACACGAACAGGACGGCCCTCTGTGTCAGTCTGGTCAACGGTCCGGCAACTTTGGAGAAGTCCCGCACGAACCGTCTGTAGTAACCCGCCAGGCCTAAGAAACTACGGACCACAAACACTGTTCTCGGTCTCTGCCACTATACCACTGCCTCGACCTTGGCCGGGTCAACTGAAATCCCTGCTGCCGACACCACGTGTCCAAGGAATCCCACCTGTGCAAGCCAGAACTCGCACTTGGAAGCCTTGGCATAAAGCCGATGCTCCCAAAGTAGTTGCAACACTGTCGCCAAGTGTCGCTCGTGCTCCGCCTCTGACTGGGAGTAGATAAGGATGTCGTCGACGAACACCACCACGAACTCGTCTAGGAAAGGCCAGAAGATCCTCTGCATGAGATCCATGAACGCTGCTGGTGCGTTCGTCAGCCCAAACGGCATCACCACGAACTCGTACAGGCCGTACCGAGTCCGAAAAGCCATCTTCGGGATGTCGCAATCCCAAACCCTCAACTGGTGGTAGCCGGTGCGGAGGTCGATCTTCGAGAACACTGAAGATCCTCGCAACTGGTCAAACAGGTCGTCGATCCTCGGCATCGGATACCGGTTCTTCACCGTCACCCTGTTGAGCCGCCTGTAGTCTATGCAAAGTCGAAGGGTACCGTCCTTCTTCTTTGCGAACAACACTGGCGCCCCCCAGGGAGACATGCTGGGACGGATGAAACCTCCGCTGATAAGCTCGTCTAGCTGAGTCCTCAACTCACTCTGCTCTGCTGGTGCCATCCTGAAAGCTGGGAGAGAGATCGGTACGGTACCCGGTACCAGGTCGATCTCAAAATCGACCTCTCTGGGCGGTGGAAGCCCTGGCAACACCTCGGGAAACACATCGGTGTAGTCGCACACGATCCTGGGGAAACTGCTCTGCTGCACTCCCTCTGACCCAAACAGGGACAGGCTGGGCAGCAAGGCTGAAACCTCGCTGCCACGCCTCCCTACACCACAAGCGAAGGAATCGGCTGAGAACCGATCCCCCAACAACACAAACTGGGTCGCATCGGGTGTCCAAGCGACCACCCTCCAGCGACCACAGTCGATGATAGCTCGGTACACTGCTAACCAGTCCATACCAAGTATCACGTCGAAGCCTGTCATGTCTAGCACCCGCAGGTCTAGACAGACACGGAGGCCTCCAACCTCCAAAGAACAAGATCGGCAGACCCGGTCTACCCTGACTGTGCCTCCGATCGATGAATCTACAGACTGTGCCACCTCTAGCCAACTCGTCTCTAATCCTAGTGATGCCACACACATGCTAGCAATATAGGAATGAGATGCCCCAGAGTCTATCAGCATATCTACTAAGGAACTAGAAAGCTGAAAGATACCTCTGAGGACGGTTGGCTCTGCCGCTGCCTGCTGGTACTGCTGCGGCTGCTGGTACGGCTGGTAAAGCTGAACGGTGTCCGGCTGCTCGCGCGCCGGAAGAGCAAACACGCGCCCCCGCTGACCGCCTCCACCTGTGGAGCGGCCCGGTCCAGCCTCTGACCCGCGCCCACTACCGCTCCCTTGCCAGGCACCAGACCCCCCGTCTCTACCGCCCTGCGGCATAGCGCCCCGCGCTCCTCGCATGGGACAGTCCTTGCGGAAGTGTCCCGGCTGCCCGCACTGGAAACAAGTGGCTAGCGCGCCACCAGGCTGCTGACCCTGGCCTCCCCCTGACGGAGCCTGCCCAAACGGCCCGGTCGTCAGGAGAAACTGGCCTGGCTGACTCGGCAACTGTGCCTGGAACTGCTGCGGGCGCTGCGACCGCTGCTGAAAGCGTCGCTGACGCCGCTGGTGCCCTCAGCTATATCCCCCTCTGAGCTGGGGCCTCTGCGGTGCATTGGTAGAGGATGCCGGTGGAACTGTCGGGCACCTCTCGTCCTGCGACTGCGCCTCCACAACTAAGGCGCAGTTCAGAACTGCTGTGTACGTCTGGAAGCGGTGGGAACACGTCTGGCGCCTGATATTTGGACGAAGACCCCACTCAAACTGCCGTGCCCTGGCCACTGGATCTGCTGCCACTGCCCCCGCAAAACGGACCAAGTGCGTGAACTGGGTGGCATACTGCTGAACAGTGCGAGTACCCTGCAAGAGGGACTGGTAATCGCGAGACAGGGCGTCACGCGTACTCTCCGGGAAGTACGCGTCCAAGAACAACGCCCTGAACTCCTCCCACGTCGGCTCCTCTCCGCCACTGGTGTGCTGGGCAGTGCACCACCAGTCAAGGGCGTCACCATCGAGCTGGAATACCGCGAGGGTGACCCGGATCCGGTCATCCCCGACGAAGAGAGCGTCGAGAACGCGCGTGACTCCTCGGAGCCAGCCGTCTGCCGTGGTCGGATCTCCAGTCTCACTGCTGAACCTAGGCGGGTTCAGCTGCTGGAAGTTCATCATGACTGCTGCCGCGCCCCGCCCGTCGACCGGAGCGAGGACTCCCTCCTCGGCGAGAGGAGCCTCCACCCGTGCGACCGCAACCGTCGCTGGTGATGGTCCAGTCCGTCGAGCTCTGACCGTCCTGACAGGTGCTACCCTGTCTGGTCGAGCGGGTCGACCAGGTCGTGCCCCACCTCGACCAACAACCGAAGGTCGGACTCGAGCTCCCGACATCTGTGCAATCACCAACGACAACGAGCGTTCACTCGTAAGAAGCCGCCAAAACAAGGCAACACAAACAGAAAGCGGAAAAGCACAACACATCAAAATGAGCATGCACGGATGTTCTAGACATAGAACTAACCCATTCCACGCTCAACTCAACCGAATCCTGATCCTAAACCCTGGGATCTACATCCTATACTTTGATACCAAGCTGTCGCGCCCCGACCCGCGAAAGCCCAACCGGGTCGGGCGACGCGAACCGGAACCTACAAAACGCGGAAAACAAAGCTGGCGAGTAGAGCTACAACTCTTATGTTTATCAAAAGCCAAGATCATGTACTCGCCGGCCGAAAAACTCGCCGCAAGCCGGCTGTTTATCAAGAACAGCAGAAAACCAGAAATCCGAGACTAATCTTGCATAAAACCTACTCAAATCTCAACTGATTAACATGAAACTTAAATCAGTAATTCTACAAGGCATAAGGAATCCAACAAAGCAAGGATCAACAAGATCCAATGGCTAGATCTCAAGAAAACCCGAAAAGAACACAGTAGGTATAACCCTACCTAGCTGCGCTTTCCTCGGCTGATTCCCCGCGATTTGATCACCAACAAGCCTCCAAACTACTTCAGGGATCTTCCTCTCGTTGTCACGAATCCAACGAGCCTTAGAACACCGAAAAAGATGGCCGGAGGAGGGAGAACGGAGGAGATGAAGCTCGCCGGCGGTAAAGGGAAGAAAACAGAGCACCGCGGGAAAGAGAGAAGGAAGGAAGAAGAAGAGAAGACAAGGGAAGGAAAGAAAAGGAAGGAAAAGCCTGGGGAAAGCCGGGAAAGAGGGGGAAAAGCTGGGGAAAAGGGAGGGGAAGTCTTCCCTCTCTGACAGGGGAGAGCGACGGCTGACGGCCGTCCTCGCGAAAGAGAAAGAAAACACCGACTCGAGCATGATCGATCTCCAAGGCATGTGAGATCGATCTCCTTTGCAATCCAGATCGATCTCCTTGAAATCCAGATCGATCTCCTTTGCAATCCAGATCGATCTCCCTAGCCATCCAGATCGATCTCCTTTACTCAGAAAGGCAAACTTGGGCTAAAACACAAGCCCAAGCTCAGATCTTCCGATCTCGGGTTCACCTAGCCATTCTAAACAAACACGAACACAGACAAGGCCAGTGTGTGCACACGCGGGTGTGAAACAAACCAACAAGGCGCAATTTACCAAATTGCCCTTGCGGTCTACAGCGAGCCACAGGGATAGAGGGGCAGGTCCTCACACCCAGCCCCGATCCTAAGGCTAAATCCAACCTTCCAAGCCTCGGGACGGTGATACCACATATCGCCCACGCCCTAACTTTTTGCAGCTAATGCACAATCAGATGCATGCTGTGAACACATATAAAATATGACGATAAATAAACAAGGTCTGGACTCGGCACCCTGCTGGCCCAGGGTGGGCAATAGATAACAGGCCAAGGGACTACTGTAGTGGTAACCCCACCAACTACAACCAGTCCACAAAAAGACAGCATGTTACAGGAAGCAACCCTGGCAAACAAGACTAACAGTACAACATATCTACACATCCCGGGAGTCGTCACTCCCCCGGTTCACCACTATCCCTCATTATGGGGTTAACATCCTCAAGGATATGTACAAGTTATAAAGTGGTAAAGAAAACCGCACATACAAAGCCCCGCAGGCAAAATTCGATGAAAACACCTCACTGCGACCAAAAGGATAGATCCTTTCCAAGAAAGGATCGATCTTCTTCGCAAACAGGGAGTTCCATCCTTGTCAAGCCAAAAAGGATTGATCTTCCAGGAAGATCGATCACCTTCGTTACCAAGGATCTCGTCCATGCCGCCAAGCAAAAGATCGATCTTCTTTCATTAGAAGATCGATCATGCACAGGCCAGGTTTGACGCCCCAAGAATGATCGATCCTTCCTAAAAAAAGATCGATCCCATTGGGTTCTCCGGCGATCGCCCGGTGAGAAATACCGTCGGAAAACTCTACTAAACCCCACAAAACCTTGGGATCTGGTAGTACGAAGGACCATGAGTACAAAACTGGTACTTATATAAAAAACCAACAAGCATATAAAGAGATCTACTCAAATCAAACACAGCCAAGCTCAAGACTCACAAAAAACCTGAAAAACAAGTAGGTAGCATTCCTACCTAAACGAAAGCAGCTTCAATCCCAGCTGCCAAGCCAAAGATCGACCTCAACCTCTTCCAAATTCAGCCGGATCTTAGCTCAAGAACGGGGGATTTCAAAAGAGATTAAAGAAAAGGGTTGCGTCCATTTTATAGACGGACGAACGGACTTAAGAATGATCGATCTCTTCCCAAGAGAAGATCAATCCTTCTTGACGATCCAAAGACTTTATGGCACCAAATGATCGATCGTTTTAGCAAGAGAAAATCGATCTTTTTGTGCAGAAAGCTAGACTTGGGCTAAAACACAAGCCCAACCTCGGATCTTTCGATCCCGAGTTCACCTAACCGCTCTAAACAACCATTATCACAAACACGGTCAGTGTGTGCACACGCGTGTGTGAAACAAACCGATAATGCGCAATTTACCAAATTACCATTGCAGTCCTAGGAACAATGCGATCCACAGGATCGCACGCTCGACGTTAAACTTCCTCCTGCCATGTGGACTCCTTCGGAAGTATTTCGGGCGACACAGGTAGGAGGACATAGCTCTGATACCAAGTTGATACGCCAAGCTTTCTCGTCAGCGCGGATATCGGGTCTCTTGCCTAGTCTCGGCTCCTTCTTAGCCAAATCTATGGCTTGGTCGAGAGATACCTTTAGGGTTTTAGGAGAAGCACCCTAGGTATTCGACGAGAAAGGCTTAAACAGGAGGAGAGAGACGGATGAGGAAGAGGATTACTTCGCAGCTTCCTCTATGGTTGGCAGGCTACTGTTGGGGGATCCAAGCCTTGGAGAACGTGGTAGCGGATGAAGAGGTGGCGGAGGGAAGCACGACAGCCAAGGGGACAATGGAGACTTGGAGTTGGACGGTGGAAGCGTGGACGACAGCGGAGAGGGTGAGAAGCTTTACGGTGGACGGAGGATGGCAGTGGATGGCGGAGGCCGGTGGTGGAGAAATGAGGCCGGCGACAGGAGAGAAGGTGGAGGTGGTTGGTGGAGTTGGTGGAATTAGGGTTATGATGAATAAATTTTATATCTCGCAAGTATACGAATCGGTGCAATTAGTATAGTAGCAAGACGTGTATCGTACCCATAGAGATTTGTAAAGATTATTAGAGTGAAACGCTAAAGAACAGAAAAGAAAGAAAATAAGGAAGGGAAAATAAGAAATATGAAGTCTCGAAGATAGATGATCTAATAACGAAATAAGAAAACGATGGAAATATGGTGGATGAATACTAAGGTTCCGATTTCACCATAACATCCTCATTCTATGCATTGAATCAATCAAGATCTCAGTTTAATTCCAAGGGCTCATTCTTCCGGTATGATGATCCGTTCGGCTGAGGTCTTCACCAAGTACCCCCAATTAACCCTAGTTAATGAACCCATAACTAAGTGTTAACCAAGAATCCATTACGTTCTGAAGAACAATTATGAATCAAGAATACTCTTAGCTTGAACCCGGCCTCGACATAAACTCATTCATTCATAGATCCTGCAAGATCAGGGAATGAACCCTCGCCCAATCTCACATAACACAACCTATAATACTTCTATTGGCCAGATAAAGGTATTTAAGATCTCAGTTATAATAATGAATGAAACAAGGAAAATAAACTGATTAAATAAATATGATCCAATAACATAAAATGATTCAGTTAGGGCTACATCGGTACCTTAGAGAAGAAACTAGCCACTCATGTTCATCATGAAGACGACAAAAGTGTTCAAAGAAAAATAAAGAAAGAAAGACAAAGAAAACAAAACCCTAACGCGGCTTCCTCTCCTCTAGATGCTCCAGAAAAGTCCTCCCAAAAGATCCCCTTTGATAACCCTAAATATCCTATTTATAACCCCAAAGTCTCTCCATCCACAGATTTGATCTAAACCGTTGATTTTCTTCACTGGGAAAGTAGGATCGATCCCTCCCAGGGTGTTGGATCTTTCCCTCTCATTAAAAACTTCAATTTTTGGCTTCGCCTGAGTCTGACCGATCGGACTAAGGGTGTCGGATCGATCGGTTGCGTAAAAATCCTCCGTCTCTCGCTATTCTCGAGTCCGATCGATGGATGCATCGATTGAACTGTGTTCCTCTAGAAAGCATACGTTCTGTCAACCTTTAAGTACCAAGTCCGATCGATCGGACTATGGGTGTTGGATCGATCGGTTGCGTAAAAATCCACTGTTTTAGGCTATTCCCGAGTCCAATCGATCGGACTAAGGGTCTCGGATCGATCGGACCCCATAGGAGGGATGGATGGATTGATCGGACTTAGTTCCGCCGAAAAATATATGTTCTGTCACATTTTTGCATAGTCGGATCGATCCCATCAGGGGTGTCGGATCGATCCGACTTTCCAACGTATTTACTGCTCTGCCATCCAGACTGCACCATCGGTACTAAAATTTCCGTAACTTCCTCTAGGAAACTCGGAATCACGAACCGTAAAATTCCCCAGAATTTAGACTTCAAGAGCTTTCCAACCATATATGGAACATCATCTGGTTCTTCATAAGTAGGTACAGATTAATCTTTAAAATTGATCCATGCACTCTTTTCAACTTCTTTTCTCCTTTTTCCTGCATTTTCCAAACAACTATGTGAAGCAACATATAGATATAAAAATAGTAGTAAAGTTCTTGATTAAGGATAATAATCTAGCGCTTGAGATGATTATAAAGCTGTTCAGAGTGCACTTTCATGCACTCATCACACCCCGCAACCAGCTTATTGCTAGTCTCTAGTAATTTTAAGCGCATAAAATATATTAAGCACACAAACGGTTCAAGGGTGTAGACATGTCTGATAAAAGTCCTACCTTATCAAGTCAATAGTGTTTCATACAGTACAGAGTACGAAAACTTCTTATACTCATACACATACTACCAACACATGAAATCAACTTTTACACATCAAACATGCTAATCACCATCCAGAAGAACACATGTGACGTGACAAATAAATGTTACGTCCAGAAGCAACTTCTACCCACCATTAGTCCAAACACACTACTAATTTCTTGACCAATCATCCAACCCTCGCACTTTAAGTACAGCATGCTCTTTCCTTCTCTTTTTCTTTTCAACTATCAGACACTTTGCCTTTTTACGCGAGTACTCTCCGCTTCTTGAGGCGCAGAGACCCGGTTACTTAGCAAAACACTTAATAGTTTTTTTTATAGCTATAAGTGGCTCTACCTTTTTACGCGAGCTCCCTGCTTCCTGAGGCAAGAACACCCGGTTACTCAGTAGATCACTTAATAGTTGTTTAGGCACAGCTTGATCAAGCTCCAGAACTTTTTCTCTTTTTTTTTTTCTTTTTTTTCTGCATGCAATACTCAACACTAGCTAATGCTGAAATCATGGTCTAGATTGACAATAGCATGCTCATTCCTTTGGTGGGTATAATTACCACTGCACAGAACGTGTTCGTGTGTGACTCACATAATGTTCTTCCTTCAGGTTATCACACATGCAATCAATGTATAGGCCAATCCATATGAAAGCAACATGTAAAATAAGCATAAACATTTCATCTCATGTACAATTTAACACTATAAAACCTACAAGGTAGCATGAATAAGGTCATGAATGTCTGCACCCCCCAACCTGAAATTAACATTGTCCTCAATGTGTGCATTTATCCAATAAAATAAGTAGGAGGTGGCTATCAAAATTTCCATACAAAGGAGAGACAAGATAATGTAAATAAGAAAGAGGCCACCTGATAGAATAGCGAACATTGAAGGGCTCAGATCTAATCCGAGGTTGGGGAGGCTTTGGGCTATAAATAGGACTCTTTCTAGGGTTTGAGGGGGGATTTCTACATACTTTTGGCTACTACTCTATACTCTTTGATATTTTTCCAAGGTTTTCTCTTGCTTAATTGAATCTTTTGAGAATTGTAATTGATGGCCTTGCATGGCTAAATCTTGATTTTTGGTCAAGGAAACTGAAACCTCAGAATAAATGAAACTGTGAGATTTAATCTATTTTTGTTGTTCAGTTTATACTTGAGTATTGAATGTTATTCTGTGATTATATTCATGATTGTCTTGTCTAATTGCTAGGAGGCCTACTAGTTTATTATTCATCACAATCTACTGCTAGGTTGGATATCAAATCCATAATTGTTTGATCCCTCTAATCTGCCAAACAACTAAGATCTATTGATTTACTGCGTTTCAGAGATTGTTAGATCTTAGGTAGAATGTTCAACTAAATTAAATGCAACCGCGTGTGCTTGTGTTGTTTAGCTTCATCAATCTCCGTATTCTTAAGGCTGCTACTAGATTAAATCTACAACGCTTGTCTTAGGTTGGTTCACTTGTTTCTAATTAACTATGATTGAGGAGAGATTCGAATTTAATTTGAACGGTGAATATTCAAGGTGTGGATTGGTATATACTTGCATCAATGATCAGTTATAAAGATTTCGATTGTGGATGTTGACTTAGACCAAGGGTTGTTCTCTTGATTCAATTCGATTTTTCGCTTTAAATTATTTCTTTACTGTTTTCATTATGCTTAAAACCTGATGAGTGCACGAAAGTGCACGTTGAACAACCTTATAACCATCTCAAATGCTAAATTATTATCCTTAATCAGCATATTTATTACTATTTTTATACTTTTATATGCTTCACATAGTTGTTTGGAAAATGCAGGAAATTGGAGCTAAAAGAAGCTGAAAAGAGTATATGGATCAACTTCAAAAATTAATCTGTACTTTTTCATGAAGAACCAGATGATGTACCATATATGGTTGGAAAGCTCTTGAAGTCTAGATTCTGGAGAATTTTACGGTTTGTGATTCCGAGTTTCCTAGAGGAAGTTATGGCAATTTTAGTACCGATGACGCAGTCTGAATGGCAGAACAGAAAATAAGCTGGAAGTCCGATCGATCCGCCGATCGATCGGACCACGCAGAAACGTGACAGAACATGTATTTTTCAACCATAAGGGGTCCGATTGATCCCTCCATCGCTCCTATGGGGTCCGATCGATCCGACACCAATGGTCCGATCGATCGGACTCGGGAAAAGCCAAAAACAGCGGATTTTTACTCAACCGATCGATCCAACACTCATAGTCCAATCGATCGGACTTGGGAATTAAAGGTTGACAGAACGTATGCTTTCTAGAGGAACACGGTTCGATCGATCCATCCATCGCTCGGACACGGGCGAAGTTAGAAGTTGAAGATTTTAACGCATCCGATCGATCCAGCACCCCGAGAAGGATCGATCGGACTTTCCCAGTGAAGAAAATCAATGATTGTGATCTAATCCGAGGGTGGATACACTTAAGGCTATAAATAGAACTCTTTCTAGGGTTTGAGGGGGACTTCTTAGACTTTTTTGGAGGCTCTTTTCGGGACGTTTCCTAAAGGAAGAAGATGAAGGAATCTCCATCCATGGCCGAGTAATCCACGGGCATGGCGGACGGATGATCTAGCGAGGACTAGGGTTTCTTCTCCAACAATGGTTCATAGTTTTAATCTTTATTATTAAACTCTTTTCTATGTATTGGATCTTCAAAGATTATTTTCAGATTATAGATTTCTATGTGGATGATTAATATTATAAATCCAGTCATGCTTCTTTTATGATATTGCGATCCCATAGTTATCTCTTTTGATTCTCCTACCGAGTCTCGTGAGACCTTTGCTATGCATTGCCCGTAGTGACAGCTGGTATTGTGTATTCTTAGGGATCTGGTAAGACAAGGTTGGGGCTCTATCCCGTGAGATCTTTGCTATGCATTGCTGATTGTAAGAGTTGATATTGTGTATTCTTAGGGATCCGGTTAGAGTTAGGGCTTTGTCCCGATGAACTTTTGCTGCGCGTTGCCTGTAGTGACAGCCGGTATCGTGTATTCTTAGGTTTGGTTGGATGAAGTTAGAACTATAAAAAGGAAGAACCAATCGTAGGAAGAGACATTTATATATTTTGTTAGGTTTATAATTCCAAATCTTCCGGTTAAGGGATTCACAAGGTGATTGGGATGTGAATCCCTTAACTGAGTATTATATGAACCATTGAGAAGAGAAGAACCTAAATCCGAGTGAAGTGATTCCTGAAGCCTAGCCTCATTCAAATCTTGATTTCTTTCGTTAACTTTATCTTATCATTACATCTTCGATCTATTTCCTTAACTTTTACGCTCTTGATTGTTTTCAATATATTGTTATCTGTATTTCTGGATCTTTCCTGCTTGTCTCTCTGTGGGATTCGACCTCTCTTATGCTGCACTGCACCGCGACCGCTGTGCGTGACACATTTGAGCGACATCAAAAATTGGCGCCGTTGCCGGGGAGACGGTTTAGAAAAGCACCAGAATCAGATTGCAGTGATTTTAGACATCGAAAGCGGTAACTTCGTTCATTTTCCCTTAGTCTTTATTTCTTTATTTTTTTTTTGATTTTTCTTCTCTATTAGGATTGTTTTCTTTTATTCAGTTTTAGTTAGTAAGTCTAGTTTCAATTATTGTTTTTGCTTATTTTCTTTAGTTGGTTCGCATCTTTTGGATTGCGTGTTTGTTGGTATATCCCTCGGTATAGAGACGAACTAGGCAGATTTGCTAAACGTCCCGAGGGTGATTCTGAAACTTCTGATAGTGAGACATATATTGCTGATCTCTTTGACGCACAGTCACAAACTTCACATCATACTGTCATTATGGCTGAGCACGAGGAACAACAAGCTCCTTGGAGTTTGTAAGAATATTTGCATCCAACACGCACTGCTACACTTTCATGCATCATATTTCCACCTAATGTAGCACATGTTGACTTTAAACCTGGCATGATTCAGTTGGTTCCTACCTTTCATGGGTTGGAAAATGAAAATCCATATGTGCATATTAGGGAGTTTGAGGAAGTAGTAGCGACTTTCCATGGCCAACCAGGTGCACTAGATATGATCCGACTTAAGTTCTTTCCCTTCTCACTGAAGGATAGAGCAAAGAGTTGGTTATATTCCTTGAGGCCACAATCTATAAGATCTTGGGCTGAAATGACACCGATATTTCTCAACAAGTATTTTCCATAACACAAAACCAACGCACTTAAGAGACATATTGCTACCTTCACACAGAAGGATAGTGAAACTTTGTATCAGGCGTGGGAACGATTTAAAGACATGTTGAATTTATGTCCTCATCATGGATATGAAAGTTGGCGTCTTGTTAGTTATTTTTATGATGGTTTAACTGTTAGAGAACGTCAATTTGTTGAGATGATGTGGAATGGTGAATTTTTGCAAATAGATCCTGATGCAGCAATTGAATACTTGACTGAGCTTGCTGAGAAAGCTCATACATGGACTGGACCGAATGCAACAGAAAGTACAAACAGGGCCAGACCACCACCGCAACAACCAGGTGGAGGAATTTATCAGCTGCGGGAGGAGGATGCACTCAAGGCTAAGGTGGAGAGTCTAACAAGGGAGCTGGAACTATTAAAGACCAAAGATATGATGGCAGCTCGGACCTCTCCATATAGTGAACCTACGAGGCCAGCTGGGTCGTGTGCGATCTGCCAAGGCGTGGACCACCAGACTGATGATTGCCCCACCTATGCTAAGATGAGAGGTGGGTACGACGA
This sequence comes from Narthecium ossifragum, assembly GCA_963920575.1. Taxonomy (NCBI): domain Eukaryota; kingdom Viridiplantae; phylum Streptophyta; class Magnoliopsida; order Dioscoreales; family Nartheciaceae; genus Narthecium; species Narthecium ossifragum. Next base: position 12,166,975 of record OY986968.1, read on the forward strand.
GCATTGCAACGCTGTAGGCGGATTCAGGAGGCCGTACACTCCCTATTCAGAGACGTATAATCCAGGATGGCGAGAGCATCCGAACTTCAGCTGGAAGTCGAACGCTCCACAGAGCAATGAGCATCATCAACCGCCACCTAATAAGCCTTTTTCTAACCCTCCTTATAATACATCTGGTTTTCCTAGGCCTACATTTAATGATAATTTACAGGAACTGAAATCTATGATTGTGCAGGAATCTAAGGAAAGAAAGGAGGATATTCAAGAGATCAAGAGCCAGATCACGAAGCTGATAAACTCTTTGAGCGTGCATGAACGAGGGAAGTTACCAGCTCAACCTCAACAAACACAGGTATCTAGTGCTGAGCAAAATAATGTGAAGGAGATGAATGCCGTAACTACAAGAAGCGGGAAAACAACAAAAAGCCCTTCACAAGAGCCCACTGAACCTCCTATTGTTGTTGCAGAAGAGGACCGGATTGATGAGAACCATGTAGAGACTGATCATTCAGATGGCCCTACACCAGGTGACTTTAAGGTACGTGTCCCTTTCCCTCAGGTATTGAAATCCACTAAATTTACTATGGAGCCCAACAGCGAAGTTTTGGAGCATCTTCAGCAGGTTAAGGTAAACCTTCCTCTTTTGCATGTTATTAAGCAAATTCCTACATATGCTAAAGTGATTAAAGATTTATGCACTATGAAGAGACGACATCATGTAAAGAAAACTGCATTTTTAACAGAGCAGGTTAATGCACTGCTTCAGCACAGGATTCCTCCTAAATATAAGGATCCTGGCTGTCCTACTGTATCTTGTTTTATTGGAGAGCATGAAGTAGGACAAGCTTTATTAGATCTTGGTGCAAGTGTCAATTTAATGCCATATTCTGTTTACTTGCAACTTGGTTTAGGACAGATTAAGTCAACATCTGTGGTTTTGCAATTGGCAGATAGATCCACGAAGACTCCACGAGGAGTAGTAGAGGATGTGCTTGTTCAAATAGATAAATTTCATTATCCTGTTGATTTCTTAGTCTTGGATACTTAGGCTATAGTAACTGCTGACTCCAGGATTCCCATTATCTTAGGTAGACCATTTCTTGCTACTGCTAATGTTATAATTAATTGCAGGAATGGTTTAATGAAGTTAACTTTTGGGAATATGACTTTAGAAATTAATGTTATTAATGTTGCTAAGCAGCTTGATGAGGATGATGAATGCCAGCAGACTTACCAGATTGATTTGCTCACTGAAGAAGAGTTTGCTACCACTGAAATTAATTCTTTGGAATTAGATTTGGATGGCAATATTGATGTGGATGGTATGTGTAAAAATTTGAAACATTGTTCTTTTGCAGGTCCATGGAATCCAAAGTTTGAAGAACTGCCAGAAAGAGGACAGCCACCAACACCATCATCAGTAGAGCCGCCCAAACTGGACCTGAAGCCGCTTTCTCAAGGTTTAAAGCACGCCTATCTTGGTCCAGGTGATACATCCCCAGTTATTATTTCTTCAGCATTAACTGCAGAGCAAGGTGAGCAATTACATAGCATTTTAAATGAGCATAAATCAGCTATTGGATGGAGTATAGCAGATCTGAAAGGTATTAGTCCCTTGATATGTTATCATATGATTAATCTTGAACAAGGGGCTGTACCTCGTAGGGATCCTCAGCGTAGGTTGAACCCTACAATGAAAGAGGTAGTAAAAACCGAAGTGTTGAAATTATTAGATGCCGGGATCATCTACCCTATTGCTGATAGCAAATGGGTAAGTCCTACACAGGTTGTGCCTAAAAAATCTGGTGTCACTGTTGTTAAAAATAAAAGTGGAGATTTTGTCCCCACTAAATTGGTGACAGGATGGCGTATGTGTATAGATTATAGAAAATTGAATGCTGCCACCCGTAAGGATCATTTTGCACTGCCTTTTCTGGATCAGATTTTAGAGAGAGTAGCTGGACATCATTTTTATTGTTTTCTCGACGGTTATTCTGGATATTATCAGATTGAGATTGATTTAGAAGATCAGGAAAAAACTACTTTTACATGTCCTTTTGGTACTTATGCTTTCCGTAGAATGCCATTTGGATTGTGTAATGCTCCTGCTACTTTTCAGCGTTGCATGATGAGTATGTTTACTGATATGATCGAGGAATGTATGGAAGTATATATGGATGACTTGACTGTATTTGGTAATACTTTTGATGCATGCTTGCAAAACTTAAAGAGAGTCTTGCGAAGGTGTGAGGAGAAGAACCTTGTGCTTAATTGGGAAAAGTGTCACTTCATGGTGCCCTCAGGCATTGTGTTGAGCCATATTGTCTCTTCCAAAGGCATTGAGGTAGATCGATCTCATCTCAAATCTTCCTGTGCCAAAGACCGTTAAAGATGTTAGATCCTTTCTAGGGCATGCTGGTTTTTATAGGAGATTCATTCAAAATTTTTCTGCCATTGCTCGTCCTTTATGTAATCTGTTGATAAAGGATACCTCTTTTGAGTGGACTATTGATTGTCAGAAGGCTTTTCGAGCCTTGATTGATAAATTGACTTCCGCACCTATTGTGCAACCACCCGATTGGAGCCTTCCTTTTGAATTGATGTGTGATGCAAGTGATTTTGCTGTGAGAGCTGTTTTAGGACAGCGAAAAGATGGTAATCCTCATGTTATTCATTATGCTAGCCGAACCTTGAATAATGAACAGATGAATTATTCTACCACTGAGAAAGAACTATTGGCTATAGTCTTTGCATTAGATAAGTTTCGTGCTTTTTTGATTGGTTCTCCCATTACTATTTTCACTGATCATGCCGCACTTAAGTACCTTCTCACCAAGAGGGATGCTAAAGCGCGCCTAATTCGTTGGATATTAATCTTACAGGAATTTGATATCTCCATCAAAGATAAAAAGGGCGTGGAGAATGTTGTCGCTGATCACCTATCAAGGTTGATGATGGAAGTAGCGGAAGATGAGCCACCAATCATGGATGACTTTCCTGATGAGCAACTCTTTTCAGTTGCACGACTGCCCTGGTATGCGCATATTGTTAACTACTTTGCGACATGTGAGATCCCTTCCTTTTGGAGTGCACAGGATAAGCGTAGGTTCTTTGTTGAGGTAAAGAAATTTTATTGGGATGATCCTTGTCTGTTTAAGTATTGTCCTGACCAGATTATGCGTCGTTGTATCCCAGATTATGAAATAGAAAGCATCATTACATTCTGTCACTCTCTTGCATGTGGAGGCCATTTTTCGATGAAAAAGACTGCTGTTAAAATTCTTCAATGTGGTTTTTACTGGCCTACTATGTTTCATGATGTTAATATTTTCTGCAAATCCTGTGATAGATGCCTAACGTTAGGAGCTTTATATAGGAGACATATGATGCCTTTGAACCCAATTCAAGCTGTAGAGATTTTTGATTGTTGGGGTATAGACTTTATGGGACCTTTTCCTTCTTCTTTTGGCTATTTATATATATTGTTGGCTGTGGAATATGTTTTTAAGTGGGTGGAGGCTATTGCATGTCGAAATAATGATCATTCTACTGTCATCACACTTTTGTAATCGCTCCTTTGAGGCTTTGATGCGCAGGTATGGAGTCACATATAAGATTTCCACTGCTTATCATCCACAGACGAATGGCCAAGCAGAACTAGTCAACAGGGAGATCAAGCAAATCTTAGAGAAGACAGTGAACCCCAACCGAAAGGACTGGTCCTTGAGGCTATCAGACGCGTTGTGGGCATATCGCACTGCCTACAAGACTACCCTGGGGATGTCGCCGTTTCGCCTTGTTTATGGAAAACCATGTCATCTTCCTGTCGAATTAGAACATAAGGCATATTGGGCTATTAAGTCATTAACTCTTACTTTGGATGCTGCAGGTCAGGAACGTAAACTCCAGCTGTCTGAGCTAGAGGAACTCAGGAATGATGCTTATGGGAGTTCTAGGATCTTCAAGGCAAAGACAAAGGCCTACCATGACAAGAAGATCTTGCGGAAGACGTTTCAAGTAGGACAACAAGCTTATCTGTATGACGCACGACTGCATCTTCATCCTGGGAAGCTGAGATCACGCTGGACAGGCCCCTTCACCATTAGCAGAATATTTGAGAATGGGGCTGTGGAAGTTGAAGACCCAAAGGATGGGAGGCTGTTTACGGTTAATGGACAGCGATTGAAACATATTCCAGAGAAAGCGGACCCTGAGGAGCACACCGTTTCTCTCGTAGACCCTGTCTACAAGGGATGATCTTTCTCCTATCTATCATTCCCCTTTTTGATTAGTTTTGGTTGTTTTAGTTTGTTTGCTTTCCTTCTCATTTGCTTTTGTTTGCTATTTTATGTTTTTAGGATGCTTGGATGTCCGTCTTCCTTGCTTGTGAAATTCGACTACAATGGAGAGCCCAACAGAAAGAGCATGTTGTACTTAAAGTGCGAGGGTTGGATGATTGGTCATGAAGATAGTAGTGTGCTTGGACTAATGGTGGGTAGAAGTTGCTTCTGTGCATAACACTTATTTGTCACATCACATGTATTATTCTGGATGGTGATTAGCATGTTTGATGTGTAGAAGTTGATTTCATATGTTGGTAGTATGTGTATGAGTATAAGAAGTGTTCAGGCTCTGTACTATATAAAACACTATTGACTTGATAAGGCAGAATTTTTATCATGCATGTCTACATCGTTGAACCGTTGGTGTGCTTAATTATATTTTATGCGCTTTGAATTGCTAGAGACTAGAAATAAGCTGGTTGGGGGGTGTGATGAGTGCACGAAAGTGCACTCTGAACAACCTTATAACCATCTCAATTGCTAGATTATTATCCTTAATTAGCATATTTATTACTATTTTTATACTTTTATATACTTCACATAGTTGTTTGGAAAATGCAGGAAATTGGAGCTAAAAGAAGCTGAAAAGAGTATATGGATCAACTTCAAAAATTAATCTGTACCTGCTCATGAAGAAACAGATGAGGTACCATATATAGTTGGAAAGCTCTTAAAGTCTAGATTCTGGAGAATTTTACGGTTCATGATTCCGAGTTTCCTAGAGGAAGTTATGACAATTTTAGTACCGATGACGCAGTCTGAATGGCAGAACAGAAAATAAGCTGGAAGTCCGATCGATCCGCCGATTGATCGGACCACGCAGAAACGTGACAGAACATGTATTTTTCAGCCATAAGGGGTCCGATCGATCCCTCCATCGCTCCTATGGGGTCCGATCGATCCGACACCAATGGTCCGATCGATCGGACTCGGGAAAAGCCAAAAACAGCGAATTTTTACTCAACCGATCGATCCAACACTCATAGTCCGATCGATCGGACTTGGGAATTAAAGGTTACAGAACGTATGCTTTCTAGAGGAACACGGTTCGATCGATCGATCCATCGCTCGGACATGGGCGAAGTTAGAAGTTGAAGATTTGAATGCTTCCGATCGATCCAGCACCCCGAGAAGGATCGATCGGACTTTCCCAGTGAAGAAAATCAACGATTGTGATCTAATCCGAGGGTGGATACACTTAAGGCTATAAATAGGACTTTTTCTAGGGTTTGAGGGGGACTTCTTAGACGTTTTTGGAGGCTCTTTTCGGGACGTTTCCTAAAGGAAGAAGATGAAGGAATCTCCATCCATGGCCGAGTAATCCACGGGCATGGCGGACGGATGATCTAGCGAGGACTAGGGTTTCTTCTCCAACAATGATTCATAGTTTTAATCTTTATTGTTAAACTCTTTTCTATGTATTGGATCTTCAAAGATTATTTTCAGATTATAGATTTCTATGTGGATGATTAATATTATAAATCCAGTCATGCTTCTTTTATGATATTGCGATCCCATAGTTATCTCTTTTGATTCTCCTACCGAGTCTCGTGAGACCTTTGCTTTGCATTGCCCGTAGTGACAGCTGGTATTGTGTATTCTTAGGGATCTGGTAAGACAAGGTTGGGGCTCTATCCCGTGAGATCTTTGCTATGCATTGCCGATTGTGAGAGTTGATATTGTGTATTCTTAGGGATCCGGTTAGAGTTTGGGCTTTGTCCCGATGAACTTTTGCTGCGCGTTGCCTGTAGTGACAGCCGGTATCGTGTATTCTTAGGATTGGTTGGATGAAGTTAGAACTATAAAAAGGAAGAACCAATCGTAGGAAGAGACATTTATATATTTTGTTAGGTTTATAATTCCATATCTTCCGGTTAAGCTGATTGGGATGTGAATCCCTTAACTGAGTATTATATGAACCATTGAGAAGAGAAGAACCTAAATCCGAGTGAAGTGATTCCTGAAGCCTAGCCTCATTCAAATCTTGATTTCTTTTGTTAACTTTATCTTATGATTACATCTTCGATCTATTTCCTTAGCTTTTACGCTCTTGATTGTTTTCAATATATTGTTATCTGTATTTCTGAATCTTTCCTGCTTGTCTCTCTGTGGGATTCGACCTCTCTTATGCTGTACTGCACCGCGACCACTGTGCGTGACACATTTGAGCGACATCAAAACCCTCCTATCTTTGTTCACATATCACAAAACTTTGGTTTGATATTCCTCGAGGGATCAACTCGTACTAGCACTATTACATTTGTTTTAAAGAGTATTGGTTTTATTTTTGGTTGCTTGCGACAGCACATGAAATTTTGGCGCCGTTGCCGGGGAGTGATTCTAGTTGAATTCCGTGCTTATTGTGATCTTTATTTCGCAAAAAAAAAATTTATTTCATTTATTTGCGCTTTATGATAGAAGTTTTGTTTATTTAGATTACTCTAGACCTTTCTTGATTTGTTTTTCTCGGTTTATCAGAGTCTTCTTGATTGTTTATGAGTATAACCAGATCTTTTAATCAAGATGATTTACAGTACGATCCAGAGATAGAAAGAACTTTGCGCAAATTGAGGAGGGAAGCTCGGAGAAACTCTGAGGAGAACAATTTGACTCTTGATCTCCTAGTTGCTAGTGATTCAGAATTAGAAGAGGAAGAAGTCATGGTCGGAAATCGAACTTGGAAAGAGCTTGCAGCCCCAGATTTGAATCAACAACCCTTATGTATTACATTCCCTACTTTGGATGATGCTACTACTTTAGCATTTAAAGGAGCTTCATGTTGTGTACACAAGCATGAAACCTATGGGGGTGACTGGAGATCAGATAAAATTGAGAGCATTATCATTTTCTTTGAAGGATTCGACTAAGGATTGGCTTTATTATTTACCCTCTGGGAGTATTACCACATGGAACGAGATGAAGAGGTTGTTTTTGGAGAAATATTTCCCAGCTTGAAGGGCAGCCAACATTCGAAAAGAGATATGTGGTGTAAGGTAGCATAACGGAGAGTCTTTACACGAGTATCGAGAACATTTCAAGAAATTATGTGCAAGCTGTCCCCATCATCAAATTAGTGAGCAATTACTTATCCAATATTTTTATAAGGGCTTACTAACCACTGATAGGAGTATGATTGATGCCGCTAGTAGAGGAGCTTTGGTGGATAAAACGCCTAAAGCCGCGAGGAACTTGATTGCAAATATGTGGCTAATTCTCAACAATTTAACACTAGACTTGATTCTTATTCAAAACATGTTAATGAGGTAAATGTTTCATCCCTTGAACAACAGATTGCGAGTCTAACTTCTCTTGTTCGTCAATTGGCTGTAGGTAACATGCAAACAGCAAAGGTTTGTGGGATTTGTTCGGTGGCAGGGCATCCAACCGATATGTGCCCAACTCTTCAAGAGGAGCCCAGTGAACAGGTGAATGCAGCGGGTAGTTTCCTTTGACTACCGCAAAGAAAGTATGATTCCTATTCGAACACGTATAATCCGAGATGGAGGGATCACCCCAATCTCAACTATGGGAATCCACAAGCAGATCAGCCCACAACTCAAATCTGCCCAACTGGCCAGCAATATCAGCAATATAGACCGCCATACCCCCCGAGACCACAACCACACCCATCTCCTAATTCTTGTATGCCTTTAAAAGATATTGTTAAATCCCTTGCTACTAATACTTTGGAATTTTAACAGGAGACAAAACAATTTCAACAAGAGGCGAAGGCCAGTATTCAAGGTTTGGAATATCAGGTGGGCCAAATGGCAACATCAATTAGTAAGCTGGAGGCGCAAAGTTCAGGAAAATTACAATCTCAAACAGTAATAAATCTAAGAGAAAATGCAAGTGCAATGGTTTTGAGAAGTGGTAAAGAAGTTGAGATTCCAGCAAAGGAAGTCACTGCATCGTCACCGCAAGGAAAAGAGCAAAACATTGTTGCGGACAAAGACTTTCCCGATGACGACAACGTACCTAAACGTAAGTTTTCACCTCTTTCTGATTATAAACATATACCTCCTTTTCCTCAGGCTTTATTAGGATGTAAAAGAGAGGAGCAGAATAAAGATCTAAATGAGACATTTCGCCGATGCGAGGTAAATATTCCATTCATAGATGCTATTAAACAAGTACCTCGTTATGCTAAATTCTTGAAAGAATTGTGTACAATTAAGAGTAAACAGAAACTTAGAAGATGTGAGAAGGTGAAAGTAGGGGAGAATGTTTCTGCAGTTATTCAAAGAAAAATTCTTACAAAGTGTAAAGATCCATGTATGTTTACTATCCAATTTACAATTGGTAACACTAAATTTGAAAGAGCCATGATAGATTTAGGAGCTTCTATCAATGTCATGCCATATTTTATATGTTCTTCTTTGAAACTTGGACCTTTGAATGAAACTGGTGTTGTGATTCAGTTGACTGACAGATCTAATGCCTATCCTAAAGGTGTAGTTGAGGATATTCTTGTGCAAGTTAATGATTTAGTTTTCCTTGCTGATTTCTATGTACTTGATATGGAGAATGGTGATCGCACTACTCCTATTTTGTTGGGAAGACCTTTCCTAAAGACATCTAAGACTAAGATAGATGTCCATAGTGACACACTTACCATGGAATTTGATGGTGAAACTGTTAAGTTTAATATTTATGATGCCATGAAATATCCTGTTGATGATGGTCTTGTGTATTCAATTGATGTGATTGATTATTTATCACAAGAAGTTTTGGAACTTGGTGGCAAAGATGAATTGGAAGTTGACATTAGTAAGTCTCTTGAGAAAGGAAATGAGGAGCTATCCTTGAGTACTAATTTGCAGGAAACTGTTACAACACTGAATGATTTTTCCACACTTCAGCAAAAGGTAACGCATCTTATAGTCAATTACATGTTTCTAATGAGAAATTATTACCTTCTGTGTTGCAAGCACCCATTCCAGATCTGAAACCTCTTCCTCATCACCTCAAATACGCTTTTCTTGGAGGTGAAGGAGTGTTGCCAGTGATTATTTCCAATAACCTTAGTGCACCACAGGAAGAAAAACTTGTGCATGTTCTTAAGAAGCATAAGACAGCTATTGGTTGGACAATTGCAAACATCAAGGGAATCAGCCCGAGTACATGCATGCATCGTATCTTGTTTGAAGAGGGAGCGAAACCTTCCCGCCAACCACAAAGAAGGTTGAACCCGCCCATGATGGATGTAATGAAGAAGGAGATTCTCAAACTTCTTGAAGTTGGAGTGATCTATCTTATTTCGGATAGCACTTGGGTTAGTCTAGTTCAAGTAGTGCCTAAAAAGACAGGAATAACCATGGTGAAAAATAAAAAAGATGAGTTAGTTCCTACCCGTGTTCAGAATGGGTGGAGGGTTTGTATAGATTATAGAAAATTAAATGCTATAACCCGAAAGGACCACTTCCGTTTAGCTTTTTTTGATCAGATGCTTGAAAGGTTAGATGGTCACTCTTATTATTGTTTTCTTGACAGTTATTCAGGATATTTTCAGATTATAATTGCCCCTGAAGATCAAGAAAAGATGACGTTCACGTGCCCATTCGGGACTTTTGCATATCGTTGCATGTCCTTTGGCCTTTGCAACGCCCCAGCTACTTTCCAAAGGTGTATAGTTAGTATATTTGCAGATTATATTGAACATATCATAGAAGTTTTTATGGATGATTTGACAGTTTACAGAGACTCCTTTGATGATTGTTTACATAACCTTAAACTTGTTCTTCAAAGATGTATAGAAACTAGCATTGTGTTAAATTCTGAAAAATGTCATTTCATGATTGAACAAGGTATAATTTTGGGTCATGTAGTATCATCTAAAGGAATTGAGGTTGATAAAGCTAAAGTTGATGTTATTCAATCTTTATCTTATCCCAATGGTGTGCGGGAAGTTCGTTCTTTTCTTGGACATGCAGGTTTTTACCGAAGATTCATCAAGGACTTCTCCAAAATAGCATTACCGCTACGAACGTTGTTACAAAAGGACAATGTTTTTGAGTTCGATGAGGCATGTAAAAAGGCATTTGATAAGTTGAAAGAATTGTTGACTTCTACCCCAGTTATTTAGCTTCCTGATTGGAGCTTTCCTTTCGAGATAATGTGCGACACAAGTGATTATGCAGTAGGCGCTGTTTTGGGCCAAAAGATTGGAAAAGAATCTCTTGCAATTTACTATGCTTCCTAGACTTTGGATGATGCCCAGAGAAATTATTCTACATTTGAAAAAGAACTTTTAGCCATTGTGTTTGCTTTAGAAAAATTTTGGTCTTATTTACTTAGTATTAAAGTCATTGTTGACTCTGATCATGCAGCTCTTTGTTATTTAATGACGAAGAAGGAGACAAAGCCGAGATTAATATGATGGAAACTTCTCTTGAGTGAATTTGATTTGGAGATAAAAGACAAAAGAGGAACAAAAAATCAGGTCACAGATCATCTGAGTCGATTAGTTCATGTGAAAGATAAACTTTATCTACATGAAACATTCCCTGATGAGAACCCTTCTCCGCAAATATGACATTACCTTGGTATGCGAATATTGTGAATTATTTGGTTACTAATATGTTACCTTCTGATTTGTCTAAGGCTAAAAAAGATAAGATCAAAAGTGATGCAAAATACTATGTGTGGGATGACCCATATTTATGGAAACATTGTGCCGATCAAATAATAGGAAGGTGCGTTCCTGAAAATAAAATTATTTCTATACTCACTTTTTGCCATTCTTATGCTTGTGGAGGTTATTTTGGAGCCAAGAGAACGACACGAAAAGTGTTAGAATGTGGTTTCTATTGGCCTTCTTTATTTCGAGATTCATACTATCCTTGTAAGTCATGCGAGAATTGTTAAAAGACAGGTAATATATCCCAAAGGAATGAGATGCCACAAACCCCCGTATTATTTAGTGAAATTTTCGATGTTTGATGCATCAATTTCATGGGTCCGTTCCCTATATGTTTCGGTTATGTTTATATTCTACTTGATGTTGTTTATGTTTCAAAATAGGTAGAAGCTAAAGCTACCAGGACTAACGATTCTAAAGTTGTTGCAGATTTTATCAAGTCTAACATATTATCTAGGTTTGGAATTCCAAGAGCTTTCATAAGTGATCGAGGCACGCACTTTTGCAATCGGACTGTGGAGGCATTGCTAAGAAAGTACCATGTGACCCATAAGGTGTCAACTGCATATCATCCGCAAACCAGTGGACAAACGGAAGTGTCAAATCGAGAGATCAAGTTCATCATTGAAAAGACGGTAAATCCAAATAGAAAAGATTGGAGTTTGCGTTTGGATAATGCTTTGTGGACGTATAGTACTGCATATAAGATTCCCATCGATATATCACCTTATCGCTTGGTATTTGGGAAACCATGTCACCTTCCAGTTGAGTTAGAACATAAAACGTATTAGGCTATCAAGAACTTCAACATGAAGATGGATGAAAGTGGAGAACACAGAAAGTTGCAACTACTCGAACTAGATGAAATTCGCAATGATGCCTATGAGAGCGCTAGGATTTATAAGGAAAAGACAAAAGCTTTTCATGACAATATGATCTCTAGGAAGGAGTTTAAAGTTGGTCAAAAAGTTCTCCTTTACCAATCATGTTTCTGTTTGTTTCCAGGTAAGTTGCGTTCTCGCTGGATTGAAACTTTTATTGTTACTAATGTTTTTTCTCATGGTGCAGTTGAAATTCAAAGTTTAGCTACTTCCAAAATGTTTACGGTGAATGACCATCGACTTAAACCTTTCTATGAAGGCGTTCAAACAGAAAATGTGAAAAAATTGGACCTTGAGGAGCCGAGTTATACTGATTGAAGAAGAAAGCATGAAGTCAAGCCATTCACAATAAACAAAGGCGCTGCTTGGGAGGCAACCCAAGGGGAGTTCATTCCTTTCTCTTTTTATTTTCACATTTTCATTTTAGTTATTTTTGCCTTTTCTTTGCATTCCACCTTACATTGGGGACAATGTTAGTTTCAAGTGTGGGGGAGGAGATCTAGGTTGCATATGCCACGAGTAAGAATTAATTAAGCTTGACATATTCATAACATGATTGAATGAATAATCTTGCTGACTTAGAATTAATTAGTTGAGTTATTTTCCTTGAGATGGTAGTGGCTAAATTTAGTAGACAAAAGCTGGTGAGATTTTGAACCTTTAGACTGACACATTCATATCAGTCTCACTATTTCCTTTCATGAGAGATATTCTTCCATGGATTTGTTTCTCTAGAACTTGCTTTGATTTTATTCGAGGTCACATTGACACATGTATACATGAACACGATTAAGGCCCTCTTTGTTATAAGCTACATAAGCCAAATAGCCTACCTTGCATTTAATTTTCCTTTTGCTAAACCCCTTTGAGCTTTATTGACTTCATTGTTGATCGCTCACAAACGTCGTCGTTAAAACGGATTTAAAACGCAATTTAGAAATTTATAAACCTTTCTTTCAACACTAAATTAATAAGATAGAATAATGGTGAAATACGGGGTCGATCCTCAGGGAAAACTTTGACTAACAAGAAAATCAGAATTAACTCTCAACACTCTAATCCTAAAGCAAAGAAGAATTGATTTGGGGTTTTGGAAATTGATTAATTAAACTACTTAAGAAAGCGATTAATGAAATGGAAATAGATCGATGAGAGAAAACCTAGGGATTACTCAATCCACTTTAGTTTCACTTCCCGTTTTCTCTAGTTATCATCATGTTTCTTATCTCGACATTATGGATTCATAGCTTCTTAAGCTTACATGAATCCCTAAAATAATGCAATTGTTTCCCTAAGGCATAACCTATCCAAACTTAGCATAGATTGTCTTCGAACTTAATCTGAGTACAACCTATCTTCATCTAACATAGAGTATCTCAAAGGCATCCACAAAAGCAACATGAAAACCATCCTACGAATCTCTACCGTCAAGCACAGCAATCAAGTAGGTCTGAATATACGTCGAGGAACTCTGTTCCCTCAACTCTTTATAAAATCAAACCATATTCATAGGATCATGTCTTTGAAAAGATGACAAGAATCAAACTAGAAAATACAAAGAAGCTACACTAAAGCTTCATGAGATCCCTAAGTAAAGAGTTTAGCCACTCATCTTTTGGATGAGATCCATGTATTCGATGAAGAAGGCTAGGGATCCACTCCGCATCTCCGTCTTCTACTCCAATCTGAATTCCTCTGTTTCTCTCTATGGAGGCCTCCTGTTTTTGGCTAACAAAACCCTTTTTATATCTTAATTCCCGGATTAGGGTTTTAGGGTTGAGTTAGACCTCAAGTGCAATTCGGAATTCCTGGTCCAACCCTGACAGCTTCTTCCAATCGCGATTGGGCTCAACCGGTTCTGAATTTGAGAATGAGTCCAACACAAAAGATTTCGATTTGGAAGTCTTCTGTCCTCTTCCGAAGAGTTTGCAATATTTGGACTTATCTAGAATATTTGGCGAATATTCTCCCGGCCGTCGACGGACCAGTCTTCCAGCAGCTAAATATCTTCATCTTCTTCAAAACTGCTATCACACCATCAGGAATCTCACAAAGTATCCAACATAAAAGTTGTACGTCTTGGAGTCTACTAGATGAAACCAAACTTTCAGAATATTTAGACATAAGGATAATTTCTGGTGAATATTGTGCTAACAGTCGACAGAGCAGTGTATTTCAGCATATTAACCGAATTTCTTGCATTTCTTCTCAAAGCATGATGAAACCTGAAATCAACTAATAAGCTATCAAATACAAACACTCTCGGCATAACAAAGCTAAGTTAAGGAGTTGAATCATGAACATTTAGTGACTTATCAATTGTTAACCCACATTGCAAGCTTTAGACCTGAAAAACCAATGTTGTTACCCAAGCCATAGAACTAGTGGAGCATTGAGCATCATTATGATATGTATGGGTGTGCAAGTTTCAAGTGTGGGGGTGTTTTGATTTGTGGTATGGCTATGTTTGAAAAAAAACGTGAAGGAGGAAACTGTCCTCATTTTACAATATGTATTTATGAATCCTCCCAATACTTCGGTATGATTTCTACAAAGGTGGAAGTTTTTGCAAAAGATTGTTCCCTATTTCAATTAAAATGTATTCTTTTGAACAATCTCTTTGCCAATGTAGTAATGTTATATGGGTTGATTATGTTAAAGCTAAGTTGAGGAAGTTGTTGAATGGAGTGATTGGTTATACATGTATTATTGATGCATTTTTGCTCCATTAGTTCCATTGGCTTTTGAGCTACATTACCAAATATTTCCCACCTTAATCCTGGACCCCGTTACAACCTTCGAAAGTCCTTCCGATCCATGTCATGCATGTGATTCTAGTGGTGGAGAATGAAAAGATATGCAAGCATATGGTAGATCATTTTTCATTGGAATGAATTTGAGTGAAACACATATCCTTCAAACACATGAGAGTTGAGTGTTAATGTCCGTGAGGGTCTACTTATTTAGTATGCTTCATATGCAAGTACAAATGCTCACTAACTAACTTTGAGTTGTTCGGAATTTTTTGTTCATGATATGTTATGAGTTTTGAAAAGCTAAATTGTTTCTTTTGTTAATGGCGTTGCAACCTTGATATTTTGAGTGGAGTGAAATTTTAAGTTTTTCCCGAGGACGAGCAAAACCTAAGTGTGGGGGAATTTGATGATGATGTATAATGTCATATTTTTACCCCTTAATACTTAATCTCCTGTGCTTATTTGATACCTAAATACACTTATATTCCTTATATTTTTATTTATGTTATAATTGGAGTCATTGAGTGCGAAACAGGGCAAAAAGAGCATATTTGGGCAGTTTCTGCATAAAGGGATCGATCTTCTATAATATAGAGATCGATCTTATCATGACGTAATGAAGAAATCCAAGCTGAAGTAACAAGGATCGATCATTGCCCTTGAAAGGATTGATCTTTGTTGGGAATTAAATCCTGACAGAGAGCATACTTTCAAATGATCGATCATTTCCCTTGAAAGGATCGATCTTTGTTGTGAATTAAATCCTGACAGAGAGCATATTTTCAGATGAAATGATCGATCATTTCCCATGAAAGGATCGATCCTCTATTCACCCAAGAAAATTGAGAAAATCGGCGATGCAAATGATTGATCTTCCCCTATCAAATGATCGATCTTCCTCGGGGCGTAGCCAGAAATTGAAGAAATTGAGATCAAAGGCCCTTCTCCAGTGAAGAAATTAAAGAGCTCAAATCTAATCCGAGGATGGGGAGGCTTTGGGCTATAAATAGGACTCTTTTTCGGGTTTAAGGGGGGGTTCATACATACTTTTGGCTACTACTTTATACTCTTTGATATTTTTTCTAGGTTTTCTCTTGCTTAATTGAATCTTTTGAGGATTGTTATTGATGGCTTTGTGTGGCTAAATCTTGATTCTTGGTCAATGAAACTTAAACCTCGGAATCAATGAAACTGTGAGATCTAATCTATTTTTATTGTTCAGTTTATACTTGAGTATTGAATGTTATTCTGTGATTATATTCATGATTGTCTTGTCGAATTGCTAGGAAGCCTACTAGTTTATTATTCATCGCAATCTACTGCTAGGTTGGATATCAAATCCGTAATTGTTTGATCCCTCTAATCTACGAAGCAATTAAGATCTATTGATTTACTGCGTTTCAAAGATTGTTAGATCTTAGAAAGAACGTTTGACTAAATTAAATGTAACCTCGTGTGCTTATGTTGTTTAGCTTCATCGATCACCATATTCTTAAGGCTGCTACTAGCTTAAATCTACAACGCTTGTCTTAGGTTGTTTAGTAGTTAGGGTTAATTGGATCGCTTGTTCTAATTAACTATGATTGAGGAGAGATTCGAATTTAATTCGAACGGTGAATATTCAAGATGTGGATTGGTATATACTTGCATCAATGATCAGTTATAAAGATTCCGATGGTGGATGTTGACTTAGACCAAGGGTTGTTCTCTTTATTCAATTTGATTCTTCGGTTTAAATTGTTTCTTTACTGTTTTCATTACGCTTAACACCCCCCCATCTTTGTTCACATAGCACAAAACTTAGGCAAGATACTCCTTGTGGGATCGACTCGTACTTGCACTACTACATTTATTTTAAAGAGTATTGGTTTTATTTTTGGTTGCTTGCCACAACGCATCATTTAACTAGAGAGATCAAGGTTTTAAGAAGGCTAGGCATCAGGAATCCCTTCGCTCGGACTTAAGTTCTTCTTCTACCAACGGTTCATTCAATACTGAGTTAAGGGATTCACATCCCAATCATCTTAACCGGAAGATATGGAACTATAAACCTAACAAAATATATAAATCTCTTCTTCTACGATTGACTCTTCCTTGTTATAGTTCTAACTTCATCCTATCAAAACCTAAGAATATACGATACCGACTGTCACTACAAGCAACATATAGCAAAAGTTTCTCTGGACATAGCCCTAACCCTATCTTACCTGATCTGTAAGAATATATTATACCAATTCTCATAATCGGCAATGCATAGCAAAGAATTCACGAGATAAAGTAGGTAAACAATAGATATAGTCATGGGATTACAAGATCATGAAAGAAGCATGACTAGATTCATAATTTCATGGAAAGTTTTTTAAAATAATATTATTTAATGGGTAAAGTATGCGTTTGGTACCTGGGTTTTCTGGCAAATTTTTATGTGATACCCGTGTTTTCAAAAGTAAGCATTGAATACCTCTATTTCTCGAACCATTTTTAATTGATGCCTCCGTCCAACTGCCGTTTGCCGGTCTAACGGCGGTCCGAGCGAACCGGTCACGTGCCTACACGTGACCGGACAACCTCCTTCTTCCTTTACACGATGCCGACCATATTGTCTCCAGCGCCTCCTCTCTCGAGTTTCGCTCTGTTTCTCTCTCAGTAAACACCGTACCTCGTCATCTCCAGCTACGGACACCTCAGCTGATCCTGCCGCTTCTAGCTCCTTGATTATTATCATCTCTCCTCCTCTCCGGGCTCTCACTATTCTGATCGTTGAAAAAGTTCTCCTTGGACTGGATGGTGCAGGGTGGTGTGAAATGATGAAGGACGAGCCGATCGTCGACTACGATAGGACGAGGGTGGTAGTGGGAGAGATCCACAACCGTCTACACGAACACCGCCTTCTGAACCACACCATTATGCATCGCCACCGCCACCTTCGCCATCTCCACCACTGCCTTCAGGAACATGCCATTATGTATCGCCACCACCTCCTTCAGAACCATACCACTATGTATCGCCACCCCTGTCATCCCCTTCTCCACCTCCTGAAACACACCATAATGGATTTCCATCTCCTCTATCTCCGTCATCACCACCGCCTACAGAACCATACCACTCTGCATCGCCACCTCCTCCACCACCTTCACCACCACCACCTTCAGAATCTTACCATTATCCATCGCCACATCCTCCATCCGCTTCACCTCCACCGCCAACCTCACAACCATACCACCATGCACCACCGCCAACCTCACCTCCACGCATGCAGTGGCCGAGCCTGCATCAGCGATGGGAGGGATTCCTTAGAGAGAGGACGGAAGGGCAGAAGCCCCTCTTCATGGTGCGGAGGTCCTCCATCTTCGGCGGGGAGCACGGTGACATCGCGGTGGAGGTTCACTGTGTTGATGGCGGAGCTGATGAGTATCGCATTGAGGGCTCCTTTGCCTAGAGGTGTTGCAGGGTGCTTTATGAGGGAGGGGGGCATGTAGATCAAGTGGATGGGAGTACAACAGAAGATAGGGCGGCGGGGGCAGTGTTGGTGGCGGTGATCAAGTGGAAGGTGGACGAGTCCGGTCACGTAGTGCTAGGAAATGACGTGTTCAACCTCTGCCTCCGTCCCCGCTTTGATGCAGCTTTCGCTATGGGACTTGTGCTCATCCTCGACCAGATCAGCAGCGGCAATGGAGATCTAGATACCGACCCTGAACCATCCCCATCTCAGGAAGGACGACATGATGTCGAAGATGTCTGGTCACGTGTAGGCACATGACCGGTTCGCTCGGGCCGCCGTTAGACCGACAGACGGCAGGTGGATGGAGGCATCAATTAAAAATGGTTCGAGAAACATAGGTATTCAATGCTTACTTTTGAAAACACGGGTATCACATAAAAATTTGCCAGAAAACCCATGTACCAAACGCATATTTTACCCTTATTTAAATAAATAATTATTATAATATGCCTTTGAAGAAAGTATTTATGAAAGTATGCCTGGTTTGGCCACGCTAGCGCCACACTGGCGTGGCCTTTCATTTTTTTACTCCTGCCAAACCGCACAAAGGCCAAGGGCGGATAGGAGAGTGGCCCATATAAGACGTAGGTTGGTGTTACGTCTATATTAATAAAGACGTAACTTCAACCTACGTCTTTCGTCGTTATCTACCCCCCGCCGCGGGCCCTTCTCCTTCCCCACCCGACCTCCCATTCAGTCCCCCCTCCTTCCCCACCCAGGCTCTCCTCCTTCTCCTCTTTCCGACGATCTCTGGCGCTCTGTGATGCATCTCCTCGGCGCTCCGCGCGCGGCCCTGCGGCCCACGGCTCCCCTCCTCCTTCCCCGTCCATCCACTCCTTCAAGAGGAGTTATTTCTTGAAAATTTTTTGGTGATTTTCCAGCAAGCTTCCGGCCAAATCCTCCAAGTTCCTTTTGCTTCCTCCATCTTGCTTTTCAGTGAGTTTTTATCTTGAAATTTTAGTTATATGCTTTTTGTGTGAGATTTAGGGTTTATATAATCAAATTAGGGTTTTTTATAGGAATTGAGATGCCCATTTTTTATTATAAAATTCGTTTTTTAATCATTATGGTATGGTGATTTGGGTAGTTGCATTGTTGATAAATTTCATAAATTTCTAGTATTAATTCAATTAAATTATATGAAACATGTTTTCCATAGGAATTTTTAATATTAACTAGTAATTTCTTTATAATTGACTCATAATTGTCATCATATTTGTGTTATTTATAGTGATGAATAGTGGCTTTGTTTCACTATTGTGTCGGATGGATGAAAAGGTGGAATTAAAGGGTAATGCGGGTGATATTGAGTACATAGGTGGCCGAATCAAACCAAGTAGGATACGAAAAAATGCAAGTTACGCGGATTTAAAGGCTTTAATGTTTGATTTGACTGGATACAATCCAAATTGTTTCGACATTCGCATAACTTGTAGATATCCAATGGGAGAAAGCATGTATTGCGGTGTAGAAATAAAGGATGATAGTGATACTAGTGGCATTCTTAGCCTCTATCCAGTCATTCCAAGTATACAATTATTCTTGGTGAAAATTGGTGTCGAAGTCAACAATAATCCTCCAAATAACACGATATTTGGTGAATTTACACGCCTACTACAACGAGAAGACGGTTCAACGGATAACGTCTCTCTTGGGTCTTATGGCGCTCCTATCTTCAAACACCAGACATCGCAGTAAGTAATTTATTGTCAAACATGTAATATTACATCTTTGTTTGCCCCTTGTTCATGAGTTTGCTTGTGTATGAATATGTAGGCCTTACCAACAGGAGGATAAATGGTTCACTCGTGAATACACGCAAACTACTCCGGGTACAAACATGGGACACACATCATACTTTTGATGTTGACCCGTCGAGTTTGCGCGGAGGCCACCAATATGATGACAATGTCAGTAGCGGCCATGAAGATGCTTTTATGCCTTCAACATCTCGAAGCCGTGACCATGGAGATGCTTTTATGCCTTCAACATCTCGAAGCCCCTTGCTAGATGTCGTGGTCGAGGATCATGATGACGATTGGATCAAGAATACTGCATTGAGCAACGAGCCAGCACATCATGATGAAGGTATTGATGATCCAATAACGCTTACTCCAACACAGTACGAGGAGGAGTTACCAGATGAATTCCTAAATGATGAGTGGGTCGACCAAGGCATCACTTATTTGAAGATCCGACCCCATTCAATGGTGAATTTTATAAGATGAATTCCCAAAAATTCCATACCTGGGGTACTTGAAGATCCGACCCCATTCAATGGTGAATTTTATAAAAAGCAAATATTCGAGACCAAGGCATCACTTATACATGCTCTTCAACAATACGAGCTTCAGAGGTTTGCGGAATATTGCACTGTCAAATCCGGGCCGAAGGTGTTGACCGTCAAGTGCTGTAATCCTGATTGTTCCTGGCGTTTACATGCGTCTACTTACAAAGAAACGTCTTACTTTCAAGTGAAGATTTACAGTGGTCCACATATTTGTCGAGCAGGTCTATTGAATACCAACAACCGCCTCTGCACTGGTCAATTCATATGTGGTATCATACTTGGTGCGATAAGGACAAACATCGCCATGACCCCCAAAGATATTATCCAGAGGATCAAAGATAACTACCATGTTAACATCAGCTATGCAAAGGCATATCATGCACGTATACTGTCGCACCCCGACCCGCGTAGGCCCAACCAGGCCGGGAAACGCGAACCGGAACCTAACCTACTGCGGAAATTTTTTGCGAGGTTTCCCTCTAATCGTAGTGGTCTCCCTAGCAATTCATAATCATCCTGTATTATACAATCATTCACAAACCTCAAAGACTGAAATGGAATATAATACAAATCCTCAAAACAGGGAAATTATACATTTAACACTCCCGTAGGAGACTATCTATAACAAAAGGTAAGACTGAACTCGCCGCTCCTCAAGCACCGCCAGACGCCGCCACGTCATCAAACACCAGCCCGGTAGGGGCGACCGAAGAAGAGCTAGCGCCAGCACCTGCAAAACACAGCCCGGGTAGGAGTGAGCACTAAGCTCAGCAGGGATCCTACACTACGACACTCAAAAGGGAGGGAACACAACAGTGTCGCCCCCAAGCAAAGCCTGGATGTATACAGAGGTCCCATAACCCCACCGGACGTCCCAGAACGCAGGCTTCCAGCACTGCGAACTCACAGCAGGACCGTGAACACTACTGGCGGGACAAGGCACCGCTGATTGGGCACACCCCCCACTCAGAGAGTCAAAGACTGCCGGACACCGGCTACACCTCAGGACTCGGCTCGAGGCCAACACGACCTCTAAACATCAAACAACATTTATTCAGGTCATCTAACCCAATCATCGAAAATCGACTGAATACTACAAATCGAGTCCTGGACCAAGCTACACGCAACGGTCCTAGAGCTAGATCCGGGCTACCCGAAAGCCCCGGATCGGCGATCAACCCATCGCCAACGTCCTACACAGATGCAACTAATGCACAAGCAATGCATGCTATGATCATGCTCAGGAATATATAGATAAGCATGCAACAGTATGTGATTTATATCAGACAAGGTCTGGGCACGGCACTCTACCGGCCCGGGGTGGTGAACAGGTAAATAAGGTCTAGGAACTGCTACAGTGGTACCACCACCAACTGTCAGCAGTCCACCAGAAAACCTGCACCGGGAAGCAGCCCCGCAAACAACAACTCACATATATCACAGATAAAGCCCTCGGCGCATGCCGGCATGCAAGGTTAGGGAAAGCTGTAGGGCTACCCGCCCGTTTATTCTAAACATCCCTGGAGTCATCACTCCCCCGGTTCACCACTGCCCCTATTATAGGGCTAACATGCTTAAACATATGTATAAGGTATAAAGCGGTAAGGGAAAACCGACATACCAAGCCCCGCGGGCAAAAGCCATGAAAAATCCTCTTTCCTACTAAAGGATCGATTTTTACCAAAGAAAAGATCGATCTTTCAAGTAACAGAAAGCCTTCCCTCACTGTCGAGCTAAAAAAGATCGATCCTTCCTCCCAGGAAGATCGATCTTTCTCGAGACAGAGGGCACCCTTCTTGTCACGCCAAGAAAGAAAGATCCTTCCTCCTAGGAAGATCGATCCTCCTCGCGACGCAGGGTAACCATGCTACCCAAGACCCAGGATCGATCTTCTCCAAGCAGACGATCGATCCTTCATCGGGCGCAACATGACAAACCCAGAGGGATGGATCCTTCGTCTAGAAGGATTGACCCGGATGGGTTCTCGGGCGTACATCCGGCGAGAAATACCGACGAAAAACTCTACCAAATCTCACAAAACTTTGGGATCTGGTTTTACGATGGACCACGAGTCCAAAACTGGTGAGATTATGGAAAACCAACATGTGTATCTACAGATTTAAGCAAAAGATCAACCACGAACCGGAAAAACTTCCAAAAACTCGAAGATTATAGGTGGGATCTCTACCTAAGCAATAGCAGCTTCAAATCCCAGCTTCTAGGCCTTGGATCGTCCTCAAACACCTTAAAAAATCGCCAGATCTGAGCTCCAGATCTCCGGATTTCAAAAGGATTCAAGGATCGATCCCTTAGGTGCAGAAAGCTAGACTTGGGCTAGAACTTATGCCCAAGCCCGGATCTTTCGATCCCGGGTCCCACTAACCATTTTAGCCAAATATTATCACAAACATGGTCAGTGTGTGCACACGCGGGTGTGAAACAAGCCGACAGGGCCCAATTTACCAAATTGCCCTTGCGGTCCACGACGAGCCACAGGAGTAGAGGGACGGGTCCTCACATCCTAATACCCTTAAAGGAAATCTCGTCCCGAGATTCGCTAAAGGTAGGGCTCGGAAACAAAAGAAACAACTACACTAGAAGACATGACAAAAGTTACCTCGAGAAGGGAACAAGTGCGTATATTCCTGCCGCATGCGCGCCTCGTGCTCCCAGGTCATCTCCTCGACGCCTCAGTGCCTCCATAGTACCTTGACCAAGGGAATCGTCTTGCCCCGCAAGACCTGATCCCTCCGGTCAAGCACTCGAATAGCCTGCTCAACAAACGTCACGTCTGACTCAAGCTCGATGTCATCCACTCTGATGACATGCGATGGGTCGGGGTGAAACTTCCTTAGTATCGACACGTGAAAAGTCGGGTGCACAGCAGACATGTGTTGAGGAAGGTCCAAGCAGTAGGCTACCTCGCCGACCCTCTCTAGGATCTCAAACGGTCCGAAAAATCTCGGAGCCAACTTGCCCCCACTGCCAAACCTGACGGACCCTCTGTACGGTGTTGCCTGCAGGAACACACTGTCGCCAACTGCGAACGGTCGTCGCCTCTGATCTGCATAGCTCTTCTGCCGGCTTTGAGCCGTCAGAAGCCTCTGCATGATCTGCACTAACCTCTTTGACGACCTCCTGACGATGTCTGGACCGGTGAGTGAAGCCTCTCCAACCTCTGTCCAGCACACTGGGGAATGACACGGCTTACCGTACAATGCCTCGAAAGGTGTGATTGCTCACAAATGCGTCGTTAAATCAGATGCAAAACGCAATTTAGAATTTATAATCCTTCAATCAATACTACTCTACAAACGTAGAACAGTGGTGAGATCCGGAGTCGAACCACAGGGAAAGATTGTTTAACAAAAGAAGAAATCAAATTAAATCTCTAAACTCAAGTCCTAGGGTGAAGAAAAGGAGTTTCAATGGTTTTGTTATCTAAGGAATTAAACTACTGAAAAAGCAATGAAAAGGTTGGGATAAATCAATGAGAGAAAACCTAGGGATTACTCAATCCACTTTAGTTTCACTTCCTATATTCTCTAGTTATCCTCTTGTTTTCTTATCTCAACATTATGGATTCACAGCTTCTTAAGCTTACATGAATCCCTAAAATAATGCGATTGTTTCCCTAAGGCATAACCTATCCAAATTTAGCATAGATTGTCTTCAAACTTAATCTGAGTACAACCTATCTTCATCTAGCATAGCTTATCTCAAAGGCATACATAAAAGCAACATAAAAATCATCCTACGAATCTCTACCATCAAGCACAGCAATCAAGTAGGTCTGAATATACGTCGAGGAACTCTGTTCCCTCAACTTTTCATAAAATAAAACCATATTCATAGGATCATATCTTTGAAAAGATAACAAGAATCAAACTAGAAAATATAAAGAAGCTACACTAAAGCTTCATGAGATCCCTAAGTAAAGAGTTTAGCCACTCATCTTTTGGATGAGATCCATGTAATCGATGAAGAAGGTTAGGGATCCACACCGCATCTCCGTCTTCTTCTCCAATCTGAATCTCTCTTTTTATCTCTATGGAGGCTCTTGTTTTTGGCTAACAAAACCCTTTTTATATGTTAATTCCCGGAATTAGGGTTTAGGGTTAAGTTAGACCTCAAGTACAACTCGGAATTCCTGGTTCAACCCTGACAGCTTCTTCCAATCGCGACTGGGCTCAACCGGTTCGGAATTTGAGAATGAGTCCAACACAAAAGATGTAGATTTGGAAGTCTTCTGTCCTCTCCCGAAGAGTTTGAAATATTTGGACTTAACTAGAATAGTTGCCGAATATTCTCCCGCGCGTTGACGGACCAGTCTTCCAGCAGCTAAATATCTTCATCTTTTCCCAAACTGCTATCAATACATCTGGAATCTCTGAAAGTGTTCAACATGAAAGTTGTACGTCTTGATGTCGACTAGCTGGCATTCAAATTTCAAAATATTTGGAGAAAAGCATAATTTCTGGTGAATATTGTTCTAACAGTCGACAGAGCAGTGTATTTCAGCATATTTACCGATTATCTTGCATTTCTTCTCAAAGCATAATTAAACCTGAAATCAACTAACAAGCTATCAAATACAAACACTCTTGGGGTAACAAATGTAAATTAAGGGGTTTAAGTATGAATATTTAGTGACTCATCACACCCCCCAACTTACACTTTGCTAGTCCTCGAGCAAAGAAAATATAAAAAGAAAGCAATAAATCTAACTAGCCACTTTCGTAGGTCTCACGATTGCACTTAGCATGTGCAACAAGCCTTTAAACCCCTGGGTTACCCCAGTGGAGGAGTTATAGTCTCCTGAGGATTTTCAGGGATGACACCCACAAACATCTATACATTCCCTTGAATATATCATTAGAAATCAATCACAATATTCATCAACTCTAATGCATGAAATAGAAATAATATCCATAAATATACCCTTCAACTCATATTCACATAATACCATAGTAAATCAAAACATGTCATAACATATTTCCAACACTTCAACATATTTAATCATGATTAAGAATAACTTTAACACTCCTATGTGTGAATGGGGTTCCACATGCTTCAGAGTATCAATTATATCTAAACAATTCATCTATTCAAGATCACAATCCTATCCAAGCACATATCTTCCACTTATCACATAGCTACATCTATTTCTTTTTCTCTTTTTTTATTTATATATGACATGTGCAATGCTATGATTTCTTAAGCTTTCTTCATGGTCCATGTAACGAGGTTCAAGCCAGTGACAACCAAACCAGACAGTTTTAGGGCACTAAGTGTAGAACACTCTTCAGACTCTAATGCTCAAACCATGAAGGCCACAAATCATAACTAGTCATTTTTTTTAAGGAAATTCAACCGTTTTACGGGAACACCACGCTGGCTAGGCACACTGCCCGGTTACTAAGTTGAAAATCCCCTTTTTTTTCTTATTTTTTTTTTCGCATACTCAGATAATTGCATGTGTTCATGTATTTTCTGTGTTATCACATGAAATTGTAAATCTATCCCAGTATCATGCTCAGAATCTAATATCAACCCATTAACATGTGAAAGTGAACATATGCATTAGGATATGTCAAGCTATCCTTAGATCATGGTAAAAGTGTTAAATTATAAAAATAATATCATGCATAGCAAAAATTTACTATTTCTTACATGACATACAAGTCTCAGAATAATTCATAAAATAAATTTCTAAAACATCGACTTTTGTCAAATCATATTTTAATTTCATTCTTTTGACATAATTCAAGGGATGTATAATATTTGGTTACCAGAAAATAAAAATAAAAATATATGAGCATGAAATTTATGAATGCTACCCTCCAACTTAAATGTAATTGTCCCCAATTACACTAAGTCACAAAAATAAATCAAGAAGTAAAGGGTAGAGATAACCATAATGAACGCCTCAAAATAGATTTCTCTCTTTTCCAATTTTAGTTTAGGCATCACAATCATTGAATAAGTACTTCCTTCCCCACCATAACCTGTCACAGAAATATATACCTTTCCAAAAAGATCAAATATAACAAATAAATGCCGGTATTAGAATCATAGAAAATTTCAGCAGAGTCTCCTTTGTATTTTCGTGATATATTAATCTGTACAAACATTCATCACATAAAACTATACCATGTACAGATAAATAGTAAAGGAGATAATACATCAAAAATAATCTTCTAGACATCACTATATATGGAAATAAAGGTCCAAAATATCCAAGCAGGGCAACCATCAGTTAGCATCCGCAAAAAACATCATCACACACAGCGGCCGTCCATGGCGAGATCAGAAATAAAATCGGCGAAAATAACGAGAATTGAACACCGGATGTTGCTCTAGGACGTCTAGAAGATCAAGGAATGCTCAACATGGTCCTGATTGAAGATCTATACCATCCGATCGGATATCGGATCACTGTAGCACCAGGATCATGTCCAGCAACAATCGGACGGCTGAAACTCGCCGGCGACGGATCACCGGTGAAACGTCGTCGCTGGAGGATGGGAACAGTACAGGAAGAATCGTGGAAGCCTAAGGAATGCATCTATGTAGTCTGATTGTGGAATTGAAGCTTCCAGGTGGGAGATCAGAGATGGCCGGCGCGGAGAGGTTGATTGCCGGAATTGCATTCCGCTGATCGGGGCTCAAATCAAGGACGGGGACGATTGAGTAAGGATCGTGGAAGGCTAATGAAGTGTTCTATGGGGTTTGATTGAAGAATGGGGCTTCCAGGCGGCGGATTGAGGGTGGTCGGAAAGGTGGATACCGCCGGAGTCGGACACAGTGATCCAGCCAACAAACACTGGTTTTGACGGTGAAGGAAGCTTCGTGGTGGCCGGAGGAAGCTCCTAGAGGTATTTTAGGGCGGTGAACGGCCGTGGGTGATGGTGAAGACGATGGCCGAGGGCCTCGCCGGCGTCGGAAGAGAGGGAGGCGAGGGACGAGGAAGACGGGGATGAATAGGTGGAAGGTTGGCGGAGGTCTCGATAGGATTTTTGGGGGCTGGGGACGATCGGAGAGGTCGCGACGGGCGGCGGTGGTCGTCGGCTCGGGGATGAGCCGACGAACCGGGACGACGAGCCGCGGGGAGAAGAAAAGAGCGAGAGGAGAGAGAAAACTCAAAGAAAATAAAGAAAATTCGGAAAAAAAGGAAAAAGATGGAAAAAAATGAAAAAAAAATCATGGAAAATCCTAAAAATACGGGGAAAAAAAATATAAAACTTGGGTTGCCTCCCAACAAGCGCGCAATTTTAAGTCTTTCGCTCGACTTCCCGAAAAGGTGCCATTATAGCATGGATCCGTCTAAATGACGGAATCGATCACCCCACTTAGAATAATTTCCTCTATATAATGCTTGAAACCAACCCCAACCCCACAGTAAGTTCAGTATTTGAAGATGTAGGCTAACAAAGTCTTTCCTCCCAACAAGAGAACTAGAGACCCCACCATCTATAAAAGGCAACCTATCGTCGTGTTTCATCTTGCAACCCGGTCTACCGTATGTGTCCTCCAGAATAGTGAAACTATCATTCGGGTGAACCGGAAGTGAAAGGTCAAATATAGATAAAAGACGCGGTGAAAGCAGTGATGATGGTGCAGATATAGAGAGAAGATGAGGTGGCTCAACCTTAGGAAATACTGCCGCATCTGTACAAAGGTGAGTGTCGGCATAATAAGCACACAATTGGCCCGTATCTATCATAGGTGCGGGAGTAAAAGATAGCGGGAAAAGGGGTTCAACCATCCCAGAAATAGATTTTGTCTCCACAGTATGCCGATCGAGTGATTGGTCGGGCAATATGTGTTATGATATCATATTTCGATTGTGCAGTGTTCAAATTAACATCATCATCAGAATCAGAAGCATAGGCATTCAAGATACCAGATAGCCTATCATTTTCCACTTCAACATCATCATCCTCCGAATCCTCAAACTCATACTCCTTTAGAATCATAGCCAATCTAGCATTATGCAATTCAACATCATAATCATCATTATCAGAATCATATTCCTTCAAAATCTCAGATACTCTATCATTGTGCAATGTAGCATCACCATCATCATCATCATCAGAGTCATAATCCCTCAAAATCTCAGATAATCTATCAATCATTATAACATGTGATTTATCATCAAAGCAGTCAGTCACACTATCAACACGAAAGCATTCATTCTCACGCTCAGGCAAACATGTAGTCTTAAAGATGTTAAGTTTAACATGCGTATTACCAAAAGAGACATCCATGACACCAGTTCGACAGTTGATATTCGCATTTGCTGTAGCCAAAAAGGGACGTCCTAAGATGATAGGCACGGTTTTTTTATAGTGAACAGCGGGTTCCATATGATGACAAAGTCGACCGGGAAAAAGAAGTTGTCCACCTTCACTAAAACATCTTCTACAATGCCTCTAGGAGTCCTAATGGATCTATCAGCCAATTGTAGGCTGATCGGTGTCGGTTGGAGTTCTTCCATCCCAAATTCCTTATAAAGGTAGTAGGGCAAAATATTAACACTGGCTCCTAGGTCGAGAAGGGCACCATCAATATGGTAGTCTCCTATGCAACAGGGTATGGTAGGAGTACCAGGGTCTTTCAATTTGGGTGGACTGTCATGTTTCAAAATCGAACTGACTTGTTCAGGTAAAAGGATTTTCTTGTCCCCTTTGTGTTTTGTCAGGCGTTTATGAGCGCACAGGTCCTTAAGAAACTTGGCATACGAAGGGATCTGACGAATAGCCTGAAGTAAGGGTATGTTGATGTTGACATGTTTGAACGTTTCAAGGACTTCCTCAGTAGCTCTTCGGGCTTTGATGGTTGGGTACGGGTCCTTAAGGGCTGCAGGAAAGGGTACCCTAGGTGTGGGTTGTATGGGTCACCACCGTCCGTCCGATCGATCGGTTGTAATACCGATCGGTCGGCTGACTGCCGATCGATCGGAACTGTGTCCGATCGATCGGTACGGGTTCATTCCCCAACATGATTGTCAACGGTTTTTCCACTTCTAAGGGTCACTACGGCCTTGGCACTTTCAAAATTTTGGCTTTCTATGTGGTGTAGGCCTCTTGGATTGGGTAAAGGTTGACACTGTAGGTGCCCTTCCTCTCTTCTAGCCATGTTATTAGATAGCTGCCCAACTTGTTTTTCTAAATTTGATACGGATTGAATCGTTGAAGATAAATTGTTTGTCAACAAGGAGACATCACTTTTGACAGTTGAAATTTCGACCTTCATGGATGACATGTCCCTATTGAAATCACCTCTCATCTCTAAGAGTGTACTCATGATTGAATTTAAAGTGGGCTCAGTTGATGATTCAGGAGGAGGAGGTTGAGAGGTATTTTGTGGATAATGTGAAGAGTACCCAGGGTTTGGATTTGCAGAAGGTTTAGGTGGGTACTTGAAAGTAGATGTATTAGATGTATCGTTTTGGCCTTGAAAGTTACTTGACTGTTGCGGCTTCCAACTAAAATTAGGATGATTTCTTCAACCTAGATTGTAGGTATTAGAATAAGGGTTGTTCTGAGGTTTGGAGAAACCATATGTGGTGTTGGCATGTTTCTTAACAAAGTCAGGAAAATTGGAGGCCAAATGACAATCAGTAGTAGAATGTTCAGAACTAGAACAAAGGGCACAAAAGTCAGGGGAAATCTGAATTGGATGAGTCAAAGATTGGCCAGTTTTAAGTTGGTTAAGATCTTTGGTTAGGAGGGCTACTTGTGCAGAGAGACTTTGGAATTCAGAAATTTCATGAATTCCCCGAGAAATACGAATAGTGGTAGACCGACTCCTAGAAACTGAGGCGTTATGTTGTGAATTTTCAGCAAGGTTGTCGTACATTTCCCAAAGAGCAGTCCAAGGCTTACTAAGAACAACACCCCCCCCCCCCCCCCGCAGCAAGCTTCAACCATTGTCCTATAACGATCATTAAGGCCATTATAAAATGAATGAGCTAACTGCCACTCAGGTACCTCATGATGGGGACACTCTCTAAGAAGATCCTTAAATCTTTCCCAAGCTTCATGAAACATCTCATCATCGTTTTGCTTAAAAGATATGATCATAGTGCGATAGTTTTGGGTTTTGATGATAGGGAAATATTTTTTAAGAAAAGCACCTTGAAGTTGATCCCATGTTGCAATCGAGTTTGGTGGTAAAGTATGAAGCCAATGTTTAGCCTTGTCTTTCAAAGAAAAAGGGAAGAGCTTGAGTCTCAAGGCAGTATCATTAAAATGCTGGAGTTTGAACATGGAAAGAAGTTCAAGGAAGCTAATAATATGACCATAAGGATCCTCATTTTCACGCCCATAAAAAGAAGGTAAAGCTGTAATCCAATTGGGCTTAATCTCATAATGAGTAGCATTAATAGGAGGTAGATTAATACAGGAGGCATATGTGAAAGGTCCAGGCAGAAAATGATTCCAAATTGGGCCTTCTATATGGTTATTGTTCTCATTGTTCCCCCCATTCCCATTATTATTTCCTTGCATCATGGTGTAGAAAGAATCAAGAGGTAGTTCAGGAATATCAACTTGTGAAGATCTTTGACAAAATGACTCTTGGCGGATGGATCTAAAAGTGTTTTCAATCTCAAGATCTAAAGGTGTTAAAGGAAAACTTAATGATCGCCTACCTTGAATATAATATCAACCACACACCAAAAAGAAAAGAAAAAGAAAACAGAAGTTTCTGAGGAGAGGAGAAAACCACGGAATGCCACAGCAAAAAGTACAAGTTTAGGTGAAGAAAACGTACCTGAGTGACGCGCGTCCCAATCGATCGGGAAGATGGCCGATCGATCGGTAGCCCTTCCGATCGCTCACCTGGTAGGCCGATCGGTCGGTAATCCGAGTTGCAGAAAGCTTCTTCTCCAAAAAACTGTTGCTTTAATGCTACGAAAATCCCGAGAATTGTCAGAAAAATTCCTAAAAGTAAAAGAAAAATAACTGAAAATAAAAACCTAACTATGCCTAGAAAAAAAGCAAAAAGAAAAATCAGAACCTTCTTTTTAAATCAAAATCTTCCCCGGCAACGGCGCCAAAAATTGATCGCTCGCAAATGCGTCGTTAAATCAGATGCAAAACGCAATTTAGAATTTATAATCCTTCAATCAATACTACTCTACAAACGTAGAACAGTGGTGAGATCCGGAGTCGAACCACAGGGAAAGATTGTTTAACAAAAGAAGAAATCAAATTAAATCTCTAAACTCAAGTCCTAGGGCGAAGAAAAGGAGTTTCAATGGTTTTGTTATCTAAGGAATTAAACTACTGAAAAAGCAATGAAAAGGTTGGGATAAATCAATGAGAGAAAACCTAGGGATTATTCAATCCACTTTAGTTTCACTTCCTATATTCTCTAGTTATCCTCTTGTTTTCTTATCTCAACATTATGGATTCACAGCTTCTTAAGCTTACATGAATCCCTAAAATAATGCGATTGTTTCCCTAAGGCATAACCTAACCAAATTTAGCATAGATTGTCTTCAAACTTAATCTGAGTACAACCTATCTTCATCTAGCATAGCTTATCTCAAAGGCATACATAAAAGCAACATAAAAATCATCCTACGAATCTCTACCACCAAGCACAGCAATCAAGTAGGTCTGAATATACGTCGAGGAACTCTGTTCCCTCAACTTTTCATAAAATAAAACCATATTCATAGGATCATATCTTTGAAAAGATAACAAGAATCAAACTAGAAAATATAAAGAAGCTACACTAAAGCTTCATGAGATCCCTAAGTAAAGAGTTTAGTCACTCATCTTTTGGATGAGATCCATGTAATCGATGAAGAAGGTTAGGGATCCACACTGGATCTCCGTCTTCTTCTCCAATCTGAATCTCTCTTTTTATCTCTATGGAGGCTCTTGTTTTTGGCTAACAAAACCCTTTTTATATGTTAATTCCCGGAATTAGGGTTTAGGGTTAAGTTAGACCTCAAGTACAAGTCGGAATTCCTGGTTCAACCCTGACAGCTTCTTCCAATCGCGACTGGGCTCAACCGGTTCGGAATTTGGGAATGAGTCCAACACAAAAGATGTAGATTTTGAAGTCTTCTGTCCTCTCCCGAAGAGTTTGCAATATTTAGGCTTAACTAGAATATTTGGCGAATATTCTCCCACGCGTTGACGGACCAGTCTTCCAGCAGCTAAATATCTTCATCTTTTCCCAAACTGCTATCAATCCATCTGGAATCTCTGAAAGTGTTCAACATGAAAGTTGTGCTAACAGTCGACAGAGCAGTGTATTCCATCTGGAATCTCTGAAAGTGTTCAACATGAAAGTTGACGGACCAGTCTTGATGTCTACTAGCTGTCATTCAAATTTCAGAATATTTAGAGAAAAGCATAATTTCTGGTGAATATTGTGCTAACAGTCGACAGAGCAGTGTATTTCAGCATATTAACCGAATATCTTGCATTTCTTCTCAAAGCATGATTAAACCTGAAATCAGCTAACAAGCTATCAAATACAAACACTCTTGGGCTAACAAATGTAATTTAAGGGGTTTAAGTATGAATATTTAGTGACTCATCAAGGTGCTACTCCAAGACTGGACTGGTAGCTGTTGTTGTAGGCGAACTCCACCAAGGGAACGTGCTCCTCCCAGCTGCCTCCTGCGTCGAGGACAAATGCTCTCAGTATGTCCTCCAAGATCTGGATCGTCCGCTCTGACTGCCCGTCTATCTGCGGATGAAACGCCGTACTGAACGTCAGATGTGTGCCAACTGCCTCCTAGAAATCCCGCTAGAACCTGCTGGTGAACCTGGGGTCACGGT
Organism: Narthecium ossifragum; assembly: GCA_963920575.1. NCBI lineage: Eukaryota > Viridiplantae > Streptophyta > Magnoliopsida > Dioscoreales > Nartheciaceae > Narthecium > Narthecium ossifragum. The sequence continues at coordinate 12,200,196 of OY986968.1, forward strand.
CTGACATGATAGAAAATGGAACCCCGTGTAGTCTGACCAACTCTCTGACGTACAAACTGCCCAACCTGTCAGTCGAGTCCGTCGTCCGCATAGGCAGGAAGTGCGCCGATTTGATCAATCGATCAATGATGACCCAAATCGCGTCATTCCCCCTAGGCGATCTCGGTAGCCCGGTCACGAAGTCTATCGTGATGTGCTCCCACTTCCACTCAGCTAGTGGAAGCGGCTGAAGTAACCCCGGAGTCCGCTGGTGCTCTGCCTTAACCTTCTGACAGGTAAGGTAGCGCGATACGAACTCCGTCACTGCCCTCTTCATCCTGCGCCACCAGAACTGTCGTCGAAGATCCTGGTACATCTTGGTGCCGCCGAAATCAACTGCAAAACGAGAGTGGTGGAACTCTCATAGGACGTCGTCTCGAAGAACCGGATCTGCTGGAACTGCTACTTTACCTCGGAATCGTAGCCCTCTGTCTGGCGATACTGTCCAGTCTCCGTCTGCGCCCTCTGTGTCCGCTGCTATGCGTAACTCCTCGAACTTTGGGTCATTGTGTTGTGCCTCTAACACTCTGGCTAAGACTGCTGGCATACTCTGCACTGCGTAGAGGAAGCTGCTGGATCCCCGATCCTCAAACTCGAGCCCCAACTGGCCTGCCGTCTCTAGAGCCTGCCACTGTCGCTCTGAAAAAACCCTGCAACTGCTGCTTTGGTGTCTCTCACCTGTCTGCTCAGCGCGTCTGCTATGACGTTTGCCTTACCAGGATGGTAAAGCAACTCAAAATCGTAGACCTCAAGTAGCTCCATCCAGCGTCGCATGAGATCCATGAACGCTGATGGTGCGTTCACCAACCCAAACGACATCACAATGAACTCGTACAAGCCGTACCGAGTCCGAAAAGTCATCTTCGGGATGTCGCAATCCTGAACCCTCAACTGGTGGTAGCCGGTGCGGAGATCGATCTTCGAGAACACTGAAGATCCTCGCAGCTGGTCAAACAAGTAGTCGATCCTCGACATCGGGTACCTGTTCTTCACCGTCACCCTGTTGAGCCGCCTGTAGTCTATGCAAAGTCGAAGGGTACCATCCTTCTTCTTTGCGAACAACACTGGCGCCCCCCAGGGAGACATGCTGGGATGGATGAAACGTCTGTTGGTAAGCTCGTCTAGCTGGGTCCTCAACTGACTCTGCTCTGCTGGTCCCATCCTGAAAGCTGGGAGAGAGATCGGTGCGGTACCTGGTACTAGGTCGATCTCAAAATTGACTCTGGGTGGTGGAAACCCTGGCAACACCTCAGGAAACACGTCGGTGTAGTCGCACACGATCCTGAGAAAACTGCTCTGCTGCACTCCCTTAGAATCAGACAGAGACAGGCTGGCCAACAACGCTGAGAGCTCGCTGCCACTCCTCCCTACACCACAAGCAAAGGAATCGGTGGAGAACTGATAAGTCACTAATTATTCCTAATTAAACCCATTAAATTACCTTTGTTATGCCTAGAGTAGGTGTATTTGATATCATGTTGCTTGATTTCAGGTTTAATCATGGTTTGAGAAGAGATACAAGAAATTCGGCTAAAATGAAGAAAAATACAGCTTCGTCGACCATTGGGAAAATATTCGCCAGTTATTCTCTGAAACTTGAAATATTCTGAAATTTTGGGACAATGTAGAAGACTCAGAGATCTACAATGTTACTGTTGGACACATTGCGAGATTCCTGATGGTATGATGACAGTTTGAAGAATAGATGAAGATTTACAAGCTGGAAAGCTGCTCCGTCGATGCTGAAGAGAATATTCGCCAAATATTCTACATTAATCAGAATATTATGAAATCAAGTGCAGATGACAGAAGACTTCGAGATCTAGCACTTTTCTGTTGAAGACTTTCCCAGATTCCGTACAGATTGGCTTCAAAGTTGATTACAAATCGGAATTCCGAGTAGAAGTTGAAGAATAAGGAAGCTGATGACGTGGCAGTTATTAACCTAGTCAAACTGGGAAGTCCGATCGATCGGTTTGAGTCCGATCGATCGCTCTGATGACGTCAGCGATCCGGAAATTAGGGAAATTAGAGTTTAACCTCTGTTAGGACTCCTAATTCGCAGGTTGAGGGTTTCTAATATAAAAAGGGGTCTTCCATCCGAAAAATATGATCTTTTGGAGCACTTTTGAAGGAGAAGGTTAGGGTTTTGAAGACGGTGATCTTTCCGCGGGGATTGACGGTTTCATCTTCTACACCTATGGCTGATTTCCAAGAGATGAGTGGCTAGTTTTCTTGTTCTTAGGAATACCATGAAACCCTAGTGTAACTTTTGATCTTTCTTAGTTGGATTTTTGTGAACTTCTATAAGTATAATCTCATGAATATGGTTTTAATGATTATAGAGTTGAAGGAACAGAGTTCCGTTGACGTATTATTAGTCCTACATGATGGTTGTACTTGAGTGTAGAGATTCATGAGATAGTTTGCATGTGGTTTGTGATTTACCTTTGAGATAATCTATGCTACGTGAAGATAAGTCATGCTAAGGTCATTAGGAGTAGAATAACTTAAGATAATGGTAGGACCAAAGATGATTTATGCCAAACAAAGATAGGTTATGCCGTAGGGAACATAAAACCTTCTTTTAGGGATTCGTGTGAGCTTGTAGCCATACGATCCATAATACTTAGAGAAGTGATCAAGATGATAACTATGAAAGATTAAGGGTGAAACTAGGGTGGATTGTGTATTTCCTAAGACATCTTTTTCCATCTGATTAAAACCATAATATTTACTTTTGCTTTCTTAGATAATTTCAGTTAGATCAATCTATCAGTGAAGTGTTTGATTTAGATCAAGAGTTTTGAGAATCGATTTTGGTTTTCCTAGTAATTCCCTGTGGTTCGACTCCGGATTTCACCACTAGTCTACCTAGTAGTATTAGTGATTGAACAAGGATATAAATTTAAGATTTGATTGAGGTTAGCAACGTTTTAACGACGACGTTTGCGAGCGATCAAATTTTTGGCGCCGTTGCCGGGGATTTTCGACGGTTAATTGATTGATTTTCTCTTGACTCTTTTTCTTTGTTTAATTCATTTTTTTATCTTTCTTATTTTACCCTTTCGTTATTTTACACTTTTTAGGAATTTTCTGACAATTTTCTGGAATTTTTGCAGCATTGGAACGGATTTTTCTTGGAGAAGAACACAACTCGGCAGACACCTGGAGCAATCGGTCGGACTTGAATCCGATCAATCGGACCGCGCCATCTGCTTTGAAGTGGACTTCGAGTGAAGGAGCTTGCGGCCTGGAGCGACCGATCAGACTGGAAACAGACCGATCGGAACTGCGTAGTCAGCTAAGCCTTTTTACTTCAAAGTTTTTTCGTTTCAATTGTTGTTTTCCGGGTTTTGTCCTCTCCTCTGAATCTTCTATTTTCTTTTTCTCTGTTTGTGTGTGATCTTGCATGCAAGGTAGACGATCCTTAAATACCCCGCTGGAACCTTTGGATCTAGAACTAGAGACCACACTCCGAAAAGCTAGTGCCTTAGGTCAACAATCTTTGAGTAACTTGCAATCTATTCACGAGACCTTTGTCACCATGGCTGAAAATGAGGGATATGTCATCAACCTTAATGCTAATATGGGAAGGGAGGCTAATAATAATAACAATGGGGGGGTACAACGTGTTCCTTTGAGAAATCACTTCTTGCCCACTGCCTACACTTACACTCCTTCCATTGATCCTCCTGCAATCACAGCCTCACACTATGAGATTAGACCCCAAACGATTCAAATGTTACCCCACTTTCAGGGTTTAAGTAATGAGGATCCTTATGAGCACATTCACAATTTTATCGATATTATCACTACACTAAAATTGGAGAACTTTAATGATGATGAGCTCTGGAACCTTTATGAACAAATTTCCATTGATTCTCAACAACAGTATACACACCCTAGGAGTCGGCCTACATCTAAGGGAACCTTTGAAATTTCTGGATTTGATGCCCTTACTGCACAAATAGCTCTCCTTAATAAAAGGTTTGATAAATTGGAAATGAGACAAGCACCTGACCCTCCACTGTTCCAAAATCAACCTCAAACTTGTGCACTATGCTCTAGCCTTGAACATCACATTACCGACTGTCCCCTGGCTCCTTCACTTCCTGAATTCGTTCAGGAACAAGCAAACGCAACATATGGCTTCACTAAACCTGAGAATAATTCGTATTCAAACCCACATAATCCAGGTTGGCGGAACCATCCTAATTTTAGTTGGAGACCACCTCAACAGTCTGATAGGTACCCATCTATACCGCATACAAACCCCAACCCAGGGTACTCTGCACCATATCAACAAACTGCACCTAACCCTCCTCCACAAGCACCCTCTGACCCAACTTTGAACGCAATCATGACTACTCTTGCAAATTTGAGTTCTAGCATGAATAACAAGAATGAAAACATTACTGCTAGCATGGTTGAGCTTAAGAGTGAACTTAGGAGCGAAATTGCTTTGATAAGAAATGATGTTAATTCGCATGCTCAATCTATATCCAAAATAGAGACACAACTAGGGCAACGGGCTAGCACAGTGTCTAAGCAAGAAGATGGTCATTTACCTCCTCAACCAGTTATAAATCCTAGGGCCTTGAACCACGTAAATACCCAAAACTTTGAAAGTGCAAAAGCTGTAGTAATCTTAAGGAACGGTAAGCAAGTGGATACACTTCCTGACACTGCCCAGAGCGACGGATCGCTCTCAGATCCGACCGATCGGAACTATTCCGATCAATCGGGTACAGGTCCGACCGATCGGTCTCTGCCCCTACAGCAACCTGATGATACTCCTAATCAAGTGGATTCAAATCCAATTGATGAAAATGAACCCGACCCACGCACATACATACTGAAAGTGCCTTTTCCTGCGGCCCTTAAGGATCCCTATCCAACTATCAAAGATCGAAGAGCAGTAGAGGACGCCCTTGAAATCTTCAAACATGTCAACATCAACATACCCTTGCTTCAGGCCATTCGTCAAATCCCTTCATATGCCACATTTCTTAAGGATTTGTGCACTCATAAACGTCAGACAAAAACCAATAGAGACAAGAAAATCCTTTTACCTGAACAAGTCAGTTCGATTTTGAGACATGACACGCCACCCAAATTGAAGGACCCTGGTACCCCTACCATACCATGTTGCATAGGAGACTACCAGATTGATGGTGCCCTTCTTGACCTAGGAGCCAGTGTTAACATTTTGCCCTATTACCTTTATAAGGAATTTGGGATGGAGGAACTGAAACCGACCTCGGTTGTTTTGCAATTAGCTGATAAGTCTATTAAGACCCCTAGAGGTATCGTAGTGGACGTATTGGTTAAGGTGGACAACTTCTTTTTCCCTGTCGATTTTGTCGTCTTGGATATGGAACCCGCTGTTCACTGCAGAAAGACTGTGCCTATCATCTTTGGACGCCCCTTTTTGGCCACTGCAAATGCCAATATTCAGTGTCGAACTGGTGTCATGGATGTCTCTTTTGGTAATATGCATGTTAAACTGAACATTTTTAAGACTACATGTTTGCCTAAGCGTGAGAATGAATGCTTTTGTGTTGATAGTTTGACTTACGGCTGTGATGATAAATCTCATGTTATATTGATTGATAGATTATCTGAGATTTTGAGGCATTATGACTCTGATGATGGTGATGATGGTGATGCTACACTGCACAATGATAGAGTATCTGAGATTTTGAAGGAATATGATTCTGACAATGATGATTATGATGTTGAATTGCATAATGCTAGATTGGCTGTGATTCTGAATGAGTATGAGTTTGAGGATTCTGAGGATGATGATGTTGAAGTGGAGAATGATAGGTTATCTGCTATCTTGAATGCCTATGCTTCTGATTCTGATGATGATGTTGATTTGAACACCGCACAATCGAAATATGATATCAAAACACACATCTTGCCCGACCAATCACTCGATCGGCATATTGCGGAAATAAAAACTATTTCTGGGATGGTTGAACCCCTTTCACCGCTATCTTTTGCTCCCGCACCTGTGATAGATACGGGCCAATTGTGTGCTTATTATGCCGACACTCACCTTTGTACAGATGCGGCAGTATATCCTAAGGTTGAGCCACCTCCTCTTTTCTCTATATCTGCACCATCATCACTGCTTTCACCGCGTCTTTTATCTATATTTGACCTTTCACTTCCGATTCACCCGATTGATAGTTTCACTATTCTTGAGGACACATACTGTAGACCGGGGTGCAAGATGAAACATGACGATAGGTTGCCTTTTATAGAGGGTGGAGTCTCTAGTTCTCTTGTTGGGAGGAACGACTTTGTTAGCCTACATCATCAACTACTTGATTTACTGTGGGGTTGGGTTTGGTTTCAAGCATTATATGGAGGAAATTATTTTAAGTGGGGTGATCGATTCCGTCATTTAGACGGATCCATGCTATAATGGCACCTTTGCGGGAAGTCGAGCGAAAGACTTAAAATTGCGCGCTTGTTGGGAGACAACCCAAGTTTTATATTTTTTCCCGTTTTTTTTTCCTTAATTTTTAGGATTTTCCATGATTTTTTTCCGTCTTTTTCCTATTTTTCCGAAGTTTCTTTATTTTTCTTTGAGTTTTCTCTCTCCTCTCGCTCTTTTCTTCTCCCCGAGCCGACGACCACCACCGCCCGTCGCCACCTCTCCGGTCGTCCCCAGCCCCTAAAAATACCACTGATACCTCCGCCAACCTTCCACCAATTCATCCCCGTCCTTCATTTCCCTCGCCACCTTCTCCTCCGACGCCGGTGAGCCCCCCGCCATCGTCTTCACCATCATCCACGGCCGTTCACCGGCCCCAAACACCTCCAAAAGCTTCCTTCCATCTCCACGACGCTTCCGCCACCATCGAATCCCTTGCTTTCCTCTGGAATCCTCGGCTTCCGGCTCCGACGAAACCATCGCTCCGACCACCTTCATTGCATCGTCTGGAAGCTCAATTCCTTAATCCAACACCATAGGACCATTCCCCATGTCTCCACGATCCTTCCTCACCCCTTTCCATCCTTGATTGGAGCTCCGATCATCAAATTCCGATTCCGGCGATTGTCTTCCTCCGAGCCGATCACCTCCAATCTGTCGCGTATAGGTCCCCATTCTTCGATCAGACCACCGTGGAGGTATCCTTGGGCTTCCACGACTCCATCCCCACCCTTCACGTCCTCCGGCGAAGCCGTTTCACCGTTGACCCATCGCCGGCGAGCTCTCAGCCGTCCGTTGGCTGCCAACACGATCCAGATGCTACAGAGCTTCAATTTCCGATCGGACGGTCCCGATCTTCAATCAGGATGATATTATGATGCTGAATATTTTTGGTGTTGTGCATGGATAATTTCCTGTATTTTAATATTTTCATGTCTATAATTTAATTTTTGTGGGATGAATGCTTGTACATGATTGATATATCATGAAAATACAAAGGAGACCCTGTCGAAATTTTCTCCGATTTTAATACCTTTTTGGACTTTTATTTGTTATATTTGATTTTTTTGGAAAGGTATATATTTCTGTGACAGGTTATGGGGGGAAGGAAGTATTTATTCTATTATGGCGATGCTGGGTATATCTAAAGCGAGAGAAATCTATTTTTGAGGCTTTCATACTGGTTATCTCTACCCTTTATTCCTTGCTTTATTTTTATGACTTAGTGTAATTGGGGACAATTACATTTAAGTTGGGGGGTAGCATTCATAAATTTCATGCTTATATTTTTCTGATAACCAACTTTATACACCCTTGAGTTATGTCATGAGAATGAAATTGTGATATTTATTGATGAAAGATGCTTGATTTAGAAATATAATTTATGATTTATTTTGATCTCATATGTGATATAAGAAATAGCTAAATTTTTGCTATGCATGATATTATTTCTATACTTCAACACTTTTGCCACGAATTAAGGATGATTTGACATATCCTAATGCACATGTTCACTTCCACATGTTGATGAGTTGAAATTAGATTCTAAGCATGATACTATGATGGAATTATGATCTTATGCTAGGTTACATGAAAAATATGCAATTGAAAAAAAAAAGCTCTATATGCAAAAAGGGTTTCATACTTAGTAACCGGGCAATGTGCCTAACAAGGTGTGTTGTTTGCGTAAAACAGTTGAAATTCCTGAAAAATGACTAGTTATGATTTGTAGCCTTCATGGTTTGAGCATTAGAGTCTAAAGAGTGTTCTACACTTAGTGCCCTAAAACCGTCTGGTTTGGGAGTCACTGGCTTGAACCTCGTTACATGGACCATGAAGAAAGCTTAAGAAATCATAACATTGCACATATCATATATGAAAAAAAAAAATGAAAAAAAAAAGATTGCAAAGTAGTGAATGAAAATATGTACTTGGCCAAGTTCGTATTCTTGAATGGTTGAAGTGTGTGGATATAATTGATACTTTGAGACATGTGGAACCCTTTTCACACACAGGAGTGTTAAAGTTGTTCTTAATTGTAGTTAAATATGTTGAAGTGTTGGAAATATGTTTGGCATGCATTAATTTGCTATTGTTTTATCTTGCTATGGGTAGAAGAATATATTCGTGGATATTATTTCTATTTCATGCATTAGAGTTGATGAGAATGCATAATGTTATATTTTTATTCCTTAATATTTAGTCTCCTATGCTTATTTAGTTCCTAAATACACTCATTATTCTTATATTTTGATTTAGGATGCAATTGAAGTCCTTAAGTCGAAAAGAAGCTGAAAAGAGTGCATGGATCAATTTTAAAGATTTATCTGTACCTGCTCATGAATAACCAGAGGATGTACCATACATGGTTGAAAAGCTCTTGAAGTCTAGATTCTGGAGAATTTTACGGTTCGTGATTCTGAGTTTCCTAGAGGAAGTTACGGCAATTTCAGTACCGATGCGCAGTCTGAATGGCAGAAAGGAAAATAAGCTGGAAGTCCGAGCGAAGGTCCGATCGATCGGACCTGGCAAAACCGTGACAGAACATGTAGTTTTTGGCTGAATATGATTCGATCGATCGAACCAATACTCCTACTGAGCCCGATCGATCCGACTCCTAGAGTTGGATCTATCGGACTCAAAAATACCCAGAGAATGTGGATTTTTATGCCTCCGATCGATCCAGCACTTAAAGTTCGATCGATCGGACTTGGGAATTAAAGTTGACAGAGCGTATGCTTTTTAGAGGAACCGAATTCGATCGATCGGACCATCGATCGAACTCGGGAAGAGCCAGAGACGAAGATTTTTACGAAATCGATCGATCCGACTCCCTTAGTCCGATCGATCGGGCTCGGGCGTGAATAGAAGTTGAAGATTTTAATGAGACCGATCGATCCAGCATCCAAGGTCCGATCGATCGGACTTTCCCAGTAACAAAAATCAACGATTGTGATCTAATCCGAGGGTGGATACAATTGAGGCTATAAATAGGACTCTTTCTAGGGTTTGAGGGGGGATTCTTGGACACTTTTGGCTACTCTTTCTCCTCTTTTATATTTTTTCTAGGTTTTCTTTTGCTTTATGAAATCTTTTGGAGGATTGTTCTCGATGGCCCTGCGTGGCTAAATCTTGATCCTTGGTCGAGGAGACTGAAACCTCGGAATCAATGAAACTGTGAGATCTAATTTATTTTTATTGTTCAGTTTATACATGAGTATTGGATGTTCTTCTGAGATTAAATCTTCATGATTACCTTGTCTAATTGCTAGGAGGCCTACTAGTTTATTATTCATGGTGATCTACTGCTAGGTTTGATATCAAATCCGGAATTGTTTGATCCCTCTAATCTGCGAAGCAACTAGGATCTAATAATTTACTGCTGATCAGATCTTGTTAGATCTTAGGAAGAATATTCAACTAGATTAAATGCAACCGCTTGTGCTTGTGTTGTTTAGCTTCATCGATCTCCCTATTCTTAACGCTGCTACTAGATTAAATCTACAGCGCTTGTCTTAGGTTGTCTAGTAGTTAGGGTTGATTAGATCGCTTGTTTCTAATTAACTATGATCGAGGAGAGCTTCGAATTGAATTCGGACGATGAATATTCATGGTATAAATTGATTGATACTTGCATCTATGATCAGTTGTTGGATTCCGATGGTGGATGTTGACTCAGACCAAGGTTTGTTCTCTTGATTCAACTCATTTCTTCGCTTTAGATTATTTCTTTATTGTTTTTCCTCAAGTTTAAAACCCCCCCATCTTTGTTCACTAAGCACAAAACACGACTGAACACTCTTCGTGGGATCGACTCATACTCGCACTACTATATTTATTTTAACGAGTACTGGATTTATTTTTGAGTGCCTGCGACAGCACATCAAATTTTGGTGCCGTTGCCGGGGAGTGATTCTAGTTGATTTTTGTGTTTATTGTGATCCTTATTTTCATAAAAAAAAAAAGAGTTATTCGAATTTTCTTGATTTCTTTTTCTCGTTTTGCCGGAATTCTCTTGATTGTTTATGAGTATAGCTCGATCTTTTAATCAAGGTGGTTTACAGTACGATCCAGAGATAGAAAGAACTCTGTGCAGGTTAAGGAGAGAAGCTCGGATAAATCCTGAGGAGGACGATTTGGCTCTTGACCACGTATTTATCAGTGATTCTGAATTAGAGGAGGAAGTCATGGCCGGAAATCGGACTTTGAAAGAACTTCCAGCCCCAGATTTGAATCAACAACCCTTATGCATTACATTTCCTACTTTGGATGTTGCTACTACTTTTGAATTAAAATCTGGACTAATACACCTCTTACCTACTTTTCATGGACTTTCAGGTGAGGATCCTCACAAGCATTTAAAGGAGCTTCATGTTGTGTGCACAAGTATGAAACCCATGGGGGTGACTGAAGATCAAATCCAATTGAGAGCCTTTCCATTTTCTTTGAAGGATTCGGCTAAGGATTGGCTTTATTATTTACCATCTGGGAGTATTACTACATGGAATGAGATGAAGAGGTTGTTTTTAGAGAAGTATTTTCCAGCCTCAAGAGCGGCCAACATTAGGAAAGAGATCTGTGGTGTAAGGCAACATAATAGAGAATCTCTACATGAATATTGGGAACATTTTAAGAAATTATGTGCAAGCTGTCCCCATCATCAAATTAGTGAGCAATTACTTATTCAATATTTTTATGAGGGCTTACTAATCAATGACAGGAGTATGATTGATGCAGCTAGTGGAGGAGCTTTGGTGGATAAAACTCCTGAAGCCGCGAGGAACTTGATTGCAAATATGGCAGCTAATTCTCAACAATTTAATACTAGACTTGATTCTTATTCAAAACATGTTAATGAGGTAAATGTTTCATCTCTTGAACAACAGATTGCGAGTCTAACTTCTCTTGTTCGTCAAATGGCTGTAGGTAACATGCAAACAGCGAAGGTTTGTGGAATTTGCTCGGTGGCGGGACATCCAACCGATATGTGCCCAACTCTTCAAGAGGAACCCATTGAACAAGTGAATGCAGCGGGGAGTTTCCCAGGACCACCGCAAAGGAAGTATGATCCCTATTCAAACACGTATAATCCGGGATGGAGGGATCACCCCAATCTCAACTATGGGAATCCACAAGTGAATCAGCCTACAACTCAATTTCGCCCAACTGGACAGCAATATCAACAATATAGACCGCCATACCCCCCGAGACCACAACAAAATCCAACTCCGAATTCTGGTATGTCTTTAGAAGATATTGTTAATTCCCTTGCTACTAGTGCTATGCAACTTCAACAGGATACAAAACAATTTAAACAAGATACAAAGGCCAGTATCCAAGGTTTGGAACATCAAATGGGCCAGATGGCGTCAGCAATTAGCAAGCTAGAGGCGCAAAATTCGGGAAAATTACCCTCTCAAACGGTAATAAATCCAAGAGAGAATGCAAGTGCAATTATTTTGAGAAGTGGTAAAGAAGTGGAGACTCCAGTAAAGGAAGTTCCTACATCATCTGCGCAAGGAAAAGAGCAAGACATCGTCGCGGACAAAATCTTTCCTGATGACGACGACGTACCTAAACGTAAGTTTCCACCTCTTTCTGATTATAAACCTGTACCTCCTTTTCCTCAGGCTTTAACAGAATCAAGGAAATATGAGAAGAATTCAGATCTATATGAGACTTTTCGCCGATGCGAGGTAAATATTCCACTCTTAGATGCTCTTAAACAAGTACCTCGTTATGCTAAATTTTTGAAGGAATTGTGCACAATTAAGAGGAAGCAGAAACTTAAAGGATGTGAGAAGGTGAAAGTAGGGGAAAATGTTTCTGCAATTCTGCAAAGAAAAATTCCTACAAAGTGTAGGGATCCAGTTATGTTTACTATCCCATGTACAATTGGTAACACCAAATTTGAGAAAGCTATGTTAGATTTGGGAGCTTCTATCAATGTCATGCCATATTCTATATATTCTTCTTTAAAACTTGGGCCTTTGAATGAAACTGGTGTTGTAATTCAATTGGCTGACAGATCTAACGCCTATCCTAAAGGTGTAGTTGAAGATATTCTTGTGCAGGTCAATGATTTAGTTTTCCCTGCTGATTTTTATGTGCTTGATATGGAGAATGGTGATCATAGTACTCCTATTTTGTTGGGAAGACCTTTCTTGAAGACATCCAAGACTAAGATAGATGTCCATAGTGGCACACTTACCATGGAATTTGATGGTGAAACTGTTAAGTTTAATATTTATGATGCCATGAAATATCCTGCTGATGATTGTTCAGTGTATTCAATTGATGTGATTGATTATTTATCACAGGAAGTTTTTGAACTTAGTGATAAAGATGAATTGGAAGTGGCTATTAGCAAATCTCTTGAGGAAGAAAATGTGGAGCTATCTTTGAGTACTAATTTGCAGGAAACTGTTGCAACACTGAATGATTTTTCGATAATTCAGCAATCAGGTAACGATTCTTCTAGTTTATTACCTGTATCTAATGAGAAATCATTACCTTCTGAATTGCAAGAACCTATTCCAGATCTAAAACCTCTTCCTAATCATCTTAAATATGCTTTTCTTGGAGATGAAGGAGTATTACCAGTGATTATTTCCAATAACCTTAGTGCACCACAGGAAGAAAAACTTGTGCAGGTTCTTAAGGAGCATAAGACAGCTATTGGTTGGACAATTGCAGACATCAAAGGAATCAGCCCAAGTACATGTATGCATCGTATCTTGCTTGAAGAGGGAGCGAAACCTTCCCGCCAACCACAAAGAAGGTTAAATCCGCCCATGATGGATGTTGTAAAGAAGGAGATCCTCAAACTGCTTGAAGTTGGAGTGATCTATCCTATTTCGGATAGCACTTGGGTTAGTCCAGTTCAAGTTGTTCCTAAAAAGACAGGAATAACCGTGGTGAGAAATCACAAAGATGAGTTAGTTCCCACCCGTGTGCAAAATGGGTGGAGGGTTTGTATTGATTATAGAAAATTAAATGCTATAACCCGCAAGGACCACTTTCCTTTACCTTTTATTGATAAGATGCTTGAAAGATTAGCTGGTCATTCTTATTATTGTTTTGTTGATGGTTATTCAGGTTACTTTCAGATTGCAATTGCCCCTGAAGATCAGGAAAAGACGACGTTCACATGCCCATTTGGAACTTTTGCATATCGTCGCATGCCTTTTGGTCTTTGCAACGCCCCAGCTACTTTCCAAAGGTGTATGGTTAGTATATTCTCAGATTATATTGAACAGATCATAGAGGTTTTTATGGATGATTTCACAGTTTATGGAAACTCTTTTGATAATTGTTTACATAACCTTACACTTGTTCCTCAAAGATGCATAGAAACTAGCCTTGTGTTAAATTCTGAGAAATGTCATTTCATGGTTGAACAAGGTATAGTTTTGGGTCATGTTGTTTCATCTAAAGGAATTGAGGTTGATAAAGCTAAAGTTGATGTCATTCAATCTTTACCTTATCCCACTAGTGTGCGGGAAGTTCATTCTTTTCTTGGACATGCAGATTTTTACCGAAGATTCATCAAGGACTTCTCCAAAATAGCATTACCGTTGTGCACGTTGTTACAAAAGGACAAGGCTTTTGAGTTCGATGAAGCATGCAAAAAGGCATTTGATAAGCTGAAAGAATTGTTGACTTCTACTCCAATTATTCAAACCCCAGACTGGAGCGTTCCTTTCGAGATAATGTGTGATGCAAGTGATTATGCAGTGGGCGCAGTTTTGGGTCAAAAAATTGGAAGAGCTTCTCATGCAATTTACTATGCTTCCAAGACTTTGGATGATGACCAGAGAAATTATTCTACAACTGAAAAAGAACTTTTAGCTGTAGTGTTTGCTTTAGAAAAATTTCGTTCTTATTTACTTGGTACTAAAGTCATTGTTTACTCTGATCATGTAGCCCTTCGTTATTTAATGACGAAGAAGGAGGCAAAGCCGAGATTAATCCGATGGATACTTCTCTTGAGTGAATTTGATTTGGAGATAAAAGACAAAAGAGGAACAGAAAATCGAGTTGCAGATCATCTGAGTCGGTTAGTTCATGTGGAGGATAACCTTCGTCTACAGGAAACATTCCCTGATGAACAATTGTGTTCTGCAACTGTGACATTACCTTGGTATGCAAATATTGTGAATTATTTAGTTACTAATATGTTACCTTCTGAATTGTCTAAGGCTCAAAGAGATAAGATTAAAAGTGATGCTAAATATTATGTGTGGGATGACCCATATTTATGGAAGCATTGTGCAGATCAAGTAATAAGAAGGTGTGTTCCTGAAAGTGAAATTATTTCTATACTCACTTTTTGTCATTCTTATGCTTGTGGCGGTCACTTTGGAGTTAAAAGAACGGCCAGAAAAGTGTTAGAATGTGGTTTCTATTGGCCTTCTTTATTTCGAGATTCATATTTTCTTTGTAAGTCATGCGAAAATTGTCAAAAGACAGGAAATATATCCCAAAGGAATGAGATGCCACAAACCCCCATATTATTTTGCGAAATTTTCGATGTTTGGGGCATTGATTTCATGGGTCCGTTCCCTATATCTTTTGGTTATGTTTATATTCTACTTGCTGTGGATTTTGTTTCAAAATGGGTAGAAGCTAAAGCTACCAGGACTAATGATTCTAAAGTTGTTGCAGATTTTATCAAGTCTAACATATTATCCAGGTTTGGAATTCCAAGAGCTTTCATAAGTGATCGAGGCACTCACTTTTGCAATCGAACTGTTGAGGCGTTACTAAGGAAGTACCATGTGACCTATAAGGTGTCAACCGCCTATCATCCGCAAATGAGTGAACAAGCGGAAGTGTCAAATCGAGAGATCAAGTCCATCATTGAATAGACGGTAAATCCAAATAGAAAAGATTGGAGTTTGCGTTTGGATGATGCGTTGTGGGCATATAGGACTGCATATAAGACACCCATCGGTATGTCACCTTATCGCTTGATATTTGGGAAACCATGTCACCTTCCAGTTGAGTTAGAACATAAAGCTTATTGGGCTATCAAGAGCTTTAATATGAACGTGAATGAGAGTGGAGAACACAGGAAGTTGCATCTGCAAGAATTAGAGGAAATTCGCAATGATGCCTATGAGAGCGCTAGGATTTACAAGGAAAAGACAAAAGCTTTTCATGATAAGATGATCTCTAGAAAGGAGTTTAAAGTTGGTCAAAAAGTTCTCCTTTACCAATCACGCTTACGTTTGTTTCCAGGTAAGTTGCGTTCTCGTTGGATTGGACCTTTTATTGTTACTAATGTTTTTTCTCATGGTGCAGTTGAAATTCAAAGTTTAGCCACTTCCAAAATATTTATGGTGAATGGTCATCGACTTAAACCTTTCTATGAAGGCGTTCTAACAGAAAAGTTGGAAAAATTGGACCTTGAGGAACCAACTTATACTGATTAAAGAAGCAAGCATGAAGTCGAGCCAATGACAATAAACAAAGGCGCTGCTTGGGAGGCAACCCAAGGGGAGTTCTATCCTTTCTCTTTTTATTTTCGCATTTCCATTTTAGTTATTTTTGCTTTTCTTTGCATTCCACCTTCCATTGGGGACAATGTCAGTTTCAAGTGTGGGGGAGGAGATCTAGGTTGCATATGCCATGAGCAAGAATTAGTTAAGCTTGACATTTTCATAACATGATTGAATGAGTAATTTTGCGACTTAGAATTAATTAATTGAGTTATTTTCCTTGAGTTGGTAGTGACTGAATGAGTAGACAAAAGCTGGGGAGATTTTGAGCCTTTAGACTGACACATTCATATCAGTCTCACTAATTTCTTTCATGAGAGATATTCTTCCATGAATTTGTTTCTCTAGAACTTGCTTTGATTCTATTTGAGGTCACATTGACACATGTATACATGAACATGATTAAGGCCATCTTTGTTATAAGTTACATAAGCCAAATAGCCTATCTTTTGATTAAATCCTTTTGTTAAACACCTTTGAGCTTTATTGACTTCATTGTTAACCCACATTACAAGCTTTAAACCTGAAAAAAAAATAATCCCAATACCCAAGTCAAAGGACTAGTGGAGCATTGATCATCATTATGACATGTATGGGTGCAAAAGTTCAAGTGTGGGGGTGTTTGGATTTGTGGTCTGGCTATATTTGAAAAAAAAAAAGAACAGAAAAAAAAAGAAAAGAAGAAAAGAAAGTGAAGGAGGAAATTGTTTCTCATGTTACAAAATGTGTGTATGAATCCTCCTAATATTCCAATAAAGGGGGATGTTTATGTATGATCTCTACAAAGGTGGAAGTTTTTGCAAAAGATTGTTCACTATTTCAGTTAAAAAATATTCCTTTGAGCAATCTCTTTGCCAATGTGGTAATGTTTTATGGGTTGAGTATGTTAAAGCTAAGTTGAAGAAAGTTGTTGAATGGAGTGATTGGTTGTACATGTCTTATTAATGCATTTTTTGCTCCATTAGTTTAATTGGCTTTTAAGCTACATTCCTAAATATTTCCCACCTTAATCCTGGACCCCATTACAACCTTTGGAAGTCCTT
This sequence comes from Narthecium ossifragum, assembly GCA_963920575.1. Taxonomy (NCBI): domain Eukaryota; kingdom Viridiplantae; phylum Streptophyta; class Magnoliopsida; order Dioscoreales; family Nartheciaceae; genus Narthecium; species Narthecium ossifragum. The sequence goes on from OY986968.1 coordinate 12,217,232, forward strand.
ATGATTTGTGTTATGCATGTGATTCTAGTGGTGGAGAATGAGAAGATATGCAAGCTTATGGTAGATCATTTTCATTGGAATGAATTTGAGTGAAATACATACCCTTCAAACACATGAGAGTTGAGTGTTTATTTCCGTGAGGGTCTACTTGTTTAGTATGCTCCATATTCAAGTGAAAATGCTTATTGATTGATTTTTAAGTTGTTTAAAAATGTTTGTTCATGATATGTTATGAGTTGTGAAGGGCTTACTTGTTCTTTGTTGATGGTGTTGCAACCTTGATTTCTTGAGTAGAGTGAATTTTAGTTTTGCCCGAGGACGAGCAAAAGCTAAGTGAGGGGGAATTTGATGAGAATGCATAATGTTATATTTTTATTCCTTAATATTTAGTCTCATATGCTTATTTAGTTCCTAAATACACTCATTATTCTTATATTTTGATTTAGGATGCAATTGAAGTCCTTAAGTCGAAAAGAAGCTGAAAAGAGTGCATGGATCAACTTTAAAGATTTATCTATACCTGCTTATGAAGAACCAGAGGATGTACCATACATGGTTGGAAAGCTCTTGAAGTCTAGATTCTGGAGAATTTTACGGTTCGTGATTCCGAGTTTCCTAGAGGAAGTTACGGCAATTTCAGTACCGATGCGCAGTCTGAATGGCAGAAAGGAAAATAAGCTGGAAGTCCGAGCGAAGGTCCGATCGATCGGACCTGGCAAAACCGTGACAGAACATGTAGTTTTTGGCTGAATATGATTCGATCGATCGAACCATCACTCCTACTGAGCCCGATCGATCCGACTCCTAGAGTTGGATCTATCGGACTCAAAAATACCCAGAGAATGTGGATTTTTATGCCTCCGATCGATCCAGCACTTAAAGTTCGATCGATCGGACTTGGGAATTAAAGTTGACAGAGCGTATGCTTTTTAGAGGAACCGAATTCGATCGATCGGACCATCGATCGAACTCGGGAAGAGCCAGAGACGAAGATTTTTACGAAATCGATCGATCCGACTCCCTTAGTCCGATCGATCGGGCTCGGGCGTGAATAGAAGTTGAAGATTTTAATGAGACCGATCGATCCAGCATCCAAGGTCCGATCGATCGGACTTTTCCAGTAACAAAAATCAACGATTGTGATCTAATCCGAGGGTGGATACAATTGAGGCTATAAATAGGACTCTTTCTAGGGTTTGAGGGGGGATTCTTGGACACTTTTGGCTACTCTTTCTCCTCTTTTATATTTTTTCTAGGTTTTCTTTTGCTTTATGAAATCTTTTGGAGGATTGTTCTCGATGGCCCTGCGTGGCTAAATCTTGATCCTTGGTCAAGGAGACTGAAACCTCGGAATCAATGAAACTGTGAGATCTAATTTATTTTTATTGTTCAGTTTATACATGAGTATTGGACGTTCTTCTGAGATTAAATCTTCATGATTACCTTGTCTAATTGCTAGGAGGCCTACTAGTTTATTATTCATGGTGATCTACTGCTAGGTTTGATATCAAATTCGGAATTGTTTGATCCCTCTAATCTACGAAGCAACTAGGATCTAATAATTTACTGCTGATCAGATCTTGTTAGATCTTAGGAAGAATATTCAACTAGATTAAATGCAACCGCTTGTGCTTGTGTTGTTTAGCTTCATCGATCTCCCTATTCTTAACGCTGCTACTAGATTAAATCTACAGCGCTTGTCTTAGGTTGTCTAGTAGTTAGGGTTGATTAGATCGCTTGTTTCTAATTAACTATGATCGAGGAGAGCTTCGAATTGAATTCGGACGATGAATATTCATAGTATAAATTGATTGATACTTGCATCTATGATCAGTTGTTGGATTCCGATGGTGGATGTTGACTCAGACCAAGGTTTGTTCTCTTGATTCAACTCATTTCTTCGCTTTAGATTATTTCTTTATTGTTTTTCCTCAAGTTTAAAACCCCCCCATCTTTGTTCACTAAGCACAAAACACGACTGAACACTCTTCGTGGGATCGACTCATACTCGCACTACTACATTTATTTTAACGAGTACTGGATTTATTTTTGAGTGCCTGCGACAGCACATCAGTCATCCCTGAAAACCCTCAAGAGACTATAACTCCTCCACTGGGGTAACCCAGGGGTTTAAAGGCTTGTTGCACATGCTAAGTGCAATCGTGAGACCTACGAAAGTGGCTAGTTAGATTTATTGCTTTCTTTTTATCTTTTCTTTGCTCGAGGACTAGCAAAGTGTAAGTTGGGGGGTGTGATAAGTCACTAATTATTCCTAATTAAACCCATTAAATTACCTTTGTTAGGCCTAGAGTAGGTGTATTTGATATCATGTTGCTTGATTTCAGGTTTAATCATGGTTTGAGAAGAGATACAAGAAATTCGGCTAAAATGAAGAAAAATACAGCTTCGTCGACCATTGGGAAAATATTCGCCAGTTATTCTATGAAACTCGAAATATTCTGAAATTTTGGGACAATGTAGAAGACTCAGAGATCTACAATGTTACTGTTGGACACATTGCGAGATTCCTGATGGTATGATGACAGTTTGAAGAATAGATGAAGATTTACAAGCTGGAAAGCTGCTCCGTCGATGCTGAAGAGAATATTCGCCAAATATTCTACATTAATCAGAATATTATGAAATCAAGTGGACGTGATAGAAGACTTCCAGATCTAGCACTTTTCTGTTGAAGACTTTCCCAGATTCCGTACATACTAGCTTCAAAGTTGATTACAAATCGAAATTCTGAGTAGAAGTTGAAGAATAAGGAAGCTGATGACGTGGCAGTTATTAACCTAGTCAAACTGGGAAGTCCGATCGATCGGTTTGAGTCCGATCGATCGCTCTGATGACGTCAGCGATCCGGAAATTAGGGAAATTAGAGTTTAACCTCTGTTAGGACTCCTAATTCGCAGGTTGAGGGTTTCTAATATAAAAAGGGGTCTTCCAGCCGAAAAATATGATCTTTTGGAGCACTTTTGAAGGAGAAGGTTAGGGTTTTGAAGACGGTGATCTTTCCGCGGGGATCGACGGTTTCATCTTCTACACCTATGGCTGATTTCCAAGAGATGAGTGGCTAGTTTTCTTGTTCTTAGGAATACCATGAAACCCTAGTGTAACTTTTGATCTTTCTTAGTTGGATTTTTGTGAACTTCTCTAAGTATAATCTCATGAATATGGTTTTAATGATTATAGAGTTGAAGGAACAGAGTTCCGTTGACGTATTATTAGTCCTACATGATGGTTGTACTTGAGTGTAGAGATTCATGAGATAGTTTGCATGTGGTTTGTGATTTACCTTTGAGATAATCTATGCTACGTGAAGATAAGTCATGCTAAGGTCATTAGGAGTAGAATAACTTAAGATAATGGTAGGACCAAAGATGATTTATGCCAAACAAAGATAGGTTATGCCGTAGGGAACATAAAATCTTCTTTTAGAGATTCGTGTGAGCTTGTAGCCATACGATCCATAATACTTAGAGAAGTGATCAAGATGATAACTATGGAAGATTAAGGGTGAAACTAGGGTGGATTGTGTATTTCCTAAGACATCTTTTTCCATCTAATTAAAACCATAATATTTTCTTTTGCTTTCTTAGATAATTTCAGTTAGATCAATCTATCAGTGAAGTGTTTGATTTAGATCAAGAGTTTTGAGAATCGATTTTGGTTTTCCTAGTAATTCCCTGTGGTTCGACTCCGGATTTCACCACTAGTCTACCTAGTAGTATTAGTGATTGAACAAGGATATAAATTTAAGATTTGATTGAAGTTAGCAACGTTTTAACGACGACATTTGCGAGCGATCAAGAACCGATCCCCCAACAACGTAAACCTTGTCCCGTCGGGTGTCCAAACGACCACCCTCCGGCGACCACAGTCAATGACGGCCCTGTATGCTACCAACCAGTCCATACCGAGTATCATGTCAAAACTGGTCATGTCTAGTATCCGCAGGTCTACACAGACCCGGAGGCCTCCAACCTCCAACAAACACGATCGGCAGACCCGGTCTACCCTGACTGCCCCGCCGATCGGTGAGTCTACAGACCGTGCCACCTCTAGCCGACTTGTCTCTAACCCTAGCGATGCCACGCACATACGAGTAATGTAGGAGTGAGACGCCCCTGAATCTATCAGCACATTTACTAAGGAACTAGAAAGCTGAAAGATACCTTTGAGGACGGATGGCTCTGCCGTGGCCCGCTGGTACTGCTAAGGCTGCTGGTACTGCTGCGGCTACTGGTACTGCGGTGGCGGCTGATACAGCTGAACGGTGTCCGGCTGCTCACGCACCGGAAGAGCAAACACACGCCCCCGCTGGCCGCCTTCCACCCCTGGAGCGGCTCGGTCCCGCCCCCGATCCGCGCCCGCCATTACTCCCCTGCCAAGCACTGGACCCTCCGCCTCGACTCCCCTACGGCACAGCGCCCCGCGCTCCTCGCAAGTGGCAGTCTCTACGGTAGTGTCCCAGCTGCCGGCACGAGAAGCACGTGACTAACGCGCTATCAGGCTGCTGACCCTAGCCTCCCCTCGACGGAGCCTGCCCAGATGGCCTGGCCGTCAGGAGAATCTAGCCTGCCGAACTCGGCAACTACAGCTGGAACTGCTGCGGGCGCTGCGGCCGCTTCTGGAAACGTCGCTGACGCCGCTGCTGGTGCCCTCTGCCAAATCCCCCTCTGAACTAGGGTCTCTGCGGTGTGCTGGTAGAGAATGCCAGTGGAACTGCCCGGCACCTCTCGTCTCGCAACTGCGCCTCTACTGCCAAGGAGCAGTCCAGAACTGCTGAGTACGCTGGAAGCGGTAAGAACTGGTCCGTCACCTGATCTCTGATCGAAGCCCCCACTCGAACTGACGTGGACTGGCCATTGGATCTGCTGCTACTGCCCTCGCGAAACCGACCAAGTGCGTGATCCGGGTGGCATACTGCTGAAACTCTAGCAAGACCACCGCAGCGGTCCGCACGTCGACCGGAGCGAGAACCCCCTCCTCGGCGAGAAGGGCCTCCTCCTGTGCGACCGAAACAGTCACTAGTGATGGCTCAGTCCGTCTATCTCTTACCTTCCTGACAGGCGCTACCCTGTCTGGTCGGGCGGGTCGACCAAGTCGTGCCCCACCCCGACCAACAACCGAAGGTCGGCCTCGAGCTCCCGACATCTGCGCAATCACCAACAACAAATGAGCATCCACTCGTTCGAAACCTAAGACAAAGCAGCACAACATAAAGCGAAAAAGCATAACACATCAAAAGGAGCATGCACGGATGTTGTAGACATAGAACTAACCCATTCCACGTTCAATCTCAACCGAATCCTGATCCTAAACCCTGGGATCTACAACCTATGCTCTGATACCAAGCTGTCGCACTCCAACCCGATAGGCCCAACCGGGGCGAGCTACGTGAAACGGAACCTAACCTACTGTGAAACTGAGATCGCCACTCCTCAAGCACCGCCAGACGCCGCCACGTCACCAAGCACCGGCTCGGTCGGGGCGACCGAAGAAAAGCTAGCGCCAGCACCTGCAAAACGCAGCCCGGGTAGGAGTGATCACTAAGCTCAGCAGGGACACTACACTACGACACACACATGGGAGGGAACACAACAGTGTCGCCCCCAAGCAAAGCGTGGATGTATACAGAGGTCCCATAACCCCACCGGACGTCCCAGAACGCATGCTCCTAGCACTGCGGACTCACTAACCATTCTAGCCAAACATTATCATAAACATGGTCAATGTGTGCACACATGGGTGTGAAACAAGCCGACAAGGCTCAATTTACCAAATTGTCCTTGCGGTCCACGACGAGCCACAGGAGTAGAGGGACGGGTCCTCACATATACTAGCTATGAAGATTATATATGGTGATTGGAAAGAATCATATAATATCATGCCTTGGTATATGCAAGCGATGGTGGTAGATAACCCTAGTACTGTAGTGAAGCTTCAAACAGAGACTGTTCACACCGGTGTTGATATATTTGAGCGTGTGTTCTGGTCATTTCATCCTACTATCGAGGCTTTCAAACACTATCGACCCATGATATCTATCGATGGAACACACCTATATGGAAAGTATCTTGGCACTTTATTAGTTGCGACAGTAGTGGATGACAACGATCATTTGATATCAATAGCATTTGCTGTGGTTGAGTTCGAAAATTCCAGCAGTTGGTCATGGTTCCTTGCTCTACTTAGAGTATATGTGGTCAGTGGCAGAAGAGGTCTAGCTATAATTTCAGACCGACACAGAGCAATCAAAGAGGCAGTAAGGACAGAGTTCCCCCCGCCGTTAGGTTACTAGTGATTCTGTATGAGGCACTTTGCAGACAACTTCAGAAGCAAATTCAGGGATGATAATTTGTATAGCTTATTTTGGGATGCGGCAAACAAGATCCACAAGGAAGCATTTGATAAGATCATGGATGGAATATATAAAATTAAACCAGAAGCTTATTAGTGGCTCGTTATTGCAGAACCACTAGAAACTTGGGTGTTGTCTCATGATGATAACAAACGGTTTGGCGCAATGACCACCAATTGGTCCGAAAAGGTGAATAATGTTTTGAAAGGTATACGAGGTATGCCTATTAAAGCATTAGTGGCACAGACCTTTGAAAGGATGAACGACCTCTTCATGCACCGTCGTCAGGAGGGCCTAGCAATGACTGGCGAGGTGACACCAGTAGTCGAAGATGTACTACACAAGCATTGCATACTCACTGATCGCTCACAAATGCGTCGTTAAATCAGATGCAAAACAAAATTTAGAATTTATAATCCTTCAATCAATACTACTCTACAAACGTAGAACAGTGGTGAGATCCGGAGTCGAACCACAGGGAAAGATTGTTTAACAAAAGAAGAAATCAAATTAAATCTCTATACTCAAGTCCTAGGGCGAAGAAAAGGAGTTTCAATGGTTTTGTTATCTAAGGAATTAAACTACTGAAAAAGCAATGAAAAGGTTGGGATAAATCAATGAGAGAAAACCTAGGGATTACTTAATCCACTCTAATTTCACCTCTTGTATTCTCTAGTATCCTCTTGTTCTCTAATCTAGACATATGGATTCACGGCTTCTTAAGCTCGCATGAATCCCTAAACAAATGCTCATGTTATCCTACGGCATAGTCTATCTTCGCTTAGCATATACTGTCTTTGGACTTAACCTGAGTATAATCTATCTTTGCTTAGCATAAACTATCTCAAAGGCATGCACAAAAGCGACATTAAAATCATCCTATAGATCTCTACTATCAAGCACCGCAATCAAGTAGGACTAAAAATACGTCAAGGAACTTGGTTCCCTCAACTCTTTTATCATTAAAACCAAATCTATAAGATCATGTCTAGTATAAAAATACAAGATTCAACTAGAAAAATACAAGAAGGCTACATTAGAGCTTCATGAAATCCCCAAGTGAGAGATTAGCCATTCATCTTTGGGATGAAGGCCATGTATTCGATGAAGAACGCTTGAGATCCACGCCGCATCTCCATCTCCTTCAGCAACCCTAATCCTCTATTTTTCTCTCTATGGGGGCTTCCGGTTTTTGGCTAACAAAACCCTTTTTATATGGTAATTCCCGGAATTACGGTTTTGGGTTGAGTTGGACCTCTAGTGCAACTCGGAATTCCTAGTTTAATCCTGACAGCTTCTTCCGGTCATAACTGGGTTCAACCAGTCCATAATCTGTGAATGAGTCCAACACGAAAGATGTAGATTTGGAAGTCTTCTGTCAGATCTCGAAGATTTGATAATATTTGGACTTATCTGGAATATTTAGCGAATATTCTCCCGCACGTTGACTGACCAGTCTTCCAGCAGCTAAATATCTTCATCTTCTTCAAAACTGCTATCAATCCATCAGGACTCTCTGAAAGTGTCCAACATGAAAGTTGTACATCTTGATATCTTCTAGATGTCACCCAAATTTCAGAATATTTTGACATAAGAATAATTTATGATGAGTATTATGCTAACAGTTGACAGAGCAATGTATTTCAGCATATTAACCCTTTTTTGTAATTTCTAGCTTGAATCTTCATTAAACCTGAAATCAACTAACAAACTATCAAATACAAACACTCTAAGCCTAACAAAGGTAAATTAAGGGATTTAATTATGAATATTTAGTGACTCATCACTCACCCATTCATGTCACGTGCAGTCATTTGACGGTAATGAGTACATGCTGATAGAAGACATGAGATTACCTTTATTGTCAAGTTATCTGAACAGGAAGGGACATGCAGTTTTGGACAATTTTCAAATGATGTTGTATCCATGTCCGCACGTTCTAGCCGTATGCGGTCACATATCATTCAGGGCTTCGGCATACGATTTTGTTTCACCGTTTTACTCCTCCAGCAAGTACAAACAAACATATGCTACTCATTTCCATCCTATTCATGGACGTCTGATACGAGTCGATCTGACTCGACCGGTCATAGTTGATATTTAATTGTGAGTAATTAATTAAGAGTCCATTTGAGTTAGGAAGTTGAGTTGAGTCTGGAAGCCTTATTACTTGCTAATTAAGCAAGGGGGTTTTCTAGTTGGGTTAGGACTCAGACATGGTCTCTATAAAAAGACCTCAGTAGCTAGGTATGAGGTATGAAGAGAATTATTATGAATTAAGAATAGTTGAGTAGAATATCATAGGAGTAGAAGTAACGTAGTTTCCGCAGAAATCCACCATCGATCCACCTCCTTCCCCGTCGGTCATCTTCTCCGCAGCCGGCACCGCCTCCATGGACTTTCTCTCTCCGCCACGTCAATGCCACATCATCACCTTCTTCCTCTCCTCTCTCCTCTCCCATGCCCTAACCCTAGCCTCACCGCCGGCATCCTTTCCCCAGCCTCTCCGGCCGCCCACGCTGCCGTCCAAGACCTCCAATCCTCTTCCCCAAGCCCCACGACTCCGGCCATACCTTTCCCGTCGTCCTTCACCGTCTCCGGTGATATCCACAGTCGTCCAACCTCCGAGTTCTGCTGCCCTCGACCCCAATCTTGCCGTAAACGCCTCTAAAATCCTCCCAAGCCTCCTATCCCGACCTCCCTAAACCGATCCCAACCTTCCTAAGCCACTCCCGAAGCCTCGCCGTCGTCCTTGACGCCGGCCGACCCATCCCTCTCCGCCGTTTTCCCTAGATTCTGTCGATCCGGCATCGTTCTGACCAATCCACTCCGATGGATCTCTTCCCCACCGTCCTACAACCTCTCCTGTAAAGATCCCGACCGCCGTCGTGCCCCCGAAGCCGGCGATCCACTCCGGCGACCCCTCAACCGTCGGATCTCGCTAGACCTTGATTGACCAAATTGGCTCAGTCACTTAACCCAATCCTTGCCGATTCAGCCAAGCCACTTAGTCCAATTCAACCCGGTCAACCTGATCCAGATCAACTCAGACTTAACCCAGTCAAGTCCTATCCTATCAGGCTCAGCCAGATCTGAACCAGCTCGAGCCAGATCCGATCCAGTTAGCCAGATCAGCTAGTTTGAGCCAATTAAGCCTGATCAGACTCAATTCTGATCAATTAGAGCAGTAGAGACCCGATACGAGTGGATTACGAGTAGATCGCTCGTATCAACGTCAACATTGTCCGGTAGTCGAAGAGTACACATTGCTTCCCTCACATGTGCGGAGGCTAGCTGGGCGTCTGAGGAGTACAAGGTTACGTAATGGCATGGATGAAAGGAGAGGACTGCAACATGTAAGGTGCAGTAGGTGCAATCAGACGGGTTACAACAGAGCTACTTGTCGCGAGCCACTACCTAACATAGATACACGAGTAAGGATGCTTCTCTAATTCTTGTACTAAATATATTCCTTTTGTAGACTGCACATATCCTTCATTTTGGACTATATACTAATGTTTTTTAAATGCATGCAATATGCTCGAGATGACTCACATGAGGGCCTTTGACCCGTGGCCGTACGAGGGTGAGCCTGGTCCGATTTCTCCAGACGTACTTTGGGACAAGGGCAAGCACCTCTCCGCGGCGGTTTGGGATGGCCAGGTAAATGTTAAATATATAAAGTTTATTGTTATTAAATTTAATATTTTAATTTATTGTATTTTTACATACATGATGACGATGACCTCGGCCTTAAGTGTACAGAGCACTCATTGCGTTTACTTTCTTGGCCGATTGTGGATGAGCGTCAGATAGACTTGCTTCGGCGTTCGGGATTTTATGTTGTCAGCAGACTGCTGCCGATTCGATTTGATCGGTGTTTGATCAAAGCACTAGTGGAGCGATGGCGACCAGAGACTACTACTTTTCACTTGTGCCACGGGGAGATGACAATCACATTGCAGGATGTTGGGATACTTATGAGCTTACTTGTTGATAGCCCGGTAGTTTCAGGGAGCACGTTAGGCATTTCGCATGACATAAGCTTGGACTTGCTCGGTGTTGTATCCGCGGAGGGCCGACTGACTATGCTTGAGTTGTCGTGGCTACGCGCTACTTTCGGACATATTGGACCGGATGCCACGGATCTATTTGTATATCAGGCTACGCGCGCCTACATTTTGTTTGTGTTGGGTTGTTTAGTAGTACCTGATGCGAGTGGCTGCAGGGTAAGTACAATTGCCTATTTTTATTTTATTTATCGATATATTAGATCAACTAACATTGTCTTCTATTGTAGGTACATATGAAGTACCTAGCTTTGTTGCATGACTTGGACATATGTGGACAGTATGCTTGGGGGGCGTGATGAGTGCATGAAAGTGCACTCTAAATAGTCTTATAACCATCTCAATTGCTAGATTATTATCCTTAATCAACATCTTTATTACTATTTTTATATCTATATGTTGCTTCACATAGTTGTTTGGAAAATGCAGGAAAAAGGAGCAAAGAAGCTGAAAAGATTACATGTATCAACTTGAAAAATTAAACTATACCTGCTCATGAAGAACCAGATGATGGGCCATATATGGTTGGAAAGCTCTTGAAGTCTAGTTTCTGGAGAATTTTACGGTTTGTGATTCTGAGTTTTCTAGAGGAAGTTATGGCAATTTTAGTACCAATGGCGCAGTATGGATGGCAAAACAGTAAATACTCAGGGAGACCGATCGATTGAGCACCTGGAGTGGGATCGATCGGACTCGGGAATTAAATCCTGACAGAATATATGCTTTTCAGTTGATCACAGTCAGATCGATCCTACTATCCATCCTACTAGTGTGGGATTGATCCGACTTGGGCGTAGCCAGAAATTGAGGATTTTGATGCAACGGATCGATCCCACACCCCTAGAAGGATCGATCCTACTGTCCCAGTGAGGAAAGCCAACGGTTTAGATCTAATCCATGGATGGAGACACATAAGGCTATAAATAGGACTCTTTCTAGGGTTGGAAGGGGACTTTTTGGCAGCGTTTGGAAGAGGGGAGACTGGTTCAAGGCTTGGTTTTCTTTTCTTTTTCTCATCTTATTTCTTCATTAGTTTTGTTGCCCTCATGATGAACATGAGTGGCTAGTTCTTCTCTAAGGTACCGATGTAGCCCTAACTGAATCATTCTATGTTATTGGATTATGAATATTTAATCAGTTTATTTTCCTTATTTCATTCATTATTATAACTGAGATCTTAAATACCTTTATCTGGCCAATAGAAGTATTATAGATTGTTTTATGTGAGATTGGGCGAGGGTTCATTCCCTAATCTTGCAGGATCTATGAATGAATGAGATTTAGTCGAAGCCGGGTTCAAGCTAAGACACTTCTTGGTTCATGATTGTTCTTCAGAGCTTAATGGATTCTTGGTTAACACTTAGTTATGGGTTCATTAGCTAGGGTTAATTGGGGGTACTTGGTGAAGACCGCGATCGAACAGATCATCATACCGGAAGAGCGAGCCCTTGGAATTAAACTGAGATCTTGATTGATTCAATGTATAGAATGAGAATGTTATGGTGAAATCGGAACCTTAGTATTCATCCATCATATTTCCATCATTTTCTTATTTCGTTATTAGATAATCTATTTTCGAGACTTTATATTTCTTATTTTCCCTTCCTTATTTTCTTCCTTTTTAGTTCTTTAGCGTTTTACTCTAATAATCTCTACAAATCTTTGTGGGTACGATACTCGTCTTGCTAACACCGATTCGTATACTTGCGAGATATAAAATTTATTCATCAAGTTTTTGGCGCCGTTGCCGGGGATTTGATTAGAGTTTATTAGTAGTAAATGCAAGGTCGCCGATCACGGAAAGAAAAGTTGTTGCCCTTGAACGATAAAGTAGATCAAATTGGTTTGAAGAAGAGATCTAACAAAGATAGCCTGTCCACATCAGATTTAGGAGTTCCAGAGGAGGAACAAGAGGAGATGGAGCCTAATAACAATGTACGTCCTTTGGAGGAGTACGCGAGGCCTACTATTTCTACCTCACCGTCGTGCATTGCGTTACCTGTAGAGGCTAGTAATTATGAACATAAAAATCTATATTTTTCTATGCTTCCTGAATTTCATGGTTTACCTTCTGAAGATGCACTAACGTTGGTGAAAGATTATTATGCTACTATTCAGACTTTTCCTCTATGTGACATTACTGAAGATCAATTGAGGATGCGATGTTTTCCTTATACCTTGAAGGATAAAGCGAAGAGATGGTTGATATCGTTGCCTCATGGATCACTAACTACTTGGGATGCAATTTATAACAAGTTTGTTAGCAAATTTTATTCTCATGCTATAACTACTAACTTGAGAAAGCAAATTCCAAATTTTCAGCAATCTAATGGAGAACCATTCCATGAAGCATGGGATAGGTTTTAGATTCTTTTGATGCAATGTCCACATCATAATTATTCTTTAGAAAATCAGATGCAATATTTCTATGATAGACTAAATCTTTCTTGTCAGACTATGGCAGATAATGCTACAGGTGGAGCGATGTTCAAAAGGACACAACCGGAGGCATATGAAATTTATGAGATGCTAGGATCAAACTCGCAGCAGAGAGACATGAGGAATAAGGCGAGAGACATCTATGAGCTTAACCAGAACGACAATTTGGCAAGGCAAATCGCAGCCCTCAACAAGAAGATGGACACGATGATGCCCACACAAGCAAAACCGGTTGATGTTTGTTCAATTTGCAATATTGTTGGTCATAGGTTTGATTCATGTCCTTCTGGTAATGAATTTCCTGAATATGTGCAAGAACAAGCTAATTTGATGAATACTTATAACCCGCGACCTAGATTTGATCCTTATGCAAATACTTACAATCCTGGTTGGAGGGAGCATCCGAATTTTTCATGAAAAAAAAATGCTAATCAGTCTAATTCACCCGTTAAGTCGTCTTTGGAAGCGACTATGTTAGCTTTTATGCAGAAAGTAGACTCAAGGATGGAACAACAAGATTCGGGCATTGCTCGATATGATGCCGCATTGAAGAATGTTACAGCATCCATTGGGAAGTTGGAAGTTCAAGTGGAACAGCTTGCAGATGCTGTACGAGCCCATGTTTCAGGTAGATTTCCATGTCAACCTGAGCAAGCCAACATAGTTACTGTTCTTCGTTCAGGTAAGATAATTGATAATAAGATTCATGCTGAAGTTACTGATAAGTGTAGTGATGAAAAAATTGAGGAAGTCGAGATGGAGGAGCCCTCGAACAGACCACCGGCCAAATCTTCTTCTGAGCATGGAAAGAGAGCAATTTCAAATCCGGAGGTTCGTCACAACACTCCTCCACCATATGTGCCGCCAATTCCTTTTCCAGGCCGCTTGAAGAAAGCCAAAATGGATAAGTCATATTCTGAAATTTATGATATCTTATCTAAGGTTAATGTAAACTTACCATTACTTGATGTAATTAGGAAAATGCCAGCCTTTTCAAAGTTCTTCAAGGAACTACGTACTTCTAAAAGTAAATATGAACCTCATGAAAAGGTGATGGTTTCAGAGACGGCAAGCGCGGTTCTACAAAGGAAGCTTCCACCCAAGCTTAAGGATCCAGGGAGTTTTAATATTAATATTACTGTTGGTGATACAAAAATAAAGGAGACAATGCTTGACTTAGGAGCTAGTGTTAATTTGATGCCTTACTCTGTTTTCCATCAGTTGGGTGTGGGTGAATTAAAACCTTCTACTATGTCTCTACAACTTGCAGATCGTTCAATTAAATATCCATTAGGCATTGTAGAAGACATCTTAGTACAAGTTGATAAGTTAATTATCCCTGCTGATTTTGTGATATTGGATATGGATGATGCACCGTTGAATGATAGAAATTTACCTATTTTGTTGGGTCGTCCATTTATGGCTACAGCTGATACTATGATTAGTGTGAAGGATGGTAAGCTCAGCATGACAGTTTTAGGTGAAACGGTTGAATTTAAGGTGTTTGAGTCTATGTCATGTCCTTCAAACTCTTTTGATTGCTTCTCAATAGATGTTGCAGTTCATTGGTGTTATCTAATTTCAAGTAGGAGCAAGTGAAGACTACATTGAAAGCAGATTTGAAGATGGTGCAGGATGACTTGCACAGTTATGGGAGAGCAAAGGAGGTTTTCATACCCATTGAAGCATTACAACCATACAAACCTGGCTGAACCTTAAGACTTTGCAGTACGTCTTGCCTAGATGTTAAATAAAGTGCTGGGTGGGAGGCAACCCACCAAGGTAACATGTTTTAAGTTTTAGTTTTCAGTTTTATGTTTTCTCTTTTGTTTTCTTTTAGGTTTTCAACCCCCCCGAGTATCCTTGAGGAGATGTTCGCTTACTCTATCAGGTGGCCTCTTTCTTATTTACATTATCTTATCTCTCCTTTATATGAAAATTTGGATAACCACCTCCTACGGACGTTATTGTTTACGTTGCACACATTGAGGACAATGTTAATTTCAGGTTGGGGGGTGTAGACATTCATGACCGTATTCTTGCTAACATTCATGACCGTATTCATGCAACCTTGTGGGCATAATAGTGTTAAATTGTACATGAGCTGAAAATTTTATGCTTATTATACATGCTACTTTCATATGGATTAGCGTATACATTGATTGCATGCGTGACAACCTGAAAGTAGAACATTATGTGAGTCACAAACGAACACTTTCTTTGCAATGGCGATTATACTCACTAGAGGAATGAGCATTCTATTGTCAATCCTGACCATGATTTCAGCATTAGCTAGTGTCTGTATTGCATGCAGAAAAAAAAGTAAGAAAAAAGGAGAAAAAGTTCTGGAGCTTGATTAAGCTCTGCCTAAATGACTATTAGGTGATCTACTGAGTAACCGGGTGTTCTTGCCTCAGGAAGCTGGGAGCTCGCGTAAAAAGGTAGAACCACTAATAGCTTAAAAAATATACTCTGTGTTTTGTTAAGTAACCGGGTCTCTGCGCCTCAAAAAGCGGAGAGTGCTCGCGTAAAAAGGCAAAATGTCTGATAGTTGAAAAAAAAGAGCATGTTGTATTTAAAGTGCGAGGGTTGGATGATTGGTCATGAAGATAGTAGTATGTTTGGACTAATGGTGGGTAGAAGTTGCTTCTGTACACAACATTTATTTATCACGTCACATGTGTTCTTCTGGATGGTGATTAGCATGCTTAATGTGTAGAAATTGATTTCATATGTTGGTAGTATGTATATGAGTATAAGAAGTTTTCGTGCTCTGTATTGTGTACAACATTATTGACTTGATAAGGCAGAATTTTTATCATGCTTGTCTACATCCTTGAACCGTTAGTGCGCTTAATTATATTTTATGCGTTTTGAATTGCTAGAGACTAGCAATAAGCTTGTTGGGGGGGTGGGATGAGTGCATGAAAGTGCACTCTGAACAGTCTTATAACCATCTCAATTGCTAGATTATTATTCTTAATCAACATCTTTATTACTATTTTTATATCTATATGTTGCTTCACATAATTGTATGAAAAATGCAGGAAAAAGGAGCAAAGAAGCTGAAAAGATTACATGGATCAACTTGAAAGATTAAACTGTACCTGCTCATGAAGAACCAGATGATGGGCCATATATGGTTGGAAATCTCTTGAAGTTTAGTTTCTGGAGAATTTTACGGTTCGTGATTCCGAGTTTCCTAGAGGAAGTTACGGCAATTTTAGTACCAATGACGCAGTCTGGATGGCAAAACAGTAAATACTCAGGGAGTCTGATCGATCGCACACCTGGAGTGGGATCGATCGAACTCGGGAATTAAATCCTGACAGAACGTATGCTTTTCAGATGATCACAGTCAGATCGATCCTACTACCCATTTTACTGAGGGATCGATCCCACACCCATAGTGGGATCGATCCGACTCGGGCGTAGCCAGAAATTGAGGATTTTGATGCAACGGATCGATCCCACACCCCTAGAAGGATCGATCCTACTGTCCCAGTGAAGAAAATCAACGGTTTAGATCTAATCCGTGGATGGAGACACTTAAGGCTATAAATAGGACTCTTTCTAGGGTTGGAGAGGGACTTTTTGGCAGCGTTTGGAGGAGAGGAGACTAGTTCAAGGCTTGGTTTTCTTTTCTTTTTCTCATCTTATTTCTTCATTAGTTTTGTTGCCGTCATGATGAACATGAGTGGCTAGTTCTTCTCTAAGGTACCGGTGTAGCCCTAACTGAATCATTCTAAGTTATTGGATCATGAATATTTAATCAGTTTATTTTCCTTGTTTCATTCATTATTATAACTGAGATCTTAAATACCTTTATCTGGCCAATAGAAGTATTATAGATTGTTTTATGTGAGATTGGGTGAGGGTTCATTCCCTAATCTTGCAGGATCTATGAATGAATGAGATTTAGTGGAAGTCGGGTTCAAGCTAAGACACTTCTTGGTTCATGATTGTTCTTCAGAGCTTAATGGATTCTTGGTTAACACTTAGTTATCGGTTCATTAGGTAGGGTAAATTGGGGGTACTTGGTGAAAACCGCGATCGAACGGATCATCATACCGGAAGAGCGAGCCCTTGGAATTAAACTGAGATCTTGATTGATTCAATGCATAGAATGAGCATGTTATGGTTAAATCGGAACCATAGTATTCATCCATCATATTTCCATCATTTTCTTATTTCGTTATTAGATCATCTATTTTCGAGACTTTATATTTCTTATTTTCCCTTCCTTATTTTCTTTCTTTTTTGTTCTTTAGCGTTTTACTCTAATAATCTCTGCAAATCTCTGTGGGTACGATACTCGTCTTGCTACTATACTGATCACACCGATTCGTATACTTGCGAGAAATAAAATTTATTCATCGGGGTGGCGTGCCTAGCACATCTCTTTCGGGAGCTATGCAAAGCTTCACAAAGAGTAAAGCATGAGATCTCTGGATGCCTTTACCTGTTACAGGTGATTTATGATTTAAAGATTATATATAGGTGCTTTTAATACTTTATATTATACCTAATATGGAGTTGTTTTCACAGGTATTGTCATGGGAGTACCTCCATATAGGACGGCCTGAACTAATGCCACCACGACCGCTAGCTACCCAAGAGCAAAATGAGGAGCGTGATTTGCGTACCCTTGAAGGCCCCTTAGCAATCTAGTACAAACTCTTGATGTTTTCAAATATTTTTTAAAGTTTGGTTAGCATTAGCATCGAACTATTTAGGTGCAATGTAGATGGACAACACCACACAGCGGTAGAGGGAACCCGCATGGCCGTTACTTACCGTACTATCGAGAGCAGTTGGATAGACAGTTGTCATCCCAGGTATTATTGCTCACGTTCAATGTTTGATTTTTTTACCTACTTTAATGTTGATGTGATCTAACCGAGTTCGTATTTTAAAATTATGGATTATATGGTATCCATACACACCGCAGCGTCTAGCACAATTACCGGCCCTTTGCACAGCGGGGTTTGCTGTCTGGAGGAGTCATGTGCCGCTCATATGCTTTGATGTTATAGAGATGCACCATGCACTACGGGTGATGCGGCAGTTTGGCCTATGACAAGAGATACCGCCTTCGGTGACAGAGAGACTAGCGCGTGCAAGCCGTCAGGTCAATGTTACTACGGACTGGGTCTCTACGCATCACCAGTATATCACCCAATGGGAGGAGCGGCACCAGAGAATCATTGACGGTGCAGTAGACGATGGTGAGGATCCTGCGTCATATTTGCACTGGTACTGGGGGATCACCAAGCGGTATGTCAGTAGGCCTAGATTGGAGGACAGAATGGCCTATCAGCCGAACATACACCTGCTACGGAAGCTGGTAAATATAATTTGTTCTTTAGTAATTAATTCTTATATTGTGTTAATCTAACCAAACTTTCTTAACTCGCTATTAACAGTATGACACAGCCGAGGAGAATTACATGATGTGTCGCGACCGTTCTAGAGAGGAGCTCGCCGATCGTTTGACACCAGTATTCTACTCTATAATGGAGGATTTGCGGATTCGCGGCGGAGATCCTGTCAGTTCACAACAGTCGCAAAAGACTACTGGGCAGACTACTTTCTATAACATACCGATATCTCAAGACATACAATCATCATATCTAATCATGGGCACAACAGAGGAGGATTCGGAGGGACATGTTGAGCATGATGTCGATGTTCGTGCTACGATGGGGGGAGAGGAGGCAGAACCGTCGAGGAAGAAAAGGATGGTAGTGAAGAAGAAGCGAAATATTTGGAGGTTGTGATTGTCGTGTATTGTAACTTTGGTTTTTTTTGTTAATGGTTTGTGACCATTTAGAGATGTTAATGATGTTTGATGTAAATGATTTCGATTTATATAAAGACTGTGTTTAGGTGTGAATGGGGTGGGTGAGTGTTTAGATGTGAATGGGGTGGTTGGTGTTTAGATGTGAATGGGGTGTGTCGCGCCCCAACCCGCGAAAGCCCAACCGGGCCGGGCGACGCGAACCGGAACCTACAAAACGCGGAAAAAGAAGGCGAGTGTTCCCTCTAACCCATTGGTCTCCCTAGCAATTCACCCAAAGCACCCTCAATTTAAAACAACAATTAGCAGAACCTCAAACCACAGATTTAGAACTCAAAGTGTTAAATATACACATCCTCGGAGAGGGGAAAATTCGAGTACAACATTACTCCCGTAGGAGACTAACTAACCAAAGGTAAAAGCAATAAAGATCGCCACCTCTCAAAGTCCACCAGGCGCCGCCGCACCGCCGACCAACTGCCCGGTAGGGGCCACAGAGGAAGAACTGACGCCTGCACCTACAAAACGCAGTCCGGGTAGGTGTGAGCACTAAGCTCAGTAGGGATCTACACTACGCCACACAGAAGGAAGAGCAAAACGCAACAGTGTCGCCCTCAAGCCAGACTCGAGTGAGCTACAAGGGTCCCATTACCCTTCACCGGTGATCTCTAGGCATATCCAACCATAGTCACCCCAATGGACTGGGCCCATCCTGGAAACACCTAGTGTCGCAGGGTGCCAGCAGTGGTCACCCAACACAGACTGAGGCCACACTGATCCCCTACTGGCAGGACCGGACACTGCCCAAATAACCAGAGCCGCCACCGGTGGCATCCTCAACACCTGACTTGAGACCGACACGACCTCTAATCATCATCAAGCAACAGGTGTACCAGTCCTCTAGGCCTATCATCAAATTCGACTGGACACCACAATTCGAACCGAGTCCAAACCACCCAACCCCGGTCCTAGGGCTAAGTCTGAGCTTCCAGCCTCGGGACGGCGACCCAAAGATCACCCACGCCCTAACCAATGCAACTAATGCACAAAGCAACAATGCATGCTATGACATACACAGATAAGAAGTAAAGCATGCAGCAGTATGGCAAACATCATATAAGTCAACCGGATCGCTGCAGCGGTACTACCGACCACTGCCAGCCGATCCGCAGCGGGTCCCGGCATTACGACGGTACCACGACCGTCGACCACGGACTCCTGCAACGGGAAGCAACCCCAAAAACGATGATGAACAGTACACAATATAATATTATATTCCGAAATATAATATTATATTCAAAACACAAAAAAACCTCTACTTAGGGTCTAATTGATCCCATCGATCTGATGTCCAAACGTTGTCGGATTCAAGATCCAACTTAGCCATCAATAGGTGTATATACCAGAATGATCATATCCAAAATTCATAATCATCCAACGGTTGGATTAACGGGAAAACACTAATCAAAACTGTTAATCAAACTAACTTACCAATTAATTGCTGCAATGCAGCCCTCCGGCAAACAATTCATAATAAATCGTAGGAAAATAGGAAAAATATGAAATGAGAGGGGTTGGAGAGTAGACTCACAGATCTACAACTCTTATGCTCATCACAACCCAAGATCAAGTACGTGCCAGCCGAAAAACACGCCGCAAGCCGGCTGTTCTTCAAGAACAGTAGAAAACAGAGAAACCGAGCTTAATCATGCATAAAACCTACTCAAATCTCAACCAAATATCATGAAACTTAAATCAATAATTTTACTAGGCATAAGAAATCCAAAAAGACAAAGATCAACAAGATCCAACGGCTAGATCTAAAGAAACCCAAAGAAGAACACAGTAGGTAGAAGAACCTACCGAAGAACGCTAATCCCGGTTGATCTCTCGCAACCAGTCACCAACAAGCCTCCAAACCACACCAAGAACCTTCCTCTCGTTGCCACGGATCCAACGAGCCTTAGATCACCCAATTTGATGGTCGGAGGAGGGAGAACGGAAGAGGGGAAGGTGGCTGCCGGAAAAACAGGGGAAAAGCAACGTCAGGAGAGAAGAAAAGAGGAAGGAAGAAGAAGAAGGAGGAAGGGGAAGGAGAAAAGGAGGAAAGGGGGAGGGGACAGCCGGGAAAGAGGGGGAAAAGGCGAAGGAGGGGAGGGAAAGTCCTCCCCTTCTGACAGGAGAGAGCGACGGCCAACGGCGGCCGTCCTCGCGAAGCAGAAAAGCCACCGACGCGATTCCGATCGATCACTTTAAGGAGCGATCGGTCGCTCGCGCCCTGGATCGATCCCAACACCAAGTCGGATCGATCCGAGCGAGTCAAAACCCACCGACTCGCTCACGAGTCGGATCGATCGTTCCAAGGAGCGATCGATCGCTCAAAGGTTGTCAGCTGCCCAAAGGAAAGCTTCCGCGCGCCCGAGCTGGGATCTTTCGATCCTGGGTCCACCTAGCCATTCTAAACAAACACTAACACATACAAGGTCAGTGTGTGCACACGCGGGTGTGAAACAAACCAACAAGGAGTAATTTACCAAATTGCCCTTGTGGTCTACAACGAGCCACAGGGGTAGAGGGACAGGTCCTCACAGGGTGGGTGGGTGTTTAGATGTGAATGTGATGTTCATATTTATAAACATTGTATTTCTGTTTGATTGTATGGTTGTACAGAGTGGAAAAAAAACTCAAAGTGTGAGTTTACTGTGAGTACCAAGTAAGACGTAGCTTCAAGTTACGTCTTACTAATGTACCCACGGAAAAGGTTCCAGTGAAAACGTAACTTCAAGTTACGTCTTAATAATGTACTCACGTAATGTAGACGTAACTCCAACCTACGTCTTATAAGGGCCACTCTCCTATCCGCCCTTGGCCTTTGTGCGGTTTGGGGGGGAAGGTCAATGACGTAACTCCAAGTTACGTCTTTAATTACGTCTTCAATGGCAGGATTAAAAAAATGAAAGGCCACACTAGCGTGGCGCTGACGTGACCAAACCAGACATACTTTCATAAATACTTTCTTCAGAGACATAGTATAATAATTATTTATTAAAATAATATTAATTAGAAACTTTTTTCTTAATTTCATTCATTCACATAGAAATTTATAATCTGAAAATAATACTTGAAGATTCAATACGTAGAAAATAGTTTAACAATAAAGATTAAAACTCTGAACCATGATGAAGACGAAACTCTAATCCTTGCTAGGTCATCCGTCCGCCATGCCCGCAGATTACTCGGCCATGGATGGAGATTTCTTCAACTTCTTCCTTGTCTTTCTCCCCTCCAAGAAGTCTTTTTTTAGAACCCCTGGACGCCCTCCTTATATATAGGTATGAAACCCTAGGTTTTATTTTAACTATTGGATCAAATCTGGTCCGTTCGTTTTTAGGTCGTCCGACAAGAGATTGATCTTCTTCCTTTTCTCAATTTCCGAAACCTGGATCGCCCCGACTAAGATCGATCTTCTTTGGGAAAGGATCGATCTTCTTTCTCGGTAAACTGGGTCTCTTCCAGATCGCCCAAGTTCAGATTGATCTCTTAAGGATCAGATCGATCTTTTTATAATTGGCCCTCTATCAACTCTCTGTCAACAATTGAGCGGCAAAACGAGGATCGATCTTCTTTGAAATCAGATCGATCTTCTTCTTCCTTAGCTGCTTGCTCCTGCACCTCTCGTACTAATAATGGCATATCTTCTTCTAGGAAACTCCAAATCATAAACCGTAAAAACTCTCGAAAATTAGACTTATAGAGCGTTCCAACCATATATGACACATCATCTGGTTCGTTCCGAGAAGGTATAGTTTTGGCGTTAAAGACCCATCTTTGTTTCAATTTCCTGTATAATACAAATAACTTTGTGAAGCAACTTATATGGACAAAATTATCTATATAAATCATCAAAACTCTGCCAATAAGCTGCTCTTAGTAATGTTCAAAGTGCAATTTCATGCACTCATCAGCAGCCCATCTAACATATCATCTAAGCATGGAATAGGATGACTATAATTTACCGTAATGTTGTTGATGGCTCGGCAATCAACGCGCATCCTCCAAGTCCCATATTTCTTAAGAACCAAAATCATCAGAACATCATCTGGACTCATGCTTTCCCTCACATAACCCCTTTCCATCAACTCTTGAACCTGCCTTTGTAGCTCCTTCGTCTCTTCGGGATTGCTTCTATTGGCAGGTCAGTTCGGGATGGTGGCACCGGGTATGAAATCAATTTAATGTGTAATTTCATGAATAGGTGGTATACCATGTGGAACCTCTTTCAGAAAAACATAATCAAACTCTTGGAAAAGATCAACAACAAGACTAGGCAAAGACACGTTTAGTTGGTTTCAAATATGCCTCATCGTACAAAAGTACAAACATATATTGTTTTGAAAATATCATTCATTTTATCTCACTTGCCCTTGCATAAAAGTTCTTTTGTTTCTTCTCTGATTTTCCCACAATAGGCGAACTTTTCTTCTTTTTTTTGTCTTTTTCATTTTTCTCGGCTTCATTTTGATTGTCACTCTTTTTCTTTTTTTCACTCTCTCTTTTTATCACTCTCTATTTGATTCTCACTCTTTTTTCTTATTTTCTCTCTCTTTTCATCACTCTATTTTTACGACGTCACTTGATCATTGTAAACCGATTTTGGTGTCATTGGAACAAGAGTGATTCACCTTTGATTGCACACAAAAGAGTACTTCGTATAGCCATCATGCTTCACAAGCCTATCAAATTGCCAAGGCCTCCCATGCAACAAGTGTCCAGCTTGCATCGGTACAACATCAAACAACACCTCATGTTCATATTTAATGATTTGGAAGGAAACTAACACTTGCTTGTTTACGTTTACTTCATCACTATCATTTAACCATTGTAGCTTGTATGAATGTAGGTGTTTGAGCGTTGGCAGCCCCAATTTTTCCACCAAAGTCGTGCTAGCAACATTAGTACAACTTTCATCAACAATAATCACACTACACACCTTGTCTTTATCGTAGCACCTAGTATGATAGAAATTATCTCGTTGCAACTCATCCTCTGCCTTTGCTTTCACACTTAAGCTCTCCTTGCCACCAAAACATCACCATGAACAACACACTCTTCCTCATAAAGATCCTTCGATGACGGCATAGAAGTAGTGTCTGATTCGTTGTCGGGTTCAATCTCACCGTTTTCAGTGCCAACTTCGCTCTTTACCAGGCTCGGCATGTTTGTAGAGCTTCACTTTCCTCGAAAGGCTTTGGCATGTTCTGGGGTTCATTGTTTCCTTATATAGCCGAGTCTTCATATCAACCATAGCCAAAATAAATATTCTGAGTGGTGCAGCCTTATTCATTGTAGACAAGAGACAAATTCAATACACATGCCATCCTGATTCGTACTAAACTGAATTGTCACATCCCAAAATTGTTGGTCATGTGACATGGTATGAGTGACCCAACACAACAAAACCCCTTATTCATTGTAGACAACAGACATATTCAACACACATGCCATTCTCATTCATACTAAACTGAATTGACACATCACGAAATTGTTGGTAATGTGATATGCTATGAGTGACCCAACACAACAAAGCCCCTATTGGTATATCCACAACATTTGTTATCTCAACTTCACTCATCTTCTATATGCATGTTGGCCTAGTATGTATGGTTACATCATAGCCTTTATTGGTATATGCACATGCCATATCAACACCACTCTGAATGGGCAGGCTTTGGCATGTACATTGGAGACTTATTCATACTACTTCCCAGCCTTATTCAAGTTTGTTGGTAGCCTTACTCGTATTGATGAGTGACAAATTCTGAGATTGAGACATGTTTGGTTTTTGCAGAGCATCTAAATTGAAATGTGGAAAGACATGACCAGGAAATGTTAAGAAGAATACAACACATCTAAACGAATTACTTTACTAACAAGATCTTTGTATCTTAACAATAATACAACACTTAGGACTGCTGAATTGTTTATATAATTGATAGGTTTAACAACAAAATGAAGTTATTAACAAAAATACGACACATCTCAAAGAATCGCTTTAGCAACAAGATCAAGTTGTTAACACGATTACATCACATCTATGCACAACATCAAGCGATATGTTCGATAGGGCAACCACCACGTTATTTTCCTCTGAAGAGTATGTTATAGTTTGCGTGAACATGCTCAAGGAGGGTACGGTAGAAACTAACGTAGAGCCAACTTGCCGCTTCCATGTGCAAAGTACTTCAGCAACAAGCCATGTAGAGACTAAGCAAAAGATGGACTTCATCTTACAGAAGCTACTTCACATGTAGGATCTTGTGGACAATAACATGCTATTATTTTACTAGCTCCAAGGTTAGCAATTAGCTTGTCATCGAAAGAAATAAACCTTTGATGCCTTACTACTTGCAGATGTCAAATAAAAGCAGCAAGTCAGCAGTGAAGTTTTCTTGCCAATGACTCGCAATATAAGTTGGTGTTTTTTGACACATACAGAAGTTAACTAAAAGATTTGGTTTTCACTTTAGAGCAAGAAACAACGTGATCAGTGAACAAGGATGCCTTTTAATTATGTTTTGCTTTTCTGAATTGATCCCATCTTTCTCCATAGCAAACATTGAAATTGACATCATAGCCAGACAAAATTTTTAAAAAACTTTGAGATTCAGCAGATGGTTGCATAGCAAAGATGATGGTAAATGCACATGAGAAAATGGTACAAGCAGTGGGATTTAGTCAACATCTGTAACATAGATAGCTAGGAACTAGAATCAATGCTGGTGGACTACTTCTAATCTCTCGAACATGAAAGCACCAAATGCCTTAACCAATTGTTGGTCACTTTAGAAGAAAAACAAAGAAATATGTTATTTCACTTACATTACAAGATGTTATGCAAAATCTACAATCTGTTCTTGATGTTTTCACAATATATTTTGTAGATCTCCAAAAATTAGATTGTCTCCCCTTGGTCCAAAGCTAGTAACTCAACACATCAGCAAGGAATGACTGAGAATGCATAAAATTATTGAGAACAAGGGTTCTAAGGCATTACTATTATTTTAGTAGACATTGTATACTCACAGACAATGATGTTCACATTCTTCACCGCTGCTTAGATTTAAGTTGTACAGAAACCCTCGAAGTACCTACCTTCTTCTTCAGTTATAGAATATCCTAAAATAAAGTAGCATTAATCAAAGCAGCTACTCATACTCATGAATTAAAACATTTCCATGACAAGGTACCAATATTTAATGGGCTCAGAATAGATGATCTGTCCAGACCCAATTGAATCATCAGTTTATTCTGAGTGACAGATGATATTAAACATATCTTAAATGCTCTCAGCAAATTATTAAAGGAACCAAATAGTGGGAACTAAGAAACCAATGATACAAATAACAGAAACCATTCTAGTCTTGGATTATCACACTGGGCAGGTTACCTTAGAGAAGCCAATTAGATTAATCCAATAAACGCTATTCCACTATGCATCCCGACATAATTTGACCTTCTTTTTTAGTTAATCGTATCTGAACTATGTATGTTAAACATCAAACATTCAATTTCAAGCATTACATGCGACACAAATCGTGCATTTCCAAGTTAGCTACTGCACAATTATTTCCTTACCAGACCCATCCCACAAACATGCACACACGCACAGGAATGCGCACACACACAAGTAGAGAATGAAACAAATGGAGAATTTCAAGCACAACAACTCATCAAACTGTGCAACATTAATAATGTAAATATGCAAAGATGACTGCCAGTTTTAACAATGATTAGGCCCTTCCATAGCTTAAGAAGATTTTCAGCTGAAACGTTCTTCTACTGAGTACACATAGAATCATGCAAGAAAACGTTGAAGGTCCAAAACCACAACATTAGGATTGTAAAAAAAATCAACCGAGTTAGTGCATTTCATTTTTAACTATCAACAAACCTCACATGAGCCATTAGCACCCAAGTTGAAGTTGTTAGCTTGCTGGAGGGACCAAAATCCTGGAGCAGGGAAGAGTTGATGGCACAAGTAGTTCAGCCGTGTTGACATTCTAGCACTGGATTTATAAATGGGAACTTCCATATTCATTCTAAAAAGATTAAAGAGAAAGCATGATGAGTCATGAAATATTCATAATTTAACCCCTTAAATTACCTTTGTTATGCCTCGAGTAGTTGTATTTAATAGTTTATTAGTTAATTTCAGGTTTCATCATGATTTGAGAAGAAATACAAGATTTTCGGCTAAAAATATGGATTTATGTGAAAAAAACTGCTTCGTCGACTGTATGGAAATAAATCAAAAAAATTCATAAAGACATCTAAAAATCCTGAAATTCTAGTATATGAGAGAAACCTTCATGAGCTACAACTTTTATACTGAAAACTTTGCGAGATTCGTGATAGATTGATACCAGGTTTGAAGAATATAAAGATATACAGATGCTGGAAACTTGCTCCATCGATGTTCAGAATAATTTTCATCAAATATGCCAGATAACTCTAAATATTATGAAATCTTCAGAATATGACAGAGAACTTCCTAATATAAATCTTTAGTGGTGAACAAGTTTTGATATTCTTGACGGACTGGACCCAGATGCGATCGGAGTAGAGTTGCTAGAATTAATTCAGGAAATCCGAGATGTAAGAGAAGTCCAACTTAGCCATAGTCTGATTTCGGAAGTTCTCCTATAAATAAGGTTATTCCATATCAATTTATCATCTTTTTGATCACCATAAGAAAGAAGGAAGAGATCTATTTGGACTACTTTTGGAAGAGAAGGCTAGGGTTTCGAAGACGACAATCTTTCCTCGGAGATTTACGGCTTCCTTCTCAACACCTATAAATCTTTCCCAAAAGATGAGTAACTAATTTATAAAATTAGAGATCTCATGAAGCCCTAGTGTAACTTTTTGAATTCTTTATTTTGAATTTTTTAATCTTCTCAAGACATGATCTTATGAATATGCTTTTCATTGTTAATAGAGTTGAAGGAACTGAGTTCCCTTAATCTGCTTTCAGTCCTACATGATTTCTGTAATTGATTGTAGAGATCCATATGATGGTTTTCACGTGATTTATGGTTTTCTATTTAGATAAGCTATGCCATGCTAGGATATGTTGTGCTAAGATCATTAGGAGTAGAATAAAGTAAGGTAATTGTAGGATCGAAGACAACATATGCCAAGAAAAATAGGCTATGCCATTTGTAACATAAATTTTATTTTAGGGATTCATGCAAGCTTAAGAAGTTATGAGTCCGTAATATTTAGAGAATGAGACGAAAGGATAATCGAAGAATGCTGAAAGTGAAACTAAAGTGGATTGAGTAATCCCTAGGCATATCTCTCATTGGTTTAACAAGAACTTTTAATTGTTTTTCTTAGATAGCTTGAGATAATTCAAACCGATCACTGATTCTTTTACTTTTGCATAGATTTAGGGTTTTGAGAATTGATTTCAATCTTTCATGATAAATTCCCTGTTGTTCGACTTCGGACTTCACCGCTATTCTATCTTATAGATTAGTGATTGAATAAGGATTTATAAATTACTAAAATGCGTTTTACGTACGATTTAATGACATCGTTTCACGAGCGATCAAAGCCTGCTTCTAATTATCAAAGTCAAATCAAAGTTTCACATCATTTGACATTTAGAAATCAGCAAGTCATGTAGTTCCACATAATTTGACATTTACAACCACATAACACATCTTGAATGAGATAACAGTACCCACCACATCATCTGATACCTTCTTTAGTTTCTTTCACATTGGTACCTTGTCGTGGAAACGTAGTCCAGATTCACAATCTCTTCTTGATGTCGGAAAGATGTTTCTTTTGTTGTGCCATGGATGAACCAACAACATTACAAAATATAGCACTTTTTTCTTACATAACTGCTTCAAACATTTTCACACCAAAGATATTACCAGCACTCAGGTGACCATTTCCTACCTGCATGGAAATAATCAAACATAAGATTGGCGCTATAGAAAGAAAAGTAACATGTACCATCAGAATATAACATGCTCATACAAATAGAAAGGCAATTCAATATTGATATTATGATGAAAAAAGTGAATTATGCTCTCTTTTCTCCCAACAAATAACAACTACTCAATCAATTATATTCTCTAATAGTCACATTGGTCCTTCTCCCAAGCAATGTTAAATGAACCAACAACAATCCTTGTTGAAATAGAGAGCTCGGTTTCCAAAAACACACTTGCTATTTAGCAATATCACTACCAGCCTGCAAAATCACAGTTACTTCCAATATTAAACTCAAATCAAAGTTACGACTATTAAATTGACATTGAAAATTTGTTACTAGCTTGTTGGTAGTCCAAAATCACACTTGCTACTAAGCAATAACATTGCAAGCCTGCAAAATCATAGTTACTTCCAGTATTAAAGTCAAATCAAAGTTATGACTATTAAATTTACATTGAAACTTTGTTACTAGCTTGTTGGTAGTCCAGATCCATAGTGCAAAGTAGTATAAATCACTCAAGACAAATCAAGCACATAGACTAAATTAAGAAGTGCTACTCGAGCTTGAATGAATTACAGAACTACTTTAAGCCTCTCAAGCTTTCCAAACAAAGAATAAACATTGGAAGTAAATTCATCACCTTTAAAGATCCATCATTGCGTAACTCAATGATGAGTTGAACAATATACCCCCATTTGGTTCGGGGTCCAGATCCATAGTGCAAAGTAGTATAAAGCACTCAAGACAAATCAAGCACATACACTAAATTAAGAAGTACTACTCAGGAGCTTGAATGAATTAAAGAACTACTTTAAGCCTCTCAAGCTTTCCAAACAAAGAATAAACATTGGAAGTAAATTCACCACCTTTAAAGATCCATCATTATATAACTCAATGATGATTTGAACACTATAGTATAACTCCAAATTATATCATAAAATAATTTAATCTTAATCTTCGAATCATACCCGTCTTTACCACACACATTGCATATATGATCAAGCTTTGAAAAGCATTAACATGTTTGTACTGATGTTGGCAACGTATCATTACGCTGCTTTATTCCTCCCTTTAGTTGGTCTCTCTTGCTTGACATCTGGATGACGGTCCAGACCGTCAACAATAATTTCCATTGCGTACTTTTCCCTCATCAATGACATCTTCTTTTAGTCAAAATCTATATCCTCATCCCTCTGTACTCAATCCATGTACTCTGTGACGAATATAGCACAATCCATCTGAGAAGCAAAGGATTACATAGTCAATTGCAATAGCCTTTTTTATCTCCGATGCATCCATAATAGTGATCTAGATGAAATTGATGATTCACTTACGATGCACGCTGTTCTGTCCCATCGATTTCCTCTGACGCTCACTCCTTTCCAGCATATAGGCATGGATACGTGTAAGAAATATAATTTCCTGCCCAGCACACCTACATGTAATCGTAGTCAAAAGTTGTGTCAATATATGACTTTGAAGAAAATATTTATGGCGATAAGCTTTACACAAGTAATATATTTACCACTTGTTCAGCTTCTTTGGTGAACAATGAAGATCGAAGAGGGGGGTGAATTGGACTCTTTTTCAAAAAACTAGATCAATGAAAAACCTGGGTAGGGGAGATCTAAGACCTTAAATGCTTGTAAATGAGATGAAATAAATGTAAAGCAAGAATGAAATAATATATGAGATGAGAGTAAGAAGGATTACACCGATTTATAGTGGTTCGACCAAATTCTTGGCCTACGTCCACTTCTCTAGATCCTGCTTGATGTTTCACTACTTGCAAATCCTGTAGCTCAAGAGAAATGAGTAGAAACGTTTTTTAAAACTTGCCCAAATGCTCTCAAAAATATTAATAATAGTTGTGGCAAGTTTATAAAACAAAACTACTTATATATGGCCTTCAACTAGCTCTTAAAGTAGCTCTAATGTCTCCCTACAACTCTGCAACGGGTAGTTTTTTTACTCTGCTCGGTGTTGGCAGTCGATCCATGCATCATCCGCCACATCGACCGTCAAGTTCAAAACACTGCGTGCTTGAGCCGTGGTCGATCCACGCATCGACCGCCAGATCGACCATGAGCCTCTTTTGTGAAAAGCAAACTCTAGGGTCGATGCTCTGATTGACCGTCGCTTCTTCACACTGAGTCACCATAGTCCGCGGTCGATCCACGCATCGACCGTCAGATCGACCTTGAGCCTCTGTTCTGAAAAGCAAACTCCAAGGTCGATGCTCCGATTGACCGTCACTTCTTCACAATGAGTCACCATAGTCCATGGTCGATCCACGAATTGTTCGCCAGATCGTCCGTGAGCCTACAATATTTAAAAACAATTTCCGTCCAACCAGTACTTAGCAAAATTATAAAAAACTCAGAACAATCTCCACATGCGTATCGACCACCGCATCGACCGTGAGGCTCTATAAAGAAAAGGGCTCTCCAGGGCCGATGCCTAAATTGATCGCGAGCTAACATTTTATTTGGCCAAGTTTGGTGCATTCACCATACAACCCCGCGGTCAATCAATGGATCCATCGCCAGATTCCGCGGTCGAGCTATGCATCGACCGCTAGTACAAAGAATTCTCAAATATGAATTTAAAGGCTTCAAATTAAATTGGAAATTAATATTAAACATATATTTTATCATTTAATATATATTGGTATCATCAAAAGAAAGTTAGGATCAAGAAATAAGTCAATTATTTTTGAAGAGTAATCTTGTATTCGTCCCTGTTGAATTTACAGGGTTAGCAAGTGCCAATGACTAGGTTCCGCGGTGTTGAGTGGGATAAACTAGTACTCTACATCTGTCACATCACCTCCCCCCTCGCATACATATCGGAGGTTGTCAACAAATGTATCATCATTTCTCTTAACAATCACATACAATGAATATAGGTAAAGAATATTAAGTCAGATTTAAATATACGTTAAAAAATAGGGTTAATTACTTTTTTACTATCCTAAACATTGGATAACACGCAATCAACTAACCTACTATTTAAAAAGGTAACTTTTGGTACCCCAACATTTGAGTAAGGAGTGTTTTTGTTCTCGCCGTTAGGAAAAAGTGACGGAAACCGCTCACGTACGATCACGTGAGCGGTATTAGTCGTCTTCCCACACCCTGAAGCTGGCTGGGCAATACCAGCTGGTTTTCTAAGCATGGCCGCCCCCATTAGAGGCCCGCTCCCTACCCTCCTGCTGCTCCTCCTCTCTTCTTCTTCTTCTTCTTCTTCTTTTTCTTCTTCATCATCTTTTTCTTCTTCTCCTGCTCCTCTTCCTCCTCCATTGCTCCTCCTCCTCCTCCTCCTCCTCTCTTCTTCTTCTTCTTCTTCTTCTTCTTCTTTTTCTTCATCTTCTTCTTTTTCTTCATCTTCTTCTCCTTCTCCTCCTCCTCCTCCACCACTGCTCCTCCTCTAGTTGTCCTCATCCTCCTACTCCTTGTCCTCCGCTCCTGCTCCTTCTCCTCCTCCTCCTCCCCCGCTCCTTTGCTGCTCCTTCTCCTCCTCCGCTCCCACTCCTCCTCTCTCTCTCTCTCTCTCACTCTCTCTCTCACTCTCTCTCTGGTTCTCTCTTCTCACTCCCTAATTCTCTCTCCTCTGCCACATGTCAAAAAGTTATTCGTCAATAAAAATCAAAATTAGTCAAATAAGGTTTGTCGTTAGTACAAGTAATTGCGTTAGAGTTTCGGCATCATTGTGTACATTTTCAAAACATTAAGGTACCAAAAATACCTTTTTAAAATATACGGTAGCAGACTTGGCATCATTGTGTACCATTTCAAAACATTAGGGTACCAAAACGTACGTTTTTAACATATAGGGTAGCAGATTGCATATTATCCAAAGTTGAGGGTAGTAAAAAGTAGTTAACCCTAAAAAATATCCTACAACACCCATAAGATCTAGTAGTTAATTCATTGACAACAAAGCATACTAAGACAGATTCAGCCTCACATTCAGGTATTGGCTGGACAAAATGCATTTCCTGTACTTGTCTGGTTGACGCCAGGCTCTTTCTTAATACATCCTCAGCCGCGCATCAATAACATCAACATCTATTTCATTGTTCGATATTAGCGTAAGTATGACCGTAGCATGTAGTTGCATGTTTTCCCCTTCCCATACAACATCGATTGTGCTGAAATTAACAAAAAATACAAACATTTTCAAAAATAGTTGATGTGATACATGTGAAATCCAAATAGTTACGTGAAAAGGAAGGTGTGGGTTCCATTACCCGCCTAGACAATCCAGGAAGCCTATGATGATGCTCTTGTCCCCCGTCTTCAGTTCTTTATCACGAAGTCCTTTATATTGTCTACACCGCGCCAGCTAGCACCGCAATGAAGTTGCTGGGTGACAAGTCATACATGCTACATAATGCAAATTTATGTTCCATGATAAAGCTTTTATATGGCATACCTTATTGACGACATTGCTCTAGTCCTCCTTGGCTTTCTCTCCCATGAATCCTTCCACAACGATTATCGACACAGCTTTTCTTTTCCCCTTTAATTTCCTTTCTTTTTTGGCTTTACCTCTACCCTCACACACTGCCTTCACCACAGCTACTTCGGCCCGTAGCCGGTCATTCTCATCCATGTATGTCTTCTTCGTTATTTTGTCCTCAAGAGTCCAACACCATGTAGCATAACAACGTAAGCTATCACACCCCGACTAAGGAAAACCATCCGGACCGGGGTGTGAGGGAACCTACTACAATTTACTTCCAATCTAGCGCGATAAATTACAAATTTCACAGTATATTTGCAAAAAATTAATCTAAGGGCAAAGCTGTAATCTATTAATTCACTACTGCATGATACAATATTCAAAAGTAAAATTGTTCCTCAATTATACAATAGATATAACAAATTCTTCAAAGAGGGAAATCATCCATTTAATCTAATTCTTAATTTATAACTGCAGAAAAAAAACTGTAAATCTACAACTGGGCCCTCAGGATCCTCATGCACCTCCTAAAGTCGACGCGCACGACAAATGTCTATCCAGCTGAAGCTACAGTGGAAGAGCTAGCGCCTTCACCTGTACACGTAGCTCGGGTAGGAGTGAACAACAAAGCTCACTAGGGTTCTACACTATATCACACTAAAAGGGAGGAAAACAACAACAATGTTGTTTCTCCGTCTAAATCTAATGTATGCCAAGGGTCCATTAACCCTATCGATATCTCAAGGGCTTCTGTCACGAAACATCTCTCTTGAACATGTTATCAAGAGGCAGCGGAACAGTAACATGCAGGATCACCTTTACCAAAGTAGGATTCCCATCCTTGGTAACCCACGTCGGGAAGGCATTGACAACCATTATTAGCACTTGGCCTTGGAAAAACGACACCACCTCTAAACCTCAATAACAATATCATTGTAGTCCACTAGACGTTAACCTCACTAATATAAGGATTCTAATAATACAATCATGTTCTAAACCATGCTACCCAGCCTGGTGATAAGTCACTAATTATTCTTAATTAAACCCCTTAAATTACCTTTGTTAGGCCTAGAGTAGGTGTATTTGATATCATATTGTTTGATTTCAGGTTTGAGTAGTATTTGAGAAGAAATACAAGAAATTAGGCCAAAAATCAGTAAATTCTGCAAAAAGAATGATTCGTCGACTGTTTGGAAATAAATCATCAGATATTTTGCAGAACTCCAAATATTCTAAAATTCTGTAAGCTTAAAGAAGACTGCAAAAGCTACAACTTTCATGTTGAATACGTTGTGAGCTTCCGTATACATTGGCGCCAGTTTTGAAGCAAATTTGGATCTATGAAAACTGAAATTTGAGAAAGGCTGAAATTAATTAATGATGTGGCAGTTAATGACTCAGTCAAACCGACTGGAGCGAGAAGTCGGATTTGAGTCCGATCGGTCACTCGGATGACGTCAGCAACCCGGAATTTAGGGAAATTAGAGTTTAAGTTCAACTATAACTCTATGTTACGTGAAGATAAGTCATGCTAAGGTCATTAGTAGAATAACTTAAGGCAATGGTAGGACCAAAGATGATTTATGCCAAACAAAAATAAATAATGTCGTAGGAAACATAAAACCTTCTTTTTATGGATTTGTGTGAGCTTGTAGCCATACGATCCATAATGCTTAGAGAAGTGATCAAGATGATAACTATGGAAGATTAAGGATGAAACTAGGGTGGATTGTGTATTTTCTAAGACATCTTTTCCATTTGATTAAAACTGTTAGACTATATACCTATTAACTGTCCCTCTCCTAACGGCTTAAGCTTTTGGGTTGAGTGGTTAGAGTGTCTCACATGGTATCAGAGCAGAGGTCTTGGGTTCAAACCTTGCTCCCTCCAATAGTCGTCTCAGCCGCTCCTTAAATTCAATATTGACGTGTGAAAAGTCATGCCACACGTGAGGGGGCATGTTAGATTATATACCTATTAACTCTCCCTCTCCTAACGGCTTAAGCTTTTGGGTTGAGTGATTAGAGTGTCTCACAAAAACCATAATATTTTCTTTTGCTTTCTTAGATAGTTTCAGTTAGGTCAATCTATCATTGAAGTTGTTGGCTTAGATCTCGAGTTTTGAGAACTGATTTTGTTTTCCCTGGTAAATCCCTGTAGTTCCACTCCGGATTTCACCACTAGTCTACGCAGTAGTATTAGTGATTGAAAAACGATATAAATTTAATATTTGATTGAGGTTAGCAATGTTTTAACGACGATGTTTGTGAACGATCAATTTTTGGCGCCGTTGCCGAGGAATTCGACCGTTAACTAATTGATTTTCTCTGTGCTCTATTTCTTGGCCTAGTTAGGTTTTTATCTTTCTTTATTTTACACTTTTTAGGAATTTTCTGACAATTTTCTAGAATTTTTGCAGCATTGGAACGGATTTTTCTTGAAGAAAAACACAACTCGCCAGCCACCTAAAGCGAATGGTCGGACTTGACTCCGATCGATCGGGCTACGCCATCTGCTTCGGAGTGGACTTTGATTGTAGGAGCTTGCGGCCTGGAGTGACCGATCGGACTGGAAACCGACCTATCAGAACTGCGCAGTCAGCTAAGCCTTTTTTGCTTCAAACCTTTTCGTTTCAATTGTTTTTTATCGGGTTTTGTCCTCTCCTCCGCATCTTATGTTTCTTTTTCTCTTTTTGTGTATGATCTTGCATGCAAGGCAGACGATCCTTGAATACCTCACTAGAACCTTTGGATCTAGAACTAGAGATCACACTCCGAAAAGCTAGAGCCTTAGGTCAACAATCTTTGAGTAATTATCAGGAGGCCTTGAGTAACTTGCAATCTATTCACGAGACCTTTGTCACCATGGCTGAAAACGAGGGACATGTTATCAACCCAAATGCTAATATGGGAAGGGAAGGTAATAATAATAACAATGGGGTGTACAATGTATTCCATTGAGAAATCATTTCTTGCCCAATGCCTACACTTACACTCATTCCATTGATCCTCCTGCAATCACAGCCTCACACTATGAGATTAGACCCCAAACGATTCAAATATTACCTCACTTTCATGGTTTAAGTAATGAGGACCCATATGAGCACATTCACAATTTTATTGATACCATGACTACAATAAAAATGGAGAACTTTAATGATGATGCCTTTAAGTTAAAACTTTTCCCCTTCTCTTTGAAAGATAAAGCTAAACACTAGCTTCAATGTTTACCTCCACGCTCGATCACAACTTGGGACCAACTTCAAGAGGCATTTTTATGGAAATTCTTTCCCATAATTAAAACTGAGAAATTTTGAACTAAAATCCTTACTTTTGTTCAATATGATGATGAGTCTTTCCATGACGCTTGGGATAGATTTAAAGATCTGTTGATGAAATGTCCACATCATGATATTGACAAATGGGAATTGACTCATAAATTTTATAGAGGACTTAATGAGAGATGTAAAACTCGTGTTGAGGCTTGTTGTGGAGGTATTCCTTTGGATAAAGATGATGATGAGTTGTAGGACCTGTATGAACAAATTTCGGTGGATTCTCAACAACAATACACAAACCCTAGGAGTCGACCTACATCTAAGGGAGCTTTTGAATTATCTGCATTTGATGCCCTTTCTGCACAGTTAGCCCTCCTAAATAAAAGATTTGATAAATTGGAGATGAGTTTATCACCAGCACCTTCACTGTCGCAGGACCAACCTCGCACATGTGCCTTATGCTCTAGTATTGAACATCCTATTACAGACTGTCCTTTGGCTTCATCATTCCCAAAGTTCGTTCAGGAGCAAGTAAATGCGGCATATGGTTTTGCTAAACCCGAGAACAATCCATATGTGAATACTTATAATCCTGGTTGGCGAAACCATCCCAACTTTAGTTGGAGACCACCACATCAATCTAGTAATTTCCAAGGACAGAGTAGTTCGTTTTCTGCCCCTACAAGTGGATACCCATTAAAACCTTCTGTAAATCCGCCACCTGGGTATTCTGCACGATACCAGAAAACTGCATCACCTCCTGCCCCTCAAGTGATTTCTGACACACGGTTTGACATGCTCATGAGCACACTTACAACCATGAATGCAAACATGAATGTGAAGTTTGAGAACATAGATGCCAGTATAGCTAAACTTGGAAGAGATGGATCCTCCTATGCTCAATCTATATCCAAGTTAGAGACGCAATTAGGTCAACTGGCTAACACGGTGTATAAGAGAGAAGATGGACATTTACCTAGTCAACTAGTTACAAATCCCAGGGCCTTGCACCACGTAGATGTCCAAAATTTCAAAAGTGCACAAGCAGTAGTCACCCTAAGGTCCGGTAAACAAGTGGAAACACGATCTGACACTGTCCCGATTGACGAATCGCTCTTAGAACCGACCAGTCAGAATGATTCCGACCGATCGGCTTCTAGTCCGACCGGTCGGCTTCTAGTCCGATCGGTCGGCTTCTAGTCCGACCGGTCGGTCTATGTCCCTACAGTCACATGATGACACTCTTGATTGAGTAGATCCAAATCCAATTGATCAAAATGAACCTGACCCACACACATACACACCTAAAGTGTCTGTTCCTGAAGCTCTTAAGGATCCCTCCTCCACATACCCCAAGAAGAAAGCGGTAGAAGAAATCTTAGAGACCTTTAAACAAGTTAACATTGACATACCCTTATTAGATGCCATCCGACAGATTCCTTCTTATGCCAAATTTCTTAAGGATCTGAGTACACACAAACGTCAATCAAAAGCTAAGGCGTCCAAAAAGATTTTCCTCACTGAGCAAGTCAGTTCGATTCTTAGACATGACACTCCGCCAAAACTCAAAGACCCTGGTACCCCAACAATACCCTGCTGCATAGGAGATTATCATATTGATGGTGCTCTCCTAGATTTAGGTGCCAGTGTGAATCTTTTATCATACTCACTTTATAAACAATTCGGTATGGGGGAGCTAAAACCTACACTTGTGACTCTGCAATTAGCTAATAGATCCATCAAGACACCGAGAGGTGTCTTGGAGGATGTAATAGTTAAAGTGGATAATTTCTTCTTTCCTGTTGACTTCATTGTTTTGGAAATGGAGCCTGCTATTCACTGCAGAAAATCTGTGCCAATCATCTTAGGTCGACCTTTCTTAGCCACGGCGAATGCATGCATTAATTGTAGAATTGGTGTAATGGATGTGTCTTTTGAAAACATGCGTATGCGTTTGAATATTCTTAAAACTGCAAATATGCCTGAGCTAGATGATGACTGTTATGCTATTGATATGTTGACTGATTGTGTTGATAAATCATTACATGATATGATTACTGATGATATAGATGACATGTTGACTGAATATTATGATATTGAAAATGACATTGCACAATCAATTGATGACATTAGAACACACATGCTATCTGGACCGATCCATCACTACTTTGAGCGACCGATCGCACCAGTGCAGACCGATCGGACTCCGGTCTGACCGATTGGTTTGGTTGCAGAGGACTGCAACGAGGCTGTGCCTTGAGTGGTTGAGTTGCTTCCGCCTCTCTCTTCCAGCCCTGCACCTACTTCATTAGAATCACCACCTGAACTTGAGCTTAAACCACTTCCAACGACACTAAAATACGTTTTCCTAGGATCAAACTCTACTCTTCCTGTTATCATCTCTTCAGCATTATCTTCCGACCAGGAGAGTCAACTTGTTACGATTTCAAAAGATCATAGGAAAGCCATAGGGGATAGTTGTTGATTTAAAAGGTACCGACCCCTCAATTTGCATGCATAGGATCCATTTAGAGGATGATTTTAAAATCGTTAGAGAGATGCAACGCCGCCTTAACCCTAATATGAAAGAGGTGGTTAAGAAAGAAGTGGTGAAACTTTTAGATTTGGGTATCATATACCCGATTTCTGACTGTAAGTGAGTCAGCCCTACCCAAGTAGTTCCCAAGAAATCAGGACTCACAGTTGTGGAGAATGAGAAAGGAGAGCAGGTCTCGACTCGCCAAACTACGGGATGGCGAGTTTGCATTGATTATAGAAAACTCAACGCCCTCACTAGGAAAGATCACTTCCCTTTAGCATTCATTGATCAGAGCATCTTTCTGGTCAAAGCTTTTATTGTTTCCTCGATGGCTATTCAGGGTACAATCATGTTGCAGTTGATCCTAAAGATCAAGGGAAGACAACTTTCACTTGCCCTTTTGGTACCTTTGCGTACCGACGGATGCCGTTCGGCCTATGTAATGCACCTGTGACTTTTCAAAGGTGTATGATGGCCATCTTCTATGATATGCTTGATAAATTCTTAGAGGTCTTTATGGATGATTGTTCTGTATTCGGCCCTTCTTTTGAAACGCGCCTTGCAAATCTGACAAAAGTCCTTGAACGATGCATTGAAACTAATTTAGTTTTAAGTTGGGAAAATAGTCATTTTATGGTTCAAGAGGGAATAGTGCTTGGACACATTGTATCTAAAAGAGGTATTGAAGTTGATAAATCCAAAGTGGATTTAATTGAAAATTTGCCCCCACCTTCCTCTTTGGGTCAAATTCGGTCCTTTTTAGGTCATGTAGGATTCTATCGTCGATTCATCAAACATTTTTCAAAAATTTCAAAACCCTTGTGTGAGCTTCTTGCCAAGGATGCTTCTTTTGTCTTCGATGATGCTTGCTTAAATGCTTTCAAAACTATCCGTGACCTTTTAGCTTCTGCTCCCATAGTTCATGCACCTGATTATTCCTTCCCTTTCGAACTCATGTGCGACGTTTCTGATTTTGCGATAGGAGTTGTTCTTGAACAACGGGTTAATAAAAGTCCTCATGTGATTTATTATGCTAGTAAGACTCTTTCTGAATCACAATTGAATTACATTACAACGGAAAAGGAATTATTAGCTGTAATATTCACATTAGAGAATTTCAGACCCTATCACTTAGGTTCCAAAATCCTGATTTACACTGATCACGCCACTTTGCAGTACCTTTTAGCTAAAAATGATGGGAAACCTAGATTAACCTAGATTGATTAGATGGATCTTGCTTTTGCAAGAGTTTGACATAGAGATAAGGGATAAGAAGGGTTCTGAGAATGTTGTTGTTGATCACCTTTCATGCCTTCCTTTGGAACATAACACTGATAGGATCCCTGTTAGCGCTTCTTTTCCAGACGAGGATCTTTTTCAGATAACTTGCATCTCGCAGCCTTGGTACGCACACATAGTCAATTATCTTGTTTCGGGAAAAATTCCGGACTCTTGGTCTAAAGACAAGAAAGATAGATTCTTCTCTCAGATTCGATATTATATTATGGAAGACCATGAGCTTTTTAAATATTGTTCCGATCAGATTTTTCGACGATGTGTTCCAGAACCTGAAATCCATGATATTTTAACGTTCTGTCACACGCTTGGTTGTGGTGGTCACTTCTCTGCAAGGAAAACTGTTGCAAAAGGTTTGCAATGCGGCCTTTATTAGCCTTCTATATTCAAAGATTCTTGTGCCTTCTATAAATCCTGTCTTCGATGCCAATAAACTGGAAACCTATCACGCCGTGATCAAATGCCACAAACTTCGATTTTAGTTGCAGAAATTTTTGAAGTCTGGGGTATTGACTTCATGGGTCCCTTTCGAACGTTTTTTGGCTTTCAATACATTTTAGTTGCTGTTGACTATGTTTCAAAATGGGTTGAAGCCATAGCAACCAAATCGAATGATCATAAGGTTGTGATTCAATTCCTTCAACATAACATTTTTTCTCAATTTGGTTTTCCTCGTGCGATCATAAGTGATGGTGGCTCTCATTTCTTAAATCAATACTTTAAGTCCCTTCTTAAAAAGTACTCTATCAGCCATAAGGTAGCCACCCCATATTATCCGCAAACTAGTGGCCAGGTAGAACTTTTTAATAGGGAAATGTAGCGTATTCTTGAAAAAACTGTCCGTCTAGACCAAAAGGATTGGGAAAACAAGCTTGATGATGCACTCTGGGCATATAGAACAGCTTATAAAACACCGATTGGTATGTCACCATATCGATTAGTATTTGGTAAAGCTTGCCATCTGCCTATGGAATGGGAACATCGTGCTTTGTGGGCTATCAAGAAATTAATCTTTGATTCAAACGAGATAACCACACACAGAAAATTGAGCATAGTTGAACTCGAGGAAATTCACAATGATGCTTATATAAACTCCAAAATTTACAAAGATAGGATAAAGGCTTTTCATGATAAGCATATTTCAAGGAAAACCCTTGTCGTCGAACAGAAAGTTTGGTTGTTTAATGCAAAATTACGTCTTTTCCCGTGTAAATTACGGTCAAGGTGGACTGGACCCTATATTATCACGCAAGTATTCTTGCATGGTGCTGTAGAAATTCAGGACCCAAGCACAAATGAGATCACTAAAGTTAATGGACATAGATTGAAACGTTATGTTGAGGACATTCAACACGGAGATATTGTTGAGTCCGTTATCTTGACTGATCAAGGCAATCACTAAGTTTTTCGGGACGTCTAGCGAAAGACGTAAAATTGCACGCTTGCTGGGAGGCAACCCAGTTTTTAGGAGTTCTTTTTAGTTTTTAAGATTTTTCTTAAATTTTAGATTTTTTTCATATCTTTTTCTATTTTTTTCAGATTTTTCCTGCAATTCCTTGTTTTTCCTCGTTTTTCCTCTCTCCTCCCGCTCTGAACTTTGATCACGGCTCGTAATCCCGGCTCGTCGGCTCGTCCCCGAGCCGTCACCACCCACCGCCCATCGCCGTCTCTCCGGTCGCCCTCATCCCCCCAAACCAGCACCATAACTACCGCCAACCTTCCACCTCTTCAACCCCGTCCTCCTCCTCCTTCGAAACCTTCTCCTTCGTCGCCGGCGAGCCCCTCGGCCGTCGTCGACACGTTCATCCACGGCCGCCCATTGCCCCCAAAGACCTCCAAAAGCTTCCTTCCACCACCACGAAGCTTCTGCCACCATCAAATCCTTTCCTTGATGCCGGGATCATCAGGTTCACACTCCGACGAAACCACTGCTCCGACCACCTTCATTCCACCGTCTGGAAGCTCAATTCATCAATCAAGCACCATAGGACAGTTCCCCATGCCTCCACGATCCTTCCTCACCCCTTGCCATCCTTGATTGGAGCTCCAATCATCAGAATCCAATTCCGGCAATCGTCTTCCTCCGAGTCATTCACCTCCGATCTGTCACCTGGAGGCCTCAATTCTTTGATCAGAGCTCACCGGAGACCTCGTAAAGCATCTACAATTCTTCCGGTACCCTTCCCGTCGTCCGACCAAGCCGTTTCACCGTTGATCATCGCCGGCAAGCTCTCAGCCGTCCAACTGCTACATAACTCGATTCTGGGGCTCCAAAGATCAGATTTCAGATCGGACGGTCTTAATCTTCAATCCGGACAATATTGTGGATGTTGAATATTTTGGGTGTTGTGCAAGGATGATTTAATACATTTTAATACCTGCATGTTTGTATCGTGTGGATGAATGTTTGTACACAATATATCAAGAAAATACAAAGGAGGGTCTGCCGAAATTTTCTATGATTCTAATACCTTTTTATACTTTTATGTGTTATATTTGATCTTTTTGGAAAGGTATATATTTTTGTGACAGGTTATAGCGGGGAAGGAAGTATTTATTCAATGATGGTGGTACGTAAACTTAAATTGGAAGAGAGGGAAATCGAATTATGGGGCGTTCATTATGGTTATCTCTACCCTTTACTTCTTGATTTATTTTTATGACTTAGTGTAATTGGGGACAATTACATTTAAGTTGCGGGGTAGCATTCATAAATTTCATGCTCATATTTTTTTTATAGTAACCAAATATTATAAATCCCTTAAATTCTGTCAAAAGAATGAAATGATGATATAATTTGACAAACGTGCATGTTTTTGAAATTTATTTTATCAATTATTCTGAGACTTGTATGTCATATAAGAAATAGTAAATTTTTGCTATTTATGATATTATTTCTATCCTAATGCATATGTTCACTTCCACATGTTAAGGGGTTGATATTAGATTCTAAGCATGGTATTGGGATAGATTTACAATTTTATGTCATGGCACAGAAAATACATGAACACTTGCAATTATCTGAGTATACGAAAAAAAAGAGAAAAAAAAGAGAAAAAAATGGAAAAAATGGATTTTCAACTTAATAACCGGGCAGTATGCCTAACCAGCGTGGTGTTCGCGTAAAACAATTGAAATACCTAAAAAGCAATAACGGTTTCATATTTAGTAACCGGGCAAGGTGCCTAACAATGTGTGTTGTTCACGTAAAACAGTTGAAATTCCTGCAAAAAAAAAAAACAAAACAGAGATTGCTATGTAATAAGTGGAAGATATGTGTTGGCTATGATTGTGATCTTGAATAGTTCAAGCGTTTAGATACGATTGATAATCTGAAGCATGTGGAACCCCATTCACACACAGGAGTGTTAAAGTTATTTTTAATCATGATTAAATATGTTGAAGTGTTGGAAATATGTTATGATATGTGTTGAGTTACTATATTTTTATATTTCTATGAGTTGAAGGTATATTTATGGATAATATTTCTACTTCATGCATTAGAGTTGATGAATATTATGATTGATTTCTAATGATATATTCAAGGAATGTATAGATGTTTGTGGGTGTCATCCCTGAAAACTCTCATGGGACTATAACTACTCCACTGAGGTAACCAAGGGGTTTAAAGGCTTGTTGCATATGCTAAGTGCAATCGTGAGACCTACGAAAGTGGCTAGTTAGATTTATTGCTTTCTGTTTATCTTTTCTTTGCTCGAGTACTAGCAATGTGTAAGTTGGAGGGTGTGATAAGTCACTAATTATTCCTAATTAAAGCCATTAAATTACCTTTGTTAGGCCTAGAGTAGGTGTATTTGATATCCTATATTTTGATATCAGGTTTAAGTAGGATTTGAGAAGAAATACAAGAAATTCAGCCAAAAATCAGTAAATTCTACAAAAAGACTGCTTCGTCGATTGTTTGGAAATAATTCACCAGATATTTTACATAACTCAAAATATTTTGAAATTCTGGGATTTGTGAGATTCCGTATACATTGGCACAAATTTTGAAGCAAAGTTGGACATATGAAAGCTGAAATTTGAGAAAGCCTGAAATTAATTGATGACGTGGCAGTTAATGACCCAATCAAACCGAGTGGAGCGATGGATTGGATTTGAGTCTGATCGGTCGCTCGGATGACGTCAGCAACTCGAAATTTAAGGAAATTAGAGTTTAAGTTGAACTATAACTCTTAATTCCGGGATCAAGGGTTTCTAATACATAAAGGGGTTATTCCAGCCGAAAATTATCAACTTTTGGAGCACTTTTGGAGGAGAAGGTTAGGGTTTTGAAGACAGCGATTTTTCCACGGGGATCAATGGCTTCATCTTCTACACCGATTCATGATTTCCAAGAGATGAGTGGCTAGATTTCTTGTTCTTAGGAATA
The DNA here is from genome assembly GCA_963920575.1 of Narthecium ossifragum. Lineage (NCBI taxonomy): Eukaryota > Viridiplantae > Streptophyta > Magnoliopsida > Dioscoreales > Nartheciaceae > Narthecium > Narthecium ossifragum. The sequence goes on from OY986968.1 coordinate 12,261,895, forward strand.
CCATGAAACCCTCGTGTAACTTTTGATCTTTCTTAGTTGAATTTTTGTGAACTTCTCTACGTATAATCTCATGAATATGTTTTTAATGATTATAGAGTTGAAGGAACAGAGTTCCTTTGACGTATTCTTAGTCCTACATGACGGTTGTACTTGATTTTAGAGATTCATGAGATAGTTTTCATGTGATTTGTGATTTGCCTTTGAGATAATCTATGCTACATGAAGATAAGTCATGCTAAGGTCATTAGGAGTAGAATAACTTAACATAATGGTAGGACCAAAGATGATTTATGCCAAACAAAGATAGATTATGCCGTAGGAAACATAAAACCTTCTTGTAGTGGTGAAATCCAGAGTTTTGAGAACCAATTTTGTTTTTCTGGTAATTCCCAGCGGTTCGACTCCGGATTTCACCACTAGTCTACTCAGTAGTATTAGTGATTGAAAAAGGATATAAATTTAAGATTTGATTGAGGTTAGCAACGTTTTAACGATGATGTCCGTGCAGCCCGAGCGCTCGGATCGGCGAAACCCCTATTCGCCTCGTCCAAATATTAGGCTTCTAATGCAAACAAATGCATGCAATGCTCAAGCATGAAAATATAAGTATAAATATGCAATAGTAGTTCAAATAAAATACAAGCCTAGACATGGCTTACAGCTAGACCTTGAGGTAGACATAGTAAGGGTCTAAACAAAGCGAATAAATAGGCGCAACATGCCTACAAGCCTCCACGAGGCTAACCAAACATTTAAACGTATCATGCAATATGAATTTCGGCATTACGATGACATGCACTAGCCATCAACCAAAATTCTACAACGGGGCACACCCTAACGAAACAGATAATAACAACCAAATATAGCTACAATTGACATTAAAACTAGGACACACATTCGACCCATTTATTTTACACATCCCAAGAGGCATAACTCCCTTGGTTTAACCACGGGCCTTACATAGGGTTGGGCCACACATAGGGCCTAGATATATTATACAGATATATATAACATAATTTGAAAGATCAAGTTATTGAATCTATGCAAATGAAACTAACCACTTCAGATAATCATAACTTTCGATGCAAACACCCAATTAACATGAAACTTGATATCCCTACTCATTGTCACTCCCTAAATCACATATCAAAAAATTAGATCAAACTGGGAAAGGAATTGGATGAAATCCTATTATTTCGGTTTAAAACAAAAACTTCCATATCAGTCCTAAAGGCCACCAAAATCAAGATATCAAAGAATGAAATCAATTGGATATCAATTTCCCACTTAATTTCACACATTTAACTCATTGCCCTGTTTCAGCACAGTCCAGAAATTAATTCACCTAAAATCTTACATAAATCCGAAAAATATGAATTTATTTCGGCTTGAAAGTTAACTCAGAGATCTACAACTCTCATGTTGAGGATCAACTGAAATTATCTACGTACAAGCCAGGAATGAAGCTAGAACAAGGATGTTCCTACTAGAACATAAATCCAATAAATATCCGAGAAAAACTTGCATAAATCTGGCTTAAATCCAAAACAAATCACACCAAACTCTAATAAGTTATCAAGCAAACCTTGAAGCATCATCTAGCATAGAGAAATCAAGGAAACAATAGTTCAAACAGCCTACAACACCTAAACTAGGGTTTAGGTTAAAAATCCTACTCAACTCGCTAATCTTGATTAATCCGGCCTAGGATATCCTAGATCAACGCCTCTAGTTATTGCTGACCTCTCCAAGCTGCTAGAACACCTTTTGCCACGAAACCCTAGCAACGACGGAGAGAAGAAGGAAAAGAGAAGAAACAGAGGAGCTGGCGGATACTTATACTAGCCGTGTTCGATTGATCTCTTAAAGTAGTGATCGGTCGGACTAGGTCGGTTCAATGCTTGCCATCTCAGCGTCGGTGCTACCCTTGAGTTCGCTTAGGGCTCTAACAAGTACATTCATCAGTCATGGGGTCGTGCGTGCACTACGTGGGTTTGAAAACGACCGACAAGGCGCAATTTACAAAATTGCCCTTGGTGTCCAAAACAGCGATGCGATCAACCGAGTCAAACCACAAAACCAGACTTTCGACCTAACACGGTCTGACCGGGCTTGAGGTATGGGACTTCACAACCTACCACCCTTAAATGAATTTCGTCTAGAAATTTTATAAGAGTAGGGTCGAAAAAAATAAATTAGAAACAAGACAGAGCTGCACAAGACCAGAAGCTTAGCAAGCTCACAAGCAAAGCGACTACACAAAGAAAGGGCACCAACGCCCACAACACATGCAACAGGAGATACACTCTAAGGTAGGAACCACTTGGGACACCCTCATCACAGGCGCTCCCTGTGCTCCCAAGTTAACCGGAAACGCCTATGCGTAATCTGTCTAGCTCAAGCTCTGCTCCGTGGTAGACACGCAACTGACAGGTGCGGAATAAAACCGATCTGCAAGCAAACCCTTTGTTAATGACTCAAATCCCAAAAAGGGCTGAAACAGTTCGGCATCAATTCATCCTTGGTCAATCCATCTGGATCTTTGCATAGAATCATCCTCAAGAATGCTATGTCGCCAACTGCGAACTCCAACAGTAGTCACCTTTGATCTATACAAATCTTCTATCAACCCTGACCTGATCTGCACTGATTTTCTGAAAAATTGGGTGACGATATCTGAATCAGTGGATGAAATCTCTGCAAGGTCTGCCCAACAAGTAGGAAGATGGCGTGAGATGTAGTACTCTATCTCATATGGTGCAACGCTGGTGCTGAGTTGTTAACTGCTGAACTAGGAAACTCTACTATGATGATGTGCTCTCACAATCTGATATTTGCATTGAGAATACATGCTCTGACCATATCACCTGGGATCTAAATCATCCTCTCTGACCGTCTGTCTGTCTGTGGGTGGTTTGTGTGCTAGAAGTCAACAAGATGATCAAGGGCTCCTGAGAGTTGTATTAAAATTTTTCTGTGATCCTGGAACTATGGCCTGAAGTGATGGAAGCTAGAACACCATCTAATCTAATCACTTCTCTGACATGCAAATAGCCAAACTTCTCCACGCTGTCCATACTCTCCCAAGGTAGCATACGTGTTGATTTGGTCAATCAGGCAATAAAGACCCAAATCACTCGAAGTCCTCTCCGCATCCTCTGTATGCCGGTGATGAAGTTCGTCATGCCACAATATCCACCCTGACACTAGAAAGGGCTACAACAAGCGCTGTCTGTCAATACTCTGCCTCCTACACCTAGCAAGTGAGGTAAAGAGAAATGAACTCTGCATCTGACCTTTGTATCTAGTGGCACCGGTGCTGATGATATTTCCTCATGCCTCTCGGATGAACAGTAGCAAGGAAAGACTGAGCCTCTCGCGCGATGTCCTTGCACAACTCTGGAAGGGCTACTCTTTGAGGACCTGCCCCTCTACTCCTGGGTTGACACACTGGGTCGGGCCCGTAGTTATTTGCTTGTTTTGGGTCCAGCGCGCGATCCGATGGTTAGCATAATTCTTGGACTGCAAGGGCAATTTGGTAAATTGCACCATGTCGGTTTGTTTCACACCCGTGTGTGCACACATTGACCGTGTTTGTGATAATGTCTGTTTAGAATGGTTAGGTGGACCCGGGATCAAAAGATCCGGGCTTGGGCTTGTGTTCTAGCCCAAGTCTAGCTTTCTGCACCTAGATGATCGATCATTCCTTGCTGGAAGGATCAATCATTTAGTGATGATCGATCATCCCTCGCTGGAAGCATCGATCATTTGGCGCAAGAAGTTGCGATCGTCATGAAGGATCAATCATTCCTCCAGAATGATCGATCATTCCTCCAGAATGATCGATCATTCCTCTTGAATGATCGATTATTCATAAGTTGATTCGTCCGTCTATAAAACGAACGAGACCTTCTTCTTTCAATCCTTTGGAAATCCTCCACCCCTGAGCTCAGAGTTGGCTGAATTTGGGAGAGATTGGTTGTTTTGATACGGATTCTACCTACTTTCTTTCTGGTTTCGTGGGGTTTTGAGCTTGGTTGTTTTGGTTTGAGTTAATTTTGCTGGGATTGAAGTTGCGCTAGTCTAGGTAGAAATACCAGTTTTGGATTTGTGCTCATTCGTACTACCATATCCCAAGTTTTTGTGGGATTTGGTAGAGTTTTTCGACAGTATTTTCTCACCGTCCGGTTGCTGGAGAACCCAACAGGAACGATCATTCTTGAGGAATGATCGATCACTCTGGGTTGGTCATGCTTAGCCCGGGAAGGATCGATCATCTGGTTGGAGATGATCGATCATGTCCCTTGGCTGACATGGGTGAGGTCCTTGGTCACGAAGGTGATCGATCTTCTTGGAGGGAAGATCGATCCTTTGGCTTGGTGATCGATCTTCCTAGAGGGAAGATCGATCCCTTGTAGTTTGACAGGGACTGAACCTTCCCATGATGAGGGTGATTGATCATCCCCCTGGAGATGATCGATCCTTCGTGTGGCAGGGAGGCGTTTTCAATGGTTTTTGCCCGTGAGGCTTCGCTTATGCTGTTTTCTCTACCGCTTTATAAACCGGTACATACCCTTGAGCATGTTAGCCCCATAATGAGGGTTAGTGGTGAACCGGGAGAGTGATGACTCCCGGGATGTTTAGATAGCATGTTGTACTGTTAGTCTTACTTGTCGGGGTTGCTTCCCATAACGTGTTGTCTTTTGACGGACTGGCTGCAGTTGGCGGGTTTACTACTGTAGCAGCTACTTGGCCTGTTTTACTGTTCACCACCCCGAGCCGGTAGGGTGCCGAGCGCAGACCTTATTTACTTAATCATCACATGTCTTGCATGCTTATTTGCTTTCTTGCGTTTGTTCGTAGCATAGATATGGTTGTACATTAGTTGCATAAGGTTAGGACGTGGGCGAACATGGAAGCTCGGATTTAGCCCTAGGACGGGGGTTGGGTAGCTTGGTCCAGGTTTGAATGGTGGTGTTCAGGCAGTTTTGATGATAGACCTAGATGACTCGAACACCTATTGATTGATGATTTTTAGAGGTCGTGTCGGCCTTGAGCCGGGTTATGAGGTGTAGCCAGTGTCCAGTTGTGACGACCCTTGAGTATAGGGTGTGCCTACTCAGCGATGCCATTTCCTACGAGCAGTGCCGGTTTCCTCCTTTTGAGTCAACAGTGTTGGTTCCCTGCTTATTGAGCATGACCCGTCATGTGACCAATTCCTCTAGAAGATCAAGACCGTGGACCTCAGAGACACGCGGTGGGGTTATGGGACTAATGTGTACACCCAAACCATGCTGGAGGGCGACACTATTGCGTTTTCCTCTTCCTTCTGTGTGTCGTAGTGTAGTTTCTGTTACGCCCCGACCCAAAAAACCCATCCAGATCGAGACGTGAGCCATCTAAACCTACTTACATCATCAATTGGCGCACAAATATATAACTGCTAAGAATTTGAACAATTTGGTCCTCAAGTTCATAGAAATTTTTTGACATAATCACCTTTATAATTATGGCACAAGGAACATGTACATTTTACAATTTTACAATCTCAACATCCTCACATTCCTCAACATCTATATCAAAGAATATTACAACATTTCACAAATAGAATTGAATTAATAATCATACAATTCTGTTCTTGGATACATCAAATTATACATCAATTGATTTAAACTGTAAATTAACAATAGAAGAACTCCTTGAAGCTCCAAGTCCTCGATCATCTCGAAATATCGCGCCATATTCTAGAAGAACACCTGAAAGAAGGAACTGGATCGACCTGCATCGCCGATACAGCCCAGGTAGGGTGAGCAATAATGCCCAGTAAGGTTTTACTCTACGTCACACTCAAGGAAGGGGAAACCATAACAGTATTGTCCTTCATCCCAAATCTAAGGTGCTACTGGAGGCTTCACACCTCGTCGATCCAGAATGGGCCCCTAAATAGGCTCACCCTCACCCAAGCGGCGAAACAAGGAGGACGGCCAACACGAGCCCGGACACAGGGTTGGTGCATCGCCGCTGCACTCACCGCCGGAGCTCTCACCGTACACCATCCCTTGTACGGGGACATACGTCATGGATATCGACATCCACACTTAGGCCCTTGGGACAAACAGACAATACGACCTCTATTCCTCAATATCATAATTCAAATGATTATAGTTAGGTTGCAACCTCGATCAACACCAGATCATCACCACACAATCTCGTCCTTGTCCTCAACTAACCAAACCCCGAACCTAGGGCTAGATCTGGGCTACCCGAGAACCCCGGATCGGCGATCGAATCCATCGCCTACCACCTAGCCTTAATGCTTCTAATGCAATCAAGATGCATGCAATCCTCATGCACAGAGATACAGAAATATAAGTATGCAACAATATGATATCACAACATACAGGGCTAGGCGTAGCCTACAGCTTGCCAAAGGATAAACATAGCAAGGGGTCTAAAACAATAAAGATTTATCTAGCAAAGCAATTATAACCAAAACCCAAAAGATCAAAATCCGGCCTTACAACGGCGTCCACAGCCGTCAACCGCAATTTGTACAACGGGATACAACCCCGGCCAAACAATATACAGCAGTTACAAAACCCATTAACTAGGGCACAACCTCGGCCCAGTCAACTATCTAAACATCCCAAGGGGCATAACTCCCTTGGTTCAACCACGAGCCCCACACGCACTTAAGCAAATATAAACTACATAAGCTGATAACACACTACATTTTGAAAGAAAGCTTCTAAGCATGGAAAATCGGCAAAGGAATACACGGAGTATAACACACGGTAAAACCCAATCCTTTAGCCTGAGACTTGGAATTTAAATATACTTGCATGATCCGAATTACAAATACACATTAGGCATACATGCTCATTATAATAATCCAAATCACTTATAATTAATACGCATACTTCACAATCTAATTGCTAATTAGAGGAGGGTTTTGCAACTAACTAATTAGGCCGAAATTGAGGTAATTAAGTATACCAAGATCATCACATTGAACATGTTAATCCTAGAGATCATTAGGAGCATTAACTTCATAATTCCCGAAGAATTAAACACAAGGAAAACATCGAAATCTACAAATTACACATTTTCGGATTGCTACAGTAATCCAAAATTTGAAGCCGTGAAATCTTGTCAACTCGACGTCCAGATGACGTCAAATCTTAAATTAAACTTGGGCAGATATTGATTAACATGTGAAAAATATTTCCTCCAAGAATTGGATCTAATTGATGTCAAATTTCTAATTAATTATCTTACTAATTTCGCAAATCCAGTTTCACAGCAGTTCCGTAGCAAAATCATCAGAATTCGTCTATAAATCCAAAAATTATAAAACTAGTGGCAATTGAAAGTAGATTCGGAGATCTACAAGTCTTATGTTGATGATCAAAGGAGATCATGCACGTACGAGCCAAGATCTAAGCTAGAACAGCTCAGCTCGCAGAAAGAACAGAGCTTCGATAAAATCTAGGAAAAACATGTATAAATCTAGTTTAAATCCAACTAAAAACCACATGGAAGCTAGATCAGATGTTAACCATGCTTGGAGGAACAATCTAACACAAAGAAATCAACAACAAACAAACCAAACCCTAGATCTATCTTAACCCAAAGATAAGGTAGAAACCCTACCTTCACACGCTAATCCACTACTACTCCACCTTGATCCGCTGTCCTCTGTCGACACCGCCGTCTCCAGCTCGTCGGAGAGCTGGTGGAGTCCTCCCATAACCGTTGTCGTCGCCGGAGAAGGAAGAGAAGCTGCGGGAGAAAGAAAGGAACGGAATGAGAACGGGGAAGGTGGCCTTGCCGCTTCCTCCAGGTCGCCGGGGAAGGGACGGGGTGATGAGTGCATGAAAGTGCACTCTGAACAACCTTAAAACCATCTCAATTGCTAGATTATTATCCTTAATCAGCATGTTTATTACTATTTTTATATCTATATGTTGCTTCACATGGTTGTTTGGAAAATGCAGGAAATTGGAGCTAAAAGAAGCTGAAAAGAGTATATGGATCAACTTCAACAATTAATCTGTACCTGTTCATGAAGAATAAGATGATGTGCCATATATGGTTGGAAAGCTCTTGAAGTCTAGATTCTAGGGAATTTTACGGTTCATGATTCCGAGTTTCCTAGAAGAAGTTACGGCAATTTCAGTACCGATGCGCAGTCTGAATGGCAGAAAGGAAAATAAGCTGGAAGTCCGAGCGATCCGCCGATCGATCGGACCTGACAAAATTGTGACAGAACATGCGTTATTTGGCTGAATATGATCCGATCGATCCCTCCTTCGCTCCCATAGGGTCCGATCGATCCGACACCAATGGTCCGATCGATCGGACTCGGAAAAAGTCAAAAACAGTGGATTTTTACTCAACCAATCGATCCAACATACATAATCCGATCGATCGGACTTGGGAATTAAAGGGTGACAGAACGTATGCTTTTTAGAGGAGCAGAGTTCGATCGATCCGTCCATCGATCGAACTCGGGAAGAGCCAGAGACGAAGGATTTTTACGAAATCGATCGATCCGACTCCCTTAGTCCGATCGATCGGACTAAGGGCGTAAATAGAAGATTGGAGATTTCAAGAGACCGATCGATCCAACATCCCGAGAAGGATCGATCGGACTTGCCCAGTGACGAAAATCAACGGTTTTGATTAATCCGAGTTTACTAATTCTTGGACCCTACAAATAGGAAACTTAGGGCTAATCAAAGGGAACTTCTTGGACGTTTTTGGAGGCTCTTTTCTGGGTGTTTCTCAAGGGAAGAAGATGAAGGAATCTCCATCCATGGCCGAGTAATCCGCGGGCATGGCGGATGGATGATCTAGCGAGGATTAGGGTTTCTTTTCCAACGATGGTTCATAGTTTTTAATCTTTATTGTTAAACTCTTCTTATGTATTGGATCTTCACATATTGCTTTGTGGTTAAACATTATTATAAATCCAGTCATGCTTCTTTTATGATATTGTGATCCCATAGTTATCTCCTTCAATTCTCCTACCGAGTCTCGTGAAACCTTTGCTATACATTGCCCGTAGTGACAGCTGGTATTGTATATTCTTAGGGATCTGGTTAGATAAGGTTGGGGCTCTATACCGTGAGATCTTTGCTATGCATTGCCGATTGTGAGAGTTGGTATTGTGTATTCTTAGAGATCCGGTTAGAGTTAGGGCTTTGTCCCGATGAACTTTTGCTGCGCGTTGCCTGTAGTGACAGCTGGTATCGCGTATTCTTAGGTTTGGTTGGATGAGGTTAGAACTATAAAAAGGAAGAACCAATCGTAAGAAGAGACATTTATATATTTTATCAGATTCATAATTCTATATCTTCCGGTTAAGGCGATTGGGATGTGAATCCCTTAACTGAGTACCATATGAACCATTGAGAAGAGAAGAACCTAAATCCGAGTGATGTGATTCCTGAAGCCTAGTCTCATTCAAATCCTGATTTCTTTCGTTAACTTTATCTTACCATTACATCTCCGATCGATTTTCTTAACTTTTTATCGCTCTTGATTGTTTTCAATTTATTGTTATTTGTATTTCTGGATCTTTCCTGCTTGTCTCTCTGTGGGATTCGACCTCTCTTATGTTGTACTGCACCACGACCGCTGTGCGTGACATATTTGAGCGACATCAAAAATTGGCGCCGTTGCCGGGGAGACGGTTCAGAAAAGCGCCAGAATCAGATTACAGTGATTGTAGACACCAAAAGCGGTAACTTCGTTCATTTTCTTGTGTCTTTATTTCTTTATTTTGGTTTTGAATTGTTTTTAGTTGGTTTGCATCTTTTGGATCGTGTGTTTGCTGGTGTATGCCTCGTTATAGAGACGAACTAGGCAGATTTGCTAGACGCCCCGAGGGTGATTCTGAAACTTCTGATAGTGAGACATATATTGCTGATCTCTTTGACGCACAGTCACAAACCTCACATCATACTTTCATTATGGCTGAGCACGAGGAACAACAAGCTCCTAGGAGTTTGCAAGAATATTTGCATCCAACACGCACTGCTACACCTTCATGCATCATGTTTCCACCTAATGCTACACATGTTGACTTTAAACCTGGCATGATTCAGTTGCTTCCTACCTTTCATGGGTTGGAAAATGAAAATCTATATGTGCATATTAGGGAGTTTGAGGAAGTAGTAGCGACCTTCCATGGCCAACCAGGTGCACTAGATATGATCCGACTTAAGTTCTTTCCCTTCTCACTGAAGGATAGAGCAAAGAGTTGGTTATATTCCTTGAGGCCACGATCTATAGGATCTTGGGCTGAAATGACACAGATATAAAGACATGTTGAATTTATGTCCTCATCATGGATATGAAAGTTGGCGTCTTGTTAGTTATTTCTATGATGGTTTAACTGTTAGAGAACGCCAATTTGTTGAGATGATGTGTAATGGTGAATTTTTGCAAAAAGATCCTGACGCAGCTATTGAGTATTTGACAGAGCTTGCTGAGAAAGCTCATACATGGACTGGACCGAATGCAACAGAAAGTACAAACAGGGCCAGACCACCACCGCAGCAACCAGGTGGAGGAATTTATCAATTTCGGGAGGAGGATGCACTCAAGGCAAAAGTGGAGAGTCTAACAAGGGAGCTGGAGCTATTAAAGACCAAAGATATGATGGCAGCCCGAACCTCTCCATACAATGAACCTACAAGGCCGGCTGGGCCATGTGCGATCTGTCAAGGCGCGGACCACCAGATTGATGATTGCCCCACCTATGCTGAGATGAGAGGTGTGTACGACGAGCATTGTAACGCTGTAGGCGGATTCAGGAGGCCATACACTCCCTATTCAGAGACGTATAATCCAGGATGGCGAGAGCATCCAAACTTCAGCTGGAAGTCGAACGCTCCACAGAGCAACGAGCATCATCAACCGCCACCTAATAAGCCTTTTTCTAACCCTCCTTATAATACATCTGGTTTTCCTAGGCCTACATTTAATGATAATTTACAGGAACTAAAATCTATGATTGTGCAGGAATCTAAGGAAAGGAAGGAGGATATTCAAGAGATCAACAGCCAGATCACAAAGTTGATCAACTCTTTGAGCGTGCATGAACGAGGGAAGTTCCCAGCTCAACCTCAACAAACGCAGGTATCTAGTGTTGAGCAAAATAATGTGAAGGAGATGAATGCCATAACTACCAGAAGCGGAAAGACAACAAAAAGCCCTTCCCAAGAGGCCACCGAATCTCCTATTGCTATAGAAGAAGAGGACCGAATTGAGGAGGACCATGTAGAGACCGATCATTCAGATGGCCCTACACCAGGTGACTTTCAGGTACGTGTCCCTTTCCCTCAGGCTTTGAAATCCACTAAATTTACTATGGAGCCCAACAGTGAGATTTTGGAGCATCTTCGGCAGGTTAAGGTAAACCTTCCTCTTTTGCATGTTATTAAGCAAATTCCTACATATGCTAAAGTGATTAAAGATTTATGCACTATGAAGAGACGACATCATGTAAAGAAAACTGCGTTTTTAACAGAGCAGGTTAGTGCATTGCTTCAGCACATGATTCCTCCTAAATATAAGGATCCTGGCTGTCCTACTGTATCTTGTTTCATTGGAGAGCATGAAGTAGGATAAGCTTTATTAGATCTTGGTGCAAGTGTTAATTTGATGCCATATTCTGTTTACTTGCAACTTGGTTTGGGACAGATTAAGTCGACATCTGTGATATTGCAATTGGCAGATAGATCCACGAAAACTCCACGAGGAGTAGTTGAGGATGTGCTTGTTCAAATAGATAAATTTTATTATCCTGTTGATTTCTTAGTCTTGGATACTCAGGCTATAGTAACTGCTGATTCTAGGATTCCCATTATCTTAGGTAGACCGTTTCTTGCTACTGCTAATGCTATAATTAATTGCAGGAATGGCTTAATGAAGTTAACTTTTGGGAATATGACTTTAGAAATTAATGTTTTTAATGTTGCTAAGCAGCCTGATGAGGATGATGAATGCCAACAGACTTACCAGATTGATCTGCTCACTGAAGAGGAGTTTGCTACATCTGAAATTAATTCTCTTGAATTAGATTTGGATGAAAATGTTGATGTTGATGGTATGTGTAAAAATTTGGAACATTGTTCCTTTGCAGGTCCATGGAATCCAAAGTTTGAAGAACTGCCAGAAAAAGGACAGCCACCAACACCATCATCAGTAGAGCCGCCCAAACTGGACCTGAAGCCGCTTCCTCAAGGTTTAAAGCACGCCTATCTTGGTCCAAGTGATACATACCCAGTGATTATTTCTTCAGCATTAACTGCAGAGCAAGGTGAGCAATTACTTAGCATTTTGAATGAGCATAAATCAGCTATTGGATGGAGTATAGCAGATCTGAAAGGTATTAGTCCCTTGATATGTTCCCATATGATTAATCTTGAACAAGGGGCTGTACCTCGCAGGGATCCTCAGCGTAGGTTGAACCCTACAATGAAATTGGTAGTAAAAACTGAAGTGTTGAAATTATTAGATGCAGGGATTATCTACCCCATTGCTGATAGCAAATGGGTGAGCCCTACACAGGTTGTGCCTAAAGAATCTGGTGTCACTGTTGTTAAAAATGAAAGTGGAGACTTTGTCCCCACTAAATTAGTGACAGGATGGCGTATGTGCATAGATTATAGAAAATTGAATGCTGCCACCCGTAAGGATCATTTTCCACTGCCTTTTCTAGATCAGATTTTAGAGAGAGTAGCTGGACATCCTTTTTATTGTTTTCTCGACGGTTATTCTGGATATTATCAGATTGAGATTGCTTTAGAGGATCAGGAAAAAACTACTTTTACATGTCCTTTTGGTACTTATGCTTTCCGTAGAATGCCATTTGGATTGTGTAATGCTCCTGCTACTTTTCAGCGTTGCATGATGAGTATGTTTGCTGATATGATCGAGGAATGTATGGAAGTATATATGGATGACTTGACTATATTTGGTAATACTTTTGATGCATGCTTGCAAAACTTAAAGAGAGTCTTGAGCAGGTGTGAGGAGAAGAACCTTGTGCTTAATTGGGAAAAGTGTCACTTCATGGTGCCTTCAGGCATTGTGTTGGGCCATATTGTCTCTTCCAAAGGCATTGAGGTAGATCCATCAAAAATCGATCTCATCTCAAATCTTCCTGTGCCAAAGACCGTTAAAGATGTTAGATCCTTTCTAGGGCATGCTGGTTTTTACAGGAGATTCATTCAAAATTTTTCCACCATTGCTCGTCCTTTATGTAATCTGTTGATAAAGGATACCCCTTTTGAGTGGACTATTGATTGTCAGAAGGCTTTTCAAGCCTTGATTGATAAATTGACTTCCGCACCTATTGTGCAACCACCCAATTGGAGCCTTCCTTTTGAATTGATGTGTGATGCAAGTGATTTTGCTGTGGGAGCTGTTTTAGGACAGCGAAAAGATGGTAAACCTCATGTTATTCATTATGCTAGCCGAACCTTGAATAATGCACAGATGAATTATTCTACCACTGAGAAAGAACTATTGGCCATAGTCTTTGCATTAGACAAGTTTCGTGCTTATTTGATTGGTTCTCCCATTACTATTTTCACTGATCATGCCGCACTTAAGTACCTTCTCACCAAGAAGGATGCTAAAGCGCGCCTAATTCGTTGGATATTAATCTTACAGGAATTTGATATCTCCATCAAAGATAAAAAGGGCGTGGAGAACGTTGTCGCTGATCACCTATCAAGGCTGATGGTGGAAGTAGCGGAAGATGAGCCACCAATCATGGATGACTTCCCTGATGAGCAACTCTTTTCAGTTGCAAGACTACCCTGGTATGCGCACATTGTTAATTACTTAGCGACAGGTGAGATCCCTTCCTTTTGGAGTGCGCAGGATAAGCGTAGATTTTTTGTTGAGGTAAAGAAATTTTATTGGGATGATCCTTGTCTGTTTAAGTATTGTCCTGACCAGATTATGCGCAGGTGTGTCCCTGATTATGAAATCGAAAGCATCATTACATTCTGTCACTCTCATGCATGTGGAGGCCATTTTTCGATGAAAAAGACTGCTGCTAAAATTCTTCAATGTGGTTTTTACTGGCCTACTATGTTTCGTGACGTTAATATTTTCTGCAAATCCTGTGATAGATGCCTAACACTAGGAGCTTTATCTAGGAGACATATGATGCCTTTGAACCCCATTCAAGCTGTAGAGATTTTTGATTGTTGGGGTATAGACTTTATGGGACCCTTTTCTTCTTCTTTTGGCTATTTATATATATTGTTGGCTGTGGAATATGTGTCTAAGTGGGTGGAGGCTATTGCATGTAGAAATAATGATCATTCCACTGTCATCAAGTTTCTTAAAGAGCATGTTTTGTCTAGATTTGGTACTCCTAGGGTCATTATTAGTGACCAAGGATCCCATTTTTGTAACCGCTCTTTTGAGGCTTTGATGCGCAGGTATGGAGTTACACATAAGATTTTCACTGCTTATCATCCACAGACGAATGGCCAAGCTGAATTAGCCAATAGAGAGATAAAGCAAATCCTGGAGAAGACAGTGAGCCCCAACCGAAAGGACTGGTCCTTGAGGCTATCAGACGCGTTGTGGGCATATCGCACTGCCTACAAGACTACCTTGGGGATGTCGCCGTTTCGCCTTGTTTATGGAAAACCATGTCATCTTCCAGTTGAATTAGAACATAAGGCATATTGGGCTATTAAGTCACTAAATCTTACTTTGGATGCTGCAAGTCAGGAATGAAAACTCCAGCTGTCTGAGCTAGAGGAACTCAGGAACGATGCTTATGAGAGTTCTAGGATTTTCAAGGCAAAGACAAAGGCCTACCATGACAAGAAGATCTTGCGGAAGACGTTTCAAGTCGGACAACAAGCTTATCTGTATGACGCACGACTGCATCTTCATCCTGGGAAGCTGAGATCACGCTGGACAGGCCCCTTCACCATTAGCAGAATATTTGAGAATGGGGCTGTGGAAGTTGAAGACCCAAAGGATGGGAGGCTGTTTACGGTTAATGGACAGCGTTTGAAACAGATTCCAGAGAAAGCGGACCCTGAGGAGCACACCGTTTCTCTCGTAGACCCTGTCTACGAGGGATGATCTTTCTCCTATCTATCATTTCCCTTTTTGATTAGGATAGTTTGTTTTAGTTTGTTTGCATTTGTTTTCATTTGTTTTTGTTTGCTCTCTTATTTCTTAGGATGTTGGACCACCGTTTGCCTTGCTTGAGGAATTCGACCACTATTCTGGAGATGAGAAATTCGGCCACCATGAGGAGCCTTGAGGAGATAATCGATATTCTGTCAAGTGGCCTCGCTCTTATTTCGATTTCCTATTTCTATTTCTGTCATATATGAAAATTCAGCCAACACCCTTCTGCTTATTTACATGATTAGCACACATTGAGGACAATGTGAATTTCAGGTTGGGGGATGTAGGCATGCATGACCTTATGCATGCTACCTTATTGAGTTTAATAGTGTTGACTTGATTATGTTACTAGAAATTGTACATGAGCTGAAATTTTTATGCTTATTATGCATGTTGCTTTCATATGGATTGACCAATACATTGATTGCATGCGTGATAACCTGAACGTATAGCATCATGTGATCCACACATGAACACTTTATGTGCAGTGGTAATTATACTCACTAGAGGAATGAGCATGCTATTGTCCATCGAGACCATGATTTCAACATTAGCTAGTGTTGAGTATTGCATGCAGAAAAAAAAAACAGAAAAAGTTCTGGAGCTTGATAAAGCTGTGCCTAAACAACTATTAAGTGATCTACTGAGTAACCGGGTGTTCTTGCCTCAGGAAGCGGGGAGCTCGCGTAAAAAGGTAGAACCACTTATAGCGAAAAAAAAAAAAAAAACTACTAAGTGTTTTGCTAAGTAACCGGGTCTCTGCGCCTCAAGAAGCGGAGAGTGCTCGCGTAAAAAGGCAAAATGTCTGATAGTTGAAAAGAAAAAAATAGAGAAAGAGCATGCTGTACTTAAAGTGCGAGGGTTGGATGATTGGTCATGATGATAGTAGTGTGTTTGGACTAATGGTGGGTAGAAGTTGCTTCTGCACGTAACATTTATTTGTCACGTCACATGTGTTCTTCTAGATGGTGATTAGCATGTTTTGATGTGTAGAAGTTGATTTCATATGTTGGTAGTATGTGTATGAGTATAAGAAGTTTTCATGCTTTGTACTGTATGAAACACTATTGACTTGATAAGGTAGAATTTTTATCATGCTTGTCTACATCCTTGAACCGTTAGTGTGCTTAATTATATTCTATGCGCTTTGAATTGCTAGAGACTAGCAATAAGCTAGTTGGGGGGTGTGATGAGTGCATGAAAGTGCACTCTGAACAACCTTAAAACCATCTCAATTGCTAGATTATTATCCTTAATCAGCATCTTTATTACTATTTTTATATCTATATGTTGCTTCACATGGTTGTTTGGAAAATGCAGGAAATTGGAGCTAAAAGAAGCTGAAAAGAGTATATGGATCAAATTCAACAATTAATCTGTACCTGCTCATGAAGAATCAGATGATGTGCCATATATGGTTGGAAAGCTCTTGAAGTCTAGATTCTGGGGAATTTTACGGTTCGTGATTCCGAGTTTCCTAGAAGAAGTTACGGCAATTTCAGTACCGATGCGCAGTCTGAATGGCAGAAAGGAAAATAAGCTGGAAGTCCGAGCGATCCGCCGATCGATCGGACCTGACAAAATTGTGACAGAACATGCGTTATTTGGCTGAATATGATCCGATCGATCCCTCCTTCGCTCCCATAGGGTCCGATCGATCCGACACCAATGGTCCGATCGATCGGACTCGGAAAAAGTCAAAAACAGCGGATTTTTACTCAACCAATCGATCCAACATACATAATCCGATCGATCGGACTTGGGAATTAAAGGGTGACAGAACGTATGCTTTTTAGAGGAGTAGAGTTCGATCGATCCGTCCATCGATCGAACTCGGGAAGAGCCAGAGACGAAGGATTTTTACGAAATCGATCGATCCGACTCCCTTAGTCCGATCGATCGGACTCGGGCGTAAATAGAAGATTAGAGATTTCAAGAGACCGATCGATCCAACATCCCGAGAAGGATCGATCGGACTTGCCCAGTGACGAAAATCAACGGTTTTGATTAATCCGAGTTTACTAATTCTTGGACCCTATAAATAGGAAACTTAGGGCTAATCAAAGGGGACTTCTTGGACGTTTTTGGAGGCTCTTTTCTGGGTGTTTCTCAAGGGAAGAAGATGAAAGAATCTCCATCCATGGCCGAGTAATCCGCGGGCATGGCGGACGGATGATCTAGCGAGGATTAGGGTTTCTTCTCCAACGATGGTTCATAGTTTTTAATTTTTATTGTTAAACTCTTCTTATGTATTGGATCTTCACAGATTGCTTTGTGGTTAAACATTATTATAAATCCAGTCATGCTTCTTTTATGATATTGTGATCCCATAGTTATCTCCTTCAATTCTCCTATCGAGTCTCGTGAAACCTTTGCTATACATTGCCCGTAGTGACAGCTGGTATTGTATATTCTTAGGGATCTGGTTAGATAAGGTTGGGGCTCTATACCGTGAAATCTTTGCTATGCATTGCCGATTGTGAGAGTTGGTATTGTGTATTCTTAGAGATCCGGTTAGAGTTAGGGCTTTGTCCCGATGAACTTTTGCTGCGCGTTGCCTGTAGTGACAGCCGGTATCGCGTATTCTTAGGTTTGGTTGGATGAGGTTAGAACTATAAAAAGGAAGAACCAATCGTAAGAAGAGACATTTATATATTTTATCATATTCATAATTCTATATCTTCCGGTTAAGGCGATTGGGATGTGAATCCCTTAACTGAGTACCATATGAACCATTGAGAAGAGAAGAACCTAAATCCGAGTGATGTGATTCCTGAAGCCTAGCCTCATTCAAATCCTGATTTCTTTCGTTAACTTTATCTTACCATTACATCTCCGATCTATTTTCTTAACTTTTTATCGCTCTTGATTGTTTTCAATTTATTGTTATTTGTATTTCTGGATCTTTCCTGCTTGTCTCTCTGTGGGATTCGACCTCTCTTATGCTGTACTGCACCACGACCGCTGTGCGTGACACATTTGAGCGACATCACAGGGTTGCCACGGGAGAGAGAAAGGGGAGGAAGGAGAAAGGCATCGGGTATGGGGAAAGCAGGGAAGGAAGACAAGGAAAAGAAAAAGAAAGGAAAAGAAAGAGAGAGAGAAAAGGGTTAAGCCACTTATGTGGCTTAGCCGATTCAGACGAGCCAACTGATCAGACTGAAGCTGATTTGGTTCCAATTCACAATCTCGTCGCAATCTCGTCCGGATCTGATGATCACGAACGCTCCTACTGAATTTAAACAATCACATACATCAATCAAGGTTGTGTGTACACTACGCGGGTGTGAAACCGACCGCCAAGGCGCAATTTACCAAATTGCCCTTGGGTCCAAAAACAGCGATCCGATCAACCGATCGCAAAGAAAGGCTAACCAAGCCAGACCCTCGACCTAACGCGGTCGGACCGGGTCGAATGAACGGGTCCTCACAGTTTCCCTGTTGAGCTTAGTTGCTCATTCCTATCCGGGATGTGTTTTGCAGGTGCAGGAGTTAGTTCCTCTTCGGTGGCCCCTACCGGGCAGTTGGTTAGCGTTGTGGCAAAGCCTGGTGGAGTTTGAGGAGTGGTGATCTGTCTTTCCCAGAACACTTGTATAGTTAGCCTCCTACAGAAGAGTATAAATATTTGTACTTGATATTTCCCTCTTCGAGGTTTTGTATATTGCTTTGGGATTTGATATCTTTGAAATTGTGGTTTCTTAAATCTTTAATTTGTAATCGAGGGTGTTTGATGAATTGTTTAGGAAGACCATTAGGTTTGAGGGAACCCTCGCCAAAATTTTCCACTGTTTGCTAGGTTCTGGTTCGCGTCGCCTGGCCCGGTTGGGCTTTCGTGGGTCGGGGCGCGACATAGTCGGCCTCTGGAGCACAATCAACTGTCTACTAATGTCGGCCAGCTACCATCTACGCGCCTCGTATCAACTGAGGTAAGAATCTCTGTCGACTCTGTATCGTCGTCTCTCCACGTCGTCATGACTCTGGTTCAGACTATCGAGGTAGGGCTGCCTCGGCCCCCACCTTGTCGGGCATCTACTCTCTGCCAAACCTGACTAATCCTCAGTACAGAGGTTCTTTCAGGAGCACTTTGTCACCAATTGAAAGCCTCAAAAGGTCAACGCCTCTGATTTGAACAGCTCTCTGTCTGCTCTGTCACATCATGACTCTCTATCTGATCCGTGCCAACCTCTTTGACGACTGTCTGGTCATGTCTGGACAAGTAAGAGAAGCCTCTCCAACCTCTATCCAACCCACTAGCAAGCGGTTGCAATAGTCTTGGAGTCCGTCTATACTCTGCCTTCACCTTCAGTCGAGTGAGGAATCTGGAAACAACCTATGGGACAGATTTCATCATCCCGTACCACCAGAACTGTTGGCGTAGATCGTGGTACACCTTGGTGTTCCAGGGATGAATTGTAGAGTTGGAATGATGAAACTCCCGAAGGGTATCCTCTCTCGAGGCTGGTTACGCCGGATCTGCACACTGCTTTTGAAGCGCAACATGCCATCTGCTAAAGGTTGTCCAGCCCGCAATCACATGCTAGGTACCAACCGTAGCAAGGATCTCCACGAGCTTCAGATATCTACCCTGGGTTTCTATCTCTCTAGCCATAAGAGTTGGGAAGCTGTGAACAACAAAGAGGAAGTCATCTGACATCTGGTCCTCGAAACTCGGTCCAACTAAATATCTGCCTCTAAAAAATTGACAAATCCACTAAGGCTGCTCCAGCCTCTCTAGCAACTACTGATGGTTAGCACCCTTAAAGGCATTGACGTAGTGACTTTAAGACAAAGATATCCGACCACCTGGTCACTCTGGTAAACAGTCTTGTGGTCCTGGAGATGCCTCTGTTGAATCTCAAATACCGTCTTCGACCTCTGCCGTCGCAAATCTACCTCGACCTTAGCTGAATCAACTAATTTGCTTGCTACTGACACAGCCTGTCCGCCGAATCCTGTCTCTGAAACCTTGCACTGGGAGCCAAATAACATCGATGCTCCCAAGGCAGCTGCGATGCGAACCCCAATTGTTGCTCATGCTCCTCCTCAATGCGTGAGTAGATATGGTGTTGTCGACGAATGCTACTGCCAACTAATCATGGTATGGCCTAGTCATGAAAGTTGTTTTCGAGATGTTGCAATCCCAAACTCTCAGTGGGTGTAGTCAACGCGAAGGCCAATCTCTGAACTAGTCGATGAATCCCTCAGCTGCTAACACGTCATCGATGTAATCTAGCGGGCACGTACTCTTTGCTGCAACACTGTCTAGTTCCCTGAAGCCTATTCATGTATGGAGAGAACCATCAACAAGGAAAACTGGAACACACTCTGAGGCAACACACTTGGGCGAACGAAGTCCCGAGCTACCGACTCGGCTGACTGAGTCCTCGACTCTCCCTATGCTGCTTGAATCCATATCCAAACTCGTAACGCTGAAAGCAACCAAAAGGAAACTCGATATCGAACTCGGTGTCCCACGAAGGCGACAACCAGAAAGCTCCTCAGCAAAGACAGCTTCACAACCAAAAGAAAGACACGAGGGAAAAGTGCTCTCCCGAGCACCCTTGAAAGCTAAGGGGAAGGGTTCACCACGAACTGGTCAACAGGGCCCAGCTCTTGACAACCAGAAGGATCGCCAACCCGTAACCTTCAACGAGAGTGAAACAACGATGTCAGGTAAACCCACAATACCTTCCCAAAGTCAAAGAAGCACAACTCAGTACGCCGCCAAACGATGTAGCCAAGAAAGCCGTCGAACCCCAATGTGCACCACACATGGGCGACGGACATGTAGAGGTTCCCAACCTCTAGCAAATGCCCCGACAAGAGCAACCAACCCAAGCTATTATCCCAAATGGTGGCAACTCCCAAAGCCACACTCGACACCGGTCCTAAGCCAACATGGCTACACGGGGATGACTCACGAGGTGAAACCCAAAGCCACAAGTAATTTCAAGCTATGGGAAGCTCCGAAAGCTGACGGCTGATGCTAAAAGTCGAAGCTGGCGGCTCTGAAACTGGCTGTTGCTGAAGCAACTCTCTCATTAGGTGTGTGCGAACCGTAGGCTTTACCAGTCGCCGCACCGTCTCCAGCAAGCCTTTACAAGGAATCTGAACTCCACGCCTGCCCTAGGTACATGCCTCATCTGAGGTACTAGCCCACACCGTGGGTCACGCCCGACTGCTCTATGGTAAGCAGGTCACGCCCCCCGCAACCAGCACCGTCGGTGAAAAGGCTTCCGGAGGCTAGTACTCGAGCACTTGGTGGGATGCCTCTCAGTATGATGGCCTAGGCTACCTCTAACAAGACTGGCACGACGCTACTACTGAAATAGAATCCATTGAAGCTAAAACCTCTGAACTCTACCAACGGCTACTGTGAAGACCTATATGAAAATACCACTCTTCGTAGGTTATCGCTCACAAACGTCGTCGCTAAAACGTTGTAAACTCAATCAAATATTAAATTTATAATCCTTATTCAATCACTACACTACTAGGTAGAAATAGCGGTGAAGTCGGGAGTCGATCCATAGGGAAAACGTTAGAAACTGAAATCAATTCTCGAAACCCTAAAACTAAGGAAAAAAATCAAAAATAGAATAGAGTTATTTAAACTAATAAATAAAAGAGATAAAAGGCTGATCAATTTGAATCAATGGATAAGTGACTTAGGAATTACTCAATCCGTCCTAGTTTCACCTTCAATATTCTCTAGTTATCCTCTTGTTCTCTTCTCTCAACATTATGGATTATATGACTACAAGCTCACATGAATCCCTGAAATAAGATTTATGTTTCTAACGGCATAGCCTATCTTTCTTGGCATAGATTGTCTTCGGTCTTACGATTACTTTAAGTTATACTACTCCTAATGACCTTGGCACAACCTATCCTAGCTTAGCATAGCCTATCTCACTAGCAAACCATAAATCACATGAAAACCATCCTATGAATCTCTATAATCAATCACAGAAATCATGTAGGACTGAAAATACGTCAAGGAACTCTGTTCCCTCAACTCTATTAACAATATAAAGCAAATTCATAGAATCATGTCTTGAGGAGAATACAAGATTCAAACCAAAGAAGATAGAATACTATGCTAGGGTTTCATTAATAATCCTAGGGTTAATAACACTTTGCTCCCTTCTAGTTTCACAATATGTCAATTTACCCCCTATAGTTTAAAACATGACAAAATGCACCCTTAAGTTTTCAAGGTGGTCGTTTTACACCCAAAGCTCAAACGACGTTGGCCTGGCTGATGGCAAACCGAGTAAATAGGTCATGTGCAACGCACGTGACCCCCTTTTACCGGTTTTGCCCGGTTAAGCTTCATTTGCACCCCGCGAGTAAGATGGGAGATTTGTCTAAGGTTTCATCGCCCTTATCGCCGGAGTGAATCCGACTTCCACCACCGCTTCTTCGCCGGAGAGTCATCGTCGTCGACGAGGCTAACATATGTTAGGTAAGTTTCCTCTCCTTTTGCCCTCTATTTCGGGTTTCTTTATCACCTCCTTATCTCGGGTTTAGCCCGTCTCCTCCCAAAGGAGGTGGATCTGATGCTTGTATGATGAGCCCATCTACCAAAGGAGCATGACTTGTTACATTTTATACATGGATGACCTACATTTGCTGACCTTGAATGATGCGCACCTACCTGCTATTTTTACATATGTTTGTAGTGGTCCCCGTGATGTTTACATATCTTTCGTGTTATACCCTTTAATCTTCTTAAATAACCTAAATTTGCTGACTTTGAATTTTTATAGTGGTTCCCGTGATGTTTACATATGTTTCATGTTATTTAATCTTCTGAAATAACCTAGATTTGCTGATTTTGGATGATGGACTGCTTGTGGACCACATGTTCCATGTAAAGTTGTGGTCCCAGTGATGTTTTTTTCCTCTCATGGTTTACTTTAAACTCACATGATGATGTGCACATTGTTTAATCCGTCCACTAAGCTCGATGCCAATGTTATTTAGTGATTAATTGCATGTGCTCCAATGTTATTTAGTCATCCTGCATGTGCTCCATGTCATGTCCTCTATTGAATTGCTTACACACAATTTGTTCCATGTAGGATGGACTTCACACTCAATTTACACCATGGGGGACATTTCCAACAAAGTCTTTTAGGCCCTTCACTAGTCTATGTGGGAGGTAAAGTGGATTACTTTAACCACTGTGATCCTGACACTATGGGGTACATGGATATGGAAGACATGGTGGAGAAACTAAATTACCCCACTTTTAAGAAGTTGTGGTATTTGATCCCAAATGCTGATCTCACAAAGGATAATTTGAGAGACTTGATGACTGATCACCATGTGCTTGATATGGGACCACTAGGCTTAGAAGCTGGGTATGTTGATGTCTATGTTGAACACATCATGAATCAGCCAGAAGAAATTCCAGTCCTCACTGGTCCTGAGGTGATAGAAGATGAGGTTGTGCATCTTGAAGATGAGGCTGTGCATCTTGAAGAGGATGAGGCTGTGCATCTTGAAGAGGATGAGGTTGTGCATGAGGATGAGGCTGTGCATCTTGCAGATGGTATGCTTAGGAAGGGCAAAGGCAAAGCTGTTGTTGCTGATGTTGAAGAATATGTTGCTACTGACTTGGATTCCTCAGACACTAGTACATATGAGCCAATGGAGGACACTACAGATGAAGATGATGATTTGATTTATGAGGCATTCACAGATGCCAGTTTCCAGACTTTTGATGAGCCTATTGGGGGAGGTGAACCTGGAGAGGTAGAAGGGACATGCTATGTGTCAGATGAGTTATTAGATGACGAGCTCAGGAGTCTCCCAGTAGATTCAGATGAAGAACAAACTGTGAAGTACCCTGTGTACAGAGAAGGGAGAATAGGAGACTCTGATTGCCTTTTTGTACTAGGCATGTTTTTTTCCACGGCAGAAAATTTCAAAGAAGCCATAAAAGATTATGGTGTGATGGGTGGCCATAACTTGGAATTCAAGAAAATTGAAAGTGAAAGGATGACAGTTGTGTGTGACAAAGGAGAGTGCCCTTGGAGGATACATGCATCCTTGGTACATAGGTCAGATGCATTTCAAGTGAAAACCTTCAGAAACGAGCAAACATGTTGTAGACAACACACCAACAGGTTTGTAAAGGCTGGTTGGCTGGCCAAGAGGTATAAGGATGAGTTTAAACTTGATCCAAACATGAAGCTTAGCAGCTTTCAGGATAGGTGTAAGAAATGCTGGGAATATGGGCATAACAAAAGAAGCTGCAAAAAACCTCCTAAACCTAAACCTGTGGAGAGGATCAATGCTACAACCACAGATGAAACTTCTGAGGATAATGCTATAGTCACTATTGGTTCAGCAACAATGGCAGCAACTGGCTCTGGGAGAGGTGTTGGTGTTGGGAGAGGGAGAGGAGGAGGGTTCACAACTGGGAGAGGTGCTGGTGTTGGGAGAGGGAGAGGAGGAGGGGTGAGAACTGGAGGAGGAGTTGGTGTTGGGAGAGGGAGGGGAGGAGGGGTGAGGAATCAATGCAGTCAGCATGGAGGCAATGGCCAAAACTGAAAATGTTTAGGACTACTAATGAGACTTTGAATTTTGATCATGTATGGTTTTTGTTATTAGCTATTTTGTGGTTCTGTAAAACACTGTTTATGTGTGACAATGTAAGTATTTTGTGGTTCTGTAAAACAGTGTTTATGTGTGTATGTAGTTTCTGGTTCTGTAAAACTTTGATCATATTGATAATGAGATGTGAAACATCAAATTTTGACACTATAGAGGTGTAAACAAAACAGGGGTTATATAACTGCTTACATAGACTATCATACAGAACAGGGGTTATATGCAAGTACTTACATTGTGTTCACACAAAACAGGGGTTATATACAACTGTTTACATTGCCATTATATTGACATTGGTTACAAAATTGCTTACCAAGTGTTCATACAATACAAAACAGGGGTTATACAACAGAAGTGTTCAACATCAAACATTGACCTGACTCCATACAACTGCTCCATACAAAACATTGGGCTTACATCAACATTGGTTACACAATAACTTACACCAACATTGGTTACACAATAAGTTTACATAAGACAATGGAATACTAGGTGAATTGCTATTATCCATGACAACATCAAACCAATCAAATATGCCCTGACTCTAGATTTCAATTGCCTATTCTGCACCTCAAGCATGCCAATTATTTTGTCTTTATCATCATTGAAATTCTTCATAACTTGCAGATCTGCCATTGCCTTATCGTGACAAGAATCCAACCGTGCCTCCAGTTTATGCACCTTATCCCTCAATTCGTTGATAACAATATCTTTGTTGGGCTCACATGCCTCTTCATCAACCCATAGGAAAAAATTGCAACTTCCATGACCCTACAGAAAGAATGAAAGGATCAATTGAGTACCAGATCCCTGTAACCCTCCTATCAAATGCTCAATGTATATCAAGTTACCTGATGGGTTGCACAACCTAGGAATTTCCTTCCAGGATTCTGCTGCGTCCGTGAAATCCTCAATTTGGCCTTCACTCCGCATTGGCATTTGTAATCCTCCCCCTTCGAGGAGGCGATGGAACCCCCACTGAGGTGGGTACTTCCCTCTGTGGGTGACTTCTCCGACATGTAGCTAATCACCAAAATGTAGATTGAACCCAAGCCAAGGGAAAAAACCTAAACACCTAACGGACCTTAAGGGGGAATAGGAAAAACCCTAACTGACCTGTGTCGTTGATGGCGAAGAAGCGGTGGAGGGTTCCCTCACGGCGATTAGAGGGTTGACACCAACGACGATGACTCTCCGACGAAGAAGCGGTGGTGGAGGTCGGTTTCACTCCGGCGATTAGGGCGGGGGACATGGGTATATAAATCCAGTTGGGGTGAATAGGTTCAGCCACTCGACGGTAACCGGGCAAAACCGGTAAAAGGGGGTCACGTGCGTTGCACGTGACCTATTTACTCGGTTTGCCGTCAGCTAGGCAAACGCCGTTTGAGCTTTGGGTGTAAAACGACCACCTTGAAAACTTAAGGGTGCGTTTTGTCACGTTTTAAACTATAGGGGGTAAATTGACATATTGTGAAACTAGAACAGAGTAAAGTGTTATTAACCCATAATCCTAAATACAATAACTAGCAACTCATCTTTTGGATGAAAGCCATCGGGTTGGAATAGGAAGCTTTCACCATCCACATCCTCTCCGTCTTCTTCTTCCTCCTCCAAAGATTGTCAAAAAGATGAGAAATTCGGCTGGAAAAGGCCTTTTAAATAGGGAAACCCTAAACTCAGACTTAATAGTCCTATCTAGACTTAAACTTTGACTTTCCTCTTTTCGTATTTCAACTCCTATTCAGGATTCTGACTTTAACTCAATTCTGGCGCTGATTGGCTTGGAATCTGAAAACGTCTTCAACAGGAAAGTTTTAGATCTTCAAGTCTTCTGTCATATCCCGAAGATTTAATAATATTTAGACTTATAGGAAATATTTGATGAATATTCTTCTGAATATTGTAGCTTTTGAAGTCTTCTATCATGTACTAAAGTTCCAGAATATTTGGCTTATAAAGAATTTCTGAAGAATATTCTCCTGACTGGCGACGAAACCGTCTTTATCATATAAATTCATCTTTTTAGCTGAATTCCTTGTATTTCTTCTCATATCATGATTAAATCTGAAATCAACTAACAAACAATTAAATACAACTACTCTAGGCCTAACAAAGGTAATTTAAGCGGTTTAATTATGAATATTTAGTGACTTATCACACCCCCCAACTTACACTTTGCTAGTCCTCGAGCAAAGAAAAGATAAAAAGAAAGCAGTAAATCTAACTAACCACTTTCGTAGGTCTTACGATTGCACTTAGCATGTGCAACAAGCCTTTAAACCCCTGGGTTAGCCCAGTGGAGGAGTTATAGTCTCCTGAGGGTTTTTAGGGATGACACTCACAAACATCTGTACATTCCCTTGAATATATCATTAGAAATCAATCTCAATAGTCACCAACCCTAATGCATGTAATAGAACTAATATCCATAAATATACCCTTCAACTCATAGTCGCATAAAAACGTAGTAAATCAAAACATGTCATAATATATTTTCAACACTTTAACATATTCAGTCATGATTAAAAATAACTTTAACACTCATGTGTGTGAATGGGGTTCCACATGCTTCAGAGTCTCAATTATATCTAAACACTTCAACTATTCAAGATCACAATCCTATCCAAGCACATATCTTCCACTTATCACATAGTAATATCTGGTTTTTTTTTTTTTCGTAGTAATTTCAACTGTTTTACGCGAACACCACGCTGGTTAGACACACTGCCCGGTTACTAAGTTGAAAATCCATTTTTTTCTTCTTTTGTTTTAGGAAATTCAACCGTTTTACGCGAACACCATGCTAGTTAGCCACACCACCCAGTTACTAAGTTGAAAATCCTTTTTTTCTCTTATTTTTTTTCACATACTCAGATAATTGCATGTGTTCATGTATTTTCCGTGTCATGATATAGATTTGTAAATCTATCCTAATATCATGCTTAGAATCTAATATCAACCCCTTAACATGTGAAAGTGAAGATGTGCATTAGGATATGTCGAGCTATCCTTAAATCATAGTAAAAGTGTTAAAGTATAGAAATAATATCATGCATAGCCAAAATTTACTATTTCTTATATGGCATACAAGTCTCAAAATAATTCATAAGATAAATTTCTAAAACATGCACCTTTGTCAAATCATATCATAATTTCATTCTTTTGACATAATTCAAGGGATGTGTAATATTTGGTTACCATAAAAATAATAAGCATGAATTCCAAGAATTCTACCCCCCAACTTAAATGTAATTGTCTCCAATTACACTAAGTCATAAAAATAAATCAAAGGATAAAGGGTAGAGATAACCATAATGAATGCTTCAGAAATAGATTTCTCTCTCTTCCAATTTTAGTTTAGGCCCCACCATCATTGAATAAATACTTCCCTCCCCACCATACCCTGTCACAAAAATATATACCTTTCCAAAAAGATCAAATATAACTAATAAAAGTCCAAAAAGGTATTAGAATCATGAAAAATTTCGGCAGAGTCTCCTTTGTATTTTCATGATATATCAATCCTGTACAAGCATTCATCCCGCAAAGAAAATAGAAAATGCATAGGCAGAAGTAAAGGAGATACCATCGTCATCATCTTCTCATATCAGCATAGCATCAAGTACAACTAACATCCAAAATATCCAAAAAGGTCCCAGATCAATAGCTAATCTTCATTAGAATTCCTAAAATCAAGCGGTCTCACAGAAGTAGAGGTGTGGGCCTGCTAAGATGGCCAATCAAGCAAAGCCATGGCAAACCTCTGTCGTCAAGTTGTCAATCGCGGAGTCAACTACTACTGTAAGTCCAAAAATCAACCCTAGAGGCAGGTCCGGACTGGTCAAGGCAGTGGAACACTACATCGCAAAGGACTCGTAGACTCTGATCATGTGTCCCTACTAAAGACTACTAGTCCTAGGATTTGATGAAAAATAGCAAATAACAAGCTAGGATGTGGTAGAAGAGAGCTGGATAGGCTACAGTACTTGAGTGCGGCTCTGATCGAAAGTCTAAACCGTCCAATTAAAAGTCAGAGGTTTGTAGCATCTGGATCGTGACTGGTGGCAATCGGATGGCTGAAAACATGCTGGCAGCGGATCGACGGTGAAACCTCGTCACTGGAGGACAAGGAAGGTATAGGAAGAATCGTTGTGGCCTAAGGAGTCCTCCAATGTAGTCTGATCGAAGAATTGGGGCTTCTAGGCGGCAGATTCGAGATGGTCACAGTGGTGGGTTCGTCGGAGTTGGGTTCCGATGATCCAGGCTGTAATTGAGGTAGAGGATGGTAGAGGGAGGATCGTGATAGCCTAAAGAAGATTTAAGTGGTGGTTCAGGGCTGCGGGAGGTCGTGGAATCGAGGAGATTGGAGATGGCCGGCAAAAGCAGGGCTCACCGGCGTCGGAAGAGAGGGTTCTGAGGAAATAAGAGACCGTGGATGAAGATTTAAGAGGATGGCGGAGGTTTTGGTGAAGGTTTGGAGGGTTGGGGGTGGCCGGAGAGGTGGCGATGGGCGGCAATGGGTAACGGCTCGGGGACAAGCCGGTGAAGCCGATCGAGCCGGGACGATGAGGAACAGTGGGGGAGGAGAGAGAAAATCCAGCGAAAAAATGGGAAGAAGGTGGAGAAAAAACAAAATCCAGGAAAATATGGGGAAATCCTAAAAATCAGGAGAAAAATCGTAAAAATGAAATGAAATTCTAAAAACTAAGGAAAAATCCTAAAAACTGGGTTGCCTCACAGAAAGCGCTTAAGTTTACGTCTTTCGTTAGATGCTCCCGAAACAAGATTTATGAGGCCGATGGTTCCATGTGAAGAAATACATGGCCCGAATCATGGTGAAGGTATGCAGACATGATTAATCAAAGAATAAAAAGAAGTCCTTAGCAAATAAAATATGCATAGAACTAGAAAATTTGATACGATCTTTGAGGAATGGACGATAGGAATTGGCATGGTCTTCACTCACAACAAGGTTCTCGTCCTCACAAAGGTCAACTAATGGGGATGATATTAAAGGTAGAATCTCAAACTGAGGCTCTAGATAAGGAATATTGCTAACACTCTCATCCTCATTATGTTCATCACTAATATGCACATCATCATCATTCAACTCATCATGTAGAAATTCAACTTGAGGTTCCTTATAGGAGGTCTCACTAATATGCTCATCCTCATTTTGATCAGTGTAAATAGGTATATTATCATCATGAACAACCGACAATTTAGCATAACAACCGTCATCATCACTATCATCAAAAAAACTTGCTTCATAAGAATGACTGAAATACATATAAGGCCCAGAATGTACAACCGGATAACATTCATCAACATCATCAACATCATCAACTGTATCATCCAGAGTTGGCAAAACAGTATTTTCAGCAGCTGGCAAAACATTATCAATAGCATCATGAACTAGCAACGTATCACAAGCATTATAGCATGCATCAACATCATTAGAAAGATAAGCATCATGATCATTGTCATCATAAACAAGAGGCATAGAATCATATCCATCCACTATATCATCAAAAGAGTGACTTACGTTAGCTAGTTGTCTGGCCGGGACTTCTAGTTTGTCTATCAATTGTGAGTTTTTAACTTGATCAATTATAAATGGTTCTTGTTGTATTTGTGACTGATCAGTGATGGGGTTCTCAATTTTGTCACATTCCCTAGAAAGTTTATCCTCAACCAAGGATTTACGAAATTCTACTAAGGAATTATTAATTTCTTCCATTACCTTAAGAATATCATCTAGAGTTGGCTCTTGTTGTGCTTGTGTTGCAGGGTGAACAGGTGGCTCATACCAGTATTGTTGCGGTGGTTGTGCTAGAAAAGGATATGGCGGTGCGAAATTAGGTGCAAAATCTTGGGCCGGTGGTTCTATGTTCCATGGTTGAATGTTAGGAGGCTGGTAACCTTGAAATTGCCAACTAGGGTATGTATGATCTCTAAAATTCGGATTA
This sequence comes from Narthecium ossifragum, assembly GCA_963920575.1. Lineage (NCBI taxonomy): Eukaryota > Viridiplantae > Streptophyta > Magnoliopsida > Dioscoreales > Nartheciaceae > Narthecium > Narthecium ossifragum. The sequence continues at coordinate 12,292,671 of OY986968.1, forward strand.
TAAGGGTATGAATGTGAATTATATGTCGGATTAGAGAAACCATATGTGTCATTATTGTAAGTGGGTCCATAACCCAAAGGAAAATCATCATTGGACATGGCACCCGTTGGCATATAAAAATTAGCCATGCATGCAAGATCACATAAATAAGGACCACACCAAAGATAAGAAATACAAACAGTGGGCTGGTCAAGGAGACGACTGTCGCTGATTCGTGCTTTTGTGCGACTTGTAGAAGTGTCTCAAACAACTAGATAAAATAACTTGGAGTTTAGAACAAACTTACCTGACTACACAGTCCCGATCGGTCGCTCCCGTGTCCGACCGATCGCTCTTGGCGATGGGCTGCAGGTCCAACTCCGAGAAAATCAAATTTAGTAGCTGTAAAAATCAGAAAAATTGTCAGAAATTCCTAAAAAGTGTAAAATAAAGAAAGGGAGAAATAATAAAGATAAAAATCTAACGAAGCAAAGAAAACGAGTTAAGAGAAAATGAATTAGTTAACCGTCGAAATCCCCGGCAACGACGCCAAAAATTGATCGCTCACAAACGTCGTCGTTAAAACGTTGTAAACTCAATCAAATATTAAATTTATAATCATTATATAATCACTACACTATTAGGTAGAAATAGCGGTGAAGTCGAGAGTCGATCCACAGGGAAAACGTTGGAAACTGAAATCAATTCTCGAAACCCTAAAACTAAGGAAAAGAATCAAAGATAGAATAGAGTTATCTAAACTAATAAATAAAAGAGATAAAAGGTTGATCAATTTGAATCAATGGATAAGTGACTTAGAAATTACTCAATCCGCCCAAGTTTCGCCTTCAATATTCTCTAGTTATCCTCTTGTTCTCTTCTATCAACAATATGGATCATATGGCTAAAAGCTCACATGAATCCCTAAAATAAGATTTATATTCCTAACAGCATAGCCTATTTTTATTGGCATAGATTGTCTTCGGTCCTACGATTACTTTAAGTTATATTACTCCTAATAACCTTGGCACAACCTATCCTCGCTTAGCATAGTCTATCTCACTAGCAAACCATAAATCACATGAAAACCATATAATGAATCTCTACAATCAATCACAGAAATCATGTAGGACTGAAAATACGTCAGGTAACTCTGTTCCCTCAACTCTATTAACAATAAAAAGCAAATTCATAGGATCATGTCTTGAGGAGAATACAAGATTCAAACCAAAGAAGATAGAAAACTATGCTAGGGTTTCATGAATAATCCTAAATACAATAACTAGCAACTCATCTTTTGGATGCAAGCCATCGGGTTGGAATAGGAAGCTGTCACCATCCACATCCTCTCCGTCTTCTTCTTCCTCCTCTTCCAAAGATTGTCAAAAAGATGAGAAATTCGTCTGGAAAAGGCCTTTTAAATAGGGAAACCCTAAACTTAGACTTAAGAGTAATATCTAGACTTAAACTTTGACTTTCCTCTTTTCGTATTTCAACTCCTATTCAGGATTCCGACTTTAACTCAATTCTGGCGCTAATTAGCTTGGAATCTGAGAACGTCTTCAACAGGAAAGTTTTAGATCTTCAAGTCTTCTATCATATCCCGAAGATTATATAATATTTAAACTTATAGGGAATATTTGACGAATATTCTTCTGAATATCGACAGACCAGTTTTCCAACAGCTATGTATCTTGATCTTCTTCAAAACTAGAATCAATCCATCAGGAATCGCGCAACGTGTCCAACATGAACATTGTAGCTTTTGAAGTCTTCTATCACGTACTAAATTTCCAGAATAGTTGGACTTATAACGAATTTCTGAAGAATATTCTCCTGACATGCGACGAAACCGTCTTTATCATATACTTTCATCTTTTTAGCTGAATTCCTTGTATTTCTTCTCATATCATGATTAAATCTGAAATCAACTAACAAACAATTAAATACAACTACTCTAGGCCTAACTAAGGTAATTTAAGGGGTTTAATTATGAATGTTTAGTGACTCATCAGTAGGAAGTTCTTAGCAAAAATCCTAAATAATTATATCTAACCCTATTAATTATAAATAGGGATCTTATAACCTAAACCCCTTCCTTCGCTTCTTTTCTCCAGCCGCCGAACCTTAGTGAGAGAGAGACGCTCAACGCCCGTGACGGCCGCCGCCGAGATCATCGTCGCCGGCCGGGAAACGCTTCGCCATCAGAAGAGGAAGCAGAGAGGTTGTAGTTGTTTGCATTTGGTGGTTTGGAGTTGTTGTAGCTTGTTTTTTATGCTGTCTGAGGTAGGTGACTACACATGATGCTAGATTGAATTATGATTCTTGCTTGATCAATTCCTTGATGGAAGTTTATGCATGTCCGTTTTGTGCAAACTGTGACTATGTATCGAATCGATTACAAATTGTGCTATGTCTCTGCTACATGTCTCTTACTTAGTGATGCAACCCCTTTATGGTTGACATGTCATTCTTGTATCCTATGCTTCTATGTTGAGGTAATGCATTACATAATGTTGAATTGGTATGTGTATGCATGAAATAAAAACGGCGTGGTGATTGCATAAATAACCGATTCGAGCTTCTCTAGTAGCTCGGATCTAGCGTAGTCTAGGCGGGGGTCAGGTCTAGGTGCTCACGATCGAGGCTACGGATGGATGTGAGTCCCCATGATCGATCGGGGTTTTAGGAGAATGATTATACAAATCAAATTAGAAGAGAAGAATCAAATTGTTATCGCTTCAGGGATTTATTGATTTTTCTGGAACCTTAGTCTTAGTGGCTATCGGGAGGTAGCTTAATGTCTGCTAGTCGACGCCGATTCAGCTGGGCCCACAGTTGGCAGGGTAGTAGCCCGGACTGTGGTGGAGAGCGATGGGTTGATTTCAAGCTTGGGCTTAGCTTGTGATTCCCTTAAGCTAAGACTTAGGTGCCATATTACATTGTTTATTATGTTGGTTATTAGTTACTTTCTTGTGTGTTGTTAGTTAGTCACCTACTGGGCTTTTGGTCACCCCTATTCGGGCTTTGTTTATAGATCCACCTTCTTTTGTAGGTCTGCCAGGTGATGATACCCGAGCTTGAGGTCGTTAGAGGATTCAACATTGATTTCAGTTTATCATTTTTCAATTGAAGATTGTATTTATGGTGGAAGTTATTGGGAATAATTAATAACGTGATTCCTGTATCCGGATCCTGAAATTGGTAATTAATCATTAGATTTTTGTATTTGGATTAATTTGATTCATGTAATTGAAACCAGAGGTTTGTAATAAATTATTGGATTATTCTTGAATCAATTAGTGTGTATGAAACTGAGTCTATGAAAGCATTAATTTAGTGTCTGTATATTGGTTAAATCGTGATGATTGTTGAGGACAGTTTGTTTATATTGTAATGATATAGAACATGTTTTTCTCGTGTCTCATCGTCGGGATTTGGTATATCCCGAGATGGGGTGTGATAGCTACTTTGTCATCTCATGAAACCAGGAACAAGAACCCCGGATTCACCACGACCACCCACCAACTGCCCGGTGTCAACCCTCAAGTCATCTGTCTCAGTCTCCGTAGTACAATTCAGTGCGTCCCCTGTTGTTGCTCTACCATACTGAGCCAGGTGATCCAACCAACTTGCATGCTGCCACGCGGTGTGAGTACCAAGAAAAAGGATGGTCCTCCCAACTACACAACCCTTCAAGGGAAGTTGTCAGAGAAGAGTACGCGAAACGTTCCTCAAACACGACACAGTGTCCCTAGGGGCTCCGACGAGCGCCACTACGCATGACCTCAAAGGAAGTTATACATTTAATCTAATTCTCAAATTATAACTGTACAACAAAAACTATAAAATAGTGTTGTTTCTCCGCCTAAGTCTAAGCTATGCCATATGTCCCATAACCCTATCGATATCCCAAGGGCTCCTGTCATAAAATCCTTCTCTTGAACATGTTATCAAGAGGCAGTGGAACAGTAATATGCAGGATCACTCTTAGCCAAGCAGGATTCCCATGCTTGGGGTCCCACGCTAGGAACGCATCGACAACCATCCTAAGCACATAGCCTTGGAGAAACGATACAGACCTCTAAACATCAATAACAATATCATTGTAGTCAACCAGACGTTCACCTCAATAACATAAGGATTCTAATAATCCAATCACGCCCAAGACCTTGCTACCCATCCTCGGTTCTAAGGCTAGATCTGAGCTGCTCGAGCCGTCGGATCGATGAAACCCCTAGTTTCCCCCCTCTGAACCGTATGCTTCTAATGTGAACAAATGCTTGCAATGCTCTGTCATGAAAACATAAATATAAGCATGCCAAAGGGGGTAGACATAGCAAAGGCCTAAACAAAGCGTATAAATAGGCGCAAAAGGCCTACAAACCTCCATGAGGCTAAGCAAACAATTAAGCAAACAATTAAGTATAAATAGGCGCATTATGACGGCATGCACTCGCCATCAACCAAAATTCTACAATGGGGCACACCTCCGGCCAGACAGATAATAACAACCAAATATAGCTACAATTGACATAAGAATTAGGGCACACATTCGGCCTATTTATTCTACACATCCAAATAGGCATGACTCCCTTGGTTCAACCACAAGCCTCACATAGGGTTGGGCAACACATTGGGTGTAGATATATACTACATATATATAACATAATTTGAAAGATTAAGTTAGTGAATCAAAGCAAACAAAACTAACATTTTCATATAATCATAACTTTCGATCCAAACGCCCAATTGGCATGTAACTTGATATGCCTACTCATTGACACACCCTGAATCACGTATCAGAAATTAGATCAAACGGGTAAAGGAAATTGGATGAAGTCCTATAATTTTGGTTTAAATTCAGATTCGATAAATGACTCATCATTCCTTCGAAATTTCCTTGGATTATAACTAAAACTTTCAGATCAGTCCTAAAGGTCACTAGGATCAAAATATCCAAGAATCAATTCAAGTGAATATCAATTTCTGACTTAATTTCACACATTTAACACATTGCCCTGTTTAAGCACAGTCTAGAAATTAATTCACCAAAAATCATACATAAATCTGAAAAAAATATGATACTAGTTGGGTTTAAAAGTTAACTCAGACAGCTACAACTCTCATGTTGAAGATCAACTGAGATTACTTACCTACAAGCCAGAAATCAAGCTAGAACATAGTTGTTCCTGCTACAACAGAAATCCAATAAAAATCTGGGAAAAACTTGCATAAATCCGGCTTAAAGCCAAATTAAATCACACCAAACTCCAATCAGTTATCAAGCAACCCTAGAAGCATCATCTGGTATAGAGAAATCAATGAAACAATAGTTCAAACAAACTAGAACACCGAAAATGGGTTTAGGTTAAGAATCCTACCTCAACTCGCTAATTCTTGACTAATCCTTTATTAATCCAAACTAGGATAGCCTAGATCAACTCCTCCAGTTGTTGCTGACCTGTCCAAGCCATTGGAACACCCTCTACCACGAAACCCTAGCGACGGTAGAGAGAAGAAGGAAAAGAGAAGAAATTAAGGAGCTAGCATATACTTATATAAGCATTGTCCAATCGATCGCTTATACCAACAATAGGTCAGACTAGGTCGGTTCAGTTCCTGCCACCTCACCGTCGGTGTTTCCCTAGAGTCCGATCGGTCGCTCCAAGGGCCAACTGATCACTCCTGGGCTGAAAGCTGTTCGAAAGACAAGCTTTCACGCTCAAGCTTGGATCTTTGAATCCCAAGCTCACCTAGGGTTCTAACATGCACATTCATCATTCATGGGATCGTGTGTGCACTACGCGGGTGTAAAACTGACCAACAAAGCATAATTTATGAAATTGCCCCTGGGGTCCAAAACAACGATGTCATTAACCGATCGCAAACCAAGGCCAACCGAGCCAAACTACAAAACCTAACACGGTCGGACGGGGATGGAGGTATGGGACCTTACATAAGCTATAGTAGAGTTAAAACAACAGAAATCAGAACTATGTATACAATTCAAACATCAGAGTCTATATCTTTTGACACCTTAGCTCTATGGTGAAATTTGGCATGTTAGCCTGCCGAGCCATGAGTTCTTCCAGCCACGTCCTCTCTTCCATGCTAATCTCCAGGTTAGTGTATACCTATCATTTTTATATATGATTTGATCACTACCTTATGCCACATTTTGATAAATATTTTCAACGAATATATGTACTTTTTTTTAAAAGTACATACATCGTCTAGGGAGAGCTTGAATAACTCCTTTTGGATGATGCTGCATCTACTTCTTTCTGACTTGTCCCACCACAACATTCGAGGGAAAATATGCGGTAGGTCCCTTACTGCAATATTACTAATATGCTCGTAGAACCAAATCTATAGAAAAAATCGCATTAGTCAGTCATCTATAATTCTGTACAAATTAAACATTTGATTCACATATAGAGGCACTCGCCATGAGCAGCATGGTGCAACCGTTGATGAATACCTCACCTGATCTAGCACTTTTTGGTACCTTCTTTGCTGAGGTTTTCGTCGTTATCGTTTGCTTGTATTCTTTCCTCTTTCTGCTTGCACTCCCGTCTCTTTGCATTCTCAACTCTGAACCGGGATACTGAATGAAGCAACATACGGTTCACAGCACTTGCCCAATCATGTCTCCGAAGACTGCCCAAGTCTTCTAAGTACTCTCCAAGTTACGGTGGACAAGTGTAGTCGCTTCGAGAGAATAGTAGGGCCACCAACAAATAGTATATGAGAAATCTAATTGTGTCCTCGACGTTGTCGCGCCCCGACCCGCGAAGGCCCAACCGGGCCGGGCGACGCGAATCGGAACCTAACAAATGCGGAATAATTTTGACGAGGAGTTTCCTCTAACCTACTGGTCTCCCTAAACAATTCATTAAGCACCCTTATAAAAACTAAGATTAACAACCTGAAAAGAAATATAATACAATATTATTTAAATCCTCAAAAGGGTTACAATTGTATAAGATACTCCCGTAAGAGACTAACTAATAAAAAGGGGGGTAGATGATCACCGCTCCTCAAGCACCGCTAGACGCCGCCGCGCCACCAAACACCTGCCCGGTAGGGGCCACAGAAGAAGAGCAGATGCCCGCACCTGCAAAACGTAGCCGGGTAGAAGTGAGCATAAAGCTCAGTAGGGTTCTACACTACGACACACAGAAAGGGAGGGAACACAACAGTGTCGCCCCCAAGTAAGGTCTGGGTGTCACAGGGGCCCAATAACCCCACCACGTGTCCCTGAGGTCCACGATCATGATCTTCCAGAAGAACTGGTCACATGACGGGTCACACTCAGTAAGCAGGATAACAACACTGCTGACTCACAAGTAGGAACCCAACAATGCTGGCAGGTGATCGCTCACAAAGTTCGTCGTTAAAACGGATGCAAAACGCAATTTGGAAATTTGTAAACCTTTCTTTCAACACTAAATTAATAAGATAGAATAATGATGAAATACGGGGTCGGTCCTCAGGAAAAACTTTGACTAACAAAGAAACATCAGAATTAACTCTCAACACTCTAATCCTAAGGCTAAGAAGGATTGATTTGGATTTTTGAAATTGATTAATTAAAACTAATTAAAAAAGCGATTAACGAAATTGAAATAGATTAATGAGAGAAAACCTAGGGATTACTCAATCCACTTTAGTTTCACTTCCTGTATTCTCTAGTTATCCTCTTGTTTTCTTATCTCAACATTATAGATTCACAGCTCCTTAAGCCTACATGGATTCCTAAAATAATGCGATTGTTTCCCTAAGGCATAACCTATCTAAACTTAGCGTAGATTGTCTTCGAACTTAATCTGAGTACAACCTATCTTCATCTAGCATAGATTATCTCAAAGGCATACACAAAAGCAACATGAAAACCATCCTACAAATCTCTACCATCAAGCACAGCAGTCAAGTAGGTCTGAATGTACGTCAAGGAACTTTGTTCCCTCAACTCTTTATAAAATAAAACCATATTCATAGGATCATGTCTTTGAAAAGATAACAAGAATCAAACTAGAAAATACAAAGAAGATCTACTAAAACTTCATGAGATCCCTAAGTACAGAATTAGTTACTCATCTTTGTGATGGAAGCCTTAGATTCGATGAAGAACGATTGAGATCCACGTTGTAGCTCCATCTTCTCCATAGAATCCTCCAAACCCTAGTTTTCTCTTTTATCTCTATGGGGCCCTCTAATTTTTGGCCAGCAAAAACCTTCTTATAGGTGTAGTCCCGGAATTAGGGTTTTGGGTTGAGTTGGACCTCAAGTGCAACTCGGATTTCCTAGTTTAAGTCTGACAGCCTCTTCCGGTCGTGACTGGGATCAACTCGTCCGGAATTTGGATATGTACTCAACATGAAAGATGTAGATTAGGAAGTCTTCTGTTCTGTCCTGAAGATTTGACATTATGTTAATTTATCCAGAATATTTGGCGAATATTCTTCTGAGTGTCGACAGACCAGTCTTCCAGCATCTGTTTATCTTCATATTCTTGAAAACTGCTATTAATGTGTCCAGAATCTCGCACATTGTCCAACATGAAAGTTGTTCATCTTTACGTCTTCTATAAGTCCTCCAAATTTCAAGAATTTAGGATTTATCTGGAGAATTTGGTTAATTCTTTTCAAACTGACAGCGGAGCAGCGTAATTTCCACATATTAGTCATTTTCTGTATTTTCTAACTTGAATCTTCATTAAACCTGAAATCAATTAACAAACTATCAAATACAAACACGCTCGGGCTAAAAAATGTAAATTAAGAGGTTTAAGTATGAATATTTAGTGACTCATCAGCAGGAAATGGCATCTTTTCTGTATTTTCTAACTTGAATGTTCATTAAAGCTGAAATCAATTAACAAACTATCAAATACAAACACTCTCGGGCTAACAAATGTAAATTAAGGGGTTTAAGTATGCATATTTAGTGACTCATCAGCAGGAAATGGCATCGCTGAGTAGGCAATCCCTCTACTCAAAAGTCGTCATAATTGGACACCGGCTACACCTCAAAACCCGACTCGACACCGACACGACCTCTAAATCATCGATCAACAAGAGTATTCAAGTCATCTAAGCCTATCATTAAGATTGACAGAATACTACAATCCAACCTGGACCTTGCTACCCACCACGGTTTTATAGCTAAATCCGAGCTACTCGAAAGCCTCAGATTGGCGATCGATCCATCGCCCACACCCTAACCTTATACATCTAATGCACAACAGAATGCATGCTATGATCATATGCAGGCAAGAGATAGCCATGCAACAGTATGATAAAGATAACATACAAGTCTAACTAGATCGCTGCAGCGGTACTACCAACCGCTGGCAGCCAATCCGCAGCGGGTCCCGGCATTACGATGGTACCGCGATCATCAACCGCGGACTCCTGCAACGGGAAGCAACCCCAAAAACGTTGATGAGCAGTAAAATATAGTATTATATGATCTAAACATATAATATTATTTAAATCACCAAAATCCTCTACTTAGAGGCTAATTGACCCCGTTGATCTGACATCCAAACTACGTCGGATTCGAGATTCAACTTAGGCATCAATAGATAAACATGCTGGGATCAATATATCAAAAATCGGTAAACATCAGACGGCTAGATTAACCGAAAAACACTAATCAAAATCACTAATCTTACTAATTACCTTTAGTTGCTGCAACGTAGCCCATCCGTAGGACATGCATAACAAATCGTAGAAAAATCATAAAATTATGAAACCAGTTGGGTCTGAGAGTAGAGTCAAAGATCTACAACTCTTATGTTCATCATAACCCAAGCACGTGCACGGAAAGATCGAAAAACACATCGTAAACCGACTGTTCTTCAAGAACAGCAGAAACCGAAAAATCTAAGTTTAATCATGCTTAAATCCTACTAAAATCTCAACCAAAGCTTATGAAACTTACAATAGAAATTAAACTAGACAAGAGGCATCCAAAAAACATCAAGAACACCTAGATCTACCGGCTAGTTCTAGAGAAAACCCCTAAACTAACTCAAGTAGGTAGAAACCCACCGGAAGTGCCCTCCTTAGTTGATTCCCCACGGTACGACCACAAAGCCGGCTTCCAAGCAAGCCAATGATCTTCCTCTCGTTGCCACGAGTCCAACAAGCCTTCAAGCGCCCAAAAAGATGGCCGGAGGACGGAGAACGGAGGGGAAGAAGAAGACGGAAGCAAACCGGAAAAACAAGGGAAGGTCACGGGCTATTTATAGGCTCGAGTCCAATTGATCGCTCCAGGGACCGATCAATCGAACTGGCTAGGTTAAGTCGGTTCGCTTCCTTATCCGGACATGTCGGCCACCGACACAGGTCCGATCGATCACCAACGGGCCGCCAGCTGCCTAAAACCAGGCTTCTACGCGCCCGAGCTTGGATCTTTCGATCCCAAGCCTGCCTAGGGTTCTAGAAAACACGTAAAACAAACATAGGAGTTGTGTGTGCACCACACGGGTGTGAAACAAACTGACAAGAAGCAATTTACCAAATTGCCCTTGCGGTCCACAACGAGCCACGGGCTAGACCCAAGCGGTCGACCCAGGAATAGAGGGACAGGTCCTCACATCCTAATACCCATAATGGAAATCTCATCCCGAGATTCGATAAGAGTAGGGATCAGAAACAACAAAGCAGCTACACTAGAAGACAGGACAAGAGATACCTCAAGAAGGAAATAAGTGCGAAAACTCCTGTCACATGCGCGCCTCGCGCTCCCAGGTCATCTCCTCGGTGCCTTTGTGCCTCCATAGTACCTTGGCAAAGTACCCGAACTTTGAAGGACACTAGGACTTGTATTCGAGCTCCCTCCGGTCAAGTACCCGAACTGGCTGCTTGACGAATATCACGACCTCAAGCTCAATGTCATCCACCCTGATAACATGAGACGGGTCTAGGTGATACATCCTCAGCATCGACACGTGGAAAGTCGGGTGCACAGCTGACATATACTGAGGAAGATCCAGGCGGTAAGCTACCTCGCTGACCCTCTCTAGGATCTCGAGCGGCCCGACAAACCTCGGCGCCAACTTGCCACGTCTGCCAAACCTGACAGAACCTATGTACGGCGATGCTCGTAAGAACACTCGGTCACTGACTGCAAACTCTAACGGCCGCCGCCTCTGATCTGTATAACTCTTCTACCGGCTCTGAGCCGTCAAAAGTCTCTGCCTGATCTGCACTACCCTCTCTGACTACCGCCTGATGAGGTCTAGACCAGTGAGTGAATCCTCTCCAACCCTTGTCCAGCACACTGGGGAACGACACAACCTACCGTACAACGCCTCGAAAGGTGCTATTCCAAGACTGGACTGGTAGCTGTTGTTGTAGGCGAACTCCACCAAGGGAACGTGCTCCTTTCAGCTGCCTCCGGCGTCGACGACACATGCTCTCAGCATGTCCTCCAAGATCTGGATCGTCAGCTCTGACTGCCCATCTATCTGCGGATGGAAAGATGTACTAAAAGTCAGGAGTGTGCCAACCGCCTCCTGAAAGTCTCGCCAGAACCTGCTAGTGAACCTGGGGTCACGGTCTGACACTATAGAAACTGGAACACTGATGAATAAATTTTATATCTCGCAAGTATACGAATAGGTGTAATCAGCATAGTAGCAAGACGAGTATCGTACCCACAAAGATTTGTAGAGATTATTAGAGTAAAACGCTAAAGAACAGAAAAGAAAGAAAATAAGGAAGGAAAAATAAGAAATATGAAGTCTCGAAAATAGATGCTCTAATAACGAAATAAGAAAACGATGGAAATATGATGGATGAATACTAAGGTTCCGATTTCACCATAACATCCTCATTCTATGCATTGAATCAATCAAGATCTCAGTTTAATTCCAAGGGCTTGCTCTTCCGGTATGATGATCCGTTCGATCGCGATCTTCACAAAGTACCCCCAATTAACCCTAGCTAATGAACCCATAACTAAGTGTTAACTAAGAATCCATTAAGCTCTGAAGAACAATTATGAACCAAGAAGTGTCTTAGCTTGAACCCGGCTTCGACTAAATCTCATTCATTCATAGATCCTGCAAGATTAGGGAATGAACCCTCGCCCAATCTCACATAAAACAATCTATAATACTTCTATTGGCCAGATAAAGGTATTTAAGATCTCACTTATAATAATGAATGAAACAAGAAATATAAACTGATTAAATAAAAATGATCCAATAACATTGAATGATTCAGTTAGGCTACATCGGTTCCTTAGCAAAGGGATTAGCCACTCATGTTCATAAAAACAACCAAGATATTCACAAGAAAGATAAGAAAGAAAAACCCTAGATCTTCGTGCGATCTTCTCCCCTCTTTTCGGCCTTCAATACTCCCCCAATAGTGCTTGCTAACCTCCTCCATAAGTCTTGGAAGACATCCTTAAATAGGGGTACGAAACCATAATTTTGCTTCAGCCTTTCGATTAAATCTGGTCTGTTCGTTTTCAAGTCGTCCAACAAAGGATCGATCTTCTTAAAGATAAAGATCGATCTTCTTTCTTTTCTCAATTTTGGTAACCTGGTTCGCCCTGACTAAGATCGATCTCTTAAGAAAAGGATCGATCTTCTTTCTCCGTAGACTAGGTTCCTTCCAAAACGCCCAGGTTCAGATCGATCTTTTCAAGGAAGAGATCGATCTCTTTCATCACTTGTTGACGACACCCACAAAGGATCGATCTGTCTAGTAAAGAAGATCGATCTTTTATTCCAACTTTCTTGTTTTCGCTCACGGTCGATCTTCGTATCGACCCTGCGAAGTATTTGTCTTGACAGAGGTTGACGGTCGATGCGACGGTCGACCGTGAGAATTTTTGAGCGTGACGGTCGATGCGACGGTCGACCGTGGGTCCTTTTCATCTCTGCATGCATAAGAGATCGATCTTTTATTTAAGGAAGATCGATCTTTTATTTCCTGCATCTTTCTTCTGCTATTCTGCCCTGCGCACTGGTACGAAAAACACTGTAACTTCCTCTATGCAGCTCCAAATCCCAAACCGTAAAATTTCCCCGAAACTAGACTTCAAGATGTTTCTAAGGGTATATGGCACATCGTCTGGTTCTTCATGAGTAGGTACAATTTAATCTTTCAAGTTGATTCATGTAATGTTTTCAGCTTCTTTGCTCATTTTTCCTGCATTTTCCAAACAACTATGTGAAGCAACATATAGATATAAAAATAGTAATAAAGAAGTTGATTAAGGATTATAATCTAGCAATTGAGATGGTTATAAGGCTATTCAGAGTGCACTTTCATGCACTCATCACACCCCCCAACCAGCTTATTGCTAGTCTCTAGCAATTCAAAACGCATAAAATATAATTAAGCACACTAATGGTCCAAGGTTGCAGACATGCATAATAAGAGTTCTACCTTGTCAAGTCAATAGTGTTCTATATAATATAGAGCACGAAACGTCCTATACTCATGCACATGCTACTAACACATGAAATTAACTTCTACACTTCAAACATGCTAATCACCATCCAGAAGAACACATGTGACGTGACAAATAAATGTTACATACAGAAGCAACTTCTATCCACCATTAGTCAAAACACACTACTATCTTCATGACCAATCATCCAACCCTCGCACTTTAAGTACAACATGCTCATTTTTTTTTTCTTCTTTTTCTTCTTCTTTTTTTTTCTTCAACTATCAGACATTTTGCCTTTTTACGCGAGCACTCTCCGCTTCTTGAGGCGTAGAGACCCGGTTACTTAGCAAAACACTGAGTAGTTTTTTTTAGCTATTAGTGATTCTACCTTTTTACGCCAGCTCCCAGCTTTCTGGGTCAAGAACACCCGGTTACTCAGTAGATCACCTAATAGTTGTTTAGGCACAACTTAATCAAGCTCCAGAACTTTTCAGCTCATGTAATGTTCTACCTTCAGGTTATCACGCATGCAATCCATGTATAGCCCAATCCATATGAAAGCAACATGTATACTACGCATAAAAATTTCAGCTCATGTACAATTTAACACTATTATACCCATAAGGTAGCATGAATACGGTCATGAATGTCTACACCCCCCAACCTAAAATTAACAGTGTCCTCAATGAGTGCATCGTAAACAATAACATACGTAGGAGGAGGCTATCCAAATTCCTTGCAAAGAAGATATAGATAATTTAAATAAGAAAGAGGCCACCTGATAGAGTACGCGAACATCTCCTCAAGGATCCTCAGGGTGGTGGAAAACCTTTAAAGAAAACAAAAGAGAAACATAAAAATGAAAACTCAAAATTGAAACTTAAAAACAAGTTACCTTGGTGGGTTGCCTCCCACCCAGCGCTTTAATTAACGTCTAGGCAAGACGTATGGCCAAGTTTAAGGTTCAACAAAATCAACTGCATCCACCACTTCTGATGTCCTTCCAAATACAATTTCCAACGGTGCCCATTGACTTTGAATTTGCTCCCATTCCAACTCAGTTTTAACTTGCTCCTGCCTGAAATTAGAAAACACCATTGAATCTAATACATCTATTGAGAAACAATCAAAAGAATTCGAGGGATACGACATAGATTCGAATACTTTAAATTCAACTGTTTCACCTGAGACTGTCATGCTTAGCTTGCCATCCTGCACATTAATCATAGTCTTTGATGTAGCCATAAAAGGACGTCCAAGCAAAATTGGTAAATTTCTATCATGTAAGGGTGCATCATCCATTTCCAATATCACAAAATTAGCAGGGATAATTAGCTTATCAACTTGTACTAAAATGTCTTCTACAATGCCTAACGAATATTTAATTGAATGATCTGCATGTTGTAAAGTCATCGTAGTAGGTTTTAATTCGCCAACACCTAACTGACGGAACACCGAGTAAGGAATCAAATTAACACTGGCTCCTAAATCAAGCATTGCGTCCCCTATTTTTGTATCACCAACAGTAATACTAATGTTAAAACTCCCTGGATCCTTAAGCTTGGGTGGAAGCTTCCTCTGAAGCACTGCACTTACTGTCTCTGAAACCATTACCTTTTCATGCGGTTCATACTTACGCTTATACGTACTTAATTCCTTGAAGAACTTTGGAAAAGGCTGGCATGTTCCTAATCACATCAAGCAGTGGCAAGTTCACATTAACTTTAGATAAAATATCATAAATTTCAGAATAAGACTTATCCATTTTGGCTTTCTTCAGGCGGCCTGGAAACGGAATCGGTGGTACATATGTTGCAGGCATGTTGTGATGCACCTCCGGGATTGCATCCGCTTCCTTTTCATACTCAGAAGTAGATGTGACCAGTGATGGCCTTTTCGAGAGTTCCTCCTTTTCAACTTTCTCACTTTCTTCATCATGACACTCATCAATAACTTCAGCATTAATCTTATTATCAATTATCTTACCTAAACGAAGAACTGTGACCGCTTTTGCTTGCTCAAGTTGGCTCGGAAATTTGCCTGGAACATGTGCTCTTACAGCATCAACAAGTTGTCCCACTTGAACTTCCAACTTCCCCACGGATTATAAGTATTTGCGTAAGGATCAAATCTAGGTCTTGGGTTATAAGCATTCATCAAATTAGCTTGGTCTTGCACATATTCAGAAAATTCACTACGAGAAGGACATGAATCAAACCTCCAACCAGAATTATAAGTATTTGCATAAGGATCAAATCTAGGTCTTGGGTGATAAGCATTCATCAAATTAGCTTGGTCTTGCACATATTCAGAAAATTCACTACGAGAAGGACATGAATCAATCCTATTGCCAACAATATTGCAAATTGAACAAACCTCAACCGATTTGCTGTGTGTGGACATCATCGCGTCCATCTTCTTGTTGAGTGTTGCGATCTGCCTTGTCATGCCGCCGTTCTGGTTAAGCTCATAGATGCCTCTCGCCTTATTCCTCGTGTCTCTTTGCTGCGAATTTGATCCTAACATCTCATAAATTTCGTATGCCTCTGGTGGTGTCCTTTTGAACATTGCTCCACCTGCAGCATTATCTGCTATAGTCTGACAAGAAAAATTTAGTCCATCATAGAAATATTGCATCTGATTTTCTAAAGAGTAATTATGATGGGGACATTGCATCAAAAGCATCTTAAATCTATCCCATGCTTCATGGAATTGTTCTCCATCAGATTGCTGAAAATTTGAAATTTGCCTTCTCAAGTTAGTAGTCATAGCATGAGAATAAAATTTGCTAACAAACTTGTTATAAATTGCATCCCAAGCAGTTAGTGATCCAGGAGGCAACGACATCAACCATCTCTTAGCTTTATCTTTCAGAGTATAAGGAAAACATCGCATCCTCAGTTGATCTTCAGTAATGACACCTAGAGGAAAAGTCTGAATAGTAGCATAATAATCTTTCACAAACGTTAGTACATCTTTAGAAGGTAAACCATGAAATTTAGGAAGCATAGAAAAATGTAGATTTTTAAGTTCATAATTCTTAGCCTTTGCAGGTAACGCAATGCACGAAGGTGAGGTAGAAATAGTAGGCCTCACGTACTCCTCCAAAGAACGTACATTGTTATTAAGCTCCATCTCCTCTTGTTCCTCCTCTTGAACTCCTAGATCTGATGTGGACATGCTATCTTTGTTAGATCTCTTCTTCCAACCAATTTGATCTACTTTATTATTCAATGGCAACAACTTTTCCTTCCATGATCGACGACCTTGCATTCACTACTAAAAAACTCTAATCAAATCCCCGGCAACGGCGCCAAAATCTTGATGAATAAATTTTATATCTCGCAAGTATACGAATCGGTGTGATCAGTATAGCAGCAAGACGAGTATCGTACCCACAGAGATTTGTAGAGATTATTAGAGTGAAACGCTAAAGAACAGAAAAGAAAGAAAATAAGGAAGGGAAAAATAAGAAATATGAAGTCTCGAAAAAAGATGATTTAATAACGAAATAAGAAAATGATGGAAATATGATGGATGAATACTAAGGTTCCGATTTCACCATAACATCCTCATTCTATGCATTGAATCAATCATGATTTCAGTTTAATTCCAAGGGTTTGTTCTTCCGGTATGATGATCCGTTCGATCGCGGTCTTCAACAAGTACCCTCAATTAACCCTAGTTAATAAACCCATAGCTAAGGATCAATCAAGAATCCATTAAGCTCTGAAGAACAATTATGAACCAAGAAGTGTCTTAGCTTGAACCCGGCTTCGACTAAATCTCATTCATTCATAGATCCTGCAAAATTAGGAAATGAACCCTCGCCCAATCTCACATAACACAATCTATAATAATTTTATTGCCGAGATAAAGGTATTTAAGATCTCAGTTATAATAATGAATGAAACAAGAAATATAAACTGATTAAATAAATATGATCCAATAACATAGAATGATTCAGTTAGGCTACATCGGTTCCTTAGCAAAGGGATTAGCCACTCATGTTCATAAAAACAACCAAGATATTCATAAGAAAGATAAGAAAGAAAAACCCTAGATCTTCGTGCGGTCTTCTTCCCTCTTTCCGGCCTTCAAAACTCCTCCAATAGTGCTGGCTAACCCCCCCCCCCATAAGTCTTAGACGACTTCCTTAAATAGGGGTAAGAAACCCTAATGTTGCTTCAGCTTTTGGATTAAATATGGTCCGTTCGTTTTCAAGTCATTCGACAAAGGATCGATCTTCTTAAGGATAAAGATTGATCTTCTTTCTCTTGTCAATTTTCGTAACTTGGTTCGCCCCAACTAAGATCGATCTCTTTTAAGGAAAGGATCGATCTTCCTTCTCTGTAGACTAGGTTCCTTCCAAAACGCCCAGGTTCAGATCGATCTTTTCATGGAAGAGATCGATCTCTTTCATCAATTGTTGACTACGCCCATAAAGGATTGATCTTTCTGATAAAGAAGATCGATCTTTTATTCCAACTTTCTTGTTTTCGCTCATGGTCGATCTTTGTATCGACCCTGCGAAGTATTTTTCTTGACAAAAGCTGACGGTCGATGCCACGGTCGACCGTGAGCGCGACGGTCGATGCGACGGTTGCCCGTGGGACTTTTCATCTCTACATACATAAGAGATCGATCTTTTATTTAAGGAAGATCGATCTTTTATTTCCTGCATCTTTCTTCTGATATTCTGCCCTGCGCACTGGTACGAAAAACACTATAACTTCCTCTCTGCAGCTCCAAATCACGAACCGTAAAATTCTCCCGAAACTAGACTTCAAGATCTTTCTACAGGTATATGGCACATCATCTGGTTCTTCATGAGCAGGTACAGTTTAATATTTCAAGTTGATCCATATAATCTTTTCAGCTTCTTTGCTCCCTTTTTCCTGCATTTTTCACACAACTATGTGAAGCAACATATAGATATAAAAACAGTAATAAAGATGTTGATTAAGGATAATAATCTAGCAATTGAAATGGTTATAAGGCTGTTCAGAGTGCACTTTCAAGCACTCATCACTGCATTAAGCTTGCGGTAATCGATACAGACCCGCCATCCAGTTGTCATCCTCGTTGGTATAAGCTCATTGTTCTCATTCTTCACAACTGTTATTCCAGATTTCTTAGAGACTACATGAACTGGACTTACCCAATTGCAGTCAGAAATAGGATATATAACACGAACATCAAGTAATTTAAGAACCTCTGCCCGAACAACTTCTTTCATGCTTGGATTAAGGCGACGCTGGGCATCCTCTTCCAACATAATGCGATGCATGCACATAGTAGGACTTACTCCATTAATATCTGCAATTTTCCAGCATATTGCAATTTTATGCTCTCTAAGAACTCTCAATAATTTTTCCTCTTCCAATGGAGTAATATCAGAAGCAATAATAACAGGAAGGGTTTCATTATCACCAAGATATGCATACTTCAGATTACTAGGAAGAGGTTTTAACTCAAGCTTCGGTGGAGATACTATTAATGAAATCATTTTAGAATGAGAGGTTTCAAGCAGGTCTAACCGAAATCCACCAAGGGGGTATGGTTGCACTGCCTCAAGGGCTGTCGTGACCTCCTCTACTCCATCATAGCTGTGCGCGTCATCCTCTTCCATCATCAATGCCGCTTCCAATGCAGTTTTAACTTGCTCCTGCCTGAAATTAGAAAACACCATTGAATCTAATACATCTATTGAGAAACAATTAAAAGAATTCGAGGGATACGACATAGATTCGAATACTTTAAATTCAACTGTTTGACCTGAGACTGTCATGCTTAGCTTGCCATCCTGCACATTAATTATAGTCTTTGTTGTAGCCATAAATGGACGTCCAAGCAAAATTGGTAAATTTCTATCATGCAAGGGTGCATCATCCATTTCCAATATCACAAAATCAGCAGGGATAATTAGCTTATCATCTTGTACTAAAATGTTGTCAACAATGCCTAATGGATATTTAATTGAACGATCTGCAAGTTGTAAAGACATCGTAGTAGGTTTTAATTCACCAACTCATAAATGACGGAACATAGAGTAAGGCATCAAATTAACACTGGCTCCTATGTCAAGCATTGCCTCCCCTATTTTTGTATCACCAACAGTAATACTAATGTTAAAACTCCCTGGATCCTTAAGCAAGGGTGGAAGCTTCCTCTGAAGCACTGCACTTACTGTCTCTGAAAACATTACCTTTTCATGCGGCTCATACTTACGCTTATACGTACTTAATTCCTTGAAGAACTTTGGAAAGGCTGGCATGTTCCTGATCACATCAAGTAATGGTAAGTTCACATTAACCTTAGATGGGATATCATAAATTTCAGAATAAGACTTATCGATTTTAGCTTTCTTCAGGCGGCCAGGAAACGGAATCAGTGGTGCATATGGTGCAGGGATGTTGTGATGCACCTAAGGGACTGAATTTGCGCTCTTCTCATGATCAAAAGCAGATGTGGCCGGTGGTGGCCTTTTCGAGCGTTCCTTCTTTCCAAGTTCCTCACTTGCATCATCATGACACTCATCAAAAACTTCAGCATTAATCTTATTATCAATTATCTTACCTGAACGAAGAACTGTGACCGCTTTTGCTTGCTCAGGTTGGCTCGGAAATTTGCGTGGAACATGGGCTCTTACAGCATCAGCAAGTTGTCCCACTTGAACTTCCAACTTCCCAACGGATGCTGCAACATTTTTCAGTACCGCATCATGTTGAGTAATAGCCGAATCTTGTTTTTCCATCATTGAGTCTATTTTCTGCATAAAAGCCAACATAGTTGCTACCAAAGATGACTTAACAGATGGGTTAGACTGATTAGTAGTGGGTATACTAGCATTAGCAGTATTTTTCAATGAAAAATTCGGATGCTCCCTCCAACCATAATTGTAAGTATTTGCATAAGGATCAAATCTAGGTCTCGGGTTATAAGCATTCATCAAATTAGCTTGTTCTTGCTTATATTCAGGAAATTCACTACCAGAAGGACATGAATCAATCCTATGACTAACAATATTGCAAATTGAACAAACCTCAACCGGTTTTGCTTGTGTGGACATCATCGCGTCCATCTTCTTGTTGAGGGTTGCGATTTGCCTTGCCATGTCATCGTTCTGGTTAAGCTCATAGATGCCTCTCGCCTTATTCCTCGTGTCCCTCTGCTGCGAGTTTGATCCTAGCATCTCATAGATTTCATATGTCTCCGGTGGTGTCCTTTTAATCATCTCTCCACCTGCACCATTATCTGCCATAGTCTTACATGAAAGATTTAGTCCATCATAAAAATATTGCATCCGATTTTCTAAAGAATAATTATGATGTGGACATTGCATCAAAAGCATTTTAAATCTATCCCATGCTTCATGGAATGGTTCTCCATCAGATTGCTGAAAATTTGGAATTTGCCTTCTCAAGTTAGTAGTCATGGCATGAGAATAAAATTTCCTAACAAACTAGTTATAAATTGCATCCGAAGTAGTTAGTGATCCAGGAGGCAACGACATCAGCCATCTCTTCGCTTTATCCTTCAAGGTATAAGGAAAACATCGCATCCTCAGTTTGTCTTCAGTAATGCCACCTAGAGGAAAAGTTTGAATTGTAGCATAATAATCTTTCACAAACGTTAGTGCATCTTCAGAAGGTAAACCATGAAATTCAGGAAGCATAGAAAAATGTAGATTTTTACGTTCATAATTCCTAACCTCTGCAGGTAACGCAATGCACGAAGGCGAGGTAGAAATAGTAGCCCTCGCGTACTCCTCCAAAGGACGTAAATTGTTATTAAGCTCCATCTCCTCTTGTTGCTCCTCTTGAACTCCTAGATCTGATGTGGATAGGCTGTCTTTGTTAGATCTCTTCTTTCAACCAATTTGATCTACTTTATCAGTCAAGGGCAACAACTTCTCTTTCCGTGATCGGCGACCTTGCATTCATTACTTATAAACTCTAATCAAATCCCCGGCAACGGCGCCAAAAACTTGATGAATAAATTTTATATCTCGCAAGTATACAAATCGGTGTAATCAGTATAGGAGCAAGACGAATATCGTACCCACAGAGATTTGTAGAGATTATTAGAGTAAAACGCTAAAGAACATAAAAGAAAGAAAATAAGGAAGGGAAAATAAGAAATATGAAGTCTCAAAAATAGATGATCTAATAACGAAATAAGAAAACGATGGAGATATGATGGATGAATACTAAGGTTCCGATTTCACCATAACATCCTCATTCTATGCATTGAATCAATCAAGATCTCAGTTTAATTCCAAGGGCTCGCTCTTCCGGTATGATGATCGGTTCGATCTCGGTCTTCACCAAAAACCCCCAATTAACCCTAGCTAATGAACCCATAACTAAGTGTTAACCAAGAATCCAATAAGCTCTGAAGAACAATTATGAACAAAGAAGTGTCTTAGCTTGAACCCGGGTTCGACTAAATCTCATTCATTCATAGATCCTGTAAGATTAGGGAATGAACCCTCGCCCAATCTCACATAAAACAATCTATAATACTTCTATTGGCCAGATAAAGGTATTTAAGATCTCGGTTATAATAATGAATGAAACAACAAAATATAAAGTGATTAAATAAATATGATCCAATAACATAGAATGATTCAGTTAGCCTAGATCTTCGTGCGGTCTTCTCCCCTCTTTCCGGGCTTCAAAACTCCCCCAATAGTGCTGGCTAACCTCCTCCATAAGTCTTGGAAGACTTCCTTAAATAGGGGTAAGAAACCCTAATTTTGCTTCAGCTTTGGATTAAATCTGGTCCGTTCGTTTTCAAATCGTCCGACAAAGGATCGATCTTCTTAAGGATAAAGATCAATCTTCTTTCTTTTCTCAATTTTCGTAACCTGGTTCGCCCTAACTAAGATCGATCTCTTTAAGAAAAGGATCGATCTTCTTTCTCCGTAGACTAGGTTCCTTCCAAAACGCCCAGGTTCAGATCGATCTTTTCAAGGAAGAGATCGATCTATTTCATCACTTGTTGACGACGCCCAAAAAAGATCGATCTTTTTAGTAAAGAAGATCGATCTTTTATTCCAACTTTCTTGTTTTCGCTCACGGTCGATCTTCGTATCGACCCTGCGAAGTATTTTTCTTGACAGAGGTTGACGGTCGATGCCACGGTTAATGCGACGGTCGACCGTGAGAATTTTTGAGCGTGACGGTCGATGCGACGGTCGACCGTGGGTCTTTTTTATCATTGCTTGCATAAGAGATCGATTGTGAGAACCCGTCCCTCTACTCCTGGGTCGACCGGTTGGGTCGGGCCCGTGGCTCGTTGGTTTGTTTCGCGTCGAGCGCGCGATCCGGTGGATTGCATTGTTTCTTGGACCCCAAGGGCAATTTGATAAATTGTACCTTATTGGTTTGTTTCACACCCGCGCGTGCACACACTGACCTTGTATGTGTTAGTGCTTGTTTAGAATGGCTAGGTGAACCCGGGATCGAAAGATCCAGACTTGGGCTTGAGTTCTTGCCCAAGTTTAGCTTTCAGCACACAAAGGATCGATCCTCTCTGGCTAAGGGATCGATCCTCTTCGTGCCAGAAAGCCTTGTGAGATCGTCATGAAGG
This sequence comes from Narthecium ossifragum, assembly GCA_963920575.1. Classification (NCBI taxonomy): domain Eukaryota; kingdom Viridiplantae; phylum Streptophyta; class Magnoliopsida; order Dioscoreales; family Nartheciaceae; genus Narthecium; species Narthecium ossifragum. The sequence continues at coordinate 12,315,672 of OY986968.1, forward strand.
ATCGATCCTTCCTTGAGGAAGGATCGATCATTTATGAGTCGGTGGCTTTTCTGCTTCGCGAGGTCGGCCGCCGTTGGCCGTCGCTCTCTCCTGTCAGAGAGGGAAGACTTCCCCTCCCCTCCCCTCACTTTTCCCCCTCTTTCCCGGCTTTCCCCTCCTCCTTTCCCCTCTTTTCTTACCCTCCTCTTCCTCCTTCTCCTCTCCTTCTTCTTCCTTCTTCTTTTCTTCCCTCGAGAGCCCTGTTTTCCCCTGTTCCGACAGCCAAGCTTCATCTCCTCCGTTCTCCCTCCTTCGGCCATCTTTTTCGGCGTTCTAAGGCTCGTTGGATTCGTGACAACGAGAGGAAGATCGGTGAAGTGGTTTGGAGGCTTGTTAGTGATCAAATCGCTGGGAATCAGCCGAGGAAAGCGCAGCTAGGTAGGGGAATACCTACTGTGTTCTTTTCGGGTTTTCTTGAGATCTAGCCGTTGGATCTTGTTGATCCTTGGTTTGTTGGATTCCTTATACAAGTTAGAATTACTGATTTAAGTTTCATGTTAATCAGTTGAGATTTGGGTAGGTTTAATGGATGATTAGTCTCGGATTTCTGGTTTTCTGCAGTTCTTGAGAAACAACCGGCTTGCGGCGCGTTTTCCGGCCGGTAAGTACATGATTTTGGCTTTTCATAAACATAAGAGTTGTATATCTATTTGTTAGATTTCCATTCCATCTTTTTTCGTAATTTTCGGAGTTTTCTACGATTTCTTATGAATTGTTTGCTGGAGGGGCTGCGTTGCAGCAATTAATGGGTAAGTTAGTTTGATTAGCGTTTTCCCGTTAATCCAACCGTTGGATGATTATGATTTTTGGATATGATGATCCTGGTTTATACACCTACTGGTGACTAAGTTGGATCTTGAATCCGACGTCGTGTGGATGTCGGATCGACGGGATCAATTAGCCCCTAAGTAGTGGTTTTGGGTGTTTGAATATAATATTATATTTTGGAATATAATATTATATTATTTACTGTTCATCAGCGGTTTTCAGGGTTGCTTCCCATTGCAGGAGTCTGCGGTCGATGGTCGTGGTACCGTCGTAATGCCGGGGCCCACTGCGGATCGGCTGGCAGCGGTCGGTAGTACCGCTGCAGCGATCCGATTAACTTATATGATATTTGTCATACTGTTGCATGCCTATCTCCTGTTTGCGTATGTCATAGCATGCATCGTTCAATTGTGCATTTGTTGCATTGGTTAGGGCGTGGGTGATCTTTGGGTCGCCGTCCCGAGGCTGGAAGCTCGAACTTAGCCCTAGGACCAGGGTTGGGTAGTTTGGACCCGGTTTGATTGGAGGTGTCCAGTCGATTCGATGATAGGCCTAGAGGACTGGTACACCTGTTGCTTGATGATGATTAGAGGTCGTGTCGGCCTCAAGTCAGGGGTTGAGGATGCCACCGGTCGCGGGTCTTATTCTCTGGGCAGTGTCCGTTCCTGCCAGCAGGGGCAACAGTGTGGGCCCAGTGAAGAATGGGTGACCACAGCTGGAACCCTGCGACACTAGGTGTATCCAGGATGGGCCCAGTCCGTTGGGGTGACCATGGTTGGATATGCCTAGAGATCACCGGTGAATGGTAATGGGACCATTGTAGCTCACTCGAGTCTGGCTTGAGGGCGACACTGTTGCGTTTACCTCTTCCTTCTGTGTGGCGTAGTGTAGATCCCTACTGAGCTTAGTGCTCACTCCTACCCGGGCTGCGTTTTGCAGGTGCATGCGTCAGTTCTTCTTTTGTGGCCCCTACCGGGCAGTTGGTCGGCGGTGCGGCGGCGCCTGGTGGTCTTTGAGAGGTGGCAATCTTTACTGCTTTTATACCTATGTTAGATAGTCTCCTACGGGAGTAATGTTGTACTTTGAATCTTCCCCTCTCCGAGGATTTGTATATTAACACTTTGAGTTTTAAATCTGTGGTTCGAGGTTATGCTTATTATTATTGTTTTAAATTGAGGGTGCTTTTGGTGAACTGTTAGGAAGACCAATAGGTTAGAGGGAACCCTCACCAGCTTTGTTTTCCGCGTTTTGTAGATTCCGGTTCGCGTCGCCCGGCCCGGTTGGGCTTTCGCGGGTCGTGGCGCGACATCGATCTTTTATTTAAGGAAGATCGATCTTTTATTTCCTGCATCTTTCTTCTGCTATTCTGCCCTGCGCACTGGTATGAAAAACACTGTAACTTCCTCTATGCAGCTCCAAATCCCGAACCGTAAAATTCCCCTGAAACTAGACTTCAAGATCTTTCTATGGGTGTATGGCACATGGTCTGGTTCTTCATGAACAGGTACAATTTAATCTTTCAAGTTGATTCATGTAATCTTTTCAGCTTCTTTGCTCCTTTTTCCTGCATTTTCCAAACAACTATGTGAAGCAACATATAGATAGAAAAATAGTAATAAAGAAGTTGATGAAGGATAATAATCTAGCAATTGAGATGATTATAAGGCTATTCAGAGTGCACTTTCATGAACTCATCAAATACCGTGTAGTTTGACCACCTCTCTGACGTACAAACTACCCAAGCTGTCAGTCGAGTCTGTCATCCGCATAGGCAGAAAATGCGCCGATTTGGTCAATCGATCAACGATGACCCAAATCGCGTCATTCCCCCTAGGAGATCTCGGTAGCCCGGTCACGAAGTCCATCTTAATGTGCTCTCACTTCCACTCAGCTAGAGGAAATAGTTGAAGTAACCCCGGAGTTCACTGGTGCTCTGCCTTGACCTTCTGACAAGTAAGGTAGTGCGATACGAACTCCGTCACTGTCCTCTTCATCCTGCACCACCAGAACTGTCGCCGCAGGTCCTGGTACATCTTGGTGCCCCCGGGATGAACTGCAAAATTAGAGTGATGGAACTCTCGTAGGACGTCGTCTCTTAGAACTGGATCTGCTAGAACCGCTACTCAACCTCTGAACCGTAGCCCTCCGTCTGACGATACTGTCCAGTCCCCGTCTGCGCCCTCCGTACCCGCCGATGTGCGTAACTCCTCGAGCTCTGCGTCATTGCGTTGTGCCTCTAACACTCTGGCTATTACTGCTAGCATACTCTGTACTGCGTAGAGGAAGCTGCTGGATCCCAGATCCTCAAACTCGAGCCCCAACTGGCCGTTGTCTCTAGAGCCTGCCACTGCCTCGCGGACAACCCTGTAACTGCTGCTCAAGTGTCTCTCAGCTGTCTGCTCAGCTCGTCTGCTACGACGTTTGCCTTACCAGGATGGTAATGCAACTCAAAGTCGTAGTCCTCTAGTAGCTCCATCAAGCGTCACTGCCTCAGGTTGAGGTCACGTTGGGTGAAAACGTGCCTCAAACTCTTATGGTTCGAGAAGACAAAGCACTTCTCGCCATAGGGGTAGTGACGCCAGGTCTTCAGGGCGAAGACCAACGCTGCTAGCTCCAAGTCCTGAGTCGGGTAGTTCCTCTCATGGTTCTTCAGCAGACGAGAACCATAGGAAACTACGTGCCCCTCCTGCATGAGGATACACCCCAAACCCTCACCGCTGGCGTCACAATAGACACTGTAACCAACAACTCCCTCGGGGATGATCAGCACCAGCGCACTGGTCAACCTCGTCCTCTGCTCCATGAAGGCTCGCTCACAAGCATCATCCCACACTAACGGGACGGCCTTCTGTGTCAGTCTGGTCAATGGTCCGGCAACTCTGGAGAAGTCCCGCAACCGTCTGTAGTAACCCGCCAGGCCTAGGAAACTGCGGACCTCGAACACTGTCCTCGGTCTCTAGCACTGTACCACTGCCTCGACCTTGGCCGGGTCAACTGAGATCCCTACTGTAACACCACCCGTCCATGAAATCCCACCTGTACAAGCCAGAACTCGCACTTTGAAGACTTCGTATAAAGTCGATGCTCCTGAAGTAGCCGCAACACTGTCGCCAAGTATCGCTCGTGCTCCTCCTCTGATTGAGAGTAGATCAGAATGCCATCGACGAACACCACCACGAACGGATCTTGGAAAGGTCGGAAGATCCTCTGCATGAGATCCATGAACGCTGCTGGTGCATTCGTCAGCCCAAACGGCATCACCACAAACTCGTATAGGCCGTACCGAGTCCGAAAAGTCGTCTTCGGGATGTCACAATCCCGAACCCTCAACTGGTGGTAGCCGATGCGGAGGTCGATCTTCGAGAACACTGAAGATCCTCGCAGCTGGTCAAACAAGTCGTCGATCCTCGGCATCGGATACCTGTTTTTCACCGTCACCCTGTTGAGTCGCCTGTAGTCTATGCAAAGTCGAAGGGTACGATCCTTCGAACAACACTAGCGCCCCCCAAGGAGACATGCTGGGAAGGATGAAGCGTATGCTGGTAAGCTCGTCCAACTGGGTCCTCTACTCGCTCTTTCTGCTGGTGCCATCCTGAAAGCTGGGATAGAGATCGGTGCAGTACCTGGTACTAGGTCGATCTAAAAATCGACCTCTCTGGACGGTGGAAGCCCCCATAACACCTCGGGAAACATGTCGGTGTAGTCGCACACGATCCTGGGAAAACTGCTCTGCTGCACTCCCTTAGAACCGAACAGGGACATGCTGGCCAATAAGGCTGAGAGCTTGCTGCCACGCCTCCCCACACCACAAGCAAAGGAATCAGCTGAGAACCGATCCCCCAACAACACAAACTGTGTCCCGTCGGATGTCCAAGCGACTACCCTCCGGCGACCACAATCGATGATAGCTCGGTATGCTGCTAACCAGTCCATACCGAGTATTACATCGAAACCCGTCATGTCTAGCACCCCGAGGTCTAGACAAACACAGAGGCCTCCAACCTCCAAAGAACAAGATCGGCAGACCCGGTCTACCCTATCTGTCCCGCCGATCGGTGAGTCTACTAACTGTGACACCCCTAGCTAACTCGTCTCTAATCCTAGTGATGCCACACACATGCTAGCAACATAGGAAAGAGACGCCCCAGAGTCTATCAGCACATCTCATAAATAACTAGAAAGTTGAAAGATATCTTTGAGTACATATGGCTTTGTCGCTGCCTGCTGTTACTGCGCTGGTGGCTGGTAAACCTGCACGGTGTCCGGCTGCTCACGCTCCGGGAGAGCAAACACACGCCCCCACTAGCTGCCTCCACCTCTGGAGAGGCTCGGTCCAGCCCCTAATCCGCGCCCACCACTGCTCCCATGCTAGGCACCGGACCCTCCGCCTCTACTGCCCTGTGGCATAGCGCCCCGCGCTCGTCGCAAGGGATAGTCCTTACGGAAGTGTCCCGGCTGCCCGCACTGGAAACATGTGGCTGACGCACCACCAGGTTGCTGACCCTGGCCTCCCCCTGACAGAGCCTACCCAGACGGCCGGGCCGTCAGGAGAAACTGGCCTGCTGGGCTCGGCAGCTGCGACTGGAACTGCTGTGGGCGCTGCGACTGCTGCTGGAAGGGTCGCTGACACCACTCCTGGCCTCTGCAGCGGTGTACTGGTAGAGACTACCAATGGAACTGCGCTGCGTCTCTCGTCCTACAACTGCGCCTCCACTACCAAGGCGCAGTTCAGAACTGCTGCGTGCGTCTGGAAACGGTGGGAACACGTCTGCCGTCTGATCTTCGATCGAAGCCCCCACTCGAACTGCCGTGCCCTGACCGTCAGATCTGTTGCTACTGCCCCCGCAAAACGGACTAGATGAGTAAACCGGGTGGCATACTGCTGCACAGAGCGAGTACCCTGCTAAAGGGACTGGTACTCACGGGATAGAGCGTCACGTGTACTTTTTGGGAAGTACGTTTATAAGAACAACGCTCTGAACTCCTACCACATCGGCTCCTCTCCGCCACTGGTGTGCTGGGCGGTGCACCACCAGTCAAGAGCGTCTCCATCGAACTGGAACGCCGCGAGCCGGATCCGGTCATCCTCGACGAAAAGAGCGTCGAGAACGCACGTGACTCCTCGGAGCCAACCGTCTGCTGTGGTAGGATCTCTAGTCTTATCGTTGAACTTAGGCGTGTTCAGCCGCTAAAAATCCATCATGACCGCAGTCGCGGCCAGCCCGTCGATCGGAGCGAGAACCCCCTCCTCAGCCAGAAGGGTCTCCTCCCGTGCGACCGAAACCGTCGCCGGTGATGGCTCAGTCCGTTGAGCTCGTACCGCCCTAGCGGGAACCTCCCTGCTCGATCATGCGGGTCGACCGGGTCGTGCCCCACCTCGACTGATAACCAAAGGTCGGCCGAGAACTCCCGCCATCTCCGCGATCACCAACTACAAACGAGCGTTCACTCGTCAGAAGCCGCAAAACAAAGCAGCACAAACAGAAAGCGCAAAAGCATAACACATCAATAGGAGCATGCACGGATGTTCTAGACATAGAACTAACCCATTCCACGCTCAATGTAAATCGAATCCTGATCCTAACCCTGGGATCTACAACCTATGCTCTGATACCAAGCTGTCGCGCCCCGACCCGCGAAGGCCCAACTGGGCTGGGCGACGCGAACCGGAACATAACTAATGCGGAATAATTTTGGCGAGGGGTTCCCTCTAATCTACTGGTCTCCCTAAACAATTCAATAAGCACCCTTATAAAAACTGAGATTAACAACCTCAAAAGAAATATAATACAATATTATTCAAATCCTCAAAAGGGTTACAATTGTACAAGGTACTCCCGTAGAAGACTAAGTAACAGAAAGGGGGGTAGATGATCACCGCTCCCCAAGCACCGCCAGACGCCGCCGCGCCACCAAACACCTGCCCGGTAAGGGCCATAGAAGAAGAGCTGACTTCTGCACCTACAAAACGCAGCCCGGGTAGAAGTGAGCATAAAGCTTAGTAAAGTTCTACACTACGACACACATAAAGAGAGGGAATACAACAGTGTCGCCCCCAAGTAAGGTCTGGGTGTACACATGGGTCCAATAACCCCACCGCGTGTCCCTGAGGTCCATGATCATGATCATCCAGAGGAACTGGTCACATGATGGGTCACACCGAGTAAGCAGGAAAACAACACTGCTGACTCACAAGCAGGAACCCGATACTGCTGGCAGGGAATGACACCGCTGAGTAGACACTCCCTCTACTCAAGAGTCATCATAATTTAACACCGGCTACACCTCAGAACCCGACTCGAGACCGAGACGATCTCTAAATCATCGATGAACAAGAGTAGTCAAGTCATCTAAGCCTATCATCAAGATCGACAAAATACTATAATCCAACCTGGACCTTGCTACCGGCCACGGTCCTAGAGCAAAATCTGAGCTACCCGACCCATCACCCACGCCCCAACCTTTTGCATCTAATGCACAACAGAATGCATGCTATGATCATACGCATGCAAGAGATAGGCATGCAACAGTATGATAAAGATAACATACAAGTCTAACCAGCCAATCCGCACCGGCTCCTGGCATTACGACGGTACCGGGGCCGTCAACCGCAGACTCCTACAACGGGAAGCAACCCCGAAAACGCTGATGAACAGTAAAATATAATATTATATGTTCTAAACATATAATATTATTTAAATCAACAAAATCCTCAACTTAGAGGCTAATTGACCCCGTCGATCCGTAGATAAACATGCTGGGATCAACATATCCAAAATCGGTAAACATCAGACGGCTAGAGTAACCGGAAAACACTAATCAAAATCACTAATCTCACTAATTACCTTTAGTTGCTGCAAGGCAGCCCATCCGTAGAAAATTCATAATAAATCGTAAGAAAATTCTACAATTATGAAACCAGTTGGCTCTGAGAGTAGATTCAAAGATCTATAACTCTTATGTTCATCACAACCCAAGATCGTGCACGAAAAGACCGGAAAACACGCCGTAAACCGGCTGTTCTTCAAGAACAGCAGAAACCGGAAAATCCGAGTTTAATCATGCTTAAATCATACTAAAATCTCAACAAAAGTTTATGAAACTTATAACATAAATTAAACTAGCCAAGAGGCATCCAAAAACATCAAGAACATCTAGATCTACCGGCTAGATCTAGAGAAAACCACTAAAGTAACTCAAGTAGGTAGAAACCGACCGGAAGCGCACTCCTCAGCTAATTCCCCGCGGTACGGCTAAGGATCTTCCTCTCGTTGCCACGAGTCCAACAAGCCTTCAAGAGCCCAAAAAGATGGCCAGAAGAGGGAGAACGGCGGGGAAGAAGAAGACGGGAGCAAACCGGAAAAACAGGGGAAGGTCACGGGCTATTTATAGGCTCGAGTCCGGTCAATCGCTCCACGGACCGATCGATCGGACTGGCCGGGTTAAGACGGTTCACGTCCTTATCTGGACACGTCGGCCACCGACACAGGTCCGATCGATCGCTCCCAGGAGCGATCGATCGCCAACGGGCCACCAGCTACCTAAAAATAGGCTTCTGCGCGTCCGAGCTTGGATCTTTCGATCCCATGCCCACCTAGGGTTCTAGCAAACACGTAAAATAAACATAGGAGCTGTGTGTGCACCACGTGGGTGTGAAACAAACCGACAGAATAAATTTACCAAATTGCCCTTGCGGTCCACAACGAGCCACGGACTCGACCCAAGCGGTCGACCTAGGAATAGAGGGACAAGTCCTCACAGACGTCCTACTCATTCTCCTTATGATATAGCTCATGAATCTTTGCTAACAACTACTATCTCATCACCTTCTTCACGGCACCTCAATGCCTTCTCATCCAGCTTGGAACTTGAGGATTTGTCTATGGCTGACATATGTATGTATTTACACTGAATGCGATGGTGTCTCCCGCGCACAGCAGCCCCAAAATAACACCAATGTCAAAAGGCTTGAGGTCTATCACCCTTGGTCCAACAAGAAAGGAGGAATCATTTCTCCAGCCCAAAATGATCTCCTTGAGCAGGACAAAGTCCTCCTCCATAGCTGGAAGAACTAAGAAGTCAATGAATGGTGTGCTAGCAATGGTGTCTCTAACGTATGCACTTTTGGAATAGGGTATTCACTGATTTTGAAGATTCGCTAATCGCATACGCCTTGCTGCCCAACCCTACCATAACTGTGAAAATACACGATACATGGTTAGGATAACGATGTAGGTGAATGACCAGTGTAAGATATGATAACCACATACCACGAAGTAACAAGACATTTAGCCAGATAAGATATGATTGTCTACGAATGCAGCATAGCATAGAGCAAATGCATAACCACATACCATGAATTAACAAGACATTCAACCGAATATGATATGATTTTCTACGAATGCAGCATAGCATAAAGCAAATGCATAATCACATACCACGAATTTATCAGCGTATTAAGCAGAACCAGATATGATTGCCTTTATGCTTTGAGCAAGTATTGTTGTAATTTTACAGTCACAAACAACTCAGATATGATTGCTTACAACCCACTAGTGTCAGATCAACGAAAACATAAAAACAATAGATTCCACACAAGATATAAATGCATAGGCACCCATACATGACAAAAACTAGTCGCAACCTGATTGCATTGCTTTTGAACATTACAAGTGTTTATCCAGTCGATGGTGGGAAAACATAACTAGAGTTATCACACTACAAAACCATGGAGCAAATATTTACATAGAGCCAACATTAGACTAGTTGATGGAAGGATCAACGTATTGTTACAAAAAAACCTTGACAAATATAGTTGTTACAACAATGACCAGGACCCAAGTGATAATACGAGTTTCGCATAGTTGTTCGCGCATCATTTGAACATTTCCATTCACAACCTTCCCTTCGTCCTCGTTAGGCCTAGCATGTGCTTGGCATATTGCCTATGACACCAACAAAATTTGTCCGGGGGATGTTGCGCATAGAGTTGAATGTGACGCATATGGTAGCATATCTTCCCAAATGAAAAACTCGCACCCATAAGGACGTCTGGGACATGCGTGAAAGATGCGGCCTCGATTTCACGATCTATGGGAAACACTCCTAACAACACTCAATTTATATAGACACTTTGTCTCGGGATAATGTCGTTTGAGGGTGACGATCATGAATACATCATCAGTCCTTTACACCCATACATAAGATTCTGTTAAGCATGATTGAAGAAAAATTTAATTCAGAAGCCAAAAACATAGCAACATAGACCATAAAATAAGGGAGAATGAGAAACTAAATGTTAAAAAAAAAGGAAAGAAGACTACCCAATAGCCCAAATGAGCAGATTGACGAAAGAACACAACCGACATAGTTATTTTCATGAACTATATTAGTGAAAAAGAAAAACACTGGGGAAAAAGATGATATCTACTGAACTTTGCATTATCACAAAGCTAGAGAATCTTCTTTATTATTCTTAATTCGTCCATATAGGGGATGCCAAGGCTAGGCAATTGTCCTATAGCTAAAGAATGGAAAAGTTGTTGGGGTTGTTCAATTGAATCTTTTTCTGAATAAGTTTATCATAAACATTGACCACCTTACTCATTCCAAAGTCCATTTCTCTCAATGACTATTTGAAAAGAGGTACTTCGAAGCCTTGAAAACATTAAATACGGGGAAAAAAGGCAACAACTACACCACATAAAAGAGATATCTACTCATTTCAAAAGCAAATAAGAGAAGCAAAAAATTTCTTTCTCGAACTTTGGAATCAAAGATGTTAACACTACATATGACTTGCTGAGTTGATATAACCAAAGCTTTTAACACTAGATAGGCATTGGGAACCTCCTTGAAATCCTAATCTCACGTTCTCAAAATAGGGCAACATACACCATGGCTTTGAGATGGAGCTACCTGATAAAGTGTCAACAAGGCTTCGAGCAAGGAGAGAGATGGAGATCTGAAAGACAGTGCAGAGGAGAGAGCACGAGGGCAACAGGTTTCAAGCACAACGATCCTGAGCTTCCAAAGCGGGCCGACCACGGAGGGAGCGAGCTAGGGTTTTGGCTTGACGATCGATGGACGACGATGCTGAGCTTCCAGAGCAGGCCGGAGGGAGCGAGCAAGGGTTTTGGCTTGATGATTGATGGACGACGATGCTGAGCTTCCAGAGCATTGCACACGCCAGCTGGCCATGTACACATAGTTTTCCATCTCAACACCAGAGAGTCGCCACATCAAGTGTACACAAATGCACACCCACGTGTGTGTGTGTGTGTGCATTCTACCATTTTTCTTTTCTCAATGAAAATCAAAGGGTGATAAGCCATATTATTCATAGTTTAACCCTCAATTTAACTTTGTTCTACCAAGAGTAGATGAATTTGAAACTTTGTTACTTGAGTTCAGGTTTAATTACGCCAAGAGAAGAATCACAAGAAAATCAAATTAATAAGACCAAATTACACAAGAAGCCGAAAAGTGGTTGAACCGGCCTAAAGCAACCAGGTCCGATCGATCGAATCATGTTGCAATCGGTTGGACACCACCCAACAAATCAAGGGCCAAATTGATTAGATCGGGCTCTTACCAATCAGATTATGAAAGGCTAATTACAATAATCCAAATTTCAGTCATAAACTTATTTCCAAACCCTAATTTCGAGTCCTAGCTATAAAAGGGGTATTCTTGAGCAGAAATCATCATCTTTTGAGCCATTTTAGAGAGAAAAAAGAAGATAGCTAAGGTTTTGCAGCGATGATGACTTCTCGACGGAGACGGATGGTGACCTTCCTTAACTCTATGGCATTCGTAACTGAGATGAGTGGCTAATTCTTATACTTAGGGATGTCATGAAACCCTAGTATATTCTTTGGTTTGAATATTGTAATCTTCTCGAGAAACATGATCTCCTGAATATTATTTTAATGCAAATAGAGTTGAAAGAGTTCGCTCTCTTGAAATAGTTTCAGTTGTACAAGCTTTCTAAGATTATTTATACGAATTCTTGAGATGGATTTCATGTGCTTTTTAGTTTGCTTTTAAGATAATCTGTGCTAAGCGAAGATGGGTTGTGCCAAGATAATGGGAGTAGTATAATTTAAGGTAATCGTGGGACCAAAGACATCTATTCTAAGTAAAGATAGGTTATGCAATTAAGAATATAAACCTTCTTTCAAGGATTCATGTATTATTGTAACTATATGATTCAAAATGTTGAAAGAAGATAACAAGAGGATAACTAGAGAATATTAAAGGTGAAACTGGGGTGGATTGTATAATCTCAAGGTAACTCTCTATTGGTTCAATCCGATCACGCCCGGACCCTCGAAGGCTGAACCGGGCCGGGCGACGCATACCGGAACCTAGCTAAGTGCGGAAAAGTTATGGCGAGAGTTCCCTCTAATCTATTGGTCTCCCTAAACTATCCACAAGTACCCTGATTAAAGCAGTTAATTAACCAACCTCAACAGACATAATATAATAATTCAAAATCCTTGAAAGGGTACAATAGTCATATACATCATACTCTCATAGGAGACTAACTATAACAAAAAGGAAGACGACGATCACCACTACTCAAGCACCGCCAGACGCCGTCGCGCCACCAAACACTTGCTCAGTAGGGGACACCGAAGAGGACCGAACGCCTGCACATGCAAGACGCAGCCCGGGTAGGAGTGAGCAACTAAGCTCAGCAGGAAAACTACACTATGACTCACACAAAGGAGGGAACACAACAGTGCCGCTCTCAAGCAAAGCCGTGTATCTCTGAGGGGCCTCAGTCATGATTTTCCAGCCGAGATGGTCACATACTAAGTCAATTTCAGCGAGGCAGGAAACCAATACTGCCATCTCACGAGCAGGAAACCAACAATGCTAGGCGAGAATCGACACCGCTGAGTAGGCTCACCCTCTACTCAAGTGACAAGAGAATCAGACACCGGCTACACCTCAAAACCTGACTCAAGGCCGACACGACCTCTAAATCATCGATCAACATGTGTTCAAGTCATCCAGGTCTATCATTGAATTCGACTGAACACAACGATTCAAACCTGGACCAAGCTACCCCCGGTCCTAAGGCTAAATCCGAGCTACCCGAAAGCCTTGGATCGGCAATCCACCCATGGCCCACGCCCTATCCTTATGCATGTAATGCACAATCAAATGCATGCTATGAAAGCCTCGGAGAGGAGTGAGCTCTAAGCTTAGTATGGTTCTATACTACAACACACAAAAATGAGGGAACACAGCAGTGTCGCCCCCAAGTAAGGTCTGGTTGTACACATGGGTCCTATAACCCCACCGCGTGTCCTTGAGGTCCACAATCATGATCTTCCAGCCGAGCTGGTCACACGATGGGTCACGCTCAGTAAGCAGGAAACCAACACTGCTGACTCACAAGCAGGAAACTAGCACTGCTGGCAGGAAATGGCACCGCTGAGTAGGCACACACCCTCTACCCAAGAGTGGTTATAACTAGACACCGGCTACACCTCAGAACTCGACTCGAGGCCGACACGACCTCTAAATCATCGATCAAAATGTATTCAAGTCATCTAAGCCTATCATCAACATTGACAGAATACTACCATCCAACCTGGACCACGCTACCCGCCACGGTCCTAGAGCTAGACCCGAGCTACCCGAAAGCCTCAGATCGGTTATCAACCCATCGCCCACGCCCTATCTTTATGCATCAAATGCACAAACAAAATGCATGCTATGATCATGCGCAAGTAAGAAGTAAGCATGAAACAATATGATAAAATAACAAACAAGTCCAACTGGATTGCTGCAACGGTACCATCGACCACAGATAGCCAATCCGCTGCGCGTCCCGACATTACGACGGTACCACGACCGTCAATCGCGAACCCCTGCAACGGGAAGCGACCTCGTCGATGAACATAAATAATATTATTTAATCATCAAGATCCTCTAATTAGTCATTACGACGGAACCACGATCGTCAACCATCAACCGCTGCGGGTCCCGACATTACGCGGTACCACGACCGTCAACCCAAAAACTCATATGAACATAATAATATTATTAATCATCAAGATCCTCTAATTAGAGGCTAAGCGACCTCGTCGATCCGACGTCCAAACAACGTCAGATTCGAGATCCAAGATAGAAAAACGCAGGAAAAAATACTGGGATCAACATATCCAAAGCCGGGAAACATCCGACGGCTCGATTACCGAGAAAACAATAATCAAAACTATTAACTTCACAGATTTCCTTTAATTGCTGCAACGCAACCCATGCATACGAAAATCATAACAATTCATAGGAAAATCATACAATTATGAATCTATTTGAAGCTGAGATTAGATCCAAAGATCTCCAACTCTCATGTTTATCAAAAATCAAGATCATCTATGTACAGACCGAAAAACACGCCGTCCGGCTGTTCTTCAAGAACAAAGAAACCGGAAAATCCGAGTTTAAACATGCTCAAATCCTACTAAAATCTCAATCAAATCATATGAAACTCAAAACATAAATTAAGCTAACTAAAATGCACACAACAACACCAAGAACACCCAGATCTACCGGCTAGATTAAGCACCGAGCGAAGCAAACCTCAACTGAGTCCTGGATATCCGAGCACCAAACCAGCTTCAAACCAAGCCACAGATCTTCCTCACGCTGTCACGAGTCCAACGAGCCCTTAAGCACTCAAAACGATGGTCGGAGGAGGGAGAACGGAAGGGAACAAGGAGAAGAGAAACAAACCGGAAAAACGGAGGAGGTCTTGGGCTACTTATAGGCTCGAGTCCAATCGATCGGTCCCAGGTCCGATCGGTCAGACTGGGCCGGGTTAAGTCAGTTCGCGTCCTTATCCGGATACGTCGGCCGCGCTGACAACCGACACAGGTCCGATCGGTCACTCCGAGGAACGACCGATCGCACACGGGCCGCCAGCTGCCCTAAAAACAGGTTTCTGCGCGCCCAAGCTTGGATCTTGCGATCCCAAGCCCGCCTAGGGTTCTAGGAAACACATAAGTCAAACAAAAGGGGTTGTGTGTGTACCACACGGGTGTGAAACAAACCAACAAGGTGCAATTTACCAAATTGCCCTTGTGGTCCATAACTAGCCACGGGCCCGACCTAGACGGTCGACCCAGGAGTAGAGGGACAGGTCCTCACATCCCCTGAACCACCTCCAAAAGCTTTCCCTTGCCGTCATGAACCTTTCGCCACCATCAAAACGCTTGTTTGCTGCTTGGATCACTAGACTCCAACTCCACCTATATTCCACTCCGTCGGCCATCACCATTCCACCCTTCTTCCACGACCTGCCGTGGCCCTGAACCACCTGTTAAACCTTCTTTAGGCTATCACGATCCTCCATCCACCATCCCCTACCTCAATTAGAGCCCGGATCATCGGAATCCAATTCCGACGATCCTCCACCTCACCAGCCATCTCCAATCTCCCAGCTGGAAGCCTCGATTCCATGATCATACCTCATAGATCGATTCTGCCAGTTTCCAAGGCTCTATCCCCACCTTTCCCGTCCTCCGGCGACGAGGTTTCACCGTCGATCCG
Organism: Narthecium ossifragum; assembly: GCA_963920575.1. Lineage (NCBI taxonomy): Eukaryota > Viridiplantae > Streptophyta > Magnoliopsida > Dioscoreales > Nartheciaceae > Narthecium > Narthecium ossifragum. Next base: position 12,331,047 of record OY986968.1, read on the forward strand.
CTGTTGGCACATTTTCAGCCACCCGATTGCCTCTAGACATGATTTAGGTGCTTCTAAGCTCCAATTTTTGATTCGACGGTTTATATTTTCGATCAAGTCCAAACCAAACACCCCGAGATTATCCAGATCTACAATTTTGAACCGTAACCTATTGTTTGCTACTTTCATTGAGTCTCAGGACAAGTAGTCTTTATGAAGGACACATGATCGAAGATTACGAGTCGTCTGTGATGTAGTGTTCCAAAGCCCTGCGCCAGTTTGTCGAGTTCGGACCTGTCTCGAGGTTGATTTTTGCACTTATAATAGTAGTTGACTCCGCGATTGACGACTTGACAGCAAATATTTGCCATGGCTTTCTTAAGATTGCACAGTCTTTGCAAGCTAACCCCTCTACTTCCGCTTGATTGCTTGATTTTAGGGATTCTAATGAAGATTAGCTATTGATATGGGACCTTTTTGGATTTTTTGGATGTTTTGGATGTTTTGGGTGTATTTATTCGTACTTGATGATGTGTTGATATGGGATGATGATGAAGAAGATGGTTTCTCCTTTACTTCTTCTGTGCATTTTCTATTTTATTTGTGGGATGAATGCTTGTATAGATTGATATATCATGAAAATACAAAGGACACTTTGCCGAAATTTTCTGTGATTTTCGTACCTTTATGGGTATTTATTTGCTATATTCTATAATATATACTTGATCTTTTGGAAAGGTACATATTTCTGTGATAGGTTATGGTGGGGAGGGAAGTATTTATTCTATTATGGCGGTGCTTGACATATTTATTGAGACACAAAAATATTTTTGGGGCCTTCATTATGTTTATATCTACCCTTTATTCATTAATTTATTTTTATGACATATTGTAATTGAGGACAATTACATTTAAGTTAGACTTCTATGAATTCAATGCGTAAATTCTAGGAATTTAAAGTATATTTTCTTTAGATAATCAAATATTATACATCCCTTGAATTATGTCGAAAAGAATGAAATTATGATATGATTTGATGAAAAATGTTTGTTTTAGAAATTTGTCTTCTGAATTATTCTGACACTTGTGTGTTATATAAGGGATAGTAAATTGTTTGTTATGCATGATACTATTCCTATACTTTAACACTTTTAACATGATTTCAGGATAACTTGATATATCCTAATGCACATGTTCACTTCCACATGTTGATGAGTTGAGATTAGATTCTAAGTATGATACTATGATGAATTTATAATCTTATGCCATGTTACATGAAACAATGCAATTGAAAAAAAGAACTTGATATGCAAAAATGGTTTCATACTTAGTACCAGGCAAGGTGCCTAACAATGTGTGTTGTTCGCGTATAACAGTTGAAATTCCTGAAAAAAATGACTAGTTAGGATTTGTAGCCTTCATGGTCTGAGGAGTAGAGTCTGAAGGGTGTTTTACACTTAGTGCCCTAAAGTCGTCTGGTTTGGGAGTCACTGGCTTGAACCTCGTTACATGAACCATGAAAAAAGCTTAAGAAATCAAAACATTGCACATGCCATTGGAAAAAAAAAGGATTGCAAAGTGGTGAAGAAAAATATGTACTTAATTGGCCAACTTCGTATTCTTGAATGTTTGAAGTGTTTAGATATAATTGATACTCTGAAGCATGTAGAAATTTATTCACACACATGAGTGTTAAAGTTATTTTTAGTGATGATTAAATATGTTGAAGTATTGGAAATATGTTATGACATGTTTTGATTTACTATATTTTTATGTGACCATAAGTTGAAGGGCATATTTATGGATATTATTTCTATTTTATGCATTGAAGTTGATGAATATTGTCATTGATTTCTAATGGCTTATTCAAGGGTTGTATAGATGTTTATGGGTATCCTGCTTGAAAACTCTCAGCAGACTATAACTCCTCCACTAGGGTAATCCAGGTGTTTAAAGGCTTGTTGCACATGCTAAGTGCAATCATGAGACCTACGAAAGTGGCTAATTAGATTTATTGTTTTCTTTTTATCTTTTTTTTGCTCGAGGACCAGCAAAGTGTAAGTTGGGAGTGTGATGAGTCATGAATTATTCGTAATTAAACACCTTAAATTACCTTTGTTAGGCCTAGAGTCGTTTTATTTAATCGTTTGTTAGTTGATTTCAGATTTAATCATGATTTGAGAAGAAATACAAGACTTTTGAGTAAAAATATAAATTAATGTGAAAAAGGCTGCTTCATCGCCTGTCAGGAGAATATTCTCCAGAAATTCTGTATAAGTCCAAATATTCTAGATATTTAGGGG
>OY986968.1:12333528-12368952 GCA_963920575.1 Narthecium ossifragum
ATTCTTGAGCATTTTGAGATCTAAACATTAGTAGGAGTTTAGAAAAATCTCTCTAGGTTGTGGATGAAGACATGCATTAAACGTAGGATATTTTTCTAAAATCAACTAATAATGATTTCAAAAAAGAGTTAACATTAACGTTTTCGCAGAAATGAGTTTTTTTTTCATACGAGACCTCTCCCTTCTCATCTTCTCTCTCCCTCGTCTCCAACACCTCACCGGAGCCGCCGTCTTTCCCAAGCCGCCGCCAGCCCCTCTCTCCTCTCCAGGGGCGGCTTGAGAGAAACCCTAAGGTTCTCTCCCAAGCCGCCGCCAACCCCTTCTCCTCTCATCTTCTCACCCCTCCCTTCTCATCTTCTCTCTCCCTCGTCTCCGACGCCTCACCTCACCGGAGCCGCCGTCTCTTCCAAGCCGCCGCTAGCCTCTTTCTCCTCTCATGTTCTCACCCCTCCCTTCTCATCTTCTCTCTCCCTCGTCTCCGACGTCACATCTCGCCGGAGCCGCCGTCTTCCCCAAGCCACCGCTTGCCCTCCTCTTCCTCTCCCTTTTCATCTTCTCCCCCTCCTTTTCCTCGTCTTCTTCCCTCTCGGTGTGCCGGGTGCCAACCTCCGACGCCTTTGACGCCTCACCTCCCCGGAGCCGCCATTGCGCCAAGCCCGATGACGAGCTCCCCATTCTCCTTCGCCAGCGCCCTCTTCTCTCCCATCCCGTCTCATCCTCTCACTATCCCTCTCGTCTCCTCTCCCTCGGCATGCTGGACAAGAGGCCCAAGGCCACCCTTCACCAGATCTACTCTCTCCCATCTCCGCCGACCCGATACCACTCTTCACCATCTCCGCCGCCCTGATGCCACATACCGTGCCAAGCTCGACATTGGGTTCCTCCACCCGACGTTTAGCTCTGCCGCCCCGACATCTAGCTCCGCCGCCCCGACATCGGACTCCTCTGTCTCGACGTCGAGCTCCTCCGGGACCTCCGTCGAGATCATCACCGAGCTTCTGGTCCCGACCTCGACCGATGCCGAGCGCCAACGCCCGTCCTCGCCGGCCTGAAGCCCCCATCTGATGACTTCATCCTCTCCGCCAAGGTCCACACCGAGCTCCAACTCGGGCGGCATCCCTACTTCATCCTCTCCACCAAGGTCCACACCGAGCTCCAACTCGGGCGACGCCCCTGCTTCTCCACTCCAGCAAAGATGCGTTCACACCAAGCCCCAAGAGCTCTGGTGTCCTTCCCCCTCGCCGGACACTTCCTTCTCCCCACTGCGTCGGGTTCATCTCTTCCCCATCTCGCTGCCAGCAAAAGAAACATCCGCCGGTCTAGCAACCCAGACGCGCTGGAGCCACGCTTCCTTCTCCTCACCAACAGAGTTCTAGCCCATGCGCAAGCCTGAAGCAAAAAGTTGCTTCTCGCCGGTAAAATCCCATACAAGTTGCTTCTCGCCGGTAAAATCCCAGAGCAACAAGTCGCTCTCGTCGAAAAAACTATGAGCCATAAGTTGCTCTAGTCGGCAAAGCCCCAAAGCAACAAGTTGCTTGTTGGCAAAATCTGAGAGCAATAAGTTGCTCCTCGTCGGCAAGGTTCAAAGCAATAAGTTGCTTCTGGACGGTAAAATCTCGGAGTAACAAGTTCCTCCAGCAAGTCCCGAAGCAACAAGTTGCTTCTCTCATCAGCCATCCACAGCCATCCACAATACAATAATAAGTAATAAAAAAAGACGTATCTTCCATCCACAGCACAGTAAAAAAAAAAGTTATCTTCAATAACAGACGCTGTCTTTACCCGCGACTACTGCGAAATCTCTGAAATTGCAGTGCCACCGCAGCAATCCAGCGACGTGTCTAGAAGAAAAGAGATGAAAACAAAAAAGCCCGATGATCAGATGAAAAGATTGGATGATGAAAAAACCTGGGCTCGGAGATGACATCCTCCCCACGTGCTGATGACATTTTCTCCTTGGTCAAAATCTCTGTATACATCTTATATATATAGGCATAGGATGGAAATCTGATTTTGAGTAGATATAGGCATAGGATGGAAATCTGATTTTGAGTAGGATTTTCTGGAATTTTATGGGATAAGGATTTGTTTAAATTCAAATCTAACAAGAGTTATCCTTAAAAAAAAAAAAATGGGCAGAATTTGGATATGTTGATGGGGTTCATTTGAAAGGGCTCATGTGATATACTTGTACTCATCCAAAAAAGCAACCATGGATTGAAATAGGATAAATATAAAACAATCCTATTTTAATTCAGGTCAGATATCTTCAGATCTGAAAATATTATTTGGACTCTTAATACAATTATTAGAGTCCTAATCCATGTGCTATCATAACATGCATATGATGGCTTGCTCATTCTAGTGACAAAATTATGAGCAGCTGCATCCAAAAAAAATCAATTATATTCTTTCGGATTTAAATCTGGAAGAATTGTTATCATAAATTATTCTAAACAAAGAGATTTTCTTCCTACGGTATCATGTCTTGCGTTCGGGAGAGCCTCTTGATTAACCCTCAAATAATCAAAAGTTTTCGAGCCCTGCGCGTTCAAATCACAAAAGTTTCTCACGCAAGCCTCGAGGGGGCATCTGAAGACACCAATTTTGACTATGGTCAAATTTGAGGGTATTTACCCCTACTCGCCTCAGACATTCTTCGAAGGTATGTTATCAGACATACAAGTTCAAACACAAAAAGAGCACACATACACTGCTCTATATGTGATCCTTCATGGTTTTGAAAGTATCCTACACAAACCAGAAGCATGAAGGGCGTTCCGGTAATTTTATCCGCTCGAGGGTATTTTAGGAATTCAGGACAAAATGCATGCCTGAACTCTATAAATATCATATCATAACCCTATATAGCTTTTACGACATCCTATAAAAGCTAAGTCGATATAGGGGTATTTTGGTAATTTTACCACATCAAGGGTATTTTGGGGATTTAAGCAAAATATATGCTCATACTCTCTCTTATAACCCATCGTGCCTTTTACATGATCCGGATAACATCCTACTTAAGTTAGAAGGACTCAGGGGCATTTTGGTAATTTTCCCCGTCAGGGGGATTTTGGAGGTTTTGATCAAAATAGGTGGTCAGGAATCCCTACAATATCTGAGAAATATTCATGTATGGTTTTTATAACATTTTATACAAATCGGAAGCATAAAGGGTATTTCGGTAAAATTTGCCTACTAGGGGTATTTTGGTCATTCTAGCCAAATATAGGCTTGACTCACCTAGAGCATTCTAAATTAGTCCTTAATGATTTTGAAGGCATCCTAAATAAACCAAGGACATATAAAAAGGGAATTTTTGGTCATTTAGTCCCCAGGGGTATTTTGGTCATTTGCTCCAAATACACATTTGTCACAAACATACATGACAAATATTGTTTCCACCCTTTAAAGTATCATTTATTTTAAAAATATTCTTGTCAAAAACATATATGGACTCTACACCAACCAAAGTTCCAAAAGGGTATTTTGGTAAATTCACCCTCATATCAGCCTTCTTAAAGCTTTGACGTCATCATATACAAGCTACAGGGGTCGAGGGTATTTTGGACATTCTAAACCTCCCGGGGTACAATGGTCCAAAATATGTGAAAGCATTCCTACCCTTTCTAGGGGCATTTTGGTCAAAAGACATGAATAGTCTATAACAGGGGTATTTTGGGAATTTACACTTACCCTTGTCTAAGGGCGTTAAGGTAAATTACAACATGTTCGAATATTTGAAATTTGAACAAATATCTGAAATTTGAAGTTCAAATTCAAAATCAAGTCCAAATTTGAATTCAAATAGATCCTAACTCCCTAACATCCAAGATCTTAACCATCCAAATCTCAACCTCTTAACCATCAAATCTCTAGCTACATTTTAAAAAATCAGCCATCAACTACTCCTAATCCTCACCTATAAATAGAGGGGGAGGGGTGAAGCAAAGAGGTTGAAGAAGGGTGAAGAAGGGTTGGAAAGGGTTGAAAGGATTGGAGAAGAAGGAAACTTATTTCCTTGAAGACGCCGAGAGATAGGAGAAGGAAACTTATTTCCTTGAAAATCGTGCCATCAAACCAAAAGTCCAAAGCAAGAGATTCAAAGGTTCTTCATCGGCAACGAAGGTGCGGGTCGAAGGCCTAAGCCTTCACCCAAGATCCTTCTATTTCCTTTCTTCTTCCCCTTCTTATTTTTCATTTTGGATGTAGCGGATTTTAAAGCCCGAATCCTTAATCAGGGGTTTTCCCTTTTGGGTTGTAATTGATGGGTTGCCGATCTCATCATCGATATGTAGTTTTCCAAGGAAAAGAGGATCTGCAGCTTGTGATGATATTGGGAACTCAGGAGTGTTGTTCCCACAAATCCCACCATGTAATTCAAACTTTTGATCACAATAAAATTAACAAATCTCATTCCCCCGAGATCTCGATTTTATTGTCGAACACACATCAAACGTGACAAGCTTTGAGCAACTTGCAATATTTCTTTACGCGATTGGCCATGAAGTTTCTAACATAGTGCTGGCAGAGAAATTTCAGTATTCTGGAGAAACAATAAGTCGAATTTTCAATCACGTGTTGGATGCTGTTATAGAATTGAGACTTGAATACATGCAACTCCCTGATGTTAATGTCGTCATCCATCATAAGTTGGAGGGGAATTCCACTCGGGGCCCATTTAAGGTAAAATGCATGCATAGTCTGCAACATTGTGCATTCTAGCGTGTGCTTATGTTCTGTGGCCTTAATGCGATAACTGTATTTCATAGAATGCTATTGGTGCAATTGATGGCACGCATTATCATGCAATTGTTAGCAGAGACCTGCAACCGAGATTTCGTAACCGCAAGGGGACCATATCACAGAATGTTATGGGAGTTGTAGACTTAGATTTATAATTTCTCTTTGTAGTTCCCGGATGGGAAGGTTCAGTGTCAGATATGTGTGTCTTAAATAAGGCAATTGAAAATAGCGATCTCATAGTTCCAGAAGGTATTTAATCCTCTTCAAATACGCTTATATATTTTCTCTAATGACTTGATCTAACGGTGACGATTGATGAATAAATTTTATATCTCGGAAGTATATGAATCGGTGTGATCAGTATAGCAGCAAGGCGAGTATCGTACCCACAGAGATTTGTAGAGATTATTAGAATAAAACGGTAAATAACATAGAAGAAAGAAAATAAGGAAGGAAAAGTAAGAAATATGAAGTATCGAAAATAAAAGATCTCATAATAAAATAAGAAAACGATGAAAATAGGATGGATGAATACTAAGGTTCCGATTTCACCATAACATCCTCATGCTATGCATTGAATCAACAAAATCTCAGTTTAATTCCAAGGGTTTGTTCTTCTGGTATGATGATCCGTTCGGCCGCGGTCTTCACCAAGTACCCTCAATTAACCCTAGCTAATGAACCCATAACTAAGTGTTAATCAAGAATCCATTAAGCTCTGAAGAACAATTATGAACCAAGAGTTGTCATAGCTTGAACCCGGCCTTAACATAAACTCATTCATTCATAAATCCTGCAAGATTAGGGAATGAACCCTCGCCCAATCTCACATAAAACAGTCTATAATACTTCTAATGGCAAGATAAAAGTATTTAAGATCTCAGTTATAATAATGAATGAAACAAGGAAAATAAACTGATTCAAACATTAGTTCAATAACATAGAATGATTTAGTTATGGCTACATCGGTTCCTTAGAAAAGGGATTAGCCACTCATGTTCATAAAAACAACCAAGATAGTCATAAGAAAGATAAGAAAGAAAAACCCTAGACCTTCGTGTGGTCTTCTCCCCTCTTTCCGGCTTTCAAAACTTTTCCAATAGTGCTGGCCGACTCCCCCTTGTATGTCTTGGACGACTTTCTTAAATATGGGTAAGAAACCCTAACTTTACTTCAGCCTTTGGATTAAATCTGGTCCGTTCGTTTTCAGATCGTCCGACAAGAGATCGATCTTCTTTTGGATAGAGATCGATCTTCTTTCCTAATCTCAATTTTCGTAATCTGGCTCGCCCCAACTAAGATCGATCTTATTTTGGAACGGATCGATCTTCTTTCCTTAGTATTTACTGTTTTGTCATTCAGACTGCACATTTGGTACTAAAATTTTCGTAACTTCCTCTAGGAAACTCCAAATCACGAACCGTAAAATTCTCCAGAATCTAGACTTCAAGGGATTTCCAACCATGTATAGAAGATGATCTGGTTTGTTCTGATCAGGTACAGATTTGATGTTGAATATGGGATTTATTGCCTAAAAGGATCCCTGGTGATCTCTATTAGCGAACCGAGACGCCATCCCAACTTTTTTTACAGATTCGGATCCCAAAGCCACTTAGTTCCAAAATTACCCCTTCAATTCACACCAGTAAATGGCCATCCGATCACTATCCCAACTACCCCCTTTGAAGTGTCAACATCATCATTACATGGCCACTTGGTGTGTTTTCATTGGTCCATGTAAGATTTAAATATAAAAAAAAAGAAAACATCCCAACCAAGGTGAGAGGAGAGGCTGTCACTCACCTCCTCCTCCTTCCCGCCAGTAGATGTTTCTGCCTGCCAAAATCCTTGCCGGTACTTACACCTTCACCTGCTTCATCTCCTTCCTATGGTCATCTCCTTCTCCCCTTCACCTGCTTCATCTCCTTCCCATGGTCATCTCCTTCTCCCCTTCACATTTCACCTGCATCCTTGCATGACTCAGTTCTGACAGCACCGATTCGGTGCGTGAGAAAGCATGTAAGCCCCGCGGCCTGCTCAACATTGACCGGAACATACCCATCAAACCATATCTCAGTGAAGAGTATGAAGTAGATCGCATGGTCGAAGATATGTGGATAAACGGACTCACACAGGAGGCTGATGGGTAAGTAGCAGAATAGGGAGTATTTTATTAATACACGTGGTTTTGAAAAGAATTGTACGTGTTTTAAATTATATCCACGTGTACGAAATTGCATATATGCGTGTATAAAAATTTTGCACGTATATCTTTTGCACATTTTGACCCCAAACCTACATAATCCCAAAACTGCCCCTGACATTAATGGCCATCCGATTCATAGCCGTCCGATGGATTTGATCCCATGTGAGACTCGAGAGGGCACTCGAGAGCGTATGTTAGTGGCCAGATGGCACGCTACCATTCGCTGGCTGTACGGCGAGTCAGTGAAGACGCGACGTGATGATGTGAAACGGCTGCTCCTTGCGCCAAAACCGGACTTCAACGACGGGTATTAAATCCTACGTGTAAAAACAAGCCTCCTATTGCTAGCCCGATGTTTCTTCTCCCTGATCCTTGAAACCCCCCCTGCGTTTCTCCGATGGTTTTTTCCGAGTCTTCTCTGGCGGTAGCATCCTATTTCTAGCACGGCGTTTCTTCTTCCGATACTTGAAACCCCCCCTGCATTTCTCCGATGGTGTTTCCAAGTCTTCTCCGGCGGTCGCCATACCTTACGGCCCGAAGTTGGAGTCCACCCAATCGCGTAAGAAATGGAGGGAGTACTCTTGAATGTGTTTGCCAAAGCCATGGAAACAACCATTGTAATAGCGGCCGAGAAAATCCAAAGTCTTCAACCCAAACCCAATGGTAGGTAGCTTTATTCTACCCTAGTGTGTAGAAGAACACCTACAAACCCTTATTGCAACGAGAAATCTCCATTTATTTCCTTCTATGGATCATTCCCATCGTTTACCTTACTCTAACCCTTATTCTCTCTTTTTTTTTAGTCATTGACCACACTTTCACCATCAATTATCTTGAAATCACGCATATTTTTATACCCGATGATATTGACTCCTGCTATTTTGTGATCGCCATTTTTCTTCCTGCTGTTTTGCGGACCTTTTATGCTCGGTTAACATCGGGTATCTTTTTATACCTTATGGTATTAACTCGTATTTTGTGGTCGCTAATTTTCTCCATGCTATATGGCATACTTTTTATACTCGTTATCATCGGGTATATGGTTATACCTGATGATATGTGCTGGTATTTTATGCTCGTTATTTATCTACTTGCCCTACTGCGTACTGTTTTATGCTCGTTGTTAACATCGGGTATATTTTTATAGCAGATGATATAAAGTCATGTTATTTTGTTTCATGCATTGTTTTACCTGCTGCGTTGCGTACTTTTTATGCTTGTTGTTAACATCGTATCATTGCTTATACCCGTTAATATGTGTTATTATATACATGTATTATTTTATTTGACGCGTGTATACAATCCTATAGATGAATCGAGCAGCGAACACGGGAGAACCCCGTTTGTAGCCAACTGTTTTGCGACAACGAACAAGGAGGCCGCACAAAAGTACGCGGCGGATTTGCACCTTAAAATCATCCTCCAGACACCGTTCGGCCATTTCCTTGACCGCCGTGAGCATCACATCACGTAAAATTAACCTCCAAAAATAATAATAATAAAGAATCTACCAATGGTAAGCTAGCATTTATTAAATTGCTTGCTTATTCATCAAGGTTTTCAATCTTAATACTGATGCAAAACAGTAATAAATATTCACTTTTAGAATATTTTCTGATCAGAAGATGGGAGCTCGGCGTGGGAATCCTTTCCGACGAGCGATCCTGGTCCTTGGCCTGAGGGCTCTTTCAATCCAGCGCAGCTCCCCGGAATCCGACGGCCGGGCTGATGACAGATATGAGGAGGGGTCGAGCTCTCCCTGTGAGACATGCACCCCGAGATCGGAGGCCAGTGACGAGATGTAAGGCTGGAATTCGTTCGAGTCATTGATCCCATCATCATTATCATCACTGGTGATCTCATCGGTCCACGTCGATACCTATCATAGAAGCAATTGAGTCTGAGAATAAAGAAGGCATAATTATATGAAAATCCATATATAATAAAAGAAATATTTACTTTGCAAGCAATGGAGCAGTAGCAATTGACGGCAGCTCAAGCAGGAGGTGGCGCCAGAGTTTGCCTTGGACGGCTTGGATGGCCTCTTCTTATTGAGCAAGACCACCTTAGCGCTATTCAAAGTGAAGGGCTAGTTGAAATTAAAAAAAAAAACAAAAAAAATCATTTCTTTTATCCAATTCTAAACACCGGCGGAAGGAGGAGGAGGTGAGTGACAACCTCTCCTCTCACCTTCGATGGGATGTTTTTTTTATATATATTGAAATCTTACGTGGACCAGTGAAAACACGCCAAGTGGCCATGTAATGATGATGCTGTCACTTCAAAGGGGATAGTTGGGATGGTGATCGGATGGCCATGCCACGTCATGTGGCATGGCCATCCATGACCATTTACTGGGGTGAATTGAAGGGGTAGTTTTGGAATTAAGTGGCTTTGGGGTCCGAATCTGCAAAAAAAGTTGGGATGGGGTCTCGGTTCGCTAATAGAGATCACTAGGGGTCCTTTTAGGCAATAAATCCTTGAAAATGACATATCTTTGCTTCTTTAGCTCCACTTTCCTGCATATTCCAAATAACTTTGTGAAGCCACATATAAGTGTAAAAATAGTACTAAAGAGACTGATTAATGATGACAAATCCAGTAATTAAACTAGTTATAAGGCTATTCAAAGTGCACTTTCATGCACTCATCAACGATGCGATCACTTGTAGGTAAATTCTACCTAGTCGATTCAGGTTATGCAAACTCGAGAAAGTTTCTGGCACGATACAGAGGATCACGGTACCATATTGGCGAATTAGCAAATATCCATGTTGGCCGTACTCATGGATATCTTGACCGTAAGGACATTTACAACCATCGTCATGCACAATTACGTAATCACATTAAAAGGGAATTTGGAGTTTTGAAGCAGCGTTTAAAGATACTACGAATAATGCAACCATATCCCTTCTTAGTGCAAACGAAGATAATAATGGCATGTTGCCTAATCCATAACTATATCATAAGAAATCATCCACGTGATGGCATTTTATGTCGATCTGATCTTTCAGAACCTATAGAAGCGGTGGAAAATGAACATCCACGTAGACATCGACAATCAATATCTCAATTAGAAGAATCTCGTGAGGGTGATTTATTGCGTGACAAAATTGCACTATAATTGCAGGTAAATAGGTGAGGTTTGTAGAGTATATAATTATTGCTTATCACATATGTTTATCTTTTATTGCGGAATATTATTTAATTTCCTCGATTTTGTTTTTTGTAGATGAGTTATTATGTCGCCTAACGAGGTCGGAGGCCAGAAATCTATGTAATGTGGCATAAGTGTCACGCACAAGTCGACAAGTACTGAAGTGCATGCTTAAATCTTTGGCTGAAGCATCCCAATCTTTTGAAGATTACAACAACAGGGATTCTTACGAGGGAGTGGCAACGACATCTTATGCGGAGTCGAACACGGCACGTGTTGACCCTAGTCCGTTGTTTTCTTCTACCGTCTACTATGTACTTGTCACGATAATTGTTGTCGTACTTATGATTTTCTTCTTGCGTTGATGTATCTGACTTGGCTTCCTAAGTTCAACATGTACTGTGTCAATGTAGTGGAATGGTGTAGTCACCGTTAGCGGTCTAGAGGGTGAAGACCATTTTCACCAAATTGAGCTTATTTTGAATATTTTCTATGGGATATTTTATATGCACTATGATAATGTATAAGTGCATCCATATGTTTTAAAATTACCATAAATGCCCTTTCTTCCTCTCTCTCGTGGCGAGGCCGAGCGGGAGGAGGGAGAGAGAGAGAACGGACGAGAGAGATAGAGAGAGGAGAGAGAAGGAGAGAGAGGGAAGAGAGAACGGGAGAGACAGATAGAAACATTTTTCATATGTGTAGTCTATCAAATAATATTATTACTATATTATGATAATAAAATATTAATATAAGTGGGTTCACATGCCATGTGTCATATCATGATTGGTCTACATCATGCAAAAATTTATTCATTTTATATTATTCTAATAATATATATTAAAATAATATTATTATATTAATATAAGTGGGTCTGCATGGGGATGCATTGATGTTTACGACCATGTCACGTCACCATGCTATGCCATATGACGATACGATTCTTCTTCGCATTCGCCATAGGTGGAGGTCACGTGTACATCGTTGGCGGCGACGGTGCCGGCAAGAACGGTTTCAACACCGGCGAGCTATACGACGTGGTGGAGGACGAGCGGGCATCGTTGTAGACGATGGCAGAAGAGTGGGCGTTTGTCGGCGATGGCAAGTAAGCGGGCCTTGATAGGGGAAGGATTCGCCGATCGAGGCGTCAAACGGGACGGGTGGGGTGGTAATATTATATTTTATTATAATATATTTTTACTCTATTTTATGTAATAATATAATCGTATAAATTTTATACGATTCAAAGTACAAATACTGAGAACTTAACTTAATAATGGAATAGAGAAAGATGGGCTAGCCGGTGTTTTGGGGATTGATTGTAAAAAAAAATTGGTTGTGGGAGTGGTGCCGATGTCGACTATCAGCGTGTGCTGACTCAAAAATAGAGCCGTTGGAGAGTTCAAAATACTATATATTTTATGCACTTTACGTACAAACATTTTAATTGACTTAATAATTAATTTAAATATTATAATCGTAACCCACTAGGTTACCCATTAATAAATAAATTATATTTTATACAATTTAGAATTCTTGCCCTTATCCCAAACTTAACCCACTTACTTACCCCTGTTTATGAGCAAAACACCAAAAGTGGATTAAGTTTACCCCATTCCTTACCCCCACCTTTTCTACCCCTAACCCCCTTAACCCTATTCCCCTTATCCCCAAACCAAATGGGGGGCTTAGGGATGTTTGGTATAGGGTTAGAAAAAGTGGGGTTAAGGGGAATAGGGTTAGAAAAAGTGGGGTTAAGGAATGTGGATAAGAAAAAATAGAGTGGTGGTGGTAGGTGGAATGGAGATAAACTAGGAATGATTATTTTTTGTGTTTGAACAGAGGTGTTGAGGCTTCAGAAAGATGGATGGGAAAAAATATAAAATGGATGGAAAGAGGGAGATTGGAGGAGAAGCTAATGTGGATGATGAATTATGATAGAACTACTCCTATGAGTGATAGAACTATGCTAGAATTACTCCTATGAATGGAATTATGGTAGCACTACTCCTATGAATGAAATTATGGTAGCACTACTCTTATGAATGAAAGACTTCATTGCAATAATTTAAAGGAAAGCAAAAGGCTTCATTAAGATAAATAAGGTGACATTGATAATAAATAAAGATAAAAGTTGGTTTGCTTTGGTGGCCGGAGCCCTTTTTTCTTCATCTTTTTGGCATTTTATAGAATTTTTTATTACCTCTTTGGACCCACTCGAACCACTCACTATACTGCAACTATTGCTTTGAAAGTTGAAACCACCATAACTGCTTCATAACTGACTGATATTTATGAAACTGCCACTAAACAACGTTTCCTGTCTTCTGCTATAATTTTTCCGATGATAACTTTGGAATCTGGAGAAACTCTCAACATAAACGTTGTACCTCTTCAACATATCTTTCCAACGGTACCATAAACGTCTAATTTGGACATCCGATGATAAAGTTATGTCTGAAACAAGTAGACTGCTTTAATAACTAATATGACTGATTAACAAAATATGGATGATGGGAATTTGGACGATGACATTGGCCATTGTTTGGACCATGACATTTAGAAATTCGGCTATTATTTACTATTTTACCACAAGGCACTTTGACTGCCAGTTTGAGACTCGACACGGTGGAATCGGAAAATTTCGTCAACCTGAAAGTTGTAGATATTTTCATCATCTTTTTAATGGTTTAAGAATTTCCCAATTTGGATACTTGATGTAAACGTGATGGCCAAAATACTTCAGCTCTGTCAAAACTGAAGTATTTATTGGTCGATTGACAATATTTATGAAATTACCATTGATATTGGTAATCGCCCAAATGACTTTAGGACATGGTTATATTTATGGCTAACACCTCCCATTTCCTTTTCTTATCTCGCTTTTCCTTTTCTCTTCTTTACCCCCATCTGTCTCCAACCCTTTTTGATAATGTCAAAGGATGAGAGGAAGAAGATGTAAAGCAAAAGCTCGTCCAAGCCCAAGATTTTGTTTTAAATTTTTTGTATTTTCAGACTTCTTGTATGTTTGCTTTTGATGTAATGAACTCTTTTATGAGATGAAATGAAATCTTTATGTTTGCATATTTTATCCTTTTTTTTTCTGTGGATGGCTGGAAAGTGTGTTTATTTTATGGAAGATCGAAAATGTAGTTTGTCAACACTTCTTTCAATATGCTTGCCTACAATCTTCTGTTTAGAGTGCTTCATCTTTTATGGTTTAATGTTTCAGTTTGCCTATTTCGCTGTGTACAGATCAATTCTGTGTTAACATACAGTGCGACGCCTGATTGTTAGCAGTTTTAATGTTTGAATGATCTAAATATGTTTATCAGTTTACTGGTTCATATGCCTATACTTAAGCTATAATTTATAAGTTATCTGCTTACTGATCTGTCAGTTATTTCTGCTTAATGGTATCTGATCACTTGTCTCATATGCTTATAGATTTATTTATGTCTACTCATTAACTGTGAATTATATCTGTTGAAATCTTATCTGCTTACAGGTGTTTAGACAAGCTGTTAACTATTGTTATAGTTTATAGTTCGCTATATCTCTGATTTCAGTTTTGATTATATGCTCTAAATTGCTAAACTGATATTCAGCTATGTTATAATTATACAGGTGATAGATCATCTCTTAATTACCGTTGTTAACTGCTATGTATAGCACTAAAGTGCATTATATGATTTAATGCTATATCTCTCGGTTCCTCTATATTTGAATGATATATTTTAGATGATATCCATCTTTGAATCTGAGCTTCAATGAGATATAGATATAAATTGAATGTCTTTGAAAAGGCTTAAATGCCTCATGAGCTTATTGAATATATTTCAAAGTTCCTCTTTTGTGAATGTGCTATTTCACTTAGTATCCATGAGAAAAACAGATTATACTCCTATGGATATGACTTGGAATGCAATTTGCTTATAGAGGTTGTTGAATCAACAGTTATCATACTCATATTCTTATATTCTGATTTTAAATTTATATCTGTGACACTCTTCATGTTTTAATTGCAATATATCTTCGAAACATATATCTATGTGGAGAATACAAAGTTCTTATTGGTCTAAGGAAGAATCAATACCTGAAGCCTAAGCTCGTCACACCTAACTTGGCCGGCCTACCTCCTCTTCCACTCGGCCCCGCACCCCGCCGCCCATGCGCCACCCGCGCCTGTGGGAAGACTGCAGCCAAGTAGGCCGCTGTGCTGCCCACCTCACCGGCAACACTCCGGGCACTCCTTCGTCCATCCTCCTTCCCATCTTCTATATCCTAACATACCTCCAAAACCCAAAGTCCAAAACCCAAAGATGAATTAGCCACTCATCTTTTGAATGAGAGCTATGTATTTGATGAAGAATGATAGGGATCCACGCCGCATCTCCGTTTTCTTCAGCACCCTTAATCCCTCTTTTTCTCTCTATGGAGGCCCCCGTTTTTCAACCAACAAACCCTTTTTATATCTTAATTCCCGGAATTAGGGTTTTAGGGTTGAGTTAGACCTCTAGTGAACTCGGATTTCCTGGTTTGATCTTGACAGCCTCTTCCGGTCGCGACTGGGCTCAACCGGTCCAGAATTTGGGAATGTACTCAACATCAAAGATGTAGATTAGGAAGTCTTCTATCCTGTCCCGAAGATTTGAAATTATTTAGACATATCTGGATTATTTGACGAATATTCTCCCGAGCGTCGACGGACCAGTCTTCCAGCTTATGTATCTTCATGTATTCTTCAAATCTGCTATCACACCGTCAGGAATCTCACAAAGTATCCAACATGAAAGTTGTTCATCTTGAAGTCTTCTATATGTCCTCCAAAGTTCAGGAATTTATGATTTATCTGGAGAATTTGGTGAATTCTTTTCAAACTGACAGCGGAGTAGCGTAATTTCCACATATTAATCCTTTTTTGTATTTTCTAACTTGAATCTTCATGAAACCTGAAATCACTTAACAAACTATCAAATACAAACACTTTCGGGCTAACAAATATAAATTAAGGGGTTTAAGTATGAATATTTAGTGACTCATCACACTAGCTGCCCATCTTGCCCGCACCACGCTCTGCACAGACCACGCCACTCCAATGTACCGCCCTCGCTCACCTCCTACGTTATGCCGCGCACAAGCCCCTAGCCGCATGCCTCGTGCTGCGCTCTGATTGGCCTCACCCACGTCATGCCCAGAACCACACCCGCTCAGCGTTGCTCACACCTCACCATGCCGCTCCTGCATCGACTCCACTTCTGCCATGCCAACCTCCGACTTCACTGTGCCTTCTCAAGCCGATCACTTTGTCTCTCACCTAGAGGACTTGGGCTACGTGCCGAGATTCTTCTCACTTTCTGTAACCATCGGGAAGGAAAAACCCAAGCCCAAGGGAACCCCCATGCCAACACTCCGGCCCAATCGACCAGGCACGAGAGCTTGGACGAGCTAAGTGCTCGTAACAACTTGGTACCTGAGTCAGGTACAACTCCCTTGACCGACCGCCCTCCATAATCTTTGTCGGATATTCTAATAGCTCTTTCAACCAGCTCTATCTTGTTCAATCCTCCATGATCTTTGCTAGTATCCTCTCCGACACCCATGGTGATCCCTATGGCCTTGATGATGCAACTAACGGGCCTCATGAAGACCATCGCTATGACCCTCAAGGAGTTATGCATAGGCCACGAACGGAACAACAAAAAATAGTAGGCTTTGAACGAATACTAGCGACTCAAGGACCAAGTTGGTCTAGCCCAATACTTTCTACAACACGGTCAACCTGATGGACCGAGTCAAGGACTACATGCACAAGCCAGCCCGGCAAGACAAGCATGGATCCCCCGGTTCCATCAGAGCTTGACTACTTAGGGGGCATTTGGCAGGGCTTGAATGGGCGGAATCCGCACGAATCCGATGAATCCGGTGAATTGGCGGATTTCACGGGCGCTCATTCGAGCGTTTGGCTCGCCGGCGCATTCCATAATTTTGGAATCCGCCTCCCTGCGGATTCCGAAATTATGGAATCGTGGCGTCCGCTCGAATCGAACGGACACCATTCCATGTGGATTCCGGGGCGGATACCGGGGCGGGTTCCGTGTGGAACCGAGCCAAACGGGCCCTTATTGGATCGAGCAACACCTCAGGAAGCCTGAAAATGATGATTCCTAAGAACCCATGAGATGGCAACTCTTAGATCCACTAGTCCAGCTACATTCAATGCCATTGTAGAATCGCTCCGGGTTTGGTCCACCTCCCAAGCCAAGTGATGTGCTGTCGGAAGCAACCAAAACTAAAACCAATACTCTTTAAAATAAAAGTAGTAGTGCGAGTACGAGTCAATCCCATGAGGAGTATCTAGCCTAAGTTTTGTGCTATGTGAACAAAAATGGAGGGTTTTGAGTAAAATGAAAATAAATAAGAAATAATCTAAATTGAAGAATCGTAATTAATTAAGAGAACAAACCTTGGTCTAAGTCAACATCTACCATCGAAATCTTTATAACTGATCATTGATGCAAGTATATATCAATTCACACTTTGAATATTCACTGTTTGAATTAAATTCGAATCTCTTCTCAATCATAGCTAATTAGAAACAAGTGATCTAATTAACCTTAACTACTAAACAAACTAAGACAAGTGCTATAGATTTAATCTAGTAGCAGCCTTAAGAATAGGGAGATCGATGAAGCTAAACAACACAAACACAAGCGGTTGTATTTAATTTAGTCAAACATTCTTCCTAAGATCTAACAATCTCTTTAAACGCAGTAAATCATTAAACCTTAGTTGCTTCGCAAATTAGAGGGATTAAACCATTACGGATTTGATATCCAACCTAACAGTAGATTGTAATCAATAATAAACTAGTAGGCCTTCTAGCAATTAAACAAGGTAATCATAATCATAATCACAGAACAACATCCAATACTCAAATATGAATTGAATAATAAAAATAGATTAGATCTCACAATTCATGGATTACGAGGTTTCAGTTTCCTCGACCAAGAATTAAGGTTTAGCCACGCAAGACCTTCAAGAGCAATCCTTTAAAGAAGAAAGAAGAACCCTAGAAATATCAAAGAAATAGAAAGTAGCAACAAAAATCTCTAGAATTCGCCCCCTCAATCCCTAAAAAGACTCCTATTATATCCCATAAGTTTCTCATCCTCGAATTAGATCTGAGCCCTTTATTCTGCAAAGTCGGTTAACAAAGATCGATCTTTATATAGGAGAAGATCGATCTTTTCTTCCCAGATTGTGGCTGTGTCCCGACTAAGATCGATCCCATATGTAAAGAAGATCGATCTCTATATTTCAGATTTCATGTTTATGCTCGCGGTCGATCCTCGTATCGACCCTGAGAAGGTATATTTTTGACAGAGGCTGATGGTCGATATGACGGTCGATCGTGGGTCTTTTTAATCTTTGGGTGCATAAAGGATCGATCGTTTATGGAAAGAAGATCGATCTTTTATTTTCTGCATATTTCTTCTGCTATTCTGTCCTGCGCTGGTTGTAGTAAAAGCACTGTAACTTTCTCTAGGAAGCTCGAAATCACAAACCATAAAATTGTTCAGAAACTAGACTTCCATAGCTTTTCAATAATATATGGCACTTCATCTGGTTCTTCCCGAGTAGGTACAGTTTAATCTTTGAAGCTGACCCATCTTCTTTGCAATCTTCTTCATACCTTCTGGCGACGATTTCCTTGATGCAATAAACCCGAATCTCTCAAAACTCATAACATGAAAGTTGTAGAGATCTTCCTTGCCTTTCCATAGCATCTTCAATTATCACAATCAGAGCTTGGATGGAAGAGTTAGGCTAAGATTACGAACTGTTGTCAAAACTGTCTAGAATTGTCCATTTGGTTTCGTTTCACACTCAAGGTCTTCAATTGCATTCTAAACCAAAATATAAGAGTAATAAGTATATTTAGGTACCAAATAAGCACAGAAGACTAGGCTTTGCGGGATCAAAATATGACATTATGCATTCTCATCAAATTCCCCCATACTTAACCTTTGCTCATCCTTGGGCAAAACTAAAATTCAACTTACTTAAAAATATCAAGGTTGCAACACCATCAACAAAGAACAACCAAGCTCTTCAAAACTCATTACAAATCATGAACAAACAGTCCTGAATAACTTAAAATCAATCGGTAAGCATTTTCACTTGAATATGGAGCAAACTAACTAAGTAGACCCTCACGGAAATTAACACTCAACTCTCATGTGTTTGAAGGGTTTGTGTTTCACTCAAATTCATTCCAATAAAAATAATCTACTATAAGCTTGCATATTTTCTCATTCTCCACCACTAGAATCACATGAATAACATTGATCAGAAGGACTTTCAAAGGTTGTAACGGGGTTTAGGATCAAGGTGAGAAATATATGAGAATGTTGCTCAAAAACCAACTGAACTAATGGAGCAAACATGCATCAATAAGATATCTATAACCAAATCACTCCATTTAACAACTCCTTCAATTTGGTTACAAAATACTAAAACCATGTAACATTCCTGCATTGGCAAAGAGATTGTTCAAAAGAATTTTTTTTAATTGCAGCAGGGAGCAATCGTTTGCAAGAACTTCCACCTTTATAGAAATCATACATAAACATAACCCTTTTTTGGAGTATTAGGAGGATTCATAAACATATTTTGTAATATGAGAAACAGTTTCCTCCCCTTCCTTTCTTCTTCTTTTCTTCTCTCTTTTTTTTCAGAAACAACATACTCACGAATTGAGTATGAAAATATAGTCCACTTCACCAATCATAACCCTACCACAATTCCAAACACCCCGACACTCGAAACTTGCATACCTATACATATCATAATGATGATCAATGCTCCACTAGTTCAATGGCTTGGGTAACGACATTGTTTTTCAGGTTTAAAGCTTGTAATGTGGGTTAACAATGATGTCAATAAAGTTCAAAGAGGTTTAGCAAAAGGAAAGATTAATTACAAGTTAGGCTAATTGGCTTATGTAGCTTATAACAAATATGGCCTGAATCCTATTCATGGATGCATATATCAATGTGGCCTCAAATAGAATCAAAACAAGTTCTAGAGAAACAAATCCATGGAAGAATATCTCTCATGAAAGAAAATAGTGAGACTGATATGAATGAGTCAGTCTAAAGGCTCAAGATCTCACCAGCTTTTGTCTACTTTTTTAGTCACTACCATCTCAAGGAAAATAATTCAACTAATTAATTCCAAGTCGCAAGATTACTCATTCAATCATGTTATGAATATGTCAAGCTTAATTAATTCTTGCTCATGGCATATGCAACCTAGATCTCCTCCCCCACACTTTAAACTGGCATTGTCCTCAATGTAAGGTGAAATGCAAAGAAAAGGTAATACTAACTAAAATATAAATGCGAAAATAAAAAGAGAAAGGAACGAACTCCCCTTGGGTTGCCTCCCAAGCAGCGCCTTGGTTTATTATCATTGGCTTGACTTCATGCGTCCTTCTTCAATCAATATAAATCGGATCCTCAAGTTCCTATTTGTCCACATTTTCTATTTGAATTCCTTCGTAGTAAGGTTTAAGTCTATGGCCATTCACCGTAAACTTTGAATTTCAAGTGCACCTTGAGAAAAAATATTAGTAACGATAAAAGGACCAATCCAACAAGAACGCAACTTACCTGGAAACAAACGCAAGCGTGATTGGTAGAGAAGGACTTTTTGACCAACTGTAAACTCTTTTCTTGAAATCATCTTGTCATGAAAAGCTTTTGTCTTTTCCTTGTAAATCCTCGCACCCTCATACGCATCATTGCGAATTTCCTCTAATTCTTGTATTTGTAACTTCCGTTGTTCTCCACTTTCATCCATCTTAATGTTGAAGCTTTTGATAGCCCAATAAGCCTTGTGTTCTAACTCAACTAGAAGGTAGCATGGTTTCCCAAATACCAAACGATCAGGTGACATACCAATGGGTGTCTTGTATGCAGTCCTATACGCCCATAAAGCATCATACAAATGCAAACTCCAATCTTTTCTATTTGGATTGACCGTCTTTACAATGATGGACTTGATTTCTCGATTTGACACTTCCGCTTGTCCACTAGTTTGCGGATGATAGGTGGTTGACACCTTGTGGGTCACATGGTACTTCCTTAGTAAAGCTTCTACTGTCCGAATGCAGAAGTGAGTGCCTCGATCACTTATTAGAGCTCTTGGAATTCCAAACCTGGATAAGATGTTAGACTTGATAAAATCTATAAGAACTTTAGAATCATCAGTCCTGGTAGCTTTAGGTTCTACCCACTTTGAGACATAATCCACAGCAAATAGAATATAAACATAACCAAAAGATGTAGGAACTGATCCATGAAATCGATGCCCCAAACATAAAAAATTTCGCAAAATAAAATGGAGGTTTGTGGCATCTCATTCCTTTGAGATATATTATCTGTCTTTTGACAATTGTCGCATGACTTACAAAGAAAATATGAATCTAAAAAGAGAGAAGGCCAATAGAAACCACATTCTAACACTTTTCTCACCGTTCTCTTCGCTCCAAACTGACCTCCACAAGCATAAGAATGACAAAAGTGGAGTATAGAAATAGTTTCATTTTCAGGACCACACCTTCTTATTACTAATGAAATTTAGGCTTGGGCTAGATCCATGCCAATCAAACCCTAGCTTGCACGAATTCCAAAGAGCTGACCATTGGGCCCCACATGCTTGTCGCTCCCTGACCCGCGTAGGCCCAACCGGGCCGGGCGACGCGAAGCGGAACCTAACCTACTACGAAAAATTTTGGTGAGATTTCCCTCTAATCGTAGTGGTTACCCTAGCAATTCTTAAACATCCTGTATTATACAATTACAAACCTCAAAGACTGAAACTGATATATAATATAAAACCTCAAAACAGGGAAATTATACATTTATCACTCCCGTAGGAGACTATCTATAACAAAAGGGGTAAGACTGGATCGCCGCTCCTCAAGCACCGCCAGACGCCACCACGTCACCAAACACCGGCCCGGTAGGGGCGACTGAAGAAGAACTAGCGCCAGCACCTGCAAAACGCAGCCCGGGTAGGAGTGAGCACTAAGCTCAGCAGGGACACTACACTACGACACTCACAAGTGAGGGAGCACAACAGTGTCGTTCCCCAAGCCTATCTTAGGTGTATACAAGGGTCCCATAACCCTACCGGAAGTCCGTGAACGCAGGCCCAAAACACTGCATACTCTCAACAGGACACAGAACACTGTTTGGCGGGCCAAGACACCGCTGGGCAGGCACTCCTCCTCCCAAGAATTTAAGGACACCGAACTCCGGGTACACTTCGGATACGACTTTGAAGACGACACGACCTCTAAACCTCAAACAACATGTATTCAGGTCAAACTAACCCTATCATCGAAAACGACTGAATACTACAAATCGAATCCTGGACCAAGCTACCCGCAACGGTCCTAGAGCTAGATCCGGACTACCCGAAAGCCCCAGATCAGCAACGCCCTACACAAATGCAACTAATGCACAACACAATGCATGATATGCACATACGCAGGGTAATACAGTTAAACATGCAACAGTATATGATGATATAAATAACAAGGTCTGGGCACGACACCCTGCCGGCCCGGGGTAGTGAACAGGTAAATAGGGTTTAAGGAGCTGCTGCAGTAGTACCACCACCAACTGCCAGCAGTCCACCACAACACCTGCATCGGGAAGCAGCCCCACAACCAACAGCTCACAGATATCACAGATAAAGCCCTCGGCGCACGTCGGCATGCGAGGCGAAGGAAAGCTGTAGGGCTACCCGCCCGTTTATTCTAAACATCCTGGGAGTCATCACTCCCCCGGTTCACCATTGCCCTATTATAGGGCTAACATGCTTAAATATATGTACAAGGTATAAAGCGGTAAGAAAAACCGACATGCCAAGCCCCGCGAGCAAAAACCATGAAAAATCCTCTCTGCTAGTAACAGTGAGCTTCCTTCATTGTTGAGCCAAAGAAGATCGATCCTTCTTCCCTGTAAGATCGATCTTTCTCGAGACAGAGGGTACCCTTCTCGTCACGCCAAGAAAGATCGATCCTTCCTACTAGGAAGATCGATCCTTCTCACGACGAAGGGTAATCATGCTACCCAAGACCCAGGATCGATCTTCTCCAAGTAGAGGATCAATCCTTCATCGGGCACAGCATGACCAACCCAGAGGGATCGATCCTTCCTCTAGAAGAATCGATCCGGATGGGTTCTCCGGCGTACTTCCGGCGAGAAAAACCTCCGGAAGGTACATCCAAACTTAACGAAACTCTGGGATCTGATAGATCAAGATCCCACGAGTCCAAAACCGGTGAAAACTCAGCAAACAAACATTTATATTGAGAGATCTAAGCATAAGAACACAATCAAACCGGAAAAATCAAAAACCCGAAAAGATTGTAGGTAGGAATCCCTACCTAAGCAAGAGCAGCTTTAATCCAACCTACCAGGCCTTGGATCGTCCTCAAACGCCTTCAAAGATCGCAAGATCTGAGCTTAGATCTCCGGATTTCAAAAGGATTCAAGGAAGAAAGTCTCGTCTGCTTTATAGGCAAACGAACCGACTTATGAATGATCGATCTTTCCCTAGGCAAAGATCGATCCTTCATGATGATCGCACTTGACTTTCTGGCACCATAAAGATCGATCTTCTAGCAAGGATGGATCAATCCTTTAGGTACAGAAAGCTAGACTTGGGCTAGAACTTAAGCCTAAGCCCGAATCTTTCGATCCCGGGTCCCACTAACTATTCTAGCCAACATTACCACAAACATGGTCAGTGTGTGCACACGTGGGTGTGAAACAAGCCGACAAGGCGCAATTTACCAAATTGCCCTTGCGTCCCACGACGAGCCACAGGAGTAGAGGGACGGGTCCTCACATGCTGGTCCAGTTCAGTTATCCTAGCTTACGCCTTTAGTGCTCACCTATTCTGCTTCCCTAGTTTAGTTATTTATGTTGTAGTAGAACCCTTACTTCTCTCTTTCTTAATAAGGTCATTAGTGGAGTAGGAAGTCATTGAGTCGAAGTTCAACTGCCTTTAGGAATCTTGTACATTGCTAAAATAAAGGCCCCTAAATCAATGAGAAAGACATCCAACAATAATTAAAGCAAAGACCCGTGTGGTTTCAAAAATTGATCCCCTGACGAGGAATTGTTCCAGAGAGCTTGCCTCTCAAGTCACCCCGGAGCTCCCCGAGCTCCTCTGATTTCTTCAAGCTACCGTCCCCTCAGCCACTCTGGAGGCCTCACCGGTACTCTACTTCTTGTTCTCTCTCCTTCTTGGCCTAATCCCTAGCTACCTTAGTTTCACTTTCTCTCTTCTCCTCATCTTCCTTGCTCCGGGCAGTCAAGACCTTCTTATCTCTCCCATCTTCTCTTCCAAATGTTACATGTCTAAATTTGAACCTTCAAAAATTGAACTTGATACGCCTAACCAAACCGGATGTGGGCCTGGCCCAAGCCCAACCGGACCCACCAAGAGAAGGCCTTCCTTGGAACCGGCCACACATGGGACGGCCCCACCTGCTCCCAGCAACATCATCCAGTCAACTACCTCACTTAGTGTCTTAATTACTTTTCTAGTTTAGCTTCCTAGTTTAGTTATTTTAGTAGTAGGACTCATTCTTTTCCTTTTACAATACGCCATTACTTGAGTAGGAAGTTATCAAGCCAGAGTTCTACTCTGATTAGGTCTCTTGTATTATCTGGTTAGATCACTAGTGCCCTTGACAGTGATCCCTCCTCCTCCAGGTACAACTTCTTTCTCTTCGCCTTGTTCTAGCTCTCATGCTTTCCCTCTCCCTCTCCCTTCCTCTCTCTCTCTCTCTCTCTCTCTCTCTCTCTTCCGGCCCATAAGTCAAGTCGGCTATGAGCCACCGCGCCCCATGTGGACACCGCTGCAGCTGAGGCCACCCCCTTCGCTTCCCCTCTCTCTCTGCTTTCTCTCTCCTTTGGCCTCCTCCTTTCACTCCCCTCCGCCGCCCCCGACACCTATCGCACTACCTCCGGCCTCGAGCCCCGCCTCTGATCACTCGCGAACGTGTCGTTAAAACGTTACAAACTCAATCAAATATTAAATTTATAATCCTTATTCAATCACTACACTAATGGGTAGACTAATGGTGAAGTCCGGAGTCGAACTACAGAATTTTACCAATAAAGATTGAAATCAATTCTCAATACCCTAAGCCAAAGCAAAAGATTCAATGATAGGTTGGAATTAACTAAAACTATCTAAGAAAAGCAGTTGAATATGATCAATTCGAATCAATGGATAAGTGACTTAGGAATTACTCAATTCGCCCTAGTTTCGCCTTCAATCTTCTCTAGTTATCTTCATGTTCTCTTATCTAAACATTATGAATCCACAACTTTTTAAGCATACATGCATCCCTAAAATCCGATTTATGTTCCTAACAACATAGCCTATCTTTCTTGATATAGGTTGTCTTCGATCCTACAATTACTTTACTTTATTCTACTCCTAATGACCTTGGCACAACCTATCCTTGCATTGCATAGTTTATCTCAAAAGCAAACCATAAATCACATAAAACCATCCTATGAATCTCTACAATCAATCATAGAAATCATGTATGACTAAAAGAAGGGAACTCTGTTCCTTCAACTCTATTAACAATGAAAAACATATTCATAGGATCATGTCTTGAGAAGATTATAAGATTCAAACTAAAGAAGATAGAAAACTACGCTAGGCTTTCATAAATAATCCTAAGTACAATAATTAGCAACTCATCTTTTGGATGAACACCATCGGATTGAAATAGGAAGTTGTCGCCATCCGCATCCTCGGCGTCTTCTCTTTAATTCCCTTTCCAAACACAGTCGAAAAGATAAGAAATTCGGATTGAATAACTCTACTTATTGGAGAACTCCTGAAATTAGAGTTTGAGTTGAGTTGGACTTCTATTACAACTAGGATTTCTTGAAATAATTATGGCAGTCCTATTTCGATTGCAACTGGGTCCAATCCATTCAGAATCTGAAAATGCATCCGACACTAAATATGTAGATGAGGACGTCCTCTGTCATATGCCGAAGATTTAATAATATTTCGAGTTATGTAGAATATCTAATGAATATTCTTCTGAACATCGACGGACTAGTTTTTCAACATCTGTATATCTGTATATTGTTCAAAACTGCTATCAATCCATCAGTAGTCTTATAAAGTGTACAACATGAACGTTGCAGCTCTTGACGTCTTCTGTCATGTACCAAAGGCCTATTTGGTTTGGGTGCATCAGGGTGCACCCTGTTGCACCAATCACCTGTTTGGTTCGCAGGGTGCATCGCACGATGCAACCTGATACTCAGATCCACTGTATGGATTGCACGGCGCATCGCGCGACGCATGCATCACACGATGCACTTTCAGCTGATTTCGTGCATCATATGAAACGGCCAAAATCCGACACTGATCCAAAGGCAAACAAAAAATAATACAATAAAATTTTAATATATATTCACAGCATTATATCAATATAATATATATATATCATTGAGATTTAAATAATATAATATTTTAATATATATATTAAAATTTAATTTTATTGCATCATTATGTGAACTTTATATGAATAATATATATATATATATATTCAGATTAAAATAATATAATATTTTAATATGTATACTAAAATTTAACTTTATTACATCATGTGAACTTTATATGAATAATATATATATTATTGAGATATATAATAATAATATATATATTATTGAGATTAATAGAATATAATATTTTACTATGTATATGAAAAATTAATTTAATTTCATCATTATGTGAACCTTATATGAATAATATATATAAATTACCGATCTGTTTGACGAGATCGGGAGGTGGAACTGAACGTTTAACGTTCCAGCCTTTAGATATTACTTCTAAAAAATATCTCTAGAAGTAAAATGCACAAATTAAAAGACTTACAAAGAGGAGATGTAGCAG
The DNA here is from genome assembly GCA_963920575.1 of Narthecium ossifragum. Classification (NCBI taxonomy): domain Eukaryota; kingdom Viridiplantae; phylum Streptophyta; class Magnoliopsida; order Dioscoreales; family Nartheciaceae; genus Narthecium; species Narthecium ossifragum. The sequence continues at coordinate 12,359,661 of OY986968.1, forward strand.
AACTGCAAGTTTTATTCCACTAGAAGAGATTACAGGGAAGGAAGGTTACAAGAGAAGAGAAGGGGTGAGTTCCAATGTGTTGAACTCTGAAGAGTTCTACCTCTTATATAGAGGCTTGAGATGCCGTAGAGGCTAAGGATGCCTGGTGGCATAGTACAATAATTGATCAATATTTTTTATAGCTAAATGTCTAAAGACATCTAAGTGTTTCACATGCTGATCAATATTTTCAGAAAATATCAATATGTCATCTATATAAGACAAAATGAAATTGGTATAAGGAATGAATATTACATTCATAATATTTTGAAACTTCGAAGGAGCATTTTTTAATCCAAATGGCATTATATTCTTTAAACGTCTTGATGAAGTAATACGAAGAAGGCAAGAGAAAACTGTTAAAAATCTATCTTTAGCAGAACTTAATAGAGAGGTTAATAACCTCAAAGAAGAAGTTAAACTCCTGAGAGAAGAAAATCAATACATATTTTCTTTACTTGAAGAAAAAAATAAATTATCTTTCACTGAAGGAGAATTTCCTTTTATACCTGATAAAGGTAAAAAAATTGAAACAAGACAAAAATCTGAAATTCCTACTGAATTCTTAGTTCAAATGTTGCATCAAATTATTGCTCAAAAATGGTATGTTGAAATAACTCTAGTTATTTTTGATCAAGTGGTTATACCACATCTGATAGCACTAATTGATAGTGATGCTGATCTTAATTGCATTCGGGAAGGAATAATACCTTTTAACTATTTTGAGAAAACCACTCAAGCCCTTAGTGGCGCTGGTGGTAATCAATTAGAAGTTAATTATAAACTTCCTAAAGCTTTTGTTTGTATATAAGAAACTTGTATACCTACCCCTTGTAAAAAATCTTTCACAACACATTATTTTGGGTACTCCTTTTTTGCATAATATTATGCCATTCGAAAGAGTAGACTCCTCTGGAATTAATGCTACATACAAAGGAGAACCTATGACTTTACAGTTTATAAGTGAACCTCATACAAAACTTCTTAATGAGGTTAAAGAAATTCTTCTCAAAGAAAATCAAATACATTTTCTTAAAGAAGAAATTTCTTTTGTTCAAATTGATGATCAATTAAAGCAGCCTGCTGTTAAAGATCTAATAGATCAGATTGACAAACAGTTTCAGTCTTCTGTCTGTGGTACAGTTCCTAATGCCTTTTGGAATCGAAAGCAACACATAGTTGAATTACCTTATGAAGATTTCTTTGATGAAAAAAATATTCCTACTCGTGCACGTCCGTGGTAAATGAATCAAGAATATCTTGATTTGTGTAAAAAAGAAATTGCTTCTCTTATAGAGAAGAACTTGATTAGAAAATCATACTCCCCATGGAGTTGTACAACATTCTATATTAATAATGCTGCTGAAAGAGAACGAGGAGTTCCTCTTCTGGTAATTAACTATAAGCCCTCAATAAGGTGCTTAAATGGATAAGATATCCAATGACTAATAAAAGGGATTTGCTCAATAGAATCTATAGAGCAAAGATGTTTTCTAAAATTGACCTTAAATCTGGATATTGGCAAATCCAGGTTGCCGAGAAAGACCGATATAAAACGGCATTTACCGTCCCTTTTGGACATTATGAATGGAATGTAATGCCATTTGGATTAAAAAATGCTCCTTCACAGTTTCAAAATATTATGAATGAAATATTCATTCCTTATACCAATTTCATTTTGTCTTATATAGATGACATATTCATATTTTCTGAAAATATTGATCAGCATGTGAAACACTTAGATGTCTTTAGACATTTAGCTATAAAAAATGGGTTAGTTATATCTACTCCTAAAATGAAACTATTTCAAACAGAAATTCGATTTCTTTGCCATAATATTGGTAAAGGAACTATAGTTCCCACTGACCGAAGCATTGAATTTGTTTCAAAATTTCCTGATATTATAACAGATACAAATCAATTACAAATGTTCTTAGGAGCTTTAAATTATGTATCTGATTACTATAAAGATTGGGCTAAGGACACAACTCTTCTTTATAATCGTTTAATGAAGAACTCTGATCCTTGGACTCAAGCCCATACTGACGCTATTAGACTAATTAAGTCTAATGTTAAAATTCTTCCTGGTGGGAGAGGAATTGTCGCGCCCCGACCCGCGAAAGCCCAATCGGGCCGGGTGACACGAACCGAAACCTAACAAACCGCGGAAAAAATGTTGGCGACGGTTCCCTCTAACCTATTGGTCTCCCTGACAATTCATCACAAACACCCTCAATTTAAAAGACATTATTTAAACAACATCGAACCCAAGATTACAAACCCAAGTGAATTTAATATACATATTCTCGGAGAGGGGAAGATTCAAATACAACATTTAAACACTCCCGTAGGAGACTATCTAACATAAGGGTTTAAAAGCAGTAAAAGATCACCACCTCTCAGACTCCGCCTGGCGCCACGACACCGACGACCAACTCCCGGTAGGGGCCACCGAAGAGGAGCTAACGCCGGCACCTGCAAAACGCAGCCCGGGTAGGAGTGACCATAAAGCTCAGTAGGATTCTACACTACGACACACAGAAGGAAGAGGGAAACGCAATAGTGTCGCATTCAAGTAAGACAATACAGAGGCCCCATAACCTCACCGCGTGTCCCTGAGGCCCACGATCATGGTCTTCCAGAAGAACTGGTCACATGTCAGGTCACACTCATTCAGCAGGACTAACACTGCTGGCCCACAAGCAGGAAACGACACTGTTGGCGGGAAATGACACTGTTGATTAGGCAACTCCTCTACTCAAGGGTCAATACAGTGGGATACCGGCTACACCTGAACATCCGACTCGAGGCCGACACGACCTCTACAATCATCAAGCAACAGGTGTACCGGTCATCTAAGCCTATCATCAAGTTTGACTGGACACCACAATTCGAACCGGGTCCAAACTAAAGCTCTAAGAGGGGGGGCATATCTTAGGCTTTAAACAATAAAATCAATTAAGGAAATCTTAGTAGGAGGAGTCTATCAAATAATATGCTTGCAATGATAAGAGAAGTAAATCTATGTTAAAGCAAGGATGATAAGAGATGAGAGATAGAGAGATTGTACCAGATTTTATATTTGTTCGGCAAACCTTGCCTACGTCCACTCTCTCAAGGCACTCCTTGAGGTTCTACTACTTGCAAGACCTCTTACAAGCTTTTGCACCAAGCTTCCGGGTGCTTGGCAACCTATCCACCAAGCTTACGGGTGCTTGGCAACCTTACAATCTCTCCAAGCTCTCTCTTGGATATTTCTCTCAATGTCTACTTCATACTTGAAGTAGTTTTACAAAGGTTTAGCTCACTAATAGATAGAAACTTGCTAGAATATGATTACAATAATCCCTTAGCTCCCTCTAAGTCCTAGGCAAGTTTGCTGGACTTTTCCCTTTTATAGCTGAGCCTCCAACCCTTCCAAATATCCTCCCAACGGCTATTTCTTTCTCTTGCAACGGCTTTTTAATGGCTCTTTTCTGGGCTCACGGTCGATCATCGCATCGTCCGTGACATCGTCCGCTAAGCTTTCCTTGAGCCACGGTCGATCCACCTATCGACCGTCACGCCTAACAGTCGATTCACCTATCGACCGTCACGCCTCACGGTCGACCGTCCCATCGACCGTGACATCGTCCGTCAGGCTCTGTCTAGAAAACCGCTTCCCACGGTCGATACACCGATCGACCGTCGCTCCCTTTGAGCCAAGTCACATAAGCCACAGTTGATCGGTCCGTCGACCGTCATATCGATCGTCAGCCTATTTTCCCAAAACATCTTCCGCGGTCGATCTACGCATCAACCGCCATACCCCACGATCGATCCATGCATCGTCCGTCGCATCGACCGTTAGTACAAAAACTCATTAAATGTGATTTTATTGCTTTCCAAATTAAAGGATAATAATATTAAATCATTGTTTTATCATCAATTATATATTGACATCATCAAAACAATATCTGGGCTAACACAAACTACCCAACCCCAGTTCTAGGGCTAAATCCGAGCTTCCAGCCTCGGGATGGTGACCAACAGATCACCCACGCCCTAACAATGTAACTAATGCACAACAGATAATGCATGAAATGAACATATACAGTAAGAGGAAAGCATGCAACAGTATGATAAAGATAGCATACAAGTCTAATTGGATCGTTGCAGCAGTACTACCAACCGCTGCCAGCCAATCCGCAGCGGGTCCCGGCATTATGACGGTACCGCGACCGTCAACCGCGGACTCCTGCAACGGGAAGCAACTCAGAAAACTCTTGTGAACAGTAAAAAAATATAATATTATATGTTCCAACATATAATATTATTAAATCACCAAAAATCCTCTACTTAGAAGCTAATTGACCCCATCGATCCGACATCCAGATGACGTCGGAATCGAGATACAACTTAGACATCAGTATATCAACATGCTGGGATCAACATATCCAAAATCGAGAAACATCCAACGGTTCGATTAACAGGAAAACACTAATCAAAACTGCTAATCTCACTGACCTACCATTACTTGTTGGAACGCAGCCCACCAGTAAGAAACTCATAACAAATTTTAAAAAAATCATAAAATTATGCAATTAGTTGGCTCTGAGAGTAGATTCAAAGATCTACAACTCTTATATTCATCATAACTCAAGAACATGCACGTACCGATCGAAAACCGCACCGTAAACCGGCTGTTCTTCAACAACAGCAGAAACCGGAAAATCCAAGATTAAACATGCTTAAATCCTACTAAAATCTCAACCAAAGCTTATGAAACTTACAACAGAAATTATACTAAGCTAGAGGCATCCAAAAACACCAAGAACAACAAAATCTAACGGCTAGATCAAGAGAAAACCTCTAAACTAACTCAAGTAGGTAGAAACCTACCGGAAACACTAAACCTCGGCTGATCCCCGCTAACCAGTCACCAACCCAGCTTCAAACCACACCAGAGATCTTTCTCACGCCGCCACGGATCCAACGAGCCTTCAAACGCCCAAAACGGTGGCCGGAGGAGGGAGAATGGAGAAGAAGAATGGGCTGCCGGAAAAATAGGGGAAACAGAACTGCGGGAAGAAGAAGGAAGAAGGAAGAAGAAGGGGAAGGAGAAGAGGAAGAAGAGGAAGAGGAAAAGCCAGGAAAGGGGGAGAGGATAAGGATGAGGGGGAGGAGAGGAGAGGAGAGGAGAGGAGAGACAGTGGAGTGCGATGGCCAACGGCGACCGTCCTCTCAAAATCCACCATCAAGACTTTCTGGCATAGGAAGATCGATCTTCTTTTCAAGGAAGATCGATCTCTTTAGCAAGGAAGATCGATCTCCTTAACAAGAAAGATCGATCTCCTTTGCCCAGAAACACAAACTTGGGCTAAAACACATGCCCAAGTTCGGATCTTCCGATCCCTGGTCCACCTAACCATTCTAATCAAATACTAACACAAACAAGGTCAGTGTGTGCACACGCGGGTGTGAAACAAACCAACAAGGTGCAATTTACCAAATTCCCCTTGCTGTATACAACGAGCGACAGGGGTAGAGGGGCAGGTCCTCACATGAATGGGTACTAGAGGTAATACTCCTATTTACCCCACCACCTCACAGTCACAAAGAAAAGTTTATTTTGAGCATTTTTACAAAAATTCTGATGACCGAAAGCTACCTACTTATAGTAAGTGCACAATCAAAAATATTATGACACCAAAAGAATGGGGTTTTAGTACCCATAAACCATTCCCTTTCAAGAATGAAAAAGAAACTTATAGTTTTAATTACTGGGATTACAAAGATGCATTTTATCTCTCATTTTTATGTGAGAATGAGAACCTGAAGCATACATGGTTCATTAAACTATGTCCTGAAATCCTTTATAAGGATATTCCAGTATGGATTTATGACTTGTGGTACAAATATGGTGCCGAGCTGGATATATTGCCATAACCAATTGCAGCTCTTTATGAGAAATGGGTTTCTACTCATCCTATTCTTCATTCTAAGAAAGATGATGAAATCCTAGAGGGAATGTGCACTCTATACTTCTTTACAGAAGTTGAAATCCCATGGATTTGGAAATGGATATGTGTATTTGGAACAGATGAATTATACATCCCATGTCTTAAAACACGGTACCAAGTCAAATGGTGGAAGGGCTTGGATGTGACTACAAAGGTCTCTGAATTACTTGAGATCATAAGCAGAAATGAGCATACGTTAAACCAGAATATGGTTCGTGAAGTTCCCGAGGACAATCACATAGCTCGTATAAAAAGAGCCTTTGAACGAAGATTCCCTAGAGCTTCTTATGAACAAATTGCCCATAAGTGTTATGATTATATGAAGAATCAATTTAATAGCACATTTGCTGGATCAGATAAAATATCCATTGGATCCGATGATCCTATGCAAGATGCTCAGAATCCTTATGATGAGGATGATCACGAAGCCTTATGGAAGCAGTTGGTGGCAGGAAAAGAAAAAAGAAAGAAGCCATCATCCAAAGATGTACCAACTACTAGTGGAGCCTCCACTAGTTAAAGTGAGTAGATAAGGAGGAATCTCTCCTTTACAGACCATCAACAAGGAATAAAGGCTACTCAACCGACTGCACCTAATCCAGCACACGAAGTGGCGGGCCCTACTAGCAGATGGCAGACAAAGTAAAGTGAAATCCACTGGCCGACATGATGTAAAGGGAAATATTCCCCTCTCAATTATTATACTATGCCACCAGACATCCTTAGCCTCTATGGCATCTCAAGCCTCTATATAAGAGGTAGAACTCTTCTGAGTTCAACACACTGGAACTGACCCCTTCTCTTCTCTTGTAACCCTCCTTCCCTATAACCTCTTCCAGTGGAATAAAACTTGCAGTTCTGCTACATCTCCTCTTTGTAAGTCTTTTAATTTGTGCATTTTACTTCTAGAGATATTTTTTAGAAGTAATATCTAAAGGTTGGAACGTTAAACGTTTAGTTCTACCTCCCGATCTCGTCAAACAGATTAGTTGAATCGAGCGCAAGTAGCTTTAGATATTGATTTCTAATCGATACCTCCCCCCTTCCACCTTTCTTTAGCAAGATGTAATTAAAAGAAAGTTTGTTTTATTTACGTTCTTTCTTTTCTAACCTTTGATGTTTGAATCATAGTTGTGTATCTCTGATTCTGGTTTTTGATCTTATTATTATTGAATCTATTCTGTAGATCACCACCCAAGCCACGTTTGGCACCGTTAGCCGATGGATAGGCGTTTAGGGTAAGTCCTTTAAGTCATTGGCAGACGAGCAGAAGAAAATTCAAGAACTAAGATTAAGAACTATAATTAAGATCGAATTAAATCACTGACTGATTCTTCATTTAAGAACTTGATAAGAAGAAAAATTTAAAACTTATTCTCTTTTACGTCTATCTTACTAAAAGATTATATCTGCATACCACTAGAATCATGGCCACATCTATTGCCTTAAGGAAAATTAATTCCAAAAAAGATAAGATATTAAAAAATGCCGAATTGGCAGAATTCCCTTCGGAATTAGAAGCCCTAAATAACTGGGCAATCCATGATGTTCCTAACAGGGATATCTATAAAAGTGGATTTTTAGATCTGAAGTCGTTTATAGCGATTAAAACAGTTGAAAAAACTGTGATTGTCGATCAGGAAGATCATACCATTAACCTTCTCTCTGAAGACGACTTAGATCCTTATATGGATAAATACAATTACATCCACATAGGATTAATTCAAGTGGCATATAAATCACTTACAATACAAGGTTTAAATGCCTCTATTCTCTCATGCCTGAGAGATGCACGTTGTCTAAATTGGCCTCAATCCCTAATGGGAATAATGGAAACTAGCCTCAACCATGGACTTGTTTATTTTAATGTTTATCCAAATCTTAGTCTGTTCCTGACTCATCCTAATATTTTGGAAGCCACTAGTGTTAACATTAAGACTCATGGTTACGAATTTTTACAACAATCTAAGACTATAGCAATCGTCTATAGAATTCATTATAAGGTTTTAGGTACTTTAGCTCTAAGAGCTAAACAGTTTACTCCTCCAGGAAAACAGTTTTAATTGAAACTAATCTTTTGTCTTCTAGAATTGCTACTAATCGACAGATTAAATGAGAAGAAGTTAATTTTCCCGATAGTTGGGTTATAGCTAATGTTGTCCCTCCTAGACCAATTATAAATCAGCAAATTGATCAGATATCTCAAACTGATGATGGTGAAGTTACTATAACCTTTGATCCTAATAGAATTATAAAATTTACTGATGTTACTACTTCTTCTAGAAAATCTTTGTCTAGAGAAGGAACTCCGGTTCAAGCAATCCGAATTTTTGAATCACAAATTCCTCATGGAATATATGAAAAGGAGTCTAATACTGATTCTGAAATAAGTGTCCTTTTATAAATGGATTTTAGGCCCCATGGAAATGTTAGGAAATTCCTTAATAAGGAGTTTCAAGAACTGTATAATAAACAATTTCGTGAATGGTTCTTTTTAACCTTTAATAAGGATCAACAGAATCATTACAAAAAATTATATTACCGTGAATTAGAATCTAAAAATCAAATTCAATTCTTTGTTCCCTGGTTTTTAAATCATTATGTTGATGAAAAAGAATCAGAAATTACTGAGATTATTAATAATACTATAGATTTAGAGAATACTACGAGTATTACTGATCATAACTTTGTATAAGGATTTTTTTAATCCTTCATCTTCTATCTCATTGATCTTCTTCTTGGTATAACGCCAATTGGCATAATAATCAATCTTTCCACATTTTAAGGTTTAGATCATTACATAAGCTTAATCCTTCATGGATGCATGCATTTATTAATGCACCATAAGTATTAGAATTATAAGAGATGATTCCACTATCAGGTTCTCTTATATGATTTCTAACTCTTTCTGTAAAAAGGTTAGGAAGACTATCTACAAATTTAGACTTCCAATGAGTACTATTAGCATCATTGAGTTGCATAACTCTATTAAAAAATGTATCTTTATACCAACGGAAATGGGTAAGAGTTGGACATCTTAAATTTTGAAGAAGTGTTCGTGTCTTCTCCCCCTGATTAGTAATGTTGCCAGTAAAATGATCAACAATAGTCAAAACAAGAGTATAAACTGCATCAATTTGTTGTTGACTATTTTCAATTTTGACTGCCGAAAGAATTTCAGTCCATTGATTAGGAGTGAGATAATTATCCCACCAACCTTTTAGACTGCCGGTGAAACCGCAAGTCAGATA